>OZ032114.1:5000-605000 GCA_964026355.1 Pseudorhiza aurosa | reverse complement strand
TTTATCTACTACAGGACTCTCAACGAACTATGTTCTGGCAATTGATCTTCCATCTGATCAATCAGAAGACCATTGGATCCAACGAGGAGCAGCTATGCTCTGCCAGCTTGATAATTAAAGACGCAAATGATGCAAACTATTTCACGCGACACTAGTTGGATACAAGCATGGTGTACTGCTGTATTTCTTGCGCTGTAAGTTTGCTCTCTGTGTTGGTTAAGGTCGATCAAAGTTAGCGCAACTGCTGTTGCATAACATTCGGAAAATTTAAGACTTGGATCGTAATTGTAAGCATTCTATAAAATGAAAAGATCTCTGTTGGCTCATTGTGGCGTATTAGATCTTTAAGGCTGACCTGGTAAGAAACATATAAATCTGCACACGAGGAGATGCTTTCACTATATGTGATTTTATCCACATCAAAGCATGTTAGTAGGAAGTAAATAAAACTTTAGAATTGTCCACAAATCTCTTTCTACGGGCTTGCCAATTTGAGTGCCACCATTGGCTACACCCATCAGAAGGAGAGAAACCAAGAGGTATTGGACTCTCTTATGCAATTTTTGATATGCCCTGCAAACTTCGAGAAGATAGAAAAACTTGCTTCATTATTTATTTGTAAAATGATGATCAATCTTAATCCACAAGCTGATTTACGTTTAAATGAAAATGTGTAATATTTGCCGCAGAATATTGTACTATGTATATTAAAAAAATGTGAATAAATTACGCAAGAAAAATGATAATGGAATCGTTTGGTTCCAATTATTCCCTGGATTTTATTTGCCAGTTTATATGCTCTGCTTATCTTTGGGCAACGAAAAAGCACATCAATCGAAGTTCAGAAGTAATACACCTTTGGCTTTTGCAAATACCCAAAGGTCATTAAATGTTGCCTTAATTAAAAGTTATTAGTACGATTTTAAAAAGATTTGAAAACTGCAGAATTTTTCCATTTTCAGCAATACAAGCTGTCCATCATTTTCAACTCTCCTCCATCCACCTGTCATATGAGATAATGTCTAGGTATGGCCAAAACAGACAAATACGTTTTATTTCACCGTCCCCTTTTTAAAGAGATGGAATTACACGTTCTTGATCAAAGCAGTCCTTTCCATTATCATTCTCGCATCTATATAAAAACAGTAGCCCTATACTTTCATTTGTTAAGAGCTGCAGTTAATGCAAATTCAAAGTGCCTCATTGACAAATTTATCCTCAAGAAACATTTCATCATAGTCATTCAGTTGATCAATAGGGTTATTTTCTTGCAAAAAAAATTCAGAATTGAATACAAAGAAGAGAAAAAATTTGCAATGGAACATTTGCAGCTTGGTGGCCTTCTTGGAATCCAACATCAAAGACATTTTGACTATTCCCCTGGCTGAACAACACCGCATAAAAATCTTCCACATGATGGGATCAAATGCCATATAAAATGACCTCATTTTGTTCAGCTAAAGGAATGTCCATTTTATACAGATTTTACGGTAAAATGCTGCTGTTGACTTCATCATGCTTTATGGCACTTTCAACCGTGGAAAAACTACCATCGAACAGTATAGTTGGGCCTCCTTTGAGAAATGGAAGCTTCAGCTGCCGACATAAAAGCGGCTGGCTAACTAATCAATGTGCTGCATTAGTAGATATTCTTAGTCTATATCTTCGACATTCGGGATCCAGAAGGCCTGAAAAAGATGACACATTGCTATGAATTAAGAAATTATGATATGTTGTGAATGCTATGAGAAGTTAATGCAAAATTCACATCAAAGACGGGTTTACCAATGCTACATTGTCTCCATAAAAACCATACTTTTCCTGATAATTTGCTATTATTTTACCTACAAAAACGAATTAAGCAGATAACCCTAGGATTGCCATCCAAAAAGGGTGCTATTTTGGCAAACAATGTTATGTATTCAAATTATAGTGGCCTTATCTAGCTTATCTTGGTAAAACTCACCATATTGGTGCAAGTACTTGCAAGCATCATATACTTTGGATTGAATTTGACATTCTGCACGGCTCCTGGGTGGTTACCGTCGAGAATAGTTATTTTTTTACCACTGTCAGTCGCCCAAACGTGTACTTTCCCATCGCTGGAACCTTGAAAAGACAGAAATCACATTATGCAGGATCTGTGCTGATTAAAGGTCCTTTTGTTGGGTAAATGTATGACGAAAACAAATAAATCGTCGAATCAATAATGAAGTGTTACGATATAACTCATGAAAGCATGGACAATCTGGTCTTCGCGTAATACACAATGGGGGTGTTCTTAATAAGTACGCTTTTCTCTGGCGCAACCTTTACAGTCATGCGTCATCTTCGAATAAAGGTCACAATTTGGCATTATGAAATGTTTTATGATATAAAAAACAACTACACTAACAAATGCCTAACAAGAATAAGCCATCATGAAAACTGAATTCGAAATGCCTTAAAATATACATGTTGAATAAATCTAACATATAATGACAGCCATACAGAACTTCAAAATCGCAATTGGCGACAAATCGTAGCAACCTCAAAAGGTCTGTAGTTGACTAAACAGTTATTCCTCCTAACAAGTAAACGAATTTCTCTAAAAAATGAAGCGGAACAGGCAATAACATAAACGCAATTATCACTTTCATGCAGGCAGACATTGCCATTAATACAAGAAATGCAACGATTACCTGCGAATACATATTGCGAATCTGGACTGTATGATGCTTCGAGCTGGGCACCCTTCTCAAATTTTTGGCTCTGAAAAGCACTCATGCATTTGAAAAAAATGATAAAATTTACAAGAGATTAGAGATGGAAAAATTCTTTGTAAATACGATTTCATGCTTTGAATAGTAGTGGAGAAAATAGAACCAAGCTCAGCTGAAATAAATACACAACACGGGCCCATGATTTTGATGATATAAAAAATAAAGCCCACTATCATATGCAGCACACAAATGCATGGACAAATTCTAATGAGCGAGGAGCTGGAAGAACAAAAAAGATATTCTAGAACTGCTGAATGCCGTTCATCTAGCAATCTTATCCTATCATATCGTAGAAGCTAATTGCGGAGGATTTATTCACAAGACTATTCACAGTATCACTTACCCTAACCTGTTTATCCAGTTCTGGAGCAGCTTAAGGGGTTGCTGGCTGGTGACTACTAAGGGTAGTTTTAGGACAGAAAGACGCCTTCCAAAGAAAGAAACCATAAAAATAAAAGGAATTAATAGTAACTATACCGTGAAAATTTGAAGCTGGTGACCTTGAAATGCGTCTAGCAGATGAACAATGCCATTGGTCGTACTAACAAGAATTGATTTTCCATCTAAACTGAATTTGATATCGGTGAGTTCAGTCTCAGAGTCTCGCACTGGCAGATTAAACGTCGCAAATGGACCCTGCAACATCGAACGAAGAGGGTGAAGTACAGACATGTAATACATGACTTAGCCAAAACCTGACCATCAACAAGACAGCAATGCACCATAAAAAAGCTTGCGTTCTTTTTATCGTCTTCATGAGTTCATTGAGCAAGTTTGAGTTATTACGGTAAAAAGGAGTTTAATTTGATGACCCAACTGGTTTCAATCTTATTGCTAAATGTATACATCACATAATCATTGGGGTATTAAGCATTTTTATGATACACACTTCAACGTGGCTTTCACAATGAATGCGCATTTAAAATTAATAGCAGTATCGATTATTCATGCAAATTAAACTTTCCTTTTAAGAATCTGAATAGTTCGGTAGTAAGACTATTGCAAATTGGTCAAACAGTCAATGGATCGAATCCACCTCAGCTAAACTCACTTAGTGTGGAGCATTGCTGCTTCTCTGTGATTCCAGTAGTATGAATCATGAGGTGTGGCCACATCGAGAGGGAGGATCAGGTTACTGTACGTTAAGCAAAAGGCTTTTCAGTGGCTATTTATATATATAATATAGAATAACTTTTGCTTGCTGTAGGTACCCATTTCAGCCAAAGTTGGGTTTTATAAACACTGTTATTGTCAACCTTACCTTGTCAAATGATCTAAGATCATACAATCGTATAATTTCAGCATCGACCCCAGCAGCAAAGATTAATCCTTCGTTATCAAATGAGCCAACAGGTCTTCCACTAACATGCATCAAGCCCTGAGCGAAAAGTTAGCATATGAACAGCAGACACGGGGTTAAAAAGTTTCAAGAGAGACTGAGGGGTATCGCAGTGTAGCAAGCCTTTAAAAGCCTGCTATTTCTTCAGCTAGAACATGTTCGATATAATGTTTCACTCGTTGTGCTATTGGCCCATGCACTTTAACACAATGCCATTGAATCACACACCCTTTTACACGTTTTTTGACAAGTGCTACAAAAAGGCGTCCTCTCGACTCAGCCTCCTTGCAAAACTAAGAGGAGACCTGGATATGGATGCAGCTAAGGCTAGACATCAAAGTATCATTTTACCAACGTTCACCTATTGCGGTATCCTTCTGCTCTGCAACACAAGAACCCAATCAGAAAAGTTAAATTCCTTCCACAATAGAGCCGAAGCCATTGTGAACAGAAAGTCGGTCAACAGAATTACACTGCTGTCTGTTACCAATGCCAACAAGAAACGAGCCTGTACCTTTTTCAGATCATGCCTAGATGATAAAGGCATCATTCCTTTCAGGAATTACTTCCAGCTATAATCGATACGGACAAGAAACAGTTAAAAAATAATACGTCTGCCAATCATCGAAACAGAGTACGCCAGAAAAACTTCTTATTCACTGATGCAAAAGAGTATAATATGATCCCATGGGAAGCTCGTGAAATGCCAGCAACTGATTTTCTTACCTTCTTAAAGAAACATTTTAGCTAAAATGCGTGGAGACTTTTATTGTAAAAATTGATAAGTACTTTTTATATTGTTTCCTATAGGTTTAGGTTGTGTTTAGGTTGCAATCTTTAATTCATGCTGGACACACGTTGATAACAGATTTTTGGAAGTTGAAGGGTCTGTCCAGTTTAAATATTCGAAATTACTATTATTATTATTATATATTATTATTATTATTATTTGATGTGTATGCTGCTAATTGTCTATTAAGTACAATCCCTTGCCGTGTTATATCCAATAACGGTAGCACTACGATAGTGTTAATCTTCTGATTTGTAAGAACAGTAACGTCGGTCACATGGATGGTACATGTCGCAGTAAATGAGCCGTCCCATTCAGTACTACCTTTTGCAATTCTTGCAGACAAGGGTTTTCTGGAATTCGCTTCATATGGTCTTCACTTTTCATCTTTATCATACCTAATGCCCCAACTACAACTGGCATTACTATTGCTTTCAAATGCCACATCTTCTGTATTTCGATTTCTAAGTCTTTGTATCCACTAATCTTTTCATACTCCTTAAGTGAAAGGTTTCTATCAGCAGGCACAGTCATATCAATCAATAAACGTGTCTTTTTCTTGCAGTCTTTCATAATATATCATTATTATTATCATTATTATTATTCATTATCATTAGGCCATGTGGCTACCTGTGAGCTAGATTTGTCTGAAAATCTTGACAGATTTTAGCACTGCTTGACTCACATTCTTAAGGAACTTAGATTGCACAAATTTTTCACATCCAGAGCCAGTTCTAGCATTTCTGAAGCAGATAAATCCCCTGTGAGTATCTCTTTCCTTCTATTTGCTTCAAAAGTGACAGGTTACATCAATGATTGATTACCTGACAATTTGGTGACCGAAGATCCCATATTCGTATTGTTTTGTCCAAAGAGCCGGAAATGAATGTATCATCTACTGGTGACATGTTTAAAGTTACAACTCTGAAAATTGACAGCAAAAATAACTGATCATTGTAAGCAGAATACTGAAAATACATTTGGTTAGTTAAAGCCAGAAAAGATCCCAAATATTATCTTGGCAGAAGTCAAACATAGGAGAAACCTCTTCCATTAATTTAGAAATGATGAATTATAATTTTTTTGAAACCTCAATTCATTAAGCATAGTGAAAATCTGCAATTATACACCTCTCTAGTAACAGGTATTGTACTACTGGCTATCTGCTTTGATAAAATGATAAAGAAAATTAATAGCGAAAAACGGTTAACAAGTATATAAGATAATTGAAAGAAGAAAAATGAATAAAATAGTTAAAAATCTAACAATGCCGGATTAGGCCGCGATTTACTACTCCTACAGAATACATAGTATGTGCACCTAATAGCAATGCCGACGACTTTCTTTGTAATGTAATTTTTGTGGGTTTTGTCTAAATTGAAATCCTTAAACATTGAGAGAAGTGCGTCAGAGGAACCAAAGATTGCTAAAGCACTCATTGAAAGATTTACACGTTTGAGGTTGGAGTACGTAGAATGGAGGTCAGTAATAAGGGCTTTGTATTTCGTTGCTTTACGGTTGCTGTTTATTTGCATGCTGGATTCGAACCCTAGAGTAAGTTCCATAATGTAAAGAGAAGAGTTTTTGGTAATCAAGACAAGATCTGAGAGTCACCGGTGATTAAGCTGGGAGAAAAAACGATGGAAGATCGGCATGAAACGTGCAGTTTGAAAACGAGGGAAATGTTTTTGCAAGATAGAGAAGAACTGAGTTACGGCGCCAAGTGTAACCGCCATCTTCAAGATACGACTTGAGACATTGTGTTGGAGAGATTCATCCCTGAGGCAGAAAGAGCATGCAGATGATTGAGAGATGGACTATTTACAGAGATTTTTCCCTGTAGCAAGAGTGTTGTTAAGATATTCAATTGAAAAGTTGAAAATCCTTTTGGGCATGCTCTGTTGCGCTAAAAACCAAAGACTACGAGTTTTAGAGCTCGCATGAGTAAGGATAGAGGAGATGACAAAACCTTGTGATTTAAGCTCATGTGTGGTGCGGCTTTCGTTGTCTTTTTGAATAGCAGTATGAACTTGCTTCGTGTACTTGTACTGATAATATTGCACGTTACATCCAAAGCTAGTTTTCGCCCACAATGAGTGGATATCCGAATTAGGAGATGACTTAAGCACGATTCTAAGGTCTGTCTGGCATTGCAGAAATTTAGTGGAAGGAAGAATGAAGTTGATTCCATACTTAGACTTAGGTAAGATGAGGATACTGAAAGTGGCACTGATGGGTAGCTCAAGCCACGGGCAAACATAGATAGCAACTAGATATAAAATGTTTTCAATTACCCAGGTCTTTCCAAGATTAGCAATAGTAAAATGCCACGACATTTTAGAAAGAACAAAGCGATCATACAAGAGTAGTCTATTTTTAGGATGGCAAGGAATACCGTGAATTTGTGTCATGAGGTCAGTTACGAGATCTAAGATTTCGGAAATATAATTATGAGTATCAATAGAGAAGTTGAAGGAGCGACCAATGTATCTAAATGATTTACAGATCTGAACAGTAGGAACCAAGTTGTGGTTCAGCATCAGCTTGGGCAGATATTGAGCAGAAGAAGCAGAAGCTTTCTTTATTCCGAAAGTAGAACATGCATCAACTCTGATGATCATGTTTGCCCACGTGCACCACCTCGTAAAATGGTTCCGCAAAATTCGGTTCTCGTTCTCAAAACCTATTATGACCGTAGCATCATCAGTAAATTGAAACCAATGAACGGGGGATAGTGAACCCAAGTTGATTAAACTTTTGATCAGAGATGTAGCGAATAATTTAAGTGTTGAAGCAAAAGTTAAAATCAGTGGGCTTTGGCAATCCCCTTGGAGAACATCACGACCCACTTTGATGAGAGGAGTTTGAAAAAATCAGTGATAATGGATGTTTAAAAATTTGAGTAAAGACTGCAGACTAATTCGTGTCTGTGGCTAGGCACATGTTGATACCTGAGAATTTCAGAAATTAGGTTGTGGTGAACTTTGCCAAACGCATTTTTCAAGTCCAGTAACGTGATGACAACAGATCTTTGTTTGATTCTGACATTGTTGATGTTGGCCATTTGCGCAGTATGCTCAAATGCCCCTGATAATTTCGGAAGGAAACCCTTCTGAATTTTATGTTCAATAAAGCTATTGTCTGTCAAGAACGAAAACAATGAATCACGCAAGCATGACGTAAATATTTTTAGAGGAACGCCTTCACGGGAAATGGGCCTGAAGTTTGCTGGATCAGTCGTATCGCCTTTCTTGTGTATAAGGACAATGCACGCATTTTTCCCATCAGTCGGAACTTCACGTGATTGCCACATAATGCCAAGTTATTCGGTAATATAATAAGGGCATCGCTTGAAGGGAATTAAATATATTTTGTCAAGAGGACAGGAGTAATAATGATAATAATAATCATCATCATCACCATCTTCATCATCATTTGGTGGCAAACAAATCCAAAGTGAGCTTGCGTCACAGATTACAGTCCGCCATTGCCGTTTTAAGTTTTAATCAACAATAAAGGAAAGAAAAATACTTACTTCTTTGCATGACCAATGAAATACCTGAGGTATTTATTATCATGCAAGGAGAGGTATCTGATTGTATCTGCAAACAAACAGAATGAATCATGGCTGATCAAAAGTTGAATAATGCATTTGATCTTAATCTACAGAGTATACAAATAGGTTCAAAGACTGTGATGCCAAAATCTGAGAATGCACCTGTTTCATGGTTTACTAAAAGCTGACTCTGCATTTTCAATTAACTATCAATTTCATTAAATGGAATTAAACTGCACTTACGGTCAACTTTGGTTGACGTATGGATAACAGTTGTTGTAGTGTGAGTATATCGAATATTTGCAACTCCATATTTCTTGCTATTCAAAGTTCTTTTTGGTCTAAAAAAGCAAAATAAACACATATACAAATCAGGTACAAGGTGGAAAACAATTCTACTACACTAAGCAACTTTTTCCTGATTCCTCTTGATAAAAATATGATCTCCTTTGTATGCTGTGTGTCTTATATTACATGTTAGTAACCAATGAAACGGCTAGCAAGTATTGAATTTTCAAACTGCACATTTAAGAATTCTTCTCTGGACAGTGGTTGTTTCACTAAGAGTTGTCACTTCCCTGCTGCATATAGTGCATCTTACATGCAGAGCATAAATCTATTTGCATAGCACAGCAAATTATCAGTGGAAGGCTTGTGTAGATATATGAAGGTGGAGTGCAGATAGAGGACATTGGTGGGTGCAATTCTGTACATGGCAATAATACCTTATCCTTGTAACAATATGCAACAAAATTACTCTGGAAAAATCAAACACTCTAAAATGAATCATCAGAAGCTGCCTAAATTATGCAATACGACTTCAATAGATTGTGCTGATGATTTTACACAAATAAACAAGATATAGAATATAAACCTCATAAATCTACTATTGCAAATTATTTTTCAAATTTTTGACCACCTTTTATATGCTTTTCAACTTTTTGTTTCATTGTAACATTGTAAATAGGAACCCTATGTAAATCTTAGTTTATTTGATTTCCAAAGGAAATACACTGATAACAGTAATGATAAACTGAATTATTCATATCCTGTATAAATGTCCATACTATTGTTACATTATTATCATTATATACAATGAAATATAAATTATATATCTATTATCCCTTGCTAAACATGCATCTCAGAAGCTCAATTTGCTCGCCAGAGCGCACAGGTTCTTCTCATTTTCTCACCTTCTATCTATATAAAAGTCCCAAATCTGTCCCTCTTTAGATTACTGCTCCCACGTCTGGGGTGGTGCTCCAAAATCTACTCTCCGTCTTCTCGACAAGTCCAGTCAAAAGCTATTCGTCTCATCAACAATCCTAACCTCACCAAATTGCTCCCACCCCTCTTTCCCATTGTTGTTTAGTTTGAGATTTGTCCATCTTTTAGAAATACTTTCACGGGCATTACTCTCAGGAGATCAGGGATATTATTTCTGTTCTTCTGAGGCATGTCAGAACCACCAGAAGCTCAACTCATTCACACCCTTTCCAAGTTTCACTGCCTAATCCACGAACTGTATCCAAAAAATCATCATTCATCCCTAGAACATGCAATTTATGGAAAGTCTTGCCTTCTTCTTGCTCTCATGAGTCCTACAACTTGCCATCTTTCAAATCCAAGATCAATAAACTTGATCTTATCTCTCTCTCCTCTTAGCTTTTCGCTTTCTTCCTTCTTCTTTCTTCCTTTGTTGGGACTTTGTATAGGCCACCATAGCCTTTCCTCAACATAACTCACTAAAAAAAAATAATCGCCAAAAGCTAACATCACTACATTCAGGTGAAATCCACATGCCATGTACCATTTTCACTCCCATGCTGCTACCGGCTTTCACTAGATAGAATTAAAATTCAGATACAAAAAACATTTCGAATAAATTTAATCAAAAACCAACTAACAACAGAATTCCTACCTAGAATGTTCAAATTTTTCGCTTACAGCAAACGCAAAAGTTTTTTGAAAAAACAAAAATCTTACTTTCCCTCTAAGCAATCGTAAATAACAACGGAGTCATCATCACTACTCGTTATCAGGGTCTCTCCACTTGGAGCAAAATCCATAGCATTAATCAAGTCGCTGTTTTCACGGAAAACTTTGGCAATTCGAAATGAAGAAACAGCATTATCAGTAAGCTTCATTGTCTTCATCTTCCTTTTTTACTTAAAATCTACCAAAATACTAGCACGAAACAGTTGGAACGTGTCCTTCGCAATGCAAAATGACGGTCAAAAATTGACAAACTAAATTGGCAAAATGGCTAACATCTTTTAGGCCATTGTTCATTCTTGCCATTACCTCGCCATAGAAACGAGATTTACCCATTTATTTTCAGAGGAATTCTTGTTAACTTGTCGTCAGACATCAGTAACTTGTCGTCAGACATCAGACAACAGACATCAGACATAAGAATTTTCATTTTAACCAAAAAATCGGAATTGCAAGGAATTATAATCAGCGATAATTAAAATTAACGAAGACTGAGGTAAACTAGAATAAACCTATTGAATGAAAGAACAACTATTGAATGCCTAAATTTAAACGAAAAAAGGTGATTACATTAAATTTTCATCCATAACCAATTGGTTGGGAAGGCATCTTATAGCAGAGCTAATTCATAGAACCCCACCCGGCCGATTCGGCCGATTCAGGCCTACTAATTGAAATGTTAGTTGTTACGTGTAGCTGCTACGAAGGAAAGAAGCTGCTATATCAATAGTAAATATGTATTTTGTGATCAGAGTATTTTTTCAATAAGATTCAAACGCCAGATTTGAGAATAAGCGCTTAAGGTGCTTTTTATTGGTCACATCATTGAAGACAATTAAATGTTTTGGTGCCAGTGTATCGCAGAGAGCTTAGCCCATGGGTAGATGTGTTGAATTTTTGCGTATGAAGTCCTTTAGTAGATGAAAGACGAGTCAGTCGATTGTGCACATTTCCAATCCTCTGGAAAAGCCACTTTAAGCCGGCGGGCAATTGGTTGTTTTCAAATTCATGCATAAAAACTAATTCTTGAAGCTTGAGAACATCATTTCAAGTCTCTAAAATGCAGCGATGTGTGGTCGTTGTATCTCGAAAAAGTGATTGCTCGTATAGCCCGTTTTTGGACTTTACGAACCCGATTAAGTTAGATACCCGTTGAACTACTCCATCAAATGCATCCAGATGCAAGGTGTGAGTTAAAAAGACTGTGATAAAGGTGTTTTAGAGTTGAGCTCGTTACAAAATGTCTGACTTTACTAAGCAAGCCAATAGCTCTACCTAGTGTTTTTGTCAGGTCATTTATATGTGATTTCCAGTTTAATTTGTTATCGATTAGAATGCCTAAATACTTAACATGATGAGCGTAGAGTTTTGTTATTCAAACGGAGAGCGAAGTTAAAGTTCTCGTTTTTGCTCAAGTTGTATCTGAAGAGAAGAAACTCAGTCTTCACAACATTAAGTGATAGTCGATTTGCACAAAGCCAGTCATACAGACATTTCAGTTCTTTCTTCATTGTTAATCTAAGATTTTTCAGACTTCTATCGGATGCAATAAGGTTGGTATCATCTGCGAAATGATGTACGAGTGACTTTTGAGTAGCGTGTCTTAAATCATTTATATAAAGTAGAAATAATAGTGGTCCTAATATAGATCCTTGTGGCATACCACACGATATTTTCATCACTCCTGAATCGACTGAGTCAATTTGTACCTTTTGTTTTCTGTCAGTTAAGTAGGATTCAAACCAAAGATGAGCTGGTCCTCTAACGCCGTAGTGGTAAAGCTTGTCGCGAAATATTTTTTGATTGACAGTGTCAGAGGCTTTTTGAAGATCAATAAATGCCCCGCATACATTTGTTTTATTGTCCAAGGATTTCTTTATATTTTCAACCAAGTTTGCAAGTGCATGGGTAGTCGAGGTTCCTTTTCGAAAGCCAAACTGCAGGTCATAGAGAGTATTTTCTTTTAGCATGAAGTCGTGAACTCTATTGTACATTATTCTTTCATATATTTTACTGATGTTAGAAAGTAGTGAGATTGGTCGGTAGTTGCTACATTTTTCATGGTCGCCCTTTTTAAGAATAGGGCAGACTCTGGCTTCTTTAAGTAATGATGGAAAGTGACCTTCGCAGAGCCATTTTGAAATTGGAATCTGGAGGATACCAGAAAATACGTCGGCATTTTCTTTTGGAATTTTGTTAGGGAAGCTGAATGGTCATCTGCATTTCGCTGAGGAGAGAACGAATTTCATATAACGTTACATCTGCTATGTAAATTGAGTTATGGGTAGATGGGCCAAGAAAATCAAGGTAGGAACATGTTGAATTTTGAATGTCTTTATCTAGATTTGGCCCCACATTAACAAAAAAATTCATTCATTGTATTTGCTATGTATTTTTCATTGCTAAGAGATGTATTAGTATAGTTTATGCTGACGGGAGAAGTTGGAATTGATGATTTTGATACATTTATGATTTCTTTGATGCCTGACCAGGTTTTACGAACCTTTTCAGCATTAACACTGAAGTACTCGGTGTATTAGTTTTTCTTGCTAGCTCTTTGTAAGGTGAGTAGTAAGTTCCTATAAGATTTATATTGCTTATGAAGATATATCTTGATATCCGGGCGCACTTCAGCTACAAAGATTTGTACAATTTTTCTCTTGTATCTATAGATTTGAGAATACCTTTTGCTAGCCATGGGTTTGCTGCAATTCCAATTTCTTGCCTGCTTAGCAACTTTGCAGGCGCCATTACATTTAATATATCATCTACAGCGGTGTAGAAGATATTAAATGCTTTTTCAGCGCTAGTGCCAGCTAGGGTTTTGACCCAGTCTATTTTCCCTAGTTCCTCAAGAAATTCTTGGTTGCTGAAATTTCTATAGTCACGTTTCCATACTTTCTTCATTTTCAATTTTGTATAGTCAGTAAGTCTTTCTATGTGTGTGAATTGAGGAAAATGATCTGAAATCGATGTAGTTATGTTTCCAGAGGTACAATTATATTCTAATTTGTTAGTGGAAACATCATCGATTAGTGTTTTTGAATGGCTAGTGACACGTGTTGGTTGTAGTATAAGAGGCTGAAAAAGTGCTGATGACAAGGTGTTGAAAAAGTCAGCAGTAGAGGCATCTGATTGGTGGTTTAATAAGTTGATATTAAAGTCGCCCATAAGTATGCACTCTCGTTTTTCTTTCGTAATTGTTGAGACAAATTTACCAATAACTTCTGAGGAGAACTTATCCATATCCGTATTCGGGTGCCCATAGATGACCCCGAAAAGCATTTTTTGTTGTGTAAATCAGTAGCTTCAACAAAGCGAGCTTCTGTGACATTTTGAATGGATATACAAATGTCAGATCTTGGTTCTATTTTTTTTAATTTTCCTGGTATAATGTACAACCCTACACCTCCACAGGTAGTTTATGACGTGGTGTGAGTAAAGCTTTCGTAGCCTGGTATTTCTATATCTGATTGTGGTTTTTTACCGTAGGGAAGTCGAGTTTCAAAGGGAAAGTTAACCCTTTTTAGCAGAGTTCTTAGTTCATCAATATGTAGTTGAAAGGAGCTTGCATGGAAGCGAAACGTCGATAAGAACCGTTTAACTAGCCGTGCCTGCTTGAGTTTGAGGGGAGTGCAGTACTTGTCACCGTAACTCTATCACATCCGTTCGTCTGCTGGATGTTTTTAATCAGATTTTCCTCCCATATCCTAATGAAAATTCAATTGCATTCTATTTTGCTTCACATTTTTACTTGTCGGTCCATTCGCCTGCTACCTTCCTCCCACATTCAAGCTTCTTTGTTTTGGAGTTTCGCACCCACTGTTGGTTCAATTCGTTCTCACTGTGATACTCTTGCTAGATTAGTATTTACATGAAAATTTATTATATTTGTGTTCATCTTTAATGCCAGGAATTCGCAGCCTATTCTCATAATCCTCGTAGCTTCATCTCGTAACTCGTAACTGCTTTGCAAAGTTCGATGGTTTTTGGTGAGCTACGTTGAGTCAAAGCCCCAACATTGAAAGCAAGAAGAAAGAGAAAGACCAAGAGATTCGAGGTCAGATCAATTTCATTGATCTTAGATTTGAAAGATGGCAAAATGCAAGATTCAGGAAAGCAAGAGGAAGGCAAGACGTTCCATAAGTTGCATGTTCTAGGGATGAATGAGGATTTGTGGGACGGAGTTCGTGGATTAGGCAGTGAAACTTGGAAAGGGTGTGAATGAGGTGAGCATCTGATGCTTCTGACACGCCTCAGAGGAAAAGGAATAATATCCCTGATCTCCTGAGAGTAATGCCCGTGAAAGTATTTCTAAAAGATGGACAAATCTCAAACTAAACAACAATGGGAAAGAGGGGTGGGAGCAATTTGGTGAGGTTAGGATTGTTGATGAGACGAATAGCTTTTGACTGGACTTGTCGAGAAGACGGAGAGTAGATTTTGGAGCACCACCCCAGACGTGGGAGCAGTAATCTAAAGAGGGACAGATTTGGGATTTGTAGAAAGTGAGTAGTCCAATCCAAAGCCATTCATCTCATCAACAATCCTAACCTCACCCAATCAAAGTGAGAATAGACATTTTATGTGTAACTATACAACTTTCAATAAGATGAAGCCGTCGAGAGAGGTTTACCATTCCTCCAAGAGCGGGGTTCAGACGATATCTCTCTTCATTCACAAACGTACAGGATTCGAATGAGAGAAGACAAATATGACATACTAGTCATGATGTTAATACATCAACAACTAAAAAATCGACATTGTTAAAGATATGATGGACAAATATTACAACAAAATGCGTGAAATAGATTAAACAGGCTAAAACAGTCTTTAATCTAAAATGAATCAAAATTATGGCGATGATGATAGTGCCACTAGACTGAAATTCAGGTTAGAAGCATCCATTTGCATGAACTTCTGGCATACAACTGCAGCATCCTTTAAGATTAATGAATGTGTTGAAATTGGATGAATGCAGATGTACAAGCAATCAGACTGATTGTTGCAAAGCACTACGTAATAGCTATGACACGGTGGATAGAGACTAACCGACATTGCTAGTTATGAAACTATTAGCGATTTGTGTGTTAAAGCAATGGGTTGTCAATGTAATGGTTAGCACATACGCTCACTAAGTAAAGATCACCAGTTCGATTCCAAGATCGCTCACAGATGCTCTACCTGCTCAACTAACAGTACGGGCACACCTGCCGCAAGCTAAAGCTATGTGCGACGAAGAAAGGCAACTACCACTCTACCTCAGATTTATCGCTCAGGACGGTGTTTATTTGCTTTCCAATGCTCCAACCAGTTCATGATTCAATATAAACTATTACAACGCATGATATGAAGCTTACGTACAGAGAGTATAATGGATAGACAGATAATTTAATGCTACCGTGTTTGGAATGACCAGTCCAACGCACAAACGAAACAGTTTGAGAGATTGAAATCAGAATTATGCCGATTAAAGATTTTAACCGATAATTAATTATATTATAATATTTCGGAAGGTTTTTATGAGTCTCATTATGGCATAGATTAATGTACAATGCAATTTCGTTTATTGAAGCCTATTTTACCTAGCTAATGCGCAAGCAAATACCAAATAAAAATAATAATCAAAGGATTGCAGAGAATTTCATATTAATCGTTATAGGGTAATGATGATTAAGACAAAATACCTGTAGAAATGTCTCTTTTGAAGATTTTCCATGATTAATTGGAAAGTTCTTTCTCCCATCTTAAACAAAGATTTATCATTACTGCAGCCAAAAAATGAATGCCGCAATTCATAAATTGGAAAGAAGTTTGGAAAACTTTGTTTCAAATATTCTATTTGTTTTTCATAGCATCCGAAGGTAGATAGAAGGCTAATGACACGGTTCGCTTATCATGCAGTCTCCTGGTCCTTCTCCTCTATGTGACACCACCTTTTGATTCACATGTCTGGCGGTACGAAGAGTTAGTGAATCTCTTCGGTAAACTAAAATCAGACACAGAGTTGGGCTCGAGCAACTTATCATCGGGTCTCAAATCAAATACCCTAAGCTATGAGCTATCGTTGTTCCATTTATGTTCCAAAATAGAAGCCAGTTCGTACTAGACGATATAAATGTAAAACTAACAATATGTGACAAAATGCAGCAATATCGTGTCAATGTAAGTCATAAAATCGTGTCAATGTAAGTCATAAAATCGTGTCAATGTAAGTCATAAAATCGTGTCAATGTAAGTCATAAAATCGTGTCAATGTAAGTCATAAAATCGTGTCAATGTAAGTCATAAAATCGTGTCAATGCCCACTATATTAATCAACTCTAACTCTACTAAAAATACGCTCGCTAAAAAGCAAACCTTGATCATTACTGTCAGAAAACAATGCATGAAATAAATGAATTTGAATCAAAAGACAAACCTAGTTCATAAAGAGACCCATCCTTTTGCACGAATGCTATAAAATGCAAGCTTACATCAGTATCGGGCGATGGGGCCTGAAATAAGAGAATTTCTTAGAATTTCTTAAAAACTGGTCATACATGAATAAATATATGTATATATACAAATACAAGAAGAGATATCATATAAACATATGACTATGTAAATAAATATAAATAGTCAGTTTAATGTCCATGGGCTCCATGCCCGTTGGTGCCAATGATATTCACGCCATAGCTTCTCCATTCAATTCAGTCTTGAGTGCGACGGTAGATCAGATGTAGCGGCTCGTTGGCCTATGTAAATAAATATAAATAGTCAGTTTAATGTCCATGGGCTCCATGCCCGTTGGTGCCAATGATATTCACGCCATAGCTTCTCCATTCAATTCAGTCTTGAGTGCGACGGTAGATCAGATGTAGCGGCTCGTTGGCCCATTGCTTTATGTCGTCTGTCCATCGTTTTGGAGGACAGCCCTTCCTGTTTCTTCCGTCCACCATTGCATAGACAACAGTCTTAATCGACCAACTATCTGGCATTTGACACACATATCCGAACAGCCCCATCTTTCTTTTTATGATTATGTCAAACAGCCATTGCTTTGGTCAGACACCGTTGATGACCTCTTCATTTGTTATCCGCTGGAACCATTTGATGTTAAATATTCGCCTGTAACACCGTTGCTCAAAGCCTGTAGTTTTTTATATAAATATAAATCTAGAAATATAGAATAGAATCGCGACAAAAGAGGAATGCAACCTTTTCATGACACCGCTTGCGGAAGAAGTGGAAGAAAGAAAATGCTCGGACATGTGCTGAGACACGAGGCGCCTGCCAAAAGGCAAGTGATGAAGCTGAGCCAAGTCAAAAGGCGGAGAGGCAGACCAGCGGCCTCTCTCGTAAGCACCATCCTAAACGCATGCCGAGAGATGAACTGCGCGAATATTCTGGAAATCGAGGTACGGGCAAAAAGCAGAACTATTCGATTTTGATTTTTATCACTGTGTTATTAGCCTGGTTTTGAAAATACTAAATTTTCTTATTACCAATGAATATATGATATACATATATAAATATCAATCTATGGATACATGAATTTACAGAGTGAGCTCTGGCTAATGAGAACGGAGTTAACTTCCATTCGCAAATGACATAGTGTTAAGCAAACAAATTTAAATAATATGGAAAGAAAATATCTGCCCTAGACGTGAATTAGAAAGAATTGGACAAAATTTGACAGGAGAGCATCGAATCTAGATCATATTTGAATTAAAACAGCATCTATAAATTGATTGAAGGAAGGTTTTATTCAGAAATGGGAGGATATTTGAAAGCACACATTCCTTGCGAGCAAACAGATTTGCGGCATGATTACATAGATTGAAGAAAATAGGTTTCCAGATGCCTTGATCTGAAATAAGTCAACTAACATCTGTTTGTCCTTCCTTTGCACTTTCTTCGTGAGCTGAAGTAATTCCCTGAAAAATAAAGAACTTTTTCAAGCATCAGCTTTACCCTATGCACACCTTTATAAATCATTCCGTCAAAAAACTATGAACGTCTGAGTCACATGATGCCTACAAAGCAACGGTTACATGAAGCAATCTCTTGCGACACCTTGTTTGACAATGATAATTGAATGGATCGCAAAGAGCCTATTTGCCTTAACGCGGATCTCCACTAGACGATTTTTGTGATGATCGTCATGAGAATTCGCGACGACACATGCGCAGTGGCAAAAAACAAACTTGTGACGAAACTTCTGACGATTTTAGTTCTGACGAAAAGTTAGAACGGTTCTAATTTTCTTCGTGCGCTTGACGATCGTCAAAACATTAGCCAATTAGATTTAAGAAATAAAGGAAGCAGCGATTTCATCAGTTCAGCATGGCCGCCAATAATGACTGATAGTTGTACGAGGATCTCCAGTGGTTAAATATAGTAATATGACTGTTGGTCTCTGGTCAGGCTCGACGGGCTCTCTCATATTAGTTGTACTCTTCTTAATGTCCGACTCAATATTCTAGCAAAATTTCCTGTTTCTGAAAGCATACGAAAGTACTTGAACAACATTTCAAAGTCGTTCAGTCGTAATTGTTGTATCAAAAGCTGAAGTTCTTCTTTTCTGTTTCTTTCCTCGTAGAGATTTCCTACCCAAAACCGACGTTTCTTGTTTGTAGTTTGGTTATTCCGCTTAAGCACATTTGGACGCTAATAATGATGAGGTAATTTCCTTCTACGAAACAGCGGCTAGATGGCATACCTTTCATTTACGGCAGCCATTACGAAATGTGTCTGTTGTTTAGAGAAAACCGCCAAAAAATCGTCTAGTGGAGATGCCTGTACGAAATGGTTGCGAATTTCGTGAGAAAAATCGTCGCGAATTTTAAAGACGATCGTTACAAAAATCGCCTAGTGGAGATCCGCCTTAAGAAGTGCAGCAACGATTTCGCAAGTTGTAACGATTGTTTACCATTTTTAAAATGAAATTTAAGAAAATTACTTTTACACCAAACATAACATTTGAATGCAAGGTATCAGGATCAATGCTGCATCTGAAGTGAAATTTCGATAAAAATGGCTGAGATTTTTTAAGCAGAAAACAAAAACAAGAGTTCTCCTCGGAGCAACTATGGCGACAGCAGAAATTCAGCTGCACTGAACAGGAATCGGCAGTGTCTGCTGTCCTTTATGATACTGTTACTCATTTGCAAATGAGATTGCACCGTGTAGCAGTACCGTAAACAAAAATAAACAAACACTATTTATGGATACGAGGGTTCTTTCTGTTGCCTAGATTCTGCAAATTTCTTTATCTTTAAGCAACAATGGCCAACAATTACCAAGAAGTAGCAAGAGCAGTTAAAGATGATGATACACAACACCAAAAGTCACATTGATCAATAGGGATACTTTCAGTTCTATGAATTCTTCAATAGTTTCTACATTGCTTGCAAAAAAAGCTTCAAAAAGACAGCTGCAAGAGAAAAAGATCCCTGACAAATCATTCACATCTAACGCTCCCGAAAGCAATGCATCAATGGCTAGGTCAATTTTCCAATGAATAAATGAACCACACATCTAGGTAGAAAGTTCGAGTCTTACTTCTCCCATTAAACGACGTCTGAAGGTGTTAAAATTGAAATTTACAGGCAAAATATTTAGATCATATCAATGTCTTCCGAGTCCGAACCCTCATCGACTGGCATAATTGCTGGAGAGCCATCTTGAACATCTAAATCGTCAATATCTTCAAATGGATTTGTGTGTGGTTCAGTCAGTATTTGCAGCTCAGACCCCAGTACCCTTGCACCTTTTTCACATGGATTACCTCTTTAAAGCAATGAATTTTGTAACCATTACTGCCGTCAGCTGCCAGATTAAGAGCACAAGATTGAAATGGTTTGCAGATTATTTGGGGGCGCTCATTGGAGAGCGGGCGCTCATTAGAGAGAATACGGTACTCACAAAGGCGCAGACTTGGTTTCTTTTGTTCGTGATTACGCATTCGCATTTACGAATTTGTGTTCGCTTTGTGAAAAGTTCATCGGTTAGTCATTGCTGAAGGCCTTGATATGCAAAATAACATGTTTGAAAAATATATTAAAATCGCTATCATGTGGTCGCTGTTGTGACAGTGACAGTGGCTGTTTTGAAACAATCGCTATCATGAAGTCACCTTTATGACAGTCGCTGTTTTGACAGTCGCTACCAAGCCCGGATACCCATTTTCAAACATTTTTCAAAACCTAGTGTACCTGCAAGGCAACAAGACCCAGCGGAAATAAAAATTCAGCATTCTTCGCGTTTGCCAAGGTCTTCTCTATTTTGTGGAAAATTTAAATTTTTAAACAAATGGAATGCAAGAGATGCATCACAGTAATCACAATGACACGAACCTCATCTGTTTCAAGTGCTTGCGCTCGTTCATCTGGTGACATTGACTTCGTTACCTCCAGAAACTTCTTCAAATACCCATCCCCTGTAACAAGAAATGGGAAAGCAATTATATTACTTCATCCGGCAACTGAATTAATTATTCAGTGTCTAATTGCTTAAAAAATATTTCCTTAAATGGAAAATAGCATAGCATCAAAACTTGGTTTCATAGAGTTTCAGAAGGGCAGATTTGCTAGGTATTTTATTACAATGCCAGTCTTTTTTGCCATGTGTATGCAGCATCCATCAGACCTTAGATGCCTCAGCCTGATGTTAATTGCTGCCAAAATAAATGCTTTTGTGTCTGAACTATACTTGGTGTCTAAAATGATTATAAGTCAAAGAAGTTGTCTGATTTCACCCCTTGGTGTATACCATTTAATTCCTTTATGCCAATGCTATGATTGGTTATGTTCTCCCTAGTATGCCATAAGGGAAAATGGCAATACTTTGTTCCACTAATTTGTGATGAAATCATATCAATGATTTGAAGTTGCTTTCAACTAGTCTTCACTTTTACTTTACCCATTTTCCCCAGGGAAAGCATAGTCTATTTCAGGGGTGAGGAATGTGACTTTCTACCACCACCAAAAGAGCAGACAAATATCAGTTTGATTCAAACTAAGTGCACTCTGCTAGAAGAAACTATTTCATAAATACATGAAGAAATTCCCTACTCAAACTGATATTTCAAAAAGAAGCTATAGAAACATCTCAAAATAATCGGAAACGAGATAAAAGCCAAAAATACCTAGTTTGATGCTATCTAGATTGTTGGCAATGGCATGGATGATGCCCACAGTTCCACAAGCATTTCCAACTGTCTGCTTGGTAAAATATGTATTGGCACTAACTACCTGCAAAATTCAATATGATTGATGATGATTGCATTTTGAATTAAATCAGAAATACCATGTAATGCTACAAAATTTGAATTTACGGTAGAAAAAATTGAGCTTGAGCATTGGGTAACAAGACACATGGTCACATGGAAGACAGGTCATGATGAACATTTTCTTAGTGCACCTTGATGTTAAATCTACATTGGAGATTGCAAAAGACCTGGAAGAATGTCATAATTATGTTGTTCAATGTGCAGAGGATTGGTAAGCTAAGAAAGTAAGCAAGCTATCAAGCTGGAAGATGCAATTTCCACTCCAATGGTGCATTGGAAAAAGTGCAGTTCACACCTGACCATTTTTCTTTAGCTTCTCATCTTCCTCCATTCTAAACTTTTCGTACTGAAAAATGAAATATACTTGATAACAACATGACAAGAAGTGATGATCCTGAATGTTACATGATGCTCGAAGGGAAATTACAAAAAAAATTCAATTGAAAAAGCTGCAGCAAAAATGCCCAGAATAAACCCAGCATTCAGTTACAATGGCAAGGAACATTTGAAGGCAGTTAATTTGGACAGTCTGACCTAAATTCCAGCCAAAATAAAAGGGAAATGAAAATTACAATAATTGAAGATTCTTAAAATTTGGATCAAACCTCAACATTTCCATCAAGATTTTAACAAATTCACATATACACTACATATGTTCCCAACAGAAGGGAGAAACTTATTCAGGGTGCACCCCGTAATGAATGGAGCTTGGAAAAAGTATGGGAAATTGAGACTTGATGCTCTTCGTAAAACCATTGTAGGAATAATGGGACTCCAAACATGAAGATTCTGTTTACAGTTCATGTAGTGTTGTAGGGTATCCACTACGCTAGAACTGCAACTATCAAAACAAGATTAAAGGGCACATTTAGATTTCCGCTTTCCAAGAAGTGCTTAATGAATGATGTGATATCATAAAATAAACTTCCTTTGATTATTTTCTATTTTACAAGGTCAGATAGCACCTCTAAACAGAGATGCTATTGCATATTGACCTTTGAATTGGAGCCTAAAGCCTTCAAATGGTAGCCCCATTGCATAACTCTAAGTTGATGAGTTGCAAAACTTACATTCTCATTGATCGGAAATAACAAAAGTAAAGCATAGCATGGAGTTGGAACCATAGCAAGAAGTTCAGTATCCAGTCCAAATATATCAAAAAACTGCCACTTTGTATCCACATCAAGAGAAATGAGAAACTGCAGAAAAGTGGAATTGCAGGACGTTTAGAAATAATCAAAAAAGGCTATCAGTGTATTTATTTATCACTGAAACTTGGATGTGAATAAAAGCTAAATAACAACAATTTATCTATCAATATGACCATTTTTCAAGCACAATGATCAAGATACATTCTATTTAGTATAAAACAACAACAAGGAAGCAAGTCATAATTTTTCTGATAATTCTAATTTTTGAACAAAGGACCTGAATGAGGCATAAGAACAAGTTCATCTATAATTTGCATATCACTATAAATCAAAGTTGGACCAATCTCATAAAATGGCTACTGTTAACAGTAAAAAATAATGGAAGATTGATATCATTAATCAAATGACAAAATAGACCATTTATGACAAACCCACCTTGTTCATAACCTTTGATTAGACAGCACCATGAAAACAAGAAAATACTATGTTAGAATACATGTGGTCTTAACTTCTATCTTTATAATCACTCCTTCATTGGATAAACACATATAGCAAGATTTAAAATTTTCAGAAAAAGTACATCAATAAACTCATATGTGTAAGTAAAGCATACAAATATGCATCTTCTCAACAAACTATCTCACCTTTCTTACACTCTTGGCATTTTACATACATTTTCTAGCTCACATTTTCCTTATTCAAAAAGCAATGCAGCAGACCTTTCCAACTATGGTTCCATTCTGATTATTTCATCCATCTCTAAAACTTCTGTGGCAATGATTACTAAACAAAGATGCAACGTCCAAACAGGGAAACTAATGTCAGCATTGAAATTTGGAACAAATTTTATCTCTTTTTAATAGTGCTGAAGGAGCTTTTGATGGGCAAAGAAATATTTTTAATTAAACTAAATACTGTTGAATAGATACTTGGATAACAAACACATTACTCTACATACCTTGCGATTTAACGTTTTCTTAAATTTCCGTTCAGCATTTTGCTATTAAATCCCTATTACAATGCTTTGGATCTCTAGGATCCCATATTGCGGGGGGTTTTTCAACTTCTGAGATCAAAGTTCAAGTTCCCAACTCTGCTCTTGCAACTTATCTGTCAGCTATCTAGATAGCAGAAACGCATGAGCACGCAAAGTTCCGTCTGTGGCAAGTGTCCAATGTGAACACAGTAAGGAGTCAGTGCTGTGGAAATCATTAAGGACTAGACCCCGCCAGAAAACGATTTTGTTATGTGAACACAGCCTAAGACATCTCAAGAGGAAAGGATATAAACTGGAAAACATGACAGTCTCAACCTTACAAAATCTCCCCAACCTCTTTCCTGTCATTATCAAAGTGTCAACCTTTCCACCTTTTACAGAGACTAGTGTGAATATTGACCTCATGAAATTGCAGACATGATACCTGACCACTGAATGGGTATCAGAGCCAACAGGAGATCAACATAGTCCCATTCTTTCCATATTTCATTTCCCAAGAGCCCTATCTTGCAAATCGTAATTAGTTCAAGGAATTTCACAAGAAACCTACAATCCACCTCTCTTAACAGTCAGAATGCGATAAATTGATCTAATCTCCCTCTCCTATTAGCTGTTCTCTTTCCAACTTTATTTGGGTCTTTGATATCAAATCATATTCACAAGGTGGTGCAGTGTTGAGGGTCTTGCCGGTTTCAGCTACGACTGTGGATTGCCGGTTAGGGTGGATGGGAGTATTTCAAGTAAAAACTCAAGGCTTTGCTTCTGGTTGCCGTTCATCTGGAAATAAATTATTCTGTGCAACCTGACTCAGCGGGTCAATAAATGTGCGAAGTGAAAAAATGAACCCTCCCATAAAAGATGACTTCTGTCTAAGGAGAATTTTACTTATAGAATATGTCATAAAAAGAATACATGTTAAATTGCTTAGGATATCACGTCTCATCTTATTTCTGCTTTACAATCTCAGGTCTAGATCAGCTCTGTCTAAACATGACACGAGTCAACCTATAGGCACGTATAAAATGAAATGTGAACTTATGTAAGTTTACCTCTGGGTTGGACTCTAATGGTAACCAGCGTGGAGCCATGCTACTGAATATGTGCCGCTCGATAAATTAAGTGTAGGACCTCAGCTACTTTCAGACTCCTGACCAGTGCTTCCACAAGTGAAAACAAAGTTTCCTTAAACGAGGCTGCATATTGTCAAAATTTCCTCAGATTTCCTTAAAAGCCACTGCACATTTTCTCAAATATTTCCTTGAAATTTGTCAGCGCAAGTTGAAGGAAACAACACAATTTGTGCGGTGCAAAGATAGTTTCATAACCAATAAAATAACTTCTGATCGAAAATCGGGATATTATGTAACAGAAGTTATGAATCCGTTGCATTTGAAAGCATTTTCCTATGGAGGGATAACATCCTTTCTGAAGGCTCGTATTTTCCAGCTTGGCCGGAACCCCTGTCTTTGAAGTATGCTTTGGCTTGCAACAGTGCAAGCAAGCCTTCTTGTCTCAAGGAGGCTCTCTGTTTATTTTTGGTCAATGAAAGCTGACTAAAAAGCCTTTCTACAGCAGCATTGGAGAAGGGCAACGTCAATAGCACGCCTATTACCCTCCCTCACTCTAAAGATTGCATTCCTTCATTTGATAAAGGATTCATGGCATGGGCCCTCCACTCTTAATCAACAACCTCCAAATCAGCTACCTCAGTAAAGTATCGTAGGCTTTCGAAGACTTCAGAGGATGATGGCATGCTTAAATTGTACGCTACTTTTGGTGAGATATAAGACAGGAATTTCAAATTCTGGCGGTCTTCGAGCCTCCTCTTTATTTGTGCCACCAACTCTACTAAAAAACTTTTGCAATGCGTGAAAAATAATTGGACATCTTCATGTTTCTCCCCCAAATTTTCCATGATTTCTCGCATGGTATGGCTGGCTTTAACTCCAATATACGTCTTAACAAGCGGCATGGCATTATTGTTCGTATCAATAGAGAAGGCATCCGTTTCTCTGACATATTTCAGATCAAGCAAATCCAATTGAATTCCTTTCAAAAGCTCCCTTACTTCACCCTCCAACTCATGCAGCAAGGGCATTTCACTTTGGTAGAGAGAATTAAAGGACGTCAATATTCCAAGGTTAAATGACATTCACTCTAAATACGCTGACGTGAACTTGTTCTTTAGACTTTTAAAAATCATGTCATTTGTGTGGGTTGGATCTTCAAACATCACGTTTGTGAAATAGTCGGTTAAAACATCATACTGTTCAATAATCCAATCCACGCATTGCTTCATGGAAAGCCAACTTGTCTGAGAAGCTTGCAGTATTTTGTGCAGGTCAGCTTGGAAAAACTCTTGGAATTCTCGCAATGCATCTGTTCGTTGTGGAGATGCATTAAAATGAAAGTATATGTTTCTACATAAATCTTCTAAAGACTTTGGCAGCTTCTTCCCCGCGTGTGAGGCACAAAGATGTATAGAATGACATGAACACTTTACAGCTTGTATCCAAGGGAACCGTTCTTTAATTAATGTAGATACAGAATGATTCACCCCAAACATTACATTGTATGTATCTGCACAAAAATCAATCACATTTCAAATGAAATGTGGCATTCTTGAAGACTTTTGATAAGAAATTCTTTTATCGTGACTGCTTTTTCATCCGGGATTTCGATCACATGGATGAAGACGTTTTTCATCTTATAGTCTTCATCATCAAAATGGGTACCAAGAAGAGCTAGCTGACATTGTGTTGATCGGTCGCATCAATTATCAAAGAAAACTTGTGTTCTTGAAGCTTCTGACAACATTCTCTTAAGAACTGGAATCGAAGCACCTGGCGAATAACATTGGTTGTCTTCTGATTTCCCATCGAGACTCTGCTTAAAGTTTTATCGTTTGGGAATAAACTTCTCAATAATAACATCACATCTTCAGATATACTGATAGGCAAATTCTTCTCAGCAATAAAACTGGCAATCTTAATTTCCATTCTTGCTTTTATCCTTGTCACTTGAACCAAGCATGGAATCGATTTTTTTGTCTGTTTTTTCTAGTGTTGCACCTCTTTTCGTCGCTTCTTTGTGGGAGTTGCTTTTCTGATGTCTTGCTAGAGCTGTTTTTGAGCAACATACCTTCATTTTATATACCAGGCACCCAAGGCTGAAAATCCCCCGTTTCATCAGTTTTCTTCATCAACCAGTGCTTGAAATCAGGACCACGTAGCCATTGATCACGAAACTTTTGCTTGTATTTCTTTTTAGAAGACATAGGTATTTCTTGATCAAAATTTCGCTTCATTTCGAATCACTTAAAAGAATCTTCTGATGACGACAGCGCGCAGCATTAAACTAGAAACAAGAGCGGCTCCTAAATTATCCACAACACCCCAGACAGTTGTGTTGAGAAGGGATAGCACCCCTTTTGATGGATTTCCTGAATGGATTTCCTGAAGGAAAGTTTAAGAATCACAAGTTTCAAGGTGTGCGTATGAAACTGGTCCTAAAAAGCTGCTGTTCGATTCAACCCACATGGACGATTCTTGCCTTGCAGTCTTATTTAACGTGCAGAGAACACGGAGTCAGAGAGACGAACGATTAATGCTGTTTTCCTTGAATGTCGGACTAACTAACTTATTGAAATGCAATACATGTTTAGATAGGCGAATAACAAAGAGATAAAATTACCCAAACTCATTGAATTAGAATAGGAGCGGAAGGGTTGGTTGTGAATGACGCTGTGAATGACATAAGTAGATGAATAGGTGATGAGTTGGTGGAAATTATGACAGGAAATAACAATTGATTGAATGAATATAACTGTGTAGTTAAACAAGGTGGTAATGACGGCATAGATAGCGAATATGAGGGTAAGAAAGCTGAGTCACTACAAAAGCTTACCGGTCGTTAAATACCGAGCAATAAGAATAGCACAGAGATGTGTAACAACGTTTGCCAAAAGTGACAAGGGATTATGACAATAACTGATGGTGTCAAATAAGTTCAAAGCACTCTTCCGACAATCAAAACAACGTAAAATCAAGAAATATCAAAATGACATTGTAAAATTCTATATTTCCTCAAAATTTCCATAAAATGTATGTTGCCTGTAAAATTTCCTCAAATGTGGAAGCACTGCTCCTGACATGATCAACTTTGGTGTTTTTCAAGGCTCCACTAGGATACTCCGGTTGACAGGGCAATTTCAAATCTCGGGTGACAGGGCAATTTCAAATCTCGCGAGAGAGGGCAATTGTGAAATTCTGCCTTCAACGCGCTACAATCGACAAATAGAAGCAACAGTCAAGCTCAAAATGCTGATCTACATTCATTTGATTTATCTTCGCATCTTTTGAGCGATTAGACACCAAGAAAATGCAAATCGTTTTCACCCGACAAAATCTAGGCGTATAAAGACTCGCCATTAGGAAATTCACAACCAGGCCGCAGTTTCTGTGGATGACTTTCTTGTTGTTACGATTCGTTTTCTGTGGGTAGCACCCAGGAGGGCAGTTCTCTAGCTGTCAAATTCCGCTCATGATCCGTAATTTTGTACTTTTCCTTTTTTTCTGTTTTCCATGCTTTTCAAACGGGATGAAACTTCATTTAAATGTTGGAACAATCAATGCTCGTGGTTGCAATAATGAACATCTGATGAGAACACTCACAGAGTCACAGAGTGTCGCAGAGAAAGAAAAAGTTGTATCTCTGCGACACACTGCGACACGTTGCGACAATGGTCAACATGACCACAGCGTTGCCTTTTTATTGGACACGTTTTTGGGCCTAATCTGAACAATGGCAGGCATCAACAAAGAGAGCATAATTTTCTTGGAAGAAATAAAAAACTATTGTTGCCTGTTTAACAGGTTTAGCAGGGATTTTAAAAACAAGTCCAAGAAGTACAATTGCTGCATAAAAAAATACGTGAAAATTTTGGTGTCAGCCCTGAAGATTGCGGAAAGAAATTTCGAAATTTAAGATCTTCGATAGGAAGAATGTTACTTCTGTTTAAAAGACTCCATGCACCTTTCGTTTCTTCAGAACCTACGCGTCCAGAAGCTGTTTTTTCTCTTTTTTCTTCTCCGATGGACTTGGCAAATTAAGGTAAATCCATGAAATCAATTGGCAAGGCAAGGAACTCCTCACCCGCCATTTTTTGAATGATAATGCTTGACGCAAAAGCATTTTTTCATGACGCAATGTGTCGCAGTGTGTTGCAAACACTAATTTCTGCAATCAATGGAAACCACTAGTCCTAAATTTTGCAGCACCTTGCGACATCTTGCCATTTTTTTATGATGAAATGGACAAAACCATAAATAGCACACCAAAGAGAAGCGTACATAAATTTCATTGCAGACAATAGTGTACCAAAAGCAATGACTTTGAAATAGAACAAGCATCTAATGCAGATAAGATAAAGTGATTCGAGCGGTATGAGCATGCATCGAACTGAATAATTGGAATATTGACGCAGTTAGGCGTATCAAAGACATTCGTGATGAGTTAACAGTTACTTCCAATGGAGCCATTTTACGAGGACGTCGCATAGTGATTCTATCTTCACTCCAAAAGAGAGCTATTCAGCTAGCTCATGAATCTCGCCAAGGTTTAGCAAGAACAAAGGCACTGCTCCGCGAGAAGATCTGGTTTCCGAACATTGACAATATGGTCAAAGATACAATTGACAAATGTATCACTTGCCAAACAATTGGGAAAACGAATGCACCAGAACCTCCGACAATGACAGCCATGCCTAAGCGTCCTTAGGGTGAGTTGAACATTGACTTCTATGGTCCGATACTGTCAGGCGAGTATCTCCTCGTATTGATAGATCGCTACTCTCGATTTCCCGAAGTCAAAATAGCGCATTCGATAAAGCAGCTGCAGTAATACTCAAGCTCGACAAGATCTTTGCGATGGATGGAATACGATCTACTGTATAATCAGACAACGGTTCTCCATTCAACAGTGAAGAATATCGCAGATACTTAAATGTACTTGGTATGAAACTTCTTCTTCTATTCAATTGTAGCCTCAAGGCAATGGTGCAGTTGAACGCTTCATGCAGCCACTAGGAAAAGCACTAAAAGCAGCGAAGATCGATGGTCGTTCTTAGAAGCCAGAACTAAGCAGATTTCTCCTAATGTACCATAGAACTCCACATTGTGCAACTAGTGTCCCACCAGCTGAGTTGCTCTTCAATAGAACGGTAAAAGGGATATTACCTGCGCTAGAAAAAATCAAGATTAGAAATAGACATGAAGAAGCAAAAGGAAACGAGGTACGGCAACAGCAATATAACAAAGAGTACAGTGACAGGAGTAGAAATTCCAAAAGCAGGGATGTCAAAATCGGCGACAATGCATTGATTCGCCAACAGAAACAGAATAACCTGAGTGCCAACTTTTTTGGGAAAGCGTAAGTTGTTGTTAACAGAAGCAACAGCACTGTCACAGCAGAGTGCAATGCAAATGGTCACATCATAACCAGAAACGTGTCATTTTTCAAAAAAGATCCAGCAAACTTTGAATGATTCCGTTGATGACAGCGACCATGAGTAGTTAAGAAAGGAGAGAACGACCTCACTTTTTGGAAAAACCAATTTTATACCGGTTAAAATCAATTTTATACCAATTAAAGCCTATTTTCCCCTACCACCAATTTTATACCAATTTCCCCACAACGAACCAATTTAATTATTTTTTCATTTAGAGTTTTAACTTTACTACTGTATATAAGAGTTACAAAGTTTACTATCAGAGTAAAAACAACAAGTCACACAACAAACTCAAAGATGCATCAATCATATGTACCGTTTTCAAAGCTCGACGTTGACGCCGTCTTTAAGATTCTTGATAAAGAAAAAACAATAGGACAATATGGTGAAAAACTAGTTTTATATCTAGAACCAAGTCCAAACAACCAAGACTTTATATCAGATGTTATAATAAAAACTAACGCACCAAAAAGTTTGAAAGAAAAGATATCTGAAGATTCAGAAATTGATGAATTTATTGTTTCAAAAGGAAAAATTAATGGAAAGAAAACAATAAAAACTTTATATCTCAAATCAGACAGCATTAGTTTTCAAACTGGTTTTCCTTATGTTGCAGATTTTGATATTATGGAAGATGATTTAGTATTAGCAAAAAAGATTGACAAAGCACTAAAAGTAGGTCATACTTATGCCGTAAGAGATGTATTTTACTTTGACACAAAATATGGTGAAAGTGGTATTGCAAGGTTGAAAGATGATGAAACCAATGAAACAGTTAGCATATATTTACCAAAATCACTCAAACAAGATATTAAATTAACCAGAAAAGTTAACAAAAAAATTTATCATGAAAAAATAGAATACAACGGGTTTAAAACCACAGATAATAAAGTAAAAGTATATCAATATAAATACACTTATGACATTTAAATTAACTGTTTACAAAATGAAAATAATAAACCAATAATATTTCCAAACAATGGATTTTTTTTGCAAAATTTTGGCAAATTGTGAAATAAATAACAATAACCACTACCATATCCATATCTTGTGTAAAATCGACCATAAGCATCATGAAATGAGCTATGATCATGACAAAATGTACATCTAGAAAATAATGCTTCTAAACAACATGTTATGTTGCCATTACCTGGTCCAATTAAACCAATTTCACCATTATACGAATTTATTATATTTTTTACACTATCTTTTTTTCTTATATATTTTAAAAGTAAATATTGATAAATTAATGCTGATTTGATAATAACAGGATTAACGTTTTCATCAAAATCAGACTTTGTGGCTTCATAAAAGTAGTCTACGTATTTCTTAATTTCTCTTATTTCATGTAGATTAGACATTTTTTATTTTTTGTTATATATATACTAATATCAAAATTTAATTTAATTTATTTTAAAAAATAAAATACAAGATACTAATATACATTCGTTTTATGAAAAAATAAAGTCTAAAAATGTCTACAATTTATCACCCTTATCGAGTAAACTTGACAGCTGGACAAGCTGAATCAGTTGCAAAAGCAATGAAACATAAAACACCAATAACTCTTAGGTTGCCTTATAACAATCTTTTGAGAGGTGATGAAACAGTAAATCTTACTTAATCTCAAATTAATAAGCTTGAAAAAGCAAAAAATAAAGGTGTAGGAGCTGATATTAAAATTAGTAAAGCCCAGTTAAGAAAATTTGCAACAAGCGGAGGAAGCATTATGAATTTGTTTAGAATAGTAAGTGGTGTTGCTAGAAAAATATTACCAAAAATCTTGGCTCCACTTGCAACAGGTGCAGTTTCTGGTTTAGGAGAGACCGCTATTAAAAAGGCAGTTGGTGGTTCTTATCAATTATCACCAGAACATGTTAAAATGGTAGTAGATACACCAGAAATTAGAAATCAAATCAAACAACTATTACCTATAGCTCAACAAAAGAAGCTAGTAAGTTCATATAAAAGTGGAAGTGGATTAGTTTTAAAAACAGGACGCGGACAAAAAGGTGGTTTTCTAGGCACGTTGTTAGCAGGAATTGGAATACCATTAATTGCAAAGTTGCTTGGAGGATGTCATGGAGAAGGTGGAGATGATGATGATGATAGGTTAAGAATGTTTGAATCATTGTTGCCGCTAATTGATCGTGGTGAAATAGATGTATCCCAATCAGGAAACGGTTTAGTAATCAACTCACGTCCAACTAGTGGTGGTGCAGTTATACCAGCTTTGAAATATTTATTAAGTGGAAATAAAAAAAAAGGATCGGGTCTTCTTTTAGGACCAAACAGCCCATTCAGTCAAATACCTTTGTTGGGGACTCTGTTGTAAGTAAACCAGAATTTATAAATCATCCAATATCAAACTTTGAAATAATGAATTGGGTTGACTACTTGAAAATCAAAAATTTTAAAGGAGTTATATCACGAAACGAGATTTTATCAAAAATAAAAAATATACCAGGCCAATGTTTTATCATAAATTTGGACGACAACAATGGACGAGGAACACATTGGGTAGCAGTAAAAATAACAGCAGACTTTGTCAATTATTTTGATAGTTTTGGGATGCAACCACCACAAGAGATAGTAAACTTATGTTATACATTTAATAAGTTATATAAATATGAATCAAATCAATTTCAAGATTTAAACAGCGTTTTATGTGGATATTATTGCTTGTATTTCTTAAAAGAGTTTGGCAAAAATAATTATTTAAAAGTAGTAAAAAAGTTTGAAAGTAATAACTATAAGAAGAACGAAAGATTCATAAGAAACTATTTTGAATAAAAATAATATGGGATTTATAAACAATATTACTGGTGGTGGTGCAACAGGTGGTGCAGCATCAAATTCAGTTTCATCAAAAATAGTAGATGAGCTTAAAGTTGACGTTGCTGTTGTTGAAACAAAAGTAAATAGTTTACCTTTTGATATTACTGGTGTAAAAGTGGATAAAACTTTTGACTTGAACAATTTTGTTGTTACAAACGTACCAACACCAACAGCTTCAAATCAAATAGCCAACAAAGGATATGTAGAAACTTGGATTAAAAAAGATGGAGTAGGAAATATCAATGCAGAAGGTAAAAAAATCATAAATGTAGTAGGACCATCAAGCAGTGATTCAGACGGAGCTGTAGCAAACAAAGGATATGTTGATACATCAATTACAACTTCTCAAACTTTTGTTATCACCGACACTGCATCAAAATATTTGGATAAAAAAACTGGCGGAACAATGAGTGGTGGAATAAATATGGACAATCAAAATATATTTGGTTTACAAAACCCACCAAAATTTGGAACAAGTGCTACTAGTAAAGATTATGTACACAATCATGTTAAAAGTTTTCTTGCTGCAAACATTGTTGAACAAAATGGACTTGTTAAAGATAGCGCTGGAAAAATTAAAATAGATTTATCAATAGCACGATCAACTATAGCCCCAGTTTTACCACTTGGAGGAGTTGAAAGAGATAGCTCTGGTAAAATAAAGTTAGTTGATGCAGTTGTTAAAAGTCTTATACAGATGGATGGAAATTATCATAGTTGGTCAAACGAATTTATAAAAAATAATGCTGCAGGACATTGGTTAATATCTGACAATACCTCAGCCAAAGTTGGTACATATGGTGTTTTATCAGGAACAAATGTTGAATCTCTTCATTACCAAGGTTTTGGTGAAAGAAAAAATATTGTAAAATTTTCAGACGCAGAAAGACCAACTTCAGGGACAGGATTAATTAATGGCAAATACAACTATCTTACCTTTGATGGTACAAACGATAGAATGAGATGTGATATGGATTTAAATATAACAAGTGGAGATAAAACGTTATCGATAACTGTTGTTTATAGACTAACGTCTTATGGTAATAGTACTAGTGTTGGGTTAAGAAATGCAATCATTGGCCATGATAATACAGGATGGGATAAATTTATTTGTATGAATGATAGTAAAAACTTTATTGTAAGCAACACAAAAAAAGAATCTACATCATTCAATGGTGGTGATAATATAACGATTACAACATTTCCAACAAAAGCTAACCCAATCGAGTTGAACAAGTGGATAGTTTTAACAGTTACATGGTCACCTCAATTAGGTGCAGACGGATCACAAGTATGGTGCAACGGACAAAAACTTAGAAACTTTACTGCAAAAGAAAACGTTGGTGCTACACATTTTTCTATAGGTAGTCTTAGCGCAAGCCGCGTAGCAGCTCCATTGACTGGAGATATTGCAGAATTGATTGTTTTCAAACGAGAAGATGAATTAAATAATGCTTCAACAATAAAAAGAATTCAAAAACATTTTTTGGAAAAATATGGAATTAAACATGAACCAATGCTTTCAATGTAAAAAAAATAAAAGGTAAAAAAAAAGTAAAAGGTAAAAATAATAAAAAAAAATTTTTTTTGTAAATTTATTAGTTTTATATCTTTTTTTTTTATCAGTTTTTTGTTTTGTTTTCTTAAAATGTTAGTTTAACTGAGCCAGAAATGGGATCTGATGTTATTTGTCTTTCATACAAAATTACTGCTTTCCAAACATAAGCTTTTGGTGCTCCATCAAGAGTATATGAAACTTTAATTTATGTGCTCCATCAATCATATCATTTCTCTGATCTTTTAAGTCAAAGAACAATGCTGAATGAAGATCTTTGAACAACGTTCTATCAATGAAGCTACCTTCAGAAACACCTTCGTTTATAAATCTTTGATATTCAATAAATCTTTTGTATACTCTTGTTAATTCATTTTTTGGATTAAGTTCTACCCGAGGATAATAAACACCATTTCCTAACTCCAACTGTGCTCTTGTCACTTGTCTTCCACCAGGAATATTATAAGTATCATAATGAAAACTATTTTTTGTTACATCACCATCTTTTGTTGAATCAATCGCATACAACATAACAAATCTAGGCTTTTCAATACTGCTTGAGATATCAAATGTACCAGTTTGCAACGTAGACACTGGTGATGTTTCAACTCTATCAGCCATATATCCCCAAGTTCTTTTTTCAGTCAATGCTGAACTAAATTTATTTAAACCAGCTGAATTTAACTCCATCTTTGGAACCCAAAGTCTCATTTTTGTAACAACATATCTACCTTCAGCAGTTGCTGCATCTTTGTACAAAACATTTTCATCTCTTTCAAGTGTAATGTTAAGCTCCATTTTACCAGTTGGATAAACAACATCTTGTGAAGCAGCAAAGAAACTATACTTATTTAATGGCACGATAAGATTAACACTACCATCAACGTTTGTTAGCGCAGCTCGACTAGCAAATCCAGCATTTGTTGCACGGCTAGCAGCGCCAGTTACACTATCAGGATAAAACAAGGTACTAGTTGCTTGAGCAAGATAAGCACTTGAATATTCTGCTTTATTTCTAATTGCAACACTTTCATTTACATTTGGTGTATCAATAACTTGGACACCTCCATACTTTACATTCAACTCTCTTATGATTGAATAAGCATCTGGTGCAAAAGTGATATTATCAGCAGCAGCATAAGTTGTACCATCTGCTCTTTTGTTAACTTCTACTTCAATTTCAAGATAAGAATTATACCAATCATTAGGTGCTGTTACTTCACCAGTTGAATCTACATAAAACTTGTATGAATTTTTATTTTGTGTTGCTCCATTTGCTGGCAACTTAATTGGATTTTGAAGGTCGTATACAACCTCTTCATACCTTTCTAAAAAATCACCTTGTCTGTATTCCATTACTTTGACTTTTTAACTTTGTTCGTTTTTGTTTTGTATAAGCATATATATAAATAGTGTTTAAAATAAAATTTTTTTAAAAATAATAATTAATCAAAAAATTGTTTTTACTTTTTTTTTTTTTTTTTTTACATAAATTGAGACAACTGTTGTTTTAAAACATCAATTTCTGACGCTTGGACAGGTAAAGGTAAAGAGTCTACTTTTTTCAAACTGTCTACAATTTTGGCACCGCTATTTGGGGTTGGCTTGTTTTCTTTGACAATACTTGGAGTAGCAGATAGTTTATTTACAACTTTGTCTGCAGCACTTTTGCCAAGAGCTTCTGCACCAGACACTGCAAACTTTTCAACACCTGCTGTAGCAGCTTTTTTGGCAACTTCTTTGGAAAACTTGGAAGTTGCAAGTGACGTAATTTTTTTACCTGTTGACTTAAATATGTCAAACAAGCCTTCACCATCTTGTTGATCTTGTGGGGTAACATATTTTATTCTATTATAATTACACTTTTTTGTTCGATTCATTAGTATTTGTCTACTGATTTTATTACAACTGTCAAACTAACTGGTACTTCGTTGAAATCGATTGGTCTATTTATTGCATCCGTCATGTATATCCTTACAGAAGATATAATATTTGTATTTAATTTATTATATAATCTTCTTCTTGGTTCTATTTTAAAAGGAAATGCACGCGAAATATCTGACGTGTCAAACGAATATAAAACATCAGTTGATACTCCACCATCCAAAGAATCATTTGTCAAAGATGTTTTAATTTTTATAGTATCAACAGAATTTGTAATGTTGGGCAAGCGTTGACCAAACTGGGATGTGGTTATATTAATTTTTGAAAACCCAATAATATCATTAAAGTTTCTATTTGTACCTCTAAGATCAACACTATATCCTGTTGAAAGCAGCAAATATACCCTAAATCTAGAAGTACTAAAAGTTAATTTGATACCAGGAGTTTTTCCATCTACAGTATGACCATTTGCTATCAAAGAACCTTTTATATAACTATTTAAATCATCATAATCATAAATTCCATCTGGAAAAGTAATTACAGTGCTAGTTTTTCCTGAGTCGTGAGAATAACTAATTTTATTATTATTATAAGTTGAATTGATGTTATACCACGAATAATGTCCATTAAATTTATCAAGCGCAATATAATGTTCTTTATTTTTATCCAAAATAAGATTTGGAATATGCTTTATTGTAAAATCACCTGGTTTTGATCCAGCGATTCCATCAGTTGAACTGAAAACAAACGGTCTTTCTATCTCTTTCATTTTTAGCAATGTTTTATGTATATTGTATATATTTTTTATTTTTTTAAATTAATTTAAATTATTTTTTGTTGTTAACCTTCCTTTTTCTTCGTCTGTTATTATTTTTTTACTATAAGCAATATCAATTAGTTGAACTATTTCATTTCTTATATCTAAACTATTGTTACCAGCACGTCGTGTACCTAACAAAAGGGTCAACCGTGCTAAAATATCTTTTGGGGTGTCTGGCACTAAAGTAACAGTGGATCCACCTAATAACTTTTGTTTGCCCGATCTTTTACTTTTTTTAAAACCAGAAAAACGAGTCAAATCTTTGAAAATATCTTTTGCTTCTGGTGTGTACTCAACTTTTGGGTTGTACCTTTTTGTTAATAAATCTATAAGAGAGTTGTCAACAACATTATCTATCAAACTGTTTCCAGCCTTGTCTTTAACACTAAGTCTATTCATTCTGAGTTTAGCAGGATCAATATATACATGACCAAAGGATCCACCTTTTGACAACTTGTAAGCATTTCTTTTTCTTTGTTGGTTTATCCCATTTCCAATTATTTCTGATAAGTCTGTAGACATTGTTGCGTCTAATATTTTTTTATATTTTTTTAATGTAGCTAAATCTTCATCAAGTTTGTTCCTTTTCTCAACACTTTTAGCTGCACTTTTACGACCACCAACTGATTTTTGTGCAGTTGTTACTTTTTGGTTTATCATTTCCAATTCATCTTTTGCTACATTTGGAAATTCATTAGCACTTGGTAAACCATAAGTTCTTAGAAATTCTGGATCAAATCTTTTATCAAAATTAAGTGTTATTGGTTGCTTTGGTTGTGTTGGTCGCTTTGGTGTCTCAAGCGCTGGTGGTGACTCTGGTGACTCAATTGCAAGCTGTGGTAAATACTGTATCATTGCGTTTTGGTTTTCTCTTAACTGACCTAACATTTCGTCTTGTCTTTTATCTATATCAGTTATTTGTTTACCAACTTTACCAAGTTCTCTTGCAATTGGAGCAGCAACTTTTTCTCTTTCTTCCATAACCCCAAGTTGTAAATTTTTATAAACCCTTACATCATCTTTAACTTGGTCAACAATATTAGTTGTTGCAGCTTCTTTTTTAATTATACTTTTCAATTTGTTTAAATCCATACTTTTCGATTTTTCATATACTTTCATATACTTATATAGTTTTTTTAAATTCAAAATATAAAAATATTTAACTAACTGTAAGTTACTTATCTTTGAACTTAACGTACTGTAAGTTACTTATCTACTACAAATTTTGACTCCCTTATTTAAGTAACTATATAGTATTTATCTTTAGACTTAACGTACTGTAAGTTACTTATCTTTGGACTTAACGTACTGTAAGTTACTTATCTACCCTAAATTTTGGCACCCTTTTTTAAGTAACTATATAGTACTTAACTTGTTGATACACTTTTTAATATTTTATAATTTAAAATTATAAATTTTGTAACCTATATAGGGTTTAAAGAGTAAAACAAAATGAAGATTCCAAATTATGATAGTGAGCTAGTTGTTGACAAAACAAAGCATAAATCATTGCTGGGTTCAGATTTTAGAATGCTTGTTTGTGGAAGCTCTGGTTGTGGAAAAACAAATACTTTAATGCACATTATTAAAAAACCTTTGTGTTATTATGATCAGATTATCATATATACTCCAAATAAAGATCAAGACAAGTTGGTCTCGCTAAAAAATAAATTTGCTCAAGTTTCACAGTTAGTAGGTCATCAAGTCTTGTTGTTGTGTGGACAAGACGATATCTTAAATACAGATGAATATGGATCTGATGATTGTGTAAAGCTTGTCGTATTTGATGATTTGATGAATGCCGATAAAAAAATACAAGCAAAGATTGCAAACCATTTTACTGATGGTAGACATCACAAAATTTGTCCAGTTTATTTGAGTCAATCGTATTTTACGGTGCCAAAAGACATAAGAACAAATTGCTCCAAAGTTATTGTTTACGATCCTCCAACAGATGGTGAAAAAGCAAGAATTTCAAAAGAATGTAGATTTGACAAATGCAAATTTGAGGCTCTTGATAAACATGATTTTCTATTTATAAATCAAAACAAAAAAGAGTTGTTTAAAAACTTTGATGAAATTATTTAATTTAAACAAAACCAAGAAATTAAAATAAGTATAGGTATAGACAACAAAAAGACTTTAGTCATGGAAATTTATTGTGTCAAATGCAAAAGAAAAACTCCGTCTTTAAATATAAGACATACAACAACAAAAAATAACAAATCTATAGTAAAAGGTAGCTGTGGGGTGTGTGGTACGCAAAAAAATTGTTTTACCAAAAGTAAAGCTGGTGGAAAGTTAGATATTCATTCTTTGATCGGCAAGCTACCAAAACCAAAAGCTGGTTGGACCCCTACTAATTATAAATATATGGGACCGTTTAATCCACTAGATAAACAATTAGAATACGACCCAGAAACTGGTGAAATTACTAGATGGATGGTTCCTCCTTATAACAAAGTTGATGAAATTTCAGCACATCATGATGTTTGTTACTCAAGAGGAGTTGATAAAAACGAATGTGACCGAAAGATGGTTTCTGAATTGGATAAGATACCTTATGGATCCCTTCCAAAAATGGGTATGTTAGCTAGAAAAGTTATCAACACCAAACAAAAACTTGGGTTAGGTGTTTTAAAAAAAGTTTAAAAAATTGGAATGAACAGCTAGCAGATGAGTTACACAAACCAATTATAAGAAAGTTTAAAAAGAGAAAAGTTATTGTCGGTAATATTGACGATACTTGGAGTGCTGACTTGGTTGATATGCAACAACTTAAAAGCTACAACCATGGATTTAGGTATATTTTAAATGTTATTGATGTATTTTCAAAATGTGTATGGAGTGTTCCTATAAAAGATAAAACAGGTAAAACAATTACCAATACATTTCAATCTATTGTTAAAACTAGCAAGAGGAAACCTAACAAATTGTGGGTTGATAATGGATCTGAATTTTATAACAACGTATTTAAAAAATGGTTAGTTGAGAATGAAATTAAAATATATAGTACATTTAATGAAGGTAAGGCCGTTGTTATTGAAAGATTTAATCGTACTTTGAAAAATAAAATGTATAAATATTTTACTGCTAATAATACATATAAATATGTCGATGTATTACCAGATTTAATTAATGAATATAACAACCACAAACACTCTACAATAAAAATGACTCCAACAGAAGCTAGCATGAAATATAATGAAAAAGTTATTAAAAATGATGTATATTCAATCGATGATAAAACCATCTATAAATCTAAGTTCAAGGTGGGAGACAAAGTAAGGATTAGTAAATACAAAAGAGCTTTGTTTGATAAAGGTTATACACCAAACTGGAGTGAAGAAGTTTTTGTTATAGTAGGAATACAACATACCAATCCTACTACATATATAATAAAAGACTATAACAATGAAATTATTAAAGGAAGTTTTTATGAAAATGAGTTACAAAAAACTGATCAAGATTTTTATAGAATTGATAAAGTAATCAAGAAAGATTATAAGAAAAAATTAGCACTAGTATCATGGAAGGGTTATCCTAAAGAATTTAATAGTTGGATTCCACTAAATGATGTTAAAAAAAATTAAAAAAATTCTAAAAAAAAAATATATTTTATTTCATTATTCAGTTAATTTTTTTAACTTTTAACTTATAATGACCATAAGCTAATGTTGAAATACCATCTTCTCCAACATTTCTTTTATCATCATCTGCAGACAAAGCTATTTTATTTATAGTTTCAGAATAAATCTCATGATTGTGACTTCTGATTAAATTCATTTTTCTATAAACTGGATTTTTTTCTCTTGTCAAACATTTATAGTAATCGTCAAAACTTATATCTTTTTTGATAACATTCTTTTTTACACCTTTTGCTTTTTTCTCTTCTGTTTCATCAACTTTGTAAGAATACATCTTTGCTCTTAACCCTACAAATTCTGTTATCTGCTTGCCACCACATTCATCTTTCATCATACCAATTACTTTTTTGTTGTGTCCAGTTTTAATTCCAGAAGGATGATCTTTTGCATAGTTGCTTGTATCAAATTTTTCTGGTACATCTTCGTTGATATCTTGATAAAAGTCGTCAGTCTTTATTTCATAAGCCAAAGAGTCAGTATCTGTAAATAACAACTTTTGTTTTGACCCATACTTTTTTACAATATAGTTGTAATGAAAATCATACATAAGCGTTTTGCTTAAATCCAAAATGCAAAATCCTACATAAATCGGTTTGTCAAATTTTATTTTTGTTCGTTTCATGTGAACTGCTGCCAAGTCAGCGCAAAATATTTTTCTTCTCTCAAACGTTGGCTTTGATACCAACTTTTTGGCTTGTTTTTCTTCATTGACAAGTCTTATATCAACTCGGTTTCTTATGTTTTCCATAGTCTTTCCAAATACTGAGTTGTTCATTAACTTGAAGAAATCCTTTTCAAAATCATTTTTGCTTGCAGTTCTAAGGTCAGTGTTTAATGTAATATAAGGTTTCATCCATTCTTTTTGATCAAATGCAAGTACTTTATGAATTTTGGTAAGTTTTAACCCAAGGTTTAAATAAAGTTGAAGATTTTTCAAATGTAAAATATATTTTGTTTTGTTTTTCAAGTTTGGTGTTAATTTATAAATTTTCTTGATTTTAAAAGATTCTGGAGCAAGAGGATAATCATTGTGAACGTCGTGCAACTCTTTTGGATATTCCAAATCCACTTGTAAAATATAACCAGTATCATCTTCTGTGTTTATCAAAGTTGGATCAAAATTAGCTAACTTTGCTTCATCTAGCCATCTAAAGTTTTTGTACGGTAACTTTTGGCTCATACCCCAACCATACAAGTTGTTTGCATCCAAATATGTTATAAACTTTGATTCTTCGTTTGAGTTGTAGTTTTCCATATATTTGTTGTTAGCTTTTCCATATCTGTTTGAAATCATACTAACTCCTCCTCTTATTCCAGCTTCAACAAACAAAATCATATTTATATCACTTAGTAAATCTAGCTTTATTTCAGTTTTCTTTAGCAAAGCATCCCAACTAAGACCTGGTGATGTATAATACCAAGCTGGATCTAACTTGTAGTTTTTCAAGCAAACATCTCTAAAATTTTCAAATATATCAGCTAACAAAACAACATCTGTTTTCAAATACAAGTCGTGATATTCACCCATATTTTTAAAACCAAAGTGAGACCAAACCTCTTGAGCATGAGCATAATCTTTTTTGTCAACGTTTGAATCATAAAGTTTTGAATAAAACTCATTTATAGGAGGCAGTTTGGTTTCATTAAATTTATCAAAGCTGTCCATATAATCATATGGGTAAACTCCTTTTCTGATCAATAAATCTGTGTCGCTTTTGAAAACTTTATTCATTTCCCTAAATTGTTCGCGGGAAAGATTTTTACATAAAGCATCAAGTGATGAAGCCATAAATTTAAAACTATCAATGAATCTAATCTCAAATTTTTTATCATCAACTGCTAATGATTTGCTAAAGCTTATATATTTTTCATCATTGTTGGGTATGCAGTTAATACTACCATGTGATTTACCAAGCTGCTTTATAAACAAATGAGAATCGTATCCAGACAAGTTGTGAAATATTACTGGAACAAATTTTGGCATCTGATATTGTAAATTACAATAGTTGTGTGCAGCACCTCTAAACTTACCTGTTAAATGGTCATGATCTTTAACTGTTTCACCTGAAAGAGGTTTATCACAAATTGCACATTTTGATTTTTTAAAGTAGTTGCGCCAATCACCTTTTTCCATTACATTGCTTAATTTAAATTCTGAGGTACCTTTATATTTGGCAGGCAAACAAGATTGATGAATTGGTTCTTTGTTAAACGGAATTGTTTTGTCATTATACAGCTTTTTATTACAAATATGACAATCTGTTGCTGAATAAAATTTTTCATTATCTTCTGCTGTCATTTCAAGAGGAATTATATCTTTATAGATTGCACCTATTTCTTTTACTTCTTCTTCAATCATTGCACAAAATTTTTCAACACAATCTTCACCTCTATAAACAACTGGTTCAGCATAGTTTTCGGCATCATCTTTTTTGACATAATAACAAAATCCTGATGGAGTATGTTTTTGATATTTTTCAGTAAAAGAATTTTCTGGGTTAGGTGATGCAGAGTCTATTTTTTCTGTCACTGCTTCAAAGTCAGCGTAAATTACAAAAGGAACTCTTAAAGACTTTTTATGATTTTTAAATTCAATTATTTCACCAGGTTTTGGTACTTCAATTTTGCAAGCAGATTTTTCTTTACAAATCTCAATATGATCATTTAACTTTTCTGGTTTTGAAAAATGATTCAAACATCTTTTACAGAAATAAACAGCACCATTATGCTTGGAGACTTGAGCGGAGAGTAACCTTGAAAAGCTTTTTATCCAACAATAATGTTGTTTTTCTTTACCATCAGTAATAAGTAATAAATCAATTGCATTTTGTGGATCTGTTTTATTAGTTCTCAAGATATGAACACTTTTATCATATCCAAATACGTTGACACCAATTTCGGGGTTTTGTTTTTCAAACTTATCAATATCTTTTAATGAAACTGGAAACTCAATACCATTAAAATTTAGTTGACCAAGGTGTTCTTTATATTTTGATGGCCTGCTAGCGTTTTTTTGGTCTACTTCTTTATTATATTGTGCAGATAAAATTGCGTATTCAAAGCATCTGTTGTCTTTGTTTTGTACGTTTATTATGGCTCCTTTTGATTTAATTTCTTTTGGTAAATCAATATAGCTACTACCGTTTAATGGTACATTTTTATCAACATTAAGAAACAAACAATCAATATTTTGAAATATCCAACCACTACCTTCGTTTGTGAATGTTTCAAATGATTCAATTATCTTTTGTTTCATAGTTTCAAAGGTTTCAGATATGTTTGTTGAACTGTTAATGTGTTGTGCACCAGAGCGAAAGTATGGTTTTACAGAAACAATTTTATCGTTTGATATTTTTGTCAAGTTAACCATTACAGCGGATTCAATTTTTAAAGATTTTTCTTTCTTAAGCTCTTCTTGTAACTGTTTTTCTATAAGTAAAGCAGTCATATCTAGATATGCATTTAAATCAACATTTTCTAATCCATTGATCTCAAAAGTTTTAAATACATTATTCAATGCAGATTCCGTTTGTACTAATTTTAGTTGAGACATGTTGTGTTATAGTCTAGGTTTTTACACACCTTATATAATACATTATATTAAAAGTCTAATACAAAATAATTAATTTGTATATATAAATATTAGTGAAAAAAAAATTTGGATTATTAATTTAATATAATGTTTCTACTTTCTTTAGCAATTCTACGTGTAATTTCTTTTTATAATGTTTGGTTATTGTGTAATCATCTCTTTCTTTATTTTTCTTTACCATTTTATTTATATGTCTTAGTTTTTCATAAGCACAACCTTTTTTATAACATGTTCTATATTTTGATCTTGTTCCTTTACCACAGGTTATACAAGGAAAGGATTTTACTTTTTGTTTTGCATGATAAACACAATATCCTTCACGTTTTGCTAATCTGCAACAAGTTACTTCTTGGCCTAACATAAGCCAACTACATCTTTGATTAGTTTCAGTCATCTCTTTGAACTGGGGTTTTTGTAACTCTTATATACAGTAGTAAAGTTAAAACTCTAAATGAAAAAATAATTAAATTGGTTCGTTGTGGGGAAATTGGTATAAAATTGGTGGTAGGGGAAAATAGGCTTTAATTGGTATAAAATTGATAACAGTCGGTATAAAATTGGTTTTTCCAAAAAGTGAGGTCGTTCTCTCCTTTCTTAACTACTACCATGAAGATGATGGAGCATTGCAACGAAATGCGAACAATCACACCAGTATTATCAGGAACGATGTTGATCGGCATGCACAACCGAGGAAGTCAGGACGACGAATCATACAACCTGAACGTTTCGGACTAATATTACCTTCTTCCATTATTCGTTGATTTCATTTTCTTTAAAGGGAGTGATGAAGTAATGACGTAACGCGCTAATTCGAAGAGACTAGTTACCAGGACTAGAGGGTGTAGAGAGGAATCGGTCTGGTAGCGGGGTGCAAGTTGAGATTATCAAAGTATTATGTTCTGTTGTGACTCAGTTGTTAATGCTTGTCTTTCCTACTCCACAAGCGTCAGTACGGAATATGATAATCAGTTTATCTGATTCATGCAAGAGAGGACTCCGCAATACCGAAATAAATTTAGCTGCTCCGTACTTCTCCGCTTTCTCGCATACGGCTGCTAACTATGGAATTATCCTTCCATTAAGAATGGAAATCTTCCCAAACTTATGAAGCATTTAAAATGCATAACGGCAAAGTCGACAAGAAGTCTCAATTCTCTCATTCATGTTACCTGAGCATGATGTAACGTACGTTTCATTTGATTTAATCTTATCTTTTCCATTTGTCTAGTCGTACATCGGGAATTAGGTCATTTACGTTTGTATTCTTTTCTGTTCGATCAAATAATTAACCTATTGTCATATTGAAGCGCAGTCCACTATAAACTAATGGCTATAGAGCACTTTGCTAGCGGCTTTACGGAGTAGGGTACCATAGCCGCTAGTTATAGTTATACTGCGAAAATCACTAAACGCTTAACGGCGCCAGTTAAAGATATTGCAATGTGAACGCACACTCCAAAACATGGTAACATGGAAATTCTGCGTTTTGTTACAAAACCACAATTAACTTCGTGAGCAATGCGGGGATACATTTATATGATATTGGGCGCGGCTGATCAGAGAATTTCAGTAAACGGCTTGCTTACTTTTGATACCAATGTGAACAGGAAAACTATAACTAGCGGCTATGGTCCCCTACTGCGTAAAGCCGCTAGCAAAAAATATTGCAATGTGAACGCACAAAGCATGTCGTTAAACATCAATCACAGTATCAAGCATACGTCATAATCCATTACGGGGATGCTAAAAATACGAAATACCTTAAGTCTATACTTCCCATGATTGGAAGAAACATGCCAACCTTACCACCTCGAAAGCAGAATTAAGCTTTTTTTAGACTGTCGCGTGTTTTATATGCTTTTCATTCTTATCAGAACATTTCTAGTGTAATTAGGTTTTAATCTGGGTATGGATCTTATTTGATACATTTGTGCTTAGTCCAAAGGCCCCTTGTAAAGCAGCCAAGGATGAGAGGCTACCCCCTTCAATTCTTTTCAAAGAACTGCTCAAAGCTGCATTCAATTATGTACTCAAGCAGCCTCCCTGTGGAGATATCAATGCAAACCTGCCCTAGTTTCAATTCAAAGGCATTTAAGACTGCCAAAGAGAAGCTAGGACTTCTCCCGCATCACATAAAATAAACTATAGTTCCACCAGAATAACACTGAGATACACTGTCTTATTGAGGCAGAGAACAAAGTTATCAGCAAGGTACTGCCAAGGAAGGCAATCTCAGCTAGGAGTGAATTTATGAAAGATTCCCAACAGCACCCAGCAAGATGCAGTGAACACAAGAGCAATGGGCTATCATATGGCAACTAGTTAACGTTAAAACCAAGGAGCAGACAAAGTTAGTGCACGGACAAATGTTTGCATACCAATCATCCTTAATTTCTCATGCTAAAACAGGATGTGCAAGAGATAACTACCTGGTTCCCTAGTGCTGTAGAAGCTACTGGTCTTCAAATCAAAATAAAAAGACTGAGGTGATGTAACAAACAATTCCAGGCTAAAGAAACAACAATGCCAATACTGACACCTCTGTAGAAAAATTTTCTGGAATTGAAAAACTTAAGATTCTCAAGATACACATTAACTAATAATGGCAACTCCAAACAGAACTGCAGCTCAGTCAACCAAAGCCTGTAAGGCCTTTTGCAATATAAAGGAGCGATTCTATTAAAAAAATACTGCAACTTCAAGATAAAGCGTGATGTGTACTCTGCCATTGTGCTGTAATCATGATCTATGATGCTTATTAGTAAACACATTTCACGACTCAAGCGCAACTTATATGTCTGTCTGATGAGAAATCTTAGGCAGACTCTAAACATCAAATGACAGCAGTGCAGGAGCAATGAAGCCATCCTTAGAAGGACATTCATGCATGAGATTCTAATCCAGCAATATTTGAGACAAGGTGGGAAGTGTAGTCCTATGTGTACTCAGTGTAAATGGTATCAAACAATTGCCTATCAAGTTCCTTTTCATCACCAAGTGAGCTAGGGGACTTACAGCAGCAGCAGAGCAAAGCCCCAATATAAAGATAAATATAAATGTAATTTGACCGGAAAAATTTCCATGTGGTATCCAAAGCGTAAGGCAGGTAGCTCTGGAGAAATCTAATCAAAGGAAAGGAAGCATCAGGCACAATGGACAACAGTAGGGAAAACTACACAAAAACCAGTTGTGAAAAACAAAAAGTGAAGGCTGCAGTGAGAATGCATGCAAAATGTCACACTAGATGAAAATAACACCAAATAAAGGAAATGAAAATTCTTGAAACAGCAGACATAAATAATTGAAATAACTGTAGACAGCCACTTTAAATAAACGGGCCTCGTTTTTAATAATACAAACTTTAAATAGGTGCTAAAATACATCTGAGGCAATTCCATAACAGAACTGAGAGGATCAATGGAATCATTGCATGTTGTTGGAAGAAATGATAAAATTAGAAGACTAAAGCAACACTATATTAAGATGATTTTAAATGAAATCCACAAACATTTCCTTTTCTTTGAAACAATAAGCTATTCAACATTGTTAAATTTCTAAGATAACAAAGCCTTCAGCTAGCAAAATAGATGTCTACCACAACATGAAAATTGAGTCCTTTTGGGTAAGTCCTTATCTCAGAGCATCATGGAACAATAAAGCCAAGAAGCTTCTACAAGCTTTAAAAGGGCAATTCTATTCCTCCATCTTTAGTCTTACTGAGGCTTAGAATAATTTCTAAGTTTATTTGGTATGAACTCCAACTAACAGTCCCTTTTGGCCTTAAAAATTGGTCCATGGCCTGGTATGATATAGTCAACCATCTGCTGTATCCTTTGTCTATTTTCTAGTTGCTCCTCTGGACTTTCACTTAACATTTTCCACTCTTTGTCATCGTTTTCACTTTCAAATAGGTCCCCACAAATTGCCACTGTGCCAAGACTTGTGACTCCTTTCACTATAACACTAACATCCGTGTGCGTGTGCCCTGGTGTAGGTATCACGACGATTTGGTTCTTGTATATATTGTAAGCTTCACCTCCTTTAAAATCATGGTCAAAGTACAGATCTTCATAGTTGATATCAAAGCCTACAATATGTTTCGCATTTAAGAACAGATTCATATTTCCTACATGATCCGAATGACCATGTGTGGACACAACGTAATCGATACCCTCCGGCTTTATATCCATTGAAGCTAATTTTTCTAACAGTTTCTCTCTATGCCAAGGACTCCCAGTGTCTACCAGTACATTGACTGGGCCAGTTATCAACGTTGATGTACCCGTCGCCCGATGCTGGCCGCCATCATCTACATAGCTATAGCCTTCTATAAGAACTGCAACATGAAACTTCTCCATTGGCGTAGCTTCTCCGAGGCGATGTGGCAGCGCTGTGGCCAGAAATGAACAATAGGCCAAAAAGCGATGGCAAGAAATCAACAATGATGAATTAAGTCGCTAGATCTCTTTGAATCGCTATGGTCTGTCAGACATGATTTTTTTGAATAATACAAAGTATTTTTGCAAGTTCTCGGTGGCTTAATTTGTGTGATTGCGAACAGGTTTCATAAGCTTAGCAATATTTACCAGCGTAGGCCATATCAAAATTTCACTTGGGTTGTTGGGAAGAATGCAGAAACCCCCACGCTGGTGTCCCTAGATATTGACCGCCGGAAGTGATCTCACCTGATTTTCGTCGGTTCGTAACAGATTCTCGACCACTTTTCCTCAAAGCAAATTCGAAGGAAGACTCAATGAAGAAGAGCTTGCGTTGTCGCAAACGGGGCATCTGAGGTGCCGGCACCTAGCCTTCGTTGCTCCCAATGGCGCTACTCAAGCACTTCTGATGCTCTCTACGATATGTTTAAAAGGGATTCAGAGCATTCAGTTTGTTGTGGAACCAACTTTAACGAGAAAACGTAAAGAACAAAAATACTCGATGCTCTTTTACCTTGAAGGAAAGAAAAGTGGATGTGAAGCCCATCATACAAGTGCCACCATCCCCTGTCACCACTATCGTAAGCAGTTTTACGAAGCTATCGATGTTTTGGTAACTGTCGTTCGTGATCGCTTTGCCCAACAATCGTTTTGGTTTTTGAAAATGTTGAGTCTTTAATAATCAAGACACTGAAAGGCAAGTAAACAACACAGCAGATTTGAAAGTCGTCCGTAAAAATTCTGCAAATGATGTAAATGAGGGTGATTCAATGATAAATCTTGAATCATTCAAAGTTGAAAGGCAAACGAATAGATCATTTTCATGATACATGAAAGGAAATGAGACAATTGGCGGAGCCAGAGAAGAAATTCTGGCAAACGTTTGCAAGATTGCGAATGCTTTTGTGCGACCAGATGAGAGCCAACTGCGAGTTTTTGGAAGTTTCACTTTATTGGTGTAATAATTAACCATGTGATAAGCACGGTTGCAGTGCCATTCAAGCGTTGATTTACCTAAGGTAGGCAAAATGGGATCTGTATGTTCGAGCATTGATCATAGCATAAGAAGTAAGGCTTGTGATATCTTTACAGGGTTTTACTTTATTTTTGTAACCTTACCTTATTGGTTGTTCATTTTTAAAAAAATAAAACAATCATTTGATATATAGTTCAGAAACGTCCCTTTTTATGAAAATACTGACCTATTTCAGTAGAATATTTCAGTAATCAGAATGCAATTCAGCCTCCACACTTTCAAAACTCTTCCGCTGGGCCTGCTTACTAGTAGAAAACTTTACTCGTAGAATATCTACTAGCATAAAATACTTATACCCAGAATACTTCATTAACTTATAATCAATGTAGATATAAATGTCTTCTAAAACAGAAAAAAGCTCAACTGCAGCAACTAATGTGGCCCCTAAACTCTTGTACATCTCATTCTGGAAAACCTGTGGACTATCTTCCAATACCAACTCAGTCGACCATCATCTCCAATCCATAAACCCATATGTACTCTTCCTCACATTGACAGCACCATCCTCTCTCCTAATCTCAAATGCCCATGTTAGGAGCAAATTTTCTCCCTCTTCCCTAATGGCGGGGATTGTGCATTCATTTTCTCTGATGTGCAGACCTAAAAAATTTGACCTTTCTAATCCTGGCTTTCAACTGATCTGGTTGAAAGTTTCCCTTCCTCAAACCAAAAAGTACATTGGTACTTTATACCGCTCTCCTAACACAAACAACCACAAACTCCTTTTCGACTGCCTTTCTAAATCAATTGAAACAATCCCTTTACAATTTCCATGTTCTAAAATCATTGTCCTTGGTGATTTCAACGTCCAAAACTGTGACTGGCTCACCTATCCTTCTAATTTCACCAACACTGCTGGTCAGAATGCTGAGGCCTTCGCAATCTCTCCAACCTGCTTCCCGTCGTCGTTTAGTTAGAGATCTTTCCATCCTTTACAGATAGTTTAACGGACATTGCTCTCAAGAATCAGATTGAGATCAGGGAGATTATTCCTGTTCCTCTGAGGTGTATCAGAACCACCAGATGCTCATCTCATTCACACCCTTTCCAAGTTTCACTGCCTAATCCATGAACTCCGTCCCACAAATCTTCATTCATCCCTAGAACATGCAACTTATGGAACGTCTTGCCTTCCTCTTGCTTTCCTGAATCTTGCAATTTGCCATCTTTCAAATCTAAGATCAATGATCTTGATCTGACCTCTGACCTCTCGGCCTTTCTCTTTCTTTTTTCTTTCATTGTTGGGGTTTTGAATGTGGGAGGAAGTTAACAGGCGAATAGACCGACAAGCATTAATGTGAAACAAAATAGAAGGCAATGGAATTTTCATAAGGATATGGGAGGAGAACAAATCTGATCTCTCTCTCCTATTAGCCTTAAGCATTCTTCTTCCTTCCTTTGTTGCGGCTTGTATGGGTCACCATGGCCTTTCCTCAACAAAACTCACTAAAAATATATATATATATATATATATATATATATATATATATATATATATATATATATATATATATATATAAAGGTTAAATTTGACATTATTATGAGTACTTCTAGATTTCTAAAAATTTATAGATTTATAGATGTATCCTTTACTAAATCCAAAAAAATAGGGGAAAACTTGATAAATTTTAAAAGAAGTAAAATTTGGAACATTATTCATCAGCAAATTGTTTCATTTGCCCAAACGAAGTGGAAATAGTGAAGGAAAGAGAAAGAAAAATTCTGGGAAAAATTGAAACAATGGAGGTATTCTGGTGATCGGTTATGAAGTAAAAAAGACATAGAAAGTAGTTAAAAGCAAGTGAAAAGGTGACCTAACGCCCATAATGATTTACTGCTCTAGAGAATGGCATCAGATTGCATATTGATTTTCTAGTGTTTATTCTGTCTGGTATCACTGTAGAATAAATGAAGTTAGGGGTGGCGAAGGATGAATAACTTTCATAATCGCGCGATGATAAATAAGTTTATGGGGCGGTAATAGTTTTTGCGGATATCCAAACATGGGAGTAAAATATAAGCAGTTCAATGATTTCAATTGATCTATATTCAAATTATTGCTTCTTTCAGAGTGAATACCTTGTGCCATGAATGCAGCTTGGATGATATGCCAGTCCAAAGACTTTGATAAATCAGTTGTTGTCTTTATTAGTGTCGAGATAAGCTTGTCTGTGTCTCATCAACATTTTCAGCAAAGATCAACATCATGCATAAAATCAACTTCGTTAAAAAAGATCTGCAGTAATCTGGATGATTTTTGGATCAAGAACTCATCAAAAAGTGGTGATGAAAAAGGCCTAATGGCAGGAATAGAAGCCCGCTGTACAATCAATGCGAGATCACTGGATGACAGACATGAGGAGATGAACAGCGACCTTTAGAAGGCACTGAAGATAGAACTGTCGAGAATGTTCACTCTACCAACTCAGGGGAAATCGTATATGTCAAGAACAACGCACCCCGTTTGGCTGTGTTGCTGATAACTTGTGAACAGACAAGAAGCAAATAAAACAATCCAATGGCATGCTTACGTCTCTTCATTACCGTATAACTTTAAACATAGAATTGATGAATCCAAAAAAATAGTTAACTACATTTTTACTTTAAGTGATATTTACTGCTTCGTATTGGAAGAATACCAAGCAAACTCAGGTGAAAAAATTGACAACTTTTACAGAGGTGAGAAAAATGGGCTTCTATATGATAAGAGCAACAACAATTATATTTACAGTTCTGCCATTCATATGTAATTCTTCTAGCGTTTCTTTGGCGGCTTTGCTGGGCTTAAGGATAGAATTGGACACAAGTTTCATTACAAGCTGTGAACAACTAACAAAGACTATAGAAATGAAATTTGATGCAAATGAAGCAAAAATGTGAATATCGACACGAAAAACCATCCGCAGATACGCTTACAAAATGTGAAATATTCATTCGAAGGCATTGAACAATTTCCTCAAGTTTGCTATGTTGAGAAAAGGCCCTACTTATCTATCAAAAGGCCCAATAGATGAGAAAAAGGAAGGCCAAGTGGAAAGGGGGGTATTAGGTCTGGGTGTAAAATAAAGCTAGTCACAAACCCAACCTTAGTGGTAGGAACATTTTCCAAAAAGATACTATCCTGAACTTGTGAGGTAGAAAGCCAAGTGCCTTTCCTGAACACATTTGAACACCAACCTCACGCGAGGTCTTCATTGCAAATTAGCTAGGCTGTTAGATGATATGCATCTATCTACAAATGTGCATGACGTTTGAAAAGAAGCCGTAAAATTCAGCAACGTCAGCCTATGCTCATTGCAATGTAGGTATGTACATATAAGACATAAGAAGTTTCATTTTAACCAAAAAATCGGAATTGCAAGGAATTATAATCAGCGATAATTAAAATTAACGAAGACTGAGGTAAACTAGAATAAACCTATTGAATGAAAGAACAACTATTGAATGCCTAAATTTAAACGAAAAAAGGTGATTACATTAAATTTTCATCCATAACCAATTGGTTGGGAAGGCATCTTATAGCAGAGCTAATTCATAGAGCCCCACCCGGCCGATTCGGCCGATTCAGGCCTACTAATTGAAATGTTAGTTGTTACGTGTAGCTGCTACGAAGGAAAGAAGCTGCTATATCAATAGTAAATATGTATTTTGTGATCAGAGTATTTTTTCAATAAGATTCAAACGCCAGATTTGAGAATAAGCGCTTAAGGTGCTTTTTATTGGTCACATCATTGAAGACAATTAAATGCTTTGGTGCCAGTGTATCGCAGAGAGCTTAGCCCATGGGTAGATGTGTTGAATTTTTGCGTATGAAGTCCTTTAGTAGATGAAAGACGAGTCAGTCGATTGTGCACATTTCCAATCCTCTGGAAAAGCCACTTTAAGCCGGCGGGCAATTGGTTGTTTTCAAATTCATGCATAAAAACTAATTCTTGAAGCTTGAGAACATCATTTCAAGTCTCTAAAATGCAGCGATGTGTGGTCGTTGTATCTCGAAAAAGTGATTGCTCGTATAGCCCGTTTTTGGACTTTACGAACCCGATTAAGTTAGACACCCGTTGAACTACTCCATCAAATGCATCCAGATGCAAGGTGTGAGTTAAAAATAACTGCGTTTCATACTAGATTTCGAGTGTAGCAGAAACCAGAGAAAGGGCTCTGAAATTTTTCTGGGGAAGTGGAATTTATGAGGTGGTTTCCCGTTGGCTTCCTCAACAATGGCGTTTTAAAAATGACACATGGAGGAATCGAATTGACATCCCCTGTGCTGTGAGTCCGCATGCTTAACGACTACTCCACGGCACCACTGTGGTAAAGGTGTTTTAGAGTTTAGCTCGTTACAAAATGTATGACTTTACTTAGAAAGGCCATAGCTCTACCTAGTGTTTTTGTAAGTTCCTTTATATGTGATTTCCAGATAAATGTAGGCATGTTGCCATAAAGCACCAAGAAGTTGCTGTAGTACCTACATTGCAACACAATCACATTGCAATAAACATCTTCACAAACATTGCGCCCAGAAAAGTACGGGTACTACCCCTGATCATCCGAAACGTGTCCGAATCTGTGAAAGGAACCCGACGATATGATCATCCGGAACGAACCCGACTCGTTTAAACCTGAATAATGAAATGCATCGTAAATATTACCATTACTCATTTCAAGAGCTCACAACCTAGGGAGCCTCACATCTTCCCTCTCACCCTACAAGCTATATTCTTCCAAATCCAATATAAAAAATTTGTATCTAGACTTTTTTTAAATGCCTTCCTATAGGCCATCAAACCCTTTCTACAAAAGCACCAAAGTACAAAGAAAAAGGAAAAAATAAGCTCTTTACAATACTATTTAAGTGACAGCAAAATCTTGCATCAAAAAGATGCTAAGATCAATAACTGCCGATCAGTAGAATTATAATGTTTATCGGAACTATTAGCCTGGAACAGTAAACTTATAATGTTTATCGGAACTATTAGACTGGAAATTACCAAAGTTGATATTCATTCAGAAAAAATTCCTTCCTTGGCTGTTGTAAGGACCATGAATAATATAGTGTGGTCAGATTTTGTATCCTGGTGCCAATTGTGGCTCCTCATTCTAGAATAATTTTGAAATTAATCGGAACACACATTTGTTGAGAATATGCCGTGCTAAGAGGCGGATTGTGTGTGGTTTTAAAAGTTATCAAATTAACATATAGTTACCCTTTCCGTCCTCTAGTTTCTCCATCTGCTTGGAAAACACTGGATGCTGCCATTAGATTTTCGATGTATTGCCCAAGAACCTGGCACAAAAACAAATGCACAGATACATTGAATCTCACAAAATTTGGGCTACTCAATGCCATATATCTATATAAGTATATGAATGTATCCATAGCGTCAGTTATGGTAGAATGGATAGCATTTACCACAAACGGCATACGGAAGTATCTAGGGTGACCACAATTAGGTATCGATTAGAAACCGTAAATTCAGAGTGCCTATGCTGCTTTTATTAGTATTTGGAGAATACGACGATACTGGCGATTAGGAACTCTGATGTGCATCAAAAGAACCACCTTCACCTGAAGGCAACATCCTAAAAAAGACCAGGAAAATGGAACAGGGTGGTAATGGGCAATCAAAAATAATGGCGCGAGGGTGGTAGAACAGTGCGATAGCATTCTGACGCATTTAACTTGCATCTTGCAAACAAATGGCAATGTATTAGTATAGGAATGGCAATTCGTTGATCAATGCTTTCAGATCCGTAAAAAGTAAAGATAGGCCTAGGTATGTTCATCATAATCTAAAAAGGGGCTTCTTGAAGAATAGAGGAGTTCCGGTCCACTATTAAACGACAATACATTCAAGATCACCTGATTTTCAGATTTCAATTTAAGATTCTCATCTTTCACTGCATCTACCCTTTGGGATAAATCTGCAATTCAATAGAATTTTGATAAAAATAAACGCATAAAAAAGTAAAAAGGAATGGTCATAAGCGGTATCATTGTTATGACAACGTAAATGACGTAGCTAATTCGAGGATAATCTATATAAGCCTTTTAGCTACGACGTGTACTTGATTGAATATTACAATAAGCATTGGCATTAAGTCTCATATCATTGGAAGCAAAGGCTTTCACACAACGTTCGCCCAAGAGGTGTCAATCAGCATAATCAGCTAAGAGGTACGTGTCATTTTTTACTATGAACCTGAGAGCATAACCAACAGCTCTTTTGACATAACGCTAGATTCTATTTACACCCTCCATTTGCCTCTTTCTTGGCATCCACGTGCATTTACACTTTCTGCAAGTTTTTCAAATCCTCTTCCGCTAAAACTGACTTACACTGAATTCATACCAAACCTCTTCATAATACCTCCTAGCTATTCAGGTTAGCAAATTGTTAAAGTTCGGTTTTTTCTATCTCATTCTACCCCAGCATTGCAAGCATCTATATCTAGTGAATTTGACCGTGGTGAGTTACTTAGAATTATTAACTAAGTTGTCCTCTTCCTTTCAGCATTATTATTTGTTGCTTATGAACAATGATGTCATCTACCCACAAATCTAGAATTACAAGAAAACCTCCAGTAATTCCATTGCTAGCCAGCTTTATGTAAATACAACAATCATCACCAAAAATATCGTAACCATTAGATTTTGGATAAATATGAACTTCATTATTCCAGCAACGAGCCACTTTATTTAAGCATAAAAATACAGTTTGCATAAGTATACTTGTGTTCCGATGCCTCCTTAAAGAAATGCTGTGTTGATATCCATGTGATCTATATCTCAATCATGAAAAGTGCGCAAGAGCTGAAAGAACTCTCATTAATGCATTTCTACGTACAGCAGGAAAACTTCCTTGTAATCAATACCTTCATAGTTGGTATAACCTAAGGTTACTAAACGTTCTTTACCGGGGCCACCTTGTCCTTGTGAACTATGCTTAACTTGAAATATTCTTTTGTTTCTGATAACATTCTCTTCTCTGTTAACATCACAAGGTCCCATTTGGCATTGCTTATCAATGTATTATATTCAGTATTTGCTGCTTCTCTCCACTGTATACAGTATATTCCATTCAAGGCTTCATTTGTGTTTCTCAAATCAAGAACTTCTAATTGCTGGTCAGACCTTCCTCTATTAACTTTGCTTGTTCATTAACAGCAAGCTTCTAAATTTAGGTACTTCTATATAAATTTGCAATAGATAAAGCTTTCTTGTTCTGTTGATTTTGTATTGATCTCCTTTCAATAAAACTGTTGCTCCAAGCTTAGCCATAACTCTTGCTGATAAAATGCTCTTTTCAAAATCAGGAAAATATCAAACATAGTAATAAGCTGAGTACATCCAATATAATTGGATACACACCACAGCTACCCTTTTCATATGCCTAGAAGTAGGTTGGTGGACTGCGTTAAGGACAACATGGCAGATAAAGAATTGAATACGCAAAAAGGGTCAACCAAATTTGATGGATAAGAGTGGTGACCCTATGCAACGTGGGACAGGTGGAGAAGAGGAAGATAATGGGGAGAATAGTACAACTTCTATTGCTGATGCAACAATTGCTGCTTCTCCTGAAAATGCCAAACAGTCTCTTTGGATGAACTTAAACTTGCTAGATTGAAATAAAAATATGAACAAGGTATTTTTTAAGAAACCTTGACTAGCCAGGGAACAAATGATTCCATGCTTTACAAAAAATAAATGCACTAAAAAAATGTGCATTGTTAACTGTCTTCATTAGCCATAATAAAAATATATTTTGCCAGTGTGAAAGAGGGGGTTGGAACAAAACGCCAATATATGTGCTTACAAAAGGGGGCAGGAAAAGGGCCTATCAGGGCAAGGGGCTACCTAGTGACAATATTAGAAGTGGTCCTAAATATAACTGGTTCACACAAATAAAATGAAAAGTGGACATGCAAAGACGCCTAACCGTAAAAATGGGTTAACTCTCCTAGGAAACCGGCCTTTTAGGGTAAAAAGCAAGCACAAAGATATATGAAGCCTATAGGTGGATACCAATCAGAACAAAAGGTCAGCTTAATAGTCACATAAATCTCTTGAGAAACCATTCATGTCAAATCATATTCAAATTGATCCGTTCTTTCCATTGCAATTCAAATACATATTGCTTCCTGCAATGTAATGCTTTCTGGTCTAAATTTCAGACAGTGAGGTGGTTTAAAGGAAAATATTTAGCTACCATCAAGAGTGCTTTGAAGTGCAAGAACCTGTTCAATCAATCTGGACTTTTCTTCTTCATTGGCTAGGCAATCTTGGATTTCTATACCTACATTAGAGATGGTTGTAGAAAACTACAGCAATATTCATCACAAGACAAGATAAACCCCATCCCCACCTGTTTGTTGAATTGATATCATAATTGATTTGATTAGTGTTCAAAAAGCCAAATTTTAAGGAGTACCCAGCCTATCATCAACCTACTTTCTTGGTCAAATTGAAACTATGTATCTGTTCAATTTAACAACACAGAAAAGCTATAATGGCAATGAATAACTTGTGTTGTATAAACAAGAAATTTTATAGATTTGGACTTGCCTTGAAATTTAAAACAACATACATCTTTTATCATAATTTGGAGGGGGGAGTGGCATAGTGGTCAAAACAGATGTTTACAGTGCTGAAGATCCTGCATTTTAGGCATACTCATCCATAGTTCTACTGGCACCTCTATCCCCTATCTGTCTGGCAAGCAAGCAGTAAATGGGTATCTAAAGTAATGCTGGGAGAATTAAGACAAGGAAAGGAACTGACAACTTCAAATGAAAGTTATGTGGCTAAGGATGGCATTCATCCAACCAGGTACTCCCTGACAATAATAACAACTATTGGAAACAACTTCAATTTTGACTTTATCCTTAATTCAAAAGTTAAAAAAAATGTGAAACCACTATTTGAGCATTATGGTAGCTTTTCATACAAAGTCTCAGTGTATCAACAAAATTAAGTTGAATGCACACCAAGCATTCTGTATCACAATGTAAAGGGTTGATAGCTTAAACCACTCTACTGTAGTTTTCAAGAATTTACATCTTTGATTGAATTGTGCAGATATTATCATAAGTGTACTTATCACATTTCAAACTCAGAGAAAGAGCTATAATAACACATAGCATGACAACAATATGTGATGGTTATCTTATTGAATTTAAGTTTCTTACCATCTGAGTAAAAACCTGCACACTTTTGATTGATGTCATGAACTCTAATGGTAGTCTCTCCATCTGAGACTGGTGACTGCCTTTTCAGCTCTCCTTTGTGTTGCTTGTCTAAAACAATTGCATTCACCAAAGAACTTCAACATGCAGTGGCACATTCGAACAAATAATCAGGAAAAGAATCGGCATTGTACTAAATGCTGCTTTAAAACTAGAAGCAGAATAGAATCTCAGGGGAGTCAAGAAGGCCGAAAAAAGATCAGTGAGGCCACTGAATGGGTAATGTTACTTTATGAATGCAAGATTTGGCCAATAAGCCAAAAGATTATAGAAAAAAGGCATTTGAAATGAAGAATGTTGACCATCACATAAATGCAGAGAAAATACAATGCATCTGTAATAGAGATATCAGGAGTGTTGAAAATAGACACTGATTGTTGAAAAGCTCCGTTCTGTTATTATAACCTCGTTTTTATGTTTTTCATTGCAATCTCTTTTTGGTGTTCTGACCACTTTGTTTTACTGGCAAAATTGCCCTTGATCAAAATTATGTTGGTGTCTTTACTGTTTACATCTAAAGCTTCATTCAAAGTGTTTTAGTCAAAATCCATCAAGGAGAAAAGGAAAGTGAAGCAAGTACTATCGTCACCAAACAAGGAGGCAAGCGATTGTGAAGGCAGATTGGAGGGTAGCAAGGGACGAAATTAACCAAAGATACAGTAGGAAGGCAACTTGTGGCAGTGAAGTGGTTGTACATTAGAGAAGCTGAGAGGAATAGCAGAGAATAGAGAGCAGTGTGCGCACAAGTCGATGGACCCATGGTTTACTTAGGCTAAGCAACAAAAGGACAAGATAGATATATAAATGATAATAAATGTATTACTTATGCATTTTATTGGTTCTATATAGTTTCTGTGCTTTGATTCGGTAATTTTGATAATCATCATCATGACTTGTGGCAAAATTTGATTGCTCAGTATATTTCATCCCTAACTTAATAAAGCAGCACTTATTTTCTACAATTATTTGTTATAAAAATTGCCCAAACTTTTCTATCAAATTGGTCCATCAACCACTACCACTGTTTGTGTGGTCACTTAACAAACAAAAAATAAACACCTGCGTCAGCTATAGATTTTCTTCTGCTGACATTAACTCTCTACCATCATTTTTGGTCATGTAATTTTTTTCATTATTATTCAAATGGGTCAAATACAGCTTGCTTAAATCCCTAGTGCAACTGTAGCTTCGTGTTCGTTCAACCCTTTGCCTCCCACGTGTTTTGATCATAGACTCAGCGGACAGTTCGGAAAGCCTATTGTCAACAAACCGAATTGTGTTGTTCTTGAAATTTCAATCAAATATCTAATGTTCAATCACTGCATGCTGCTTAAAAAAATTAGCAGAGGGCCTGTAATAAATTCCTTAAAGACTGAGCTATACCTGCTTACTTATATTTGATCATGAATGATGCACTTATTGGTACATGTAAACACAAGTACTTCAAAAATATCTAAAACCTTTAGTAGAAGACTTGAAACCAGGAGATTTCGTTAGAGTAAAGATCCAAGAAAAAGACAAAAGAATGGGTCAAAGCTACAGTTGCTGAAAAAGTATATCCAAGATTATAAACAGCTAGGCAGAAGCAGGAATGTTAGATAGATGTAACAAAAGACATTTTTCATGGAGAAAAAAGATAAATTTAACGATGAGAAATTGAATGATTACTTAACACCAAAAGATGATACAGAAACCAAAAACATTGATAATGAAATACAGTCCACACAATCCAACAGAGTACTGTTACTAATAAGAATTCAAATACAGGAATTGTCGCAGCAGTAAAAGTCTTAAACAAGAAGTGGAAGAGTTGTAGGGAGAAAACAGTATTACTTATGTTTTTGTTTTTATGTTGAAACTGAATGAGGCGAAACAGTCTTACTCTATTTTGCGGCTTCTCAATTAAAGTTACAATATTATTGGCTTAAAACTAAATCAAATTAGCGTTTTCCATCATTCCTTTCCACTTAATCAAACTTGACATAAAATTTTACCGTTCAGCTGATAAAGTGTGCTTTCTCCACCACTGCTATGACTACCACCATTATATTTTTCTGGTAAAGAAACGGTATCACTCCCATCTTCAGCCATGTTTATTCTGGCAGCCGCTGCGTTGGGCTGATTTCGAAAGGCTTCGCTTTGAATACGAGGCAATCCTACACAGTCATGGCCACAGAGCTAGGAGCCCTTCCTTTGTTTTTGTTTACAAGAAGTGCGCGCGCGTACGGACAGGAAAAAAGCCTATCAATAGCAACATAAACCAGCACTGCGTTACCACATTTCTCAAACTTGTTAGAATTCATCGAAATCCCAGATAGCTCTTGTGCAGATTATTGCACAAATCATAGTCATAAGAAAGAGATAGTCTGGAAGCGAACAATAGCCTATTGTTTTAACTCTTCGATAATAATTTTGCTAGTGCGCGGACCTCCGAAGGTGCACAAGCTCTGCGCGTTAGTGCACTTTCGCCTGTGAAATTCAGTGTAACCTCGCTTAATTTCGTTTGCTGTTTACAATATATTCTGTTTCTCGCGAAGCCTGGAGCAAATTGTTCGATCTATGGTTATTCAACATCAAGAAGACACAAATAAATAAGTATTTTTTAGATTCCTTCACCAAACAGCGAGTCAAACAAGAAATGGAGAAGGGAATTACTGAACATCGTCACTAAAGATCGTGTTGTCGATGAGGACCTCCAGTGTCAAATAGATGCAAATAAAAGTTACATTTGTGAAAAACACTTCTGTGAAGATCAATTTTGGATTTGTAAGTAAGGATAATTTTTTATTCATGATAGCCAGAAACAGCTGATTTAAGCGTCTCAACCTAAATAAACTATTTTGGCCACAATTGCTTTACTCAAATTGAGCGCTTCTTTTAGAGATTCATTGATACTTGAATATGTTCTCTTTCATTCCATAGATCCAACTTGAAAGGCTCTCAAAAATGGAGTGCTACCATCTTTGAATCTTCCAAAGAAAAGCCTCTCTGTTCCTCCCCCTTCCCACGTGCAACTTCCTCTATAAAAAGAGAGAAACACATCTTCCCAAGTTGATCCATCCGAAATGGGTATCACTGAAATAAATAAAAGTTTTTTGGAATTCGAGCAGCGTGTTTCAAAGCTGAAGCTTGGAAATTCTTGGAGCATTGATTTCTCTGATTTATTTATTACCATCTCTTCTTACGCTAACGATTACTTGCTTCCTGAATTTGAAATCTTTGTAGACCCTTCCTTTTGATTTTCCTTACGTGTTTTTGGTTGGCTGCTAACTGACGACCATGATTTGTACAGAAACCACGGAAGATCTTTTGCTAATTTCACTTTACCAAATCTTATTCAAGAAATTGAGCAATCTTTGTTTTGTAAAGGAATTGATGTACCAAGTGTTGAAGCTGCTGCACTTGTCCAAAGGCACATTATACCTAAAAAGTTTTCCTTTGTCAAGTTTCAGCAAAGCTCTTCCAGGGTAAGATTTCTTCAAGATGAATTTCTTCGCTCTGGAAATTGTCCTCTTCTTTTATCTGGCAAAAGTCAATGCTCCTCTTGTCTTTCTCTTGGGGAAAATTTCATTTATGAAAGCAAACGCAAAGCAGTTAGACTGAAAGAACCTGCTAAGCTGACAGCTCCAGTTTCATTCACTTCCCCAGTGGGACTTAAGTTAACTTTGCAGCAAAATCGTCTTAAATGTAAGCAGCTTGAGCAACAGATTGAAGAAATGAAACAGTCTGTGGAAAACAACAGCAAAGGTGTAGATCCTCAACTTCACCAAGATTTTATTTCTTTATTCAGTGGTTGTGAAGAGAAAATGTCCAACCCTTTATGAAATTGTTTTGGGAAGAACAAAAAAAGTATAACAAAGAATCCAAATCAAGCAGCATCAGATATCATCCCATGGTCATAAAATTCTGTCTCTCTCTTGCTACAAAATCTTCTTCAATCTATTCTGATCTACGTTATGATAATAAAACTGGCTCTGGAATTTTAGTCTTACCAAGTTTGAGAACTCTCAGAGATTATAAAACTATATTCGTCCAAAAAGAGGATTTGATCCTGATGTTCTAAATGATTTATCGAAAAAAACCAAGCCTTTTTCTCCTGATGAAAGATATGTTACCATATTATTTGATGAAATGAAGATTCAAGAAGACCTGGTTTGGGAAAAACATACTGGTGAGCTTATTTGGTTTTGTTGATCTTGGTGAAATTGATACAAATTATGCCACTCTTAAAGATGTTCAACAGCTTGCTACACATGTTCTTGTCTTCCTAGTAAAAAGTATTGTCAATCCCCTCTCCTTCAGTCTTGCAACTTTTGCCACTAATGGTGCAACAGCTTATCAGATTTTCCCTATCTTTTGGAAAGCGGTTTTGATAGGTGGTAGATGGGTTTACTCATCGTCCGGGGCAGTACCACCACTCTACCTTTTAGTGCCTTCAGTGACTATGTCACTTTCAGCTCTAGGGTAGAGATGCCGGCACTTGTGGTTGGTTTGTCATAATGAACAGGGTCTGCTGGAGACTGATTTGCCAGTCTGTTCCCTGGCTATACCTGAGGTTACCGTTGGAAAGGGTGCACTGCAGGCCCGCCGCCAGATAGTACAGAGTCCCAAACCCATTGGTAGCGCTTTGGGAGGCTGCCTCATCAGCTGGTGTATAAACCCGGGCTGCCTGTCATGCCAGTTCGCAACTGGAGCCACTCTTAGCTCGCAGCTCCGGGGGGGGGGGGGGTGGGGGAGGTTCTGAGGCCACAGGATAGATAAGGGAGCTCTCAAGGGATTTCAGTTTACCGCTACCACTGTCATTTTGACTGTCCCAACCACCACTCACCATTCCTTCAAAATGATTAAAAACAATTTAAACAACTCAACTGCAGCAACTAACGTGGCACCTAAACCCTTTTCCATCTCCTTCTGCAACATCCGTGGACTTTCTTCCAACATCAACCCAGTACATCATCATCTCCAATCCATAAACCCCTATGCACTCTTCCTCACTGAAACCAAAATCAAACCTCTTGATCCCAGTAACAGCACCGTTCTCTCTCCTCATCTCAAATGCCCAGGTTATGAGTTATTTTCCTCCTTCTTCCCTAATGGTGGGGTTTGTGCATTTATTCGCTCTGATGTGCAGACCTTACACCTCAAGCAATTCGATCTTTCTAATCCTGGCTTTCAACTCTTCTGGTTGAAAATTTCCCTTCCTCATGCCACAAAGTACATTTGCACTCTATACCGCTCTCCTAACTCAAAAAATCATGAACTTCTCTTCGACCACCTTTCTAAATCAATCGAGACCATCAATTTACAATCTCCACGCGCTGAAATCATCGTTCTTGGTGATTTCAACATCCACAACTCCGACTGGCTCTCCTATTCCTCCAATCTCACCAACCCTGCTGGTCGAGAAGCTGAGGCCTTTGCCATTGTCAAAGGGAAGCAAAGGGGGACAAAGTAAATACTCTCGATCTTTTCCTCACATCTAATCCTAGCATTTACTCTCCTCCCTTCGTTAGCTCTCCTCTTGGTAACTCTGATCATTGTCTCATAACCTTACGACATGACTTCCTCCCTCACCTGGATAGACGCTTTGCTCCGCAAAGAGTCTTCCACTACAGCAAGGCTGACTGGGACTCCCTTCGCGCTTGTTACTCTTCTTACCCTTGGTCTTCAGGCTTTTCAAATGATCCTTCCTCTCTTGCTTCTTTCATCACCGACGCAATGCTTCTTGGCATGGATCTTTTTATTCCTTCTTCTTACAAGCCTGGTAAAAAAAATTCCCCTAAGTGGCTCAATTCACAGTGCGCCAGAGCTGTGAATAACAAAAACCACTACTTCAAGGAGTGGAAGCGACTTCAAACCCAACACTCAAGAACTTCTTTCATCCAGTCGCGCAATACTTGCTCCAAACCATCCAAAATGCCAAATCATCTTTTGTCCAATGCATCAACAAGAAAATCGTTTCCTGCCAGGCTGGCTCTCGCTCCTTTTGGTCTATGGCCAAAGTTGTATCCCAAAACTTTTGCCAATCATCTTTCCCTCCACTAAAAAACAACTCTGACTCTTCCTCTACCACTCCTTCATCCAAGGCTAATCTTTTTGCGTCATTCTTTGCCTCCAACTCCAACCTGGACGACCAAGGGGTCCAACCTCATCACTTCCCCCCTTCAAAATTCACTATGTCACCCATTAAGTTCTCCACACGTTAAGTTCGCCAAACCCTTCTCCAGCTTGACACCTCCAAATCCAAAGGCCCTGATGGTATTCTAGCAATAGTTCTCAAAACCTGTGCTCCTGAACTTGCCCCTATTCTTAACAAACTATTCCAGCTTTCCTACACTCTAGGCACATTTCCCACATCATGCAAACAAGCCCACGTCTTTCCTATCCCAAAAAAAGGCGACAAGTCTAATCCACTCAACTATCGTCCCATTGCAATCACTTCACTCATCTCTAAAACTATGGAGACCATCATCACTAAGCAACTTCTTACCTTCCTTGAAACAAACAATCTTCTCTCTGATCACCAGTATGGCTTTCGAAAAGCCAGGTCTACTGGTGATCTTCTTGCTTATGCTGTCCATGTCTGGTCCTCTGCTCTAGAATCCAGTGGTGAGAGCAGAGTGATCTCTCTCGATATCTCCAAGGCCTTTGATCGCGTTTGGCACAAGGGCCTCCTCGCTAAACTGCCGATGTTTGGTCTCCATCACACTCTCATTAATTGGATTGGTAGTTTCCTCTCTGATAGGTCAATTGCCGTCAGAGTGGACGGCTTCCTCTCCAATCTGCACTCTATCAATGCTGGTGTACCCCAGGGCTCTGTCATCTCCCCTGTACTCTTCATCCTCTTCATCAATGACCTGCTCACCTCCACGTCTTCTAGCATTCACTCCGTTGCTGATGATACCTTCCTAAGTTCCTCATTTTCATTCAATGCAAATGACCATGCTTCCACCGATATCCAACTCCACAGAGACATTTCAGCCTCGCTGCTCTCCAATGATCTGACAGTTATTGAGAAGTGGGGTAAAGACAACCTAGTTTCTTTCAACCAAAGCAAGACGAAACAGGCTGTCATTTCACACATACGTAATCAAAACTTTCCAGCTGTCTTCATGAATGGTGATGCACTGGACACTTCAGCTTCTTTCACACAACTTGGTCTTTCTCTTTCATCTAATCTCAGTTGGAAAACTCACATCCATTCCCTTGCTAAACATGCATCTCAAAAGCTCGGTTTCCTCGCCAGAGCCCGTGGGTTTTTCTCATCTTCTCACCTTCTATCTATATACAAGTTCCAAATCCGTCCTTCTTTAGAGTACTGCTCCCACGCCTGGGGTGGTGCTCCAAAATCTACTCTCTGTCTTCTCGAAAAAGTCCAGTCCAAAGCCATTCGTCTCATCAAGAATCCTAACCTCACCAAATCGCTCCAGCCTCTTTCCCATCGTCGTTTAGTGGGAGATCTTTCCATCTATTACAGATGCTTTAACGGACATTGTTCTCACTAGATCAGGGATATCATTCCAGTTCCTCTGAGGCGTGTCAGGACCACCAGAAGCTCAACTCATTCACACCCTTTCCAAGTTTCACTGCCTAATCCACGAACTCTATCTCACAAATCATCATTCATCCCAAGAACATGCAACTATGGAACGTCTTGCCTTCTTCTTGCTTTCCTGAGTCCTACAACTTGCCATCTTTCAAATCTAAGATAAATAAACTTGATCTTATCTCTCTATCCTCTTAGCTGCTCGCTTTCTTCTTTCTTCCTTTGTTGGGGCTTTGTATAGGCCACCATGGCCTTTCCTCAACATAACCCACTAAAAAAAGAAAAAAAAAAAATTCTGCAGACTGCCTACAACTACAGAAAAGACACACACGTTTCTCACATCAACTGCCTTTCCACACGCTACACGGATAAGGAAACTACCGCAAATATTAATTCTTCCCACGGACAATACGTGAATGGAACCTATCACCAACTAATGTAATTGCAAGCCAATGGTTTGCTGTTCTAGAGACAGAGTAACAACGGTTAACTATAGCTGTGTACCACGTATGCCGTTAATTCAAGTACATCGGAACATCTTTTCTAAGAAAGTATCTATTAGAAAACTCTTCAAACATTTGTCTAATAACTTTATATATCTTTTTTAGCTGGGACACCCAGGGTAGAGAGTATGCAACATGTTCCTACTGACCATGCACAGTTTGAAGCTCATGGTTATTTCCTCCAACAAATGGGCATTTTTACCCTTAACACAGTGCCGATTGTACTTCCTAAATTCTTGAAAAGGCCTATTTGCTTACTATCCATTCTGGCTGTCACCCCTGTCAGAATCTTCTCTTTAGAAGGAAAACAGTATTTGGTAGATGTCGATGCAGGAGTGATACAGACAAATGAAGATGTTCTGCCAGAGCCACTCATAAACCTTTATGATCCGACAGCAGCAAGCCTGGGGAAAGAAGCTCTTGAAAAATTATCGAGTCAACTGAATTGCGGATATAAGGATAGTTATACACAAGAAGCATTTGAATTTGTTTATTGTTTATTTTCTGAACGATACTCCTGTCCATGAGAGCTTTAAACAGACTTTGTTGTATGAATTTGAAATAATATATCTGCTTAAAGTTTTTGTGTTTCCTTTATTAAGGCTTTTGAGAAATACTACATATCTTTCTATAGATACGCTACTTCATTAATTGACATCTAATTTCAATGTTCAACTTCTGCTAACAACACTTTCATTCAAATTGACTGCCCCACAAATAACAGCCATGATATCATCAATAAGATCAACCCGCGATATTGGTATTATACTTTGCAAAATTCTTAAGTGTTTTAGTCTGCCAATGACCCTCTCTACATGTATTCTTACATGAGCAAGCTCTTTCGACTCTTCAACAGCTTTTCCTGAAAACTGCCTTTTTCCTCGTGTGAACTTGGGTACTCTAAGAACTGCACCTCTCACTGACAACTCTTCTTGAATTAAAAAGCCTCTGTCAGCCAAGATACAGTCTCCAACTCTAAGCTGGTCCAGAAAACCAGATTCAGTAATGATCTGCTTATGAAACTTTGCCACCCCATCCCTCTGACAGAAATGTAACAGCACCTGCAGGGGATATTCCAATTAGGTACTTGCAAGTACTGTTGTGCTTGTAATTGGACCAGGTTTGCGCTCGTGCAGTAGAGTTAGATGGTTGCTCTAAAAATCTCATCGCGTCGTCGTAGAGTTGACCTCGAATCGAGGAGTCATGAACAGCTTTGACTCTCATCCAGGATGAAATCTCAGGTGCCCAATAAGGCCGATGCGTGCAGTTGCGACGAAGCCACACACTGGGCAGACGACACCCGCTGGGGCAGGAGGAGCAGTACCAGCTGTTATGGTGTCTCTTCTGGCCTTTTGCTCCTGCCGTTTTGTGATGACATGGCTGCGTCTTCGTTTCTCATAATCTTGCACACCCTGGTGAATTGCTGACGGCTGCTAAAATTGTCCCCTCCTTGCGCTTGATGCCAGCATTGTCAAGGTGAGACCCGATGACATCCTTAAAGCGCTTTTTCTGGCCTCCGGCGGATCACTTGTGATCCTTAATTCCACAATATAGGCACTGTTTTGGTAGTCTGTGGTCGTCCATCCGCAGCACATGTCCAGCCCAGTCCAGCTGCAATTTCATAAGCATTGATTCGATGCTTGTCAGTTATTCCTGCTCTAATACACTCACGTTGATTCTTCTTGCCGACCAGTGAATGCGGAGGATTATTCTCAGAGAGCGCTGGTGGAACGCTTCGAGGGACTTCAGGTGTCTGCGGTACAATGTCCAGGTTTCCGTTCCATAGAGCAGCGTGGGCAGGGCGATTGCGCTGTACACAGATAGTTTTGTATGTACCTTGATGTCGTGTAGACTGAAGACTCTGTTCCACAACTTGGCAAACGCCACGTAAGCTTATTGAGTCCTATGCTGTACTTCGGAATCAATGGTCATTTTGCGCGAGATGATGCTGCCAAGGTATGGAAAATTGTCGACCACCTCCAGCGGCTCTCCACAATCTCTGATGGGCGGAACAGCTGCAGTACCATTTGGAGGACCTTGGTAGAGCAACTGTATTTTCTTGCAATTGACGGAGAGTCCAAATTTGAAATAGGGATCAGAGAAAACAGTCACGATTTCCTGTAGCTCTAATTCCGAGAGGGCCATAACAGCATAATCGTCTGCATACTGCAACGTTTCTTGTAGCCCCCCAGAATTGGGGTGAGCAGAGCGCATCCTAAAAAGGACTACTCAGTCATGGCCGCAGCACCGAAGTGGGCTCCTACTCCAGGTTGCGGGTCCACAACGACTATCACACGAATATTGCCATTTGTGTCGCTCCATAGCTAGAAGTTCCCAGACTCCATAATCCTGCTTCCGTCACCACTCACGATCGCCGTAGGACTTGAGAAAGATCTAGGGTCGGGCCAATGTAAGCTGTTCCCCCTGCGCTACGAATTTTTTGAGGTGGAGGCACCGTCGCGCACCGGTGGTCCCACACACTTCACTTGAGCCCAAACTTTGCCATCGGCATGCATTGCAAGATAGAGTAGCCATCGGGATCAGTTGCATGCAGTGCTCAGCTTAGAGCAGCTGTCCCTTCCGTTGACCGAATCAGAGTTGATTCTTCCTCAAGGCGACGTGCTGCTGATCGAGCCGTTGATAGCTTCAGCCATTCATCCGCCTGTCGCAGCATCCACTAGCTTGCTGCCGCGGCCCCACCGTTTGCCTAGCACGGGAGGCAAATGGGTGCTAAACTTTGCCCAAGGGCAACCCATCGCAATAGTAACTAAGAAGTACAGACATTCTCCTCAAAACCTCCCATTTCCGGAACGACTTCTTACTACCGGATGAATTTATACTCCACCCAACAGTAAAAAATCTTAGTGCAATCTATAATGCAGACACAGTCTTGAAACGTCTTGTGGAGGGACAGGGGTATGCTTTGCCTTTATGTTGCTCTATCTGGCCATATGATGAGATTTCTTGAACTCTAAAAGCAATGAATAACATCAAGATGCTTTTTAAGACACAAGTTCAGCAACCCAGAGAAATACTGTAGCTTTTGGAAACCCTGTGAAGAATTTTATATGATCATCATTCTTCATTCAGTGCCTCAACGGAATGGTTTTATTGGGTTCTCCCAAAATTTTGTTGGCAGCTCTTGACTCATGTATTTCAACATTTCTTGCCAATAGTCCTGTTTCTAACCTCTTGACTAGTGTTTCTCTGTCTCCAGCAACTTGGTCATGTGTGAGTCATCACATGCCATACTGTTGGGTTCCATCAATGGGCTTGTAGGTTCAACAATTTTTTCAACATGCAAATTAGACAAGTCATTGAAAAAGGCTTCCTTTCCTTGCCTTTCAAACTCACGAGTCTATATATTTCACTACCTGCTTGCTTTGCAGCGGCAATTTTGATTGCAGCAGACTCGTTGAATTGGAATTTTGTTGCGATCCAGTCAATATTCTCAGGGTCATCAGATTTTTTCCTGAAAAATAAGTAACGGATTGATCGCAATAATCATTCATAGTAGCGAAGCTTACTGCATGAGTATTTTCAGATACTAATATCTTTTAACACATGTCAGTAGCACCCTACTGTTGTGCTCTCGTTAGTTTTCCTTATACCAGTTAGCTGATGCTTTAGCACGTTAAACAGGCACAACAATAAATTTTTTTTCTTCTCAAACTTCATTCTTTTATTAAATACTTAAAATGTTACAATACAAGTCTCGCTAAAAAGGTAACTTGCACTTGGCTGGCTTACAACGACTAACAGCGATGAAATTACAGTGAGAGAAAAAAAGAGAACAAGTTGCATAATTTAGTAAATATTTGTTAATATGAAGTTCCGGGTTAGACCAAGGTTTGTTTCTCGAGCAAAAGAAATTAATGTTAACAACAAAAACAGAAACCTTATGTAAAGTCCTCTCCTAGCGACACAATTCAAGTTCAAAACCGTGACACCTCCTGAAGTTGAGAAACTGCTGATGAACCTAAAAACTTCCAAAGCAAGTGGTCCACACCAGATTCCACCTCGAATGTTGCGTGATGCTGCAAAGGAACTGTCCATACCCCTATGCCATCTCGTAAACCTAAGTCTGCCGCTCGGAGTTTTCCCTACTGTGGAAAAAATAGCAATGGCTACCCCGATTTTCAAATCAGGATGTAGTACTTTATTCGATAACTACCGACCGATATCTGTACTGAACAGCATATCAAAACTAGTGGAAAATATAGGATGTAGCAACTAACAATCTCCCTTGAATCTCAAAACCTACTTTTCAAGCACCAATATGGCTTTCGCATATGTAAATGCACTCAGGATGCAGTTATATATGTCCACGATTATATACGAAAAAACATGAACTAAAGAACTATACCGGGGCCATGTTGGTCGATTTACAAAAAGCATTTGACACAGTCAGCCACGCCTGTTTACTCAACTAACTTCCATTCTTCGGCATAACTGGTATTGAGCTAAACTGGTTTTCAGACTACCTCTTTAACAGAAAGCAGTATGTCAACTTCGAATACGCTACCTCCAAATTAAAATCAATTAACCTAGGAGTGCCCCAAGGATCAATCCTGGGCCCACTCCTGTTTCTTCTCCTTATCAATGATGCATATCAATCAATGTCTTGAGAAATGCACAATGCTTATGTACGCTGATGGCACAGTGCTTTTACACTCACGTCCAAGCAGCAAAAGTGTGGCCGAAACACTACCTCGCGGTGGTGCTTCACTCTTTTCTTTGTTTCAGAAAAAAGATCTGATCATAAATTTGAAACATGGCAAGACGGAAATAGTGCTGTTTGGGACCGCTCAACAATTTTGGACCCAATCATCAACAGAAGTCAGTATAAACGGTGATACTTTAAACAGAGCCAATCAGCACAAATACCTCGGAGTTACTTTTGACCAACACATGAGCTTTTCAGAGCAACTGAGCATAGTCTCGAAAAAGTTATCCCAACGAATAAACATGTTGAAAAGAGTTAACCTGTTAAAATATGTTTGATAATAATAATAATATGTAATAGGTGGTACGAGTAATATGATAGATGAGATTTTGTAGATAATATTATTAATATTTTAAAGCAAGCTTATAGAAGCTAAAGTTGGCTGATAAATCACCTGATATGAAATGGTCACCTTACACTTTTGTTCTGGTATCTTTTCTTCCGACTAAGTTTTCCAGTCCTCGTGCCTAAGCGCTCGCATCCATTCTTGGCAACGTCTCTTCCCAATCGCAGTTTTGTTGGAAGGAATGCTATAAAATGGCAAACTTTGTTTCTTCCTTCTCTTCTATTTGTACATAGTCATAAGAAAGAGATTGTCTGGAAATGAACAATAGCCTATTGTTTTTGTCGATTGTGAGCGCTTTTAGGTTGAACGCGCAACATCAATAACCCGAAGGTGCACAGTTGCAACTAAGTATGGCTGCCAACGGACAGAAATCCTTGCCAGTATATGAATTGGAAGACATTGTGTGTTTGATTAAAGAAGGATTATTGGAAGACGACGATCAATTGAATGAACAGATTCAAGAAATTGTGAGAGAAGTTGATTTGGACGAAACTAATCATGCTTGTTTCAAATGCAGCGACTGTGGAAAGATGTGCAAGTCACGCCGCGGACTCACAAGGCACTCGAGATCGAAACACGGCGATATTTTTTCCTCAGGTCTAACAGTGTCTCCCTTAACTACTTCAAAAAATTCGTCGTCTTCTTCTTCTTCATCTTCTTCAACTGGTAGCTTTATTCATCCATTATTTCTCTTTCATCTTCATCTGGTAACTTTGTTCATCAGAAGCTTCATCCCCTTCAACTAAAGCAATCGTTTTAAAATGCGCCGAAAAGATCTCTAAGGATAAATGTTTTCTGTTACGTTTACAAGAAATTTTTTTTAAGGGGTCCTTTATTTTTACAAATGACGATGCTGTGGTGTTATTGTCACAGTTAAGAAACGTTTTGTATGGTTATAGTGGTGATGCTGAGAAGTTTTATTCTTATTTTTTTTCTTTATTAGTTGTCAATGTTCTTCCATTGAAATTTGAGGACCCCGTCATAACAATTACAGTTATGTCTGAATTAGCTAACATGTCGCTAAACCACCTGTCTGGTGTTGATGCTGTAAACTTTGGCACTAAAGAGCCTACCAAGTCTTTTTCTGAGAAGGAGGAGAAAAGCTTGCAGTATCTTTTTGGTTTTATCTTACACAAGCTTTATTCAAAACTTTGTTATTCAATGAATAGAAGCACACATCAACAATTTATTTCCATTCTTCAAGCCTGCAAAGTAGAACATGATGATACCTAAACTCTCATCAATGCACGTGACCGGGGTGGTCTAAGGAGAGTTCATAAAAAAGTTGAAAAAGTCTTCTCACAAGCAGAGCTTATATTTCGTGCAAGAACCGCTGCCTTTACCACAATCATTTCATGTCAAGATTTAGGGAAATTCTAAAAGAACAACCTGTCCTTTCCAATTATAAGGATATATGCTTAGATTCCAACCGGAAAAATTTGCGGTTAGAAGAAGCTCCATCAGCAGTAGCTGCCTTGACTTCAGATCCATATTCTCAAGTATGTTAACATTTTTTCTATTTCTTCTTTTTTAGTGGGTTATGTTGAGGAAAGGCCATGGTGGCCTATACAAAGCCCCAACAAAGGAAGAAAGAAGAAAGCGAGCAGCTAAGAGGATAGAGAGATAAGATCAAGTTTATTTATCTTAGATTTGAAAGATGGCAAGTTGTAGGACTCAGGAAAGCAAGAAGAAGGCAAGACGTTCCATAGTTGCATGTTCTTGGGATGAATGATGATTTGTGAGATAGAGTTCGTGGATTAGGCAGTGAAACTTGGAAAGGGTGTGAATGAGTTGAGCTTCTGGTGGTCCTGACACGCCTCAGAGGAACTGGAATGATATCCCTGATCTAGTGAGAACAATGTCCGTTAAAGCATCTGTAATAGATGGAAAGATCTCCCACTAAACGACGATGGGAAAGAGGCTGGAGCGATTTGGTGAGGTTAGGATTCTTGATGAGACGAATGGCTTTGGACTGGACTTTTTCGAGAAGACAGAGAGTAGATTTTGGAGCACCACCCCAGGCGTGGGAGCAGTACTCTAAAGAAGGACGGATTTGGAACTTGTATATAGATAGAAGGTGAGAAGATGAGAAAAACCCACGGGCTCTGGCGAGGAAACCGAGCTTTTGAGATGCATGTTTAGCAAGGGAATGGATGTGAGTTTTCCAACTGAGATTAGATGAAAGAGAAAGACCAAGTTGTGTGAAAGAAGCTGAAGTGTCCAGTGCATCACCATTCATGAAGACAGCTGGAAAGTTTTGATTACGTATGTGTGAAATGACAGCCTGTTTCGTCTTGCTTTGGTTGAAAGAAACTAGGTTGTCTTTACCCCACTTCTCAATAACTGTCAGATCATTGGAGAGCAGCGAGGCTGAAATGTCTCTGTGGAGTTGGATATCGGTGGAAGCATGGTCATTTGCATTGAATGAAAATGAGGAACTTAGGAAGGTATCATCAGCAACGGAGTGAATGCTAGAAGACGTGGAGGTGAGCAGGTCATTGATGAAGAGGATGAAGAGTACAGGGGAGATGACAGAGCCCTGGGGTACACCAGCATTGATAGAGTGCAGATTGGAGAGGAAGCCGTCCACTCTGACGGCAATTGACCTATCAGAGAGGAAACTACCAATCCAATTAATGAGAGTGTGATGGAGACCAAACATCGGCAGTTTAGCGAGGAGGCCCTTGTGCCAAACGCGATCAAAGGCCTTGGAGATATCGAGAGAGATCACTCTGCTCTCACCACTGGATTCTAGAGCAGAGGACCAGACATGGACAGCATAAGCAAGAAGATCACCAGTAGACCTGGCTTTTCGAAAGCCATACTGGTGATCAGAGAGAAGATTGTTTGTTTCAAGGAAGGTAAGAAGTTGCTTAGTGATGATGGTCTCCATAGTTTTAGAGATGAGTGAAGTGATTGCAATGGGACGATAGTTGAGTGGATTAGACTTGTCGCCTTTTTTTGGGATAGGAAAGACGTGGGCTTGTTTGCATGATGTGGGAAATGTGCCTAGAGTGTAGGAAAGCTGGAATAGTTTGTTAAGAATAGGGGCAAGTTCTTAATGGCTATTAAATTGCAATGGATCTTGTATAGCATGCAGAGTCTGGCATCTTTACGTCTATATTGCAGGCTGCGCCAATTCAATTTTTGAAGCACATCGGTTACACTGGAAGTTCTGTGATAGCTGTTATGCACATAGCTGGTCACCCGTGCTGTACTCTTTCCAGTTGATCGATGTTCTTCGTAGTATAGGGGTCCCACACGGTGGATGCATACTCAACGGTTGTTCATACTAATGCTTCATAGGGTTGAGATTTCAACTGCTGGTTATTCATTTGCAAATTTCGCCTCAAGAAACCTAGGATCCTGTTAACTTTGCTGGTAATGGTGTTTATGTGTTCATTCCATGTGATATTATTGTTAAAAGTAGCCCCCAAATACTTTGCACTGGTGACATGTTCCGATTCGTGTCCATGTAGAGCATATTCAAACTTAATGGGATTTTTGCTGCGACTTATGGAGAGTACTTTGCATTTATCTGGATGAACTCCATACCCCACCTTTGCTCAAAATGTACAAGTGCCTGAAGGTAATCTTGTAGCTGCTTGGCATCCGCATTTGATTTCACTGTGAGGTATGATATGGTATCATCTGCAAATAATCTACAGGTCAAGTCGAGTCCATCTAGGATGTAATTTATGTATAGTAGGAACAAAGCTGGGCAAAGGACCGAGCCTTGGGGTACACCTGATTCCACAGGAACATCACTGGAACTTTCTCCCTAGACCACTACGCATTGTTTACGCTTGGAGAGAGAAGCTGGAAGGAGGTGACAACAGCGAGCAAGTGTGAGGGGCCGCTGATCATCTGAAAGATCTTTAAGGGTCCGCTCCTGCTGACTAGAACGAATGCCTTCCTAAGGTCGATGAAGGTGAGGTACAGAGGCACAGAGGCATCCACTGCTCCTAACACTTCTCCTGAAGTTGACACTGCGAGAAAACCATGCCAATCGTCGCCCAGTCAGCGCGAAAGCCATACACTGGGACTCTGGGTAGACGCGGGAAGCAAGGGTCTGCAGTCGGGCAAGGGTAACAGATACCATATGGTTCACTGGAGATACAATCATAGTTGTAATAGATTCATTTCAATAGACTATTGGTTCTGTCTTGTACGATATATCTATCGATGCAATAGAGAGTACTGATACACAAGATACTACCTTATTATTAGCAACTATTATTAAAAGAGACCTTATTATTAGCATACAGAATGTTGACTTCATCTGCTTGTTGAAACTGACTCACATAGGATGTAACTATCAAAGAGGGAGTGCGAAATATTCAAGTAGTCCTGACAGTGATACGGAAAACTGGTTTAGCGATGAATTACTCCATGCAATGACACCCATTGAAATCTGAGCTGCAACACCGTTAACAAGTGTCCAAGGCGAGCGAGTTTTTCCTCGTATAAACAAGTTATTTGTTCCTCAAGGTATCGCATGCTTCAGCATAGAAAACAATAACTCGTACTTTTACAAGTGGAACACCGCTTGCTGCGATAGTTGTGCAGACAGACAGGGTTTTACAAAAACATTGTAACAGTGTTGCTTGTTCAAAAAAGAACTCCAAGCTTTCATGGTCCACGTTTCTCACTCCCCAGGCAATGCGTGGGGTTTCAAATGGCCCAGCTGGTTCTCACAAATGTCATAGTACTTGACATTTTGCGTCCGCCGCCCCCGATAAAAGGGGTTCAGGGCTGCTTGTTATTCTAAATTCTTAAACAAAGGATCATCACATTACTGAACAGAGGAATCCTGCGCATTGCTTTGCTGTCTCCATAACGCAGAGGGCTCAACGTATACGTACTTGTGTTGAAGTTTATATAGTTAAACGACTGGGCACAGCTTCAATTCACTAAAAAAGCTAGTCCAAGCGTGGTGGCAGTCGACTTATCTGAAACCCATCATGCGTAAAAAGGAATTTATGCAACCGACGAGTATAATCTAATTACAAGACTTTAAATTGTTGCATTTTAGAAATATATGATCGTCAAATTTTGAGCAACAGCTGGTACGTACTATAGCTTGTTATGGGGGTTTATGAGCACTTTCAAGTTGAGCATCAGTTGCTCCACTTACTTTATAAGATGCACTTATCAGTAGAATGTGAGTTGAACACGGTATTGCAAGGATTTTACGGTTGAAGTTGCAAAAAGATAGGATATTCCTATTCAAACCTACAGTTCAAAATAGGGTTTCCCGAAGCTCAAACGAGCTTTATATGTGGTATTGGATCCAAACTATCATCAATAAGCGTGTAAAGAATTTTTGAAGTGCATCATCTTGGAGAAGCTCATAAGTGATTTGGCACTCTCGCACAGGAAGGTCACAGAGGAACGATAATCAACAGCAAAGAAACAATCTCCTTTAAGCAGGGCCATTCTTAGAACTGGTGGATCAATGGAAGGCCACTTCTACAAACCAAAGAACAATGTCGATACAGGCCGCATCAGAAAACATGGCGGGTCGCAATCTGGCCCGTGAGTAAGTCGTTGGACAACCCTAACTTAGATCATCGCAATTAGCATACATATGGCGACAGCATTTCATTTGGAGAACTAAAGGCATGTTTGATGATGACAAGCACAACCTAACTTCTTCCCGCTTCCTGTGCTCTATGACTTTGCTGAAGCCAAATTAATCTACGGTATAACCAGCTTCCCCTCAAAATTGGCCGTTTGAACAAACTGAAAAAGGAACTTCTTGCAGAAGACAGCGTATTGAGTTGGATGCATACATATCGCAATCTATCATAGCCAGCTTAGATCGATGTGGAGCTAAATGATTTAACTGATCTTTAACGATGAGTATTAATATTTGCCAAAGAAATATCTGTTGGGTTCTAGCTTTCCAATATACTTTGCATTGACTTCTGAAGCCACATTTAACTCTTGGGAGAATTTATTTTTGCGCAGCTTGCATGCCTCATCTTCTGCAAGGATGAACAAAAAGAATCAAAATCATCTTTTTTGTTAACAAAAATGAGGAATTGATGTAAACTACGTAAATTATAAGGCTCTAATTCAAATTTGGATAAAAAATCTAACCATGAAAAATCTGAGTGCAATGCTCACGCAAAACTCATTGACACCAAGGCCAACGAAAAAAAATGTCTAAAGAGCACACCTGGAAAGTTTGTACGCACTCGCGGCCATTCCTGACATCAGAAACACGATGGCAAAAGAAAATTAGAAAACGAAATTTCAATTGACGAATGCCACCTATTACGTGACCATATACCCATAGGAGATTGGATGATATTGAAAAAGAGCTTTGCCAAGACCAACCAAACCTTGTATCAAGGTATTGATGGGCACTGAAGCACCCGTTCTCCAACGGCATCAGTGAAACTTTTCTCATTGCTGCGAGCAGTCAACCGTTCCGACTGAGTGTCCTTGGCCGAAAAATAAAGCCGATCGCATTGACTAACCGGAAGAGCCAGGGCAGCAATGAAGAAACGGGGCTACTACCAGAACTTTAAATGTAACTGGGCAATTTTGAAACCATGTATAATCATTGGGGCTGCCAGCGGTGAACCTTGACTGTTATAATTGTGTTTACTGCAATGATTCGCGTTCTTAACATTTCATACTTTCATTTGAATTTATCAATCTAATTGCTTTAAACGAAGAGAGCATTTAAGATGATTGTGTTTGGCAATTACCACATTGAAGCAAAATTTGACTTAGTTCACTTAATTCATTATTGGATATGCATTTAGAGCATTGGTTGGGTTAAAATCATTGGTTATTCAACTTGATGACACTGACCCAGGGGTTCAATGCAGTGAAGACTGGAAGACGTAGCATTTGACAAAATGAATGGAAACAGTGCTGCAAGATATTAGGAAATTTTTTTGCGTAAATTAACACAAGAAAGGCAAGGAATCACACAATAGACAGAAAGCGTGGGTGAATCTCGGGTGGATATCAGAACAACTTGTGGGGGAATCTCGACTTAGAGCATGACAAACACGAGAAACTGGATTCTAACATTCTCTGCTTGGGTAGCTTCCCACTGCCCCCGAACGAAAACATTTTCGTTGTTAACCATGCATACCTGCAACATGCATGCTCCACATTATAAGACTCTCCACTTAAGTCACTTCATTACGGCCTCACAAAATGTAGAAATGTGAAAAAAATTAGAATGCAAGGAGACAATAATGAAAACTGGCAACCTAAGGGATGATGCACTACAAAAATCCAACCTTCAAAGCCTGCTTGTTTGAGCCATCGATGTAATGATACATTGACATCCTTTTGTCCAAGATGTCTCGTTTCCTGGGAGAATCGACAGGGATAAAACAGTTCACAAAACACCTTATAGAAACACTAAGAATTACGTAAGAGAGGATAAGGAATTCTTACTAAGAATCATTTCATTGAATATGAAAGTATGGATCTTAAAAGCTAGCAAAATCCATCTACATAAACACCCAAATGTCCTTGAAGTTATTGTCAACATGTATGACCAAGGTCCTATGTACGTCAAGGCAAGAAATAGTGGCGACATAAATGGAAGAAGAAGGCAAATACCGGTGAATTGCTAATTTAATCCAAAAGAAAGATACTTTTAGGTGGCATCGTAATTCAGCCATCGGTAGGCTGCTTGTGCCCTCACTCACGACCGCTCTCCACAACGTTCAATCCTGCGCTTGTATCAGCCACATTCGAATCGCACTCTTAGACACCTTGTGGGAATTTCTTATTGGGCTCTATCAAACTAACTGAATTGAAATTTGATCTTCAAAGCCTTATTTCATACTAGATTTATCTCTATGAGTCCTTAAATGGGCGAATGAATGGGGACTTTATCAGCTCGCAAGATTGGCCAAAATTAAATAGAATACAGCGTTCACAGTGCACACGAGAATTTCCTTGATTATAACAAATATGATAAAGAGTTACCCATATTTTTAATTCTTCAGATATTGGTGTGCTGTAGTACAACTTTTTATCGCTGTATATTTTTTCCTTTTCCCTTTGCTTTCCAACTAGAATGAAGTCACATGCTAATCAATTCTTTAGATGAAAAGATACTTGCCATAGCGGCTAGAGTATGTGCTATATATACGGCTCAGTTGAGCGCAAGTGAAGTCGAAATGCAATTTTACACCCACCAAGAGTGCTCAAACCGCAGGGTTTTGCCGGTTTCGGCTATGACTGTGGATTATACATAAATATATATATTTTTTCATATACTGGATATAACAGACAGTCCCGAGCTAAGCTGGAATTGCCATATGTGTTCTTCACGGCCATGTTTTCACAAAAAAGTCACTGATTGGTTACTTTGCAAAAGCGAATAAATTCGTCGCAACAAAGTAGAACATGTTGAAAATACACTCGCGTTTAGCTGCGGAAATGGCATTTCTGATCCAATTTAGCAGCCTAAACAAAAGCTTGTCCCTCGCTTTGCTCTATTGTTTCTTGTTGTGTTGTTTTTATCGCCCTTACTTATAGTCTTGTACGCTTGCTGAAATGCCGAGTTCTATGTGATTCTCATAGCTCACTTTATCGTATTCTCTGCTGGAAAACTTCAACAGAACTTTCTGCGGATCGAAATTTTCGCTGCGAAACTCGAAATCACGATACTACGCATTCTCACATCGGCGGTTCCAGATATTTTCGAAAACGCAATTATTTCTCTATCCGTTTTCCCGTCCATACGGAAAGGCGAAATTAAATGAAGACGCCCGAAATTCGGCTATGAGCATGCGCAGACTACTTGGCAGCAATTTTTCATTTGCTTTGCTTAATATTTCGGCAAAGCGATGAGGATTTTTACACAAAATCAAGAACATGGGAAAGCAAAGAAAGCTTCAGAAAACAAGACTACCGAATCGTTTTTTTGGGAGCTAGAGGTATTACTGAAAGCCATCAATGAATACAACGTTCACAATGCCATGGAGAATGTTGACTGGGAGTTATGCCAGAATAAATACTTTGTTATGTGACGTCAGCGTTTTGAACATGAAAACGGCGTTTTGAAAAAATTCCACCCTGAAGATCGCTTTCAAAAAGTTGCATTTTCGTTCAAAAAACTCCCGGCTACGTGTGGACGGAAGGTGAAAACGGATAAACATTATTGCGTTTTCGAACGTATCCGGCACCGTGTATACGGGGCCTTAAGCCCTGTCCACACTACACAAACTAACCCAAGTTCACCCCAGGTTAGATGCAACTAAGGGCGAACCATGTCTTGTCCACACTTGATTTTGACATTTTGCAGTGTGGACACAAACCTGGGGTGAACCTGGGCTATAAAATATTACGCATACGCAGCCATACAATATTTCCTGCTTTCATTTCTGTTTTCTCTCGTTTTGATAAAAACGCTCTTGCCATTGAAATGGTTTAATCTTTTGAGGGAATATCAACTCCTTCACCATCTTTGGATGAAGATTGTTTGGCAGATGTCATTGGTGTTGCTTGGAGAAAGCCATTGGGGCTATCTACTGAATAATAAGTCTTTTTTAGTGGGTTATGTTGAGGAAAGGCCATGGTGGCCTATACAAAGCCCCAACAAAGGAAGAAAGAAGAAAGCGAATAGCTAAGAGGAGAGAGAGATAAGATCAAGTTTATTGATCTTGGATTTGAAACATGGCAAGTTGTAGGACTCAGGAGAGCAAGAAGAAGGCAAGACTTTCCATAAGTTGCATGTTCTTGGGATGAATGATGATGTGCGAGATAGAGTTCGTGAAGTAGGCAGTGAAACTTGGAAATGGTGTTAATGAGTTGAGCTTCTGGTGGTTCTGACACGCCTCACAGGAACGGGAATAATCTCCCTGATCTAGTGAGAACAATGCCCGTGAAAGTACCTGTAAAAGATGAAAAATCTCCAACTAAACAACAATGGGAAAGAGGCTGGAGCGATTTGGTGAGGTTAGGATTCTTGATGAGACGAATGGCTTTGGACTGGACTTTTTCGAGAAGACAGAGAGTAGATTTTGGAGCACCACCCCAGATGTGGGAGCAGTACTCTAAAGAAGGACGGATTTGGGACTTTTATATAGACAGAAGGTGAGAAGATGAGAAAAACCCGCGGGCTCTGGCGAGGAAACCGAGCTTTTGAGATGCATGTTTAGCAAGGGAATGGATGTGAGTTTTCCAAGTGAGATTAGATGAAAGAGAAAGACCAAGTTGTGTGAAAGAAGCTGAAGTGTCCAGTGCATCACCATTCATGAAGACAGCTGGAAAGTTTTGATTACGTTTGTGTGAAATGACAGCCTGTTTCGTCTTGCTTTGGTTGAAAGAAACTAGGTTGTCTTTACCCCACTTCTCAATAACTGTCAGATCATTGGAGAGCAGCGAGGCTGAAATGTCTCTGTGGAGTTGGATATCGGTGGAAGCATGGTCATTTGCATTGAATGAAAATGAAGAACTTAGGAAGGTATCATCAGCAAAGGAGTGAATGCTAGAAGACGTAGAGGTCAGTAGGTCGTTTATGAAGAGAATGAAGAGTACATGGGAGATGGGAGTACGGGCAAAAAGGAGGTTTTCTTGGTAGTTTGTTGGCAGGAATCGAAATTCCATTAATTGCAAAGTTGTTTGGAGGATGTCATGGAGAAATTTAAGAGAAGATGAAGATGATAGGCTAAGAATGTTTAAATCACTATTACCACTGATAGATCAAGGTGAACTAGATGTATCCCAATCAGGAAATGGCCTTGTTATTAGATCACAACCAACTAAAAGCGGTGGAACAGTTATACCCCCTTTAAGATATTTATTAAGCAGCAATAAAAAAAGGATCAGGTCTTCTTTTAGGGCCAAACAGCCCATTCAGTCAAATACCTTTGTTGGGGGCTCTGTTGTAAGTAAACCAGAATTTATAAATCATCCAATATCTAATTTTGAAATAATGAATTGGGTTAAATACTTGAAAATCAAAAATTTTAAAGGTGCTATATTACGAGATGAGATTCCAACAAAAGTAAAAAATGTACCAGGCCAATGCTTTATTATAAATTTGGACAACACTGAAGGACCAGGAACACATTGGGTAGCCGTAAAAATAAACGCAGACTATATCAATTATTTCGATAGTTTCGGAATGCAACCACCACAAGAATTAGTAAACTTATGTTATACATTTAATACGTTACATAAATATGAATCAAACCAGTTTCAAGATTTGAGCAGTGTTTTATGCGGATATTATTTCCTATACTTCTTAAAGGAATTTAATGGTAATAATTATTTTAATATAGTAAAAAAGTTTAATTATAATAAGAATAAGAAGAACGAAAGGTACATAATAAATTATTTTAGCTAAAAAATATGGGTTTTATAAACAATATTTCTAGAGGTGGCACAGCAGGAGTGCCAACGCCAACAACATCAAATCACATAGCAAATAAGGGATATGTAGAATCATGGATTCTTCAGGAAACATAGATGCTGAATCTAAAAAAATTATAAACTTGACGGGGCCAGTATCCGACGATCCAGCCACAGTTTTAGTAAACAAGGGATATGTTGATGTATCTGTTCTAAATTCCCAAAACTTTGTTATTAATGATACAGCATCAAAATATTTAGATAAAAAAACTGGCGGAACGATGGGCGGTGGAATAAATATGGACAACCGGGACTTACTCGGAATTCAAAACCCACCAAAATTTGGAACAAGCGCTACTAGTAAAGATTATGTACACAGTTGCATTAAAAAAGATGGTTCAGGAAACATAGATGCTGAAAATAAAAAGATAATAAATTTGGCATTAACCCCATCCGCCGACCGTGATGTAGTAAGCTATGGATTCTTAAATCTCTATTTACCAAGAATAGTTTATGGAGATATTTCGAGCGACTACCACATGCAAACCAAAAGGATATGTTCATTAGGTGAGCCAACAGCATATGCTGACGCAACAAAAAAAAATTATGTTGACCTAGGCATTATAAATGCAACAAAAATAAGTAGATTTGGTGGAATAAAGAAAGATGCAACAAACCAATTTGAACTCAACGTGCAAGCACAAAGATTGGTAGCACCTGTTTTACTAAATGGAAGCATCATCAAAGACGCTTCAGGATGCATGTCCGTTGACGTTGCACTAAATGGCGGAATTAACAAAGATGTGACTGGTAGGCTGCAACTTAATGTATCAGAAGCAAAAACTTTGATAGCACCCGTTTTAGCAAATGGTGGAATAGAGAGAGATGGAGCAGGAAAATTAAAAATAAAGGTTGGAACTGCACAAAAATTAATAGCTCCAGTTTTACCCACAGGCGGGGTTGAAAGAGACAGTGCTGGCAAAATAAAGCTAGTTGATGCTGTTGTTAGAAGTCTTACTATGATGGATGGGAATTATCATAGTTGGTCAAAAGAATTTATAAAAAATAATGCTTCCGGACATTGGCTAATCTCTGAAAATAGTCCGTTGAGCTCGAAAGTTGCAAAATATGGTGTTTTATCAGGAACAAATGTTGAATCATTACTGTATCAAGGTTTTGGTGAAAGGGTGGACATTGTAAAATATTCAAACGCAGAAAGACCAACTTCAGGAGCAGGATTAATCAACGGCAGATACAACTATGTTACCTTTAATGGTGTTAACGATCGAATGAAATGTAATATGAATTTGAATATAACAAACGGAGATAAAACGTTGTCAATAACTGTTGTTTATAGAATGACTGCCTATAGCACCGGTGTCGGGTTAAAAAATGTTATTATTGGAAATGATAATCTAGGATGGGATCATTTTATTTCTCTGAATGATAATAAAAACCTTATTGTAAGTAATGCAAAAAAAGAATCTACATCATATAATGGTGGTGATAAAATAACAATCTTAACATTTCCAACAAGCGCAGATCCAACGGTGCTAAATAAGTGGATTGTTATAACAGTTACATGGTCACCCCAATAAGGCGCAGATGGATCACAAGTATGGTGCAACGGACAAAAACTGAGAAACTTTACTGCTAAAGAAAACGTTGGTGTTACAAATTTTGCGTTAGGTAGTGTTAATGCAAGCAGACTAGAAGCACCACTAGCCGGAGATATTGCAGAATTAATAATATTTAAACAAAAAGACGAATTAAATAATGCATCAACAATAAAAAGAAATCAGAAACATCTGCTTGATAAATATGCTATTACGCATGAACCAATTCTTTCAATGTAAAAGATAAAAATAAATAAAAAATAAAAAAAAATAATTTTTAAATTAATTAATTTTTTTTGTCTTTTTTTGCTTTTTTTTTTCTTAAATTATTTTCTTAAAATATCAATTTAACTGAGCCAGAAATAGGATCTGATGTTACTTGTCTTTCATACAAAATTACTGCTTTCCACACAAGCTGTTGGAGCTCCATCAAGAGTGTATAAAAACTTTAATTTATGTGATCCATCAATCATATCATTTCTCTGATCTTTTAAATCGAAGAACAATGCTGAATGAAGATCTTTAAATAGTGTTCTATCAATGAAACGACCTTTGAGTGAGCCTTCGTTTATAAATCTCTGATATGCAATAAATCGTTTGTATACTCTTGTTAATTTATTTTTTGGATTAAGTTCAACCCGTGGATAATAAACACCATTTCCTAGCTCTAACTGTGCTCTTGTCACTTGTCTTCCACCGGGAATATTATATGTATCATAATGAAAACTATTTTTTGTTACATCACCATCTTTTGTTGAATCAACTGCATACAACCTAACCTTGGCTTTTCAATACTGCTTGAGATATAAAATGTACCAGTTTGCAAAGTAGACACTGGAGATGTTTCAACTCTATCAGCCAAGTATCCCCACGTTCTTTTTTCAGTCAATTCTGCACCAAATTTATTCATACCAGCTGAATTCAGCTCCATCTTTGGAACCCAGTCTCATTTTTGTAACAACATATCTACCTTCAGCCGCAGCAGCATCTTTGTACAAGACATTTCCATCACTTTCAAGAGTAATAGTTAACTCCATTTTACCAGTTGGATAAACCACATTTTGTGAAGCAGCAAAGAAACTATACTTATTTAATGGCACGATAAGAATAGCACCACCGGCAGCATTAGCAAGTGCAGCTCGACTAGCACAACCAGTATTTGCAGTACGACTAGCAGTGCCAGTTCCACTATCAGGATAAAACAATTTACTCGTTGCTTGAGCAAGATAAGCGCTTGAATATTCTGCTTTACTTCTAATCGCAACACTTTCATTTACATTTGGTGTATCAATAACCTGAACACCTCCATAATTTACATTTAATTCTCTAATGATTGAATAAGCATCTGATGCAAAAGTGATATTATCAGCAACGACATAAGTTGTACCATCTGCTTTCTTGTTAACTTCTACTTCAATTTCAAGATAAGAATTATACCAATCATTGGGAGCAGTTACTTCACCAGTTGAATCTACATAAAACTTGTATGAATTTTGTTTTGAAATGCTCCATTTGCTGGAAGCTTAATTGGATTTTGAAGGTCATATACAACCTCCTCGTACCTTTCTAGAAATCACCTTGTTTGTATTCCATTACTTCGACTTTGATAATAGTATGTTTTGTATAGTATAGCATATATATAAATAGTGTCCAAATAAAATAATTTCTAAAAAAAAATAATTAATTGAAAAATTTACATAACTTGGGTCAACTGTTGTTTTAATAATTCAACTTCTGACGATTGAACAGGTGACGGGCCTACTTTTTTTAAGCTGTCTGCAATTTTTTCGCCACAGTTTGGAGTTGGCTTATTTTCTTGAATAATACTTGGTTTGAATAATTTATCTACAGATTTGTCTGCAGCACTTTTGCCAAGAGCTTCCGCACCGGACACAGCAAACTTTTCAACGCCTGCTGAAGCAGCTTTTTTGGCGGCTTCTTTAGAAAACTTTGAAGTTGCATTTGATGTAATTTTTTTACCTGTTGACTTAAAAATGTCAAACAGGCCTTCACCATCTTGTTGTTCACCAACATATTTCATTCTATTATATTTTTTAGTCCGATTCATTCTTTGTCCACTGATTTTATTACAACTGTTAAACTAACTGGTACTTTGTTGAAATCGATGGGTCTATTTATTGAGTCTGTCATATATATCCTTACGCAAGAAATAATATTTGTATTTAATTTATTATAAAATCTTCTCCTTGGTTCTACTTTAAAAGGATATGCACGTGCAATATCTTATGTGTCGAAGGAATATAAAACATCTGTTGACACTCCACCGTCTAAAGAATCATTTATCAACGATGTTTTAAATCTTATATTATCAACAGAATTTATGTTTGGCAGCGCTTGTCCAAACTGAGATGTTGTTATATTAATTTTTGTAAACCCAATAATATCATTAAAGTTTCTATCCACGACTCTAAGATCAACACTATATCCTGTCGATAGCAACACATATACTCTAAATCTAGAAGTGCTGAATGTTAATTTTTTGATACCAGGAGTCTTGCCATCTACTGTATGGCCATTTGCTCTTATAGAACTATCAATATGATTATTTATATCATTATAATCATAAACTGTAACAGTCTGGAACAGTAATTACGGTGTTGGTTTTTCCATTATCATGTGAATAGCTAATCTTATTATTATTGTATGTTGAATTGATGTTATACCACGAATAATGACCATTAGATTTATCAAGTGCGATATAATGTTCTTTATTTTTATCCAAAATAAGATTTGGAATATGTTTTATTGTAAAATCGCCTGGTTTTGATCCAGCAATTCCATCAGTTGAACTGAAAACAAACGGTCTTTCTAACTATTTCATTTTTGTTAGTGTCTAATTTATATTGTATATATTGTATATATTTTTAATCATAAAATTAATTTCCTTTAAATTATTTTTAACAGTCAACCTTTTTTTATCTTCACTTGTTATTACATTTTTTCTGCGGCGCGATATCAATTAGTTGAACTATCTCATTTCTTATATCTAAACTATTGTTACCAGCACGTCGTGTGCCGAGTAAAAGATTTAACCTCGTCAAAATATCTTTTGGGGTGTCTGGAATCAAAGTAACAGTTCCACCCAACAGCTTTTGTTTGCCCGAACCACTAATTTTTTTTAAACCAGAAAATTTAGTCAAATCTTTGAAAATCTCTTTTGCCTCTGACGTGTACTCAACTTTTGGATTGTATCTTTTTTGTTAACAAATCTATAAGAGAACTATCAACAACATTATCCATTACATTGTTTCCAGCCATACCTTTAACACTAAGTCTATTCATTCTGAGTTTAGCTGTCTCAATATATACGTGGCCAAAGGATCCGCCTTTTGACAGCTTGTAAGCATTTCTTTTTCTTTGATGACCAAATCCGTTTCCAATTATTTCTGATAAATTAGTAGACATTGCAGCGTCTAATATTTTTTGATATTCTTTTAATTTAGTTAAATCTCTATCAAGTTTATCCCTTTTCTCAGCGCTTTTAGCCGTGCTTTTACGTCCGCCAACAGATTTTTGTGCAGTTGTCACTTTTTGGGTTATCATTTCTAATTCATCTTTTGTCATTTTTGGAAATTCATTAGCACTTGGTAAACCATGAGTGTTTAGAAATTCTGTATAATATTTTTTATCAAAATTAAGTGTTTTTAGCTGCTTTGGCTGCTTTGGCTGCTTTGGCTGCTTTGGCCGCTTTGGTGTCTCAAACTCTAGTGGTGACTCTGGTGACTCAATTGCTAGTTGTGGTTGATAATGCATCAGTGCTAGTTGGTTTTCTCTCAGCTGACCGACCATTTCATCTTGTCTTTTATCTATATCAGTTATTTGTTGCCAACTTTACCAAGTTCTCTTGTAATTGGAGCAGCAGCCTTTTCTCTTTCTTCAATGATTCCAAGTTGTAAATATTTAAACGATCTTACATCATCTTTAACTTGGTCAACAATATTTGTTGTTGCAGCTTCTTTTTTGATTATACTTTTCAATTTGTTTAAATCCATACTTTTGATTTTCATATACTTTAATAGTTTATACATAGCTTACAAATTTATAATTCAAAATATTAAAATATTTAAGTAACTATAGAGTACTTATCTTTGGACTTAACTAACTTACAGTTACTTATCTACCCTAAAAAATGACACCGCTATTGAAGTGCTGTATAGTTATTTAATTTTATAATTTAAAATTATCAATTTGTAAGCTATATAGACTATAAAGGGTACATCAAAATGAAGATTCCAAATTACGATAGTGATTTGGTTGCTGACAAAACAAAGCATAAATCATTGTTGGGCAGTGATTTTAGAATGCCTATTTGTGGAAGTTCTGGTTGTGGAAAAACAAATACTCTGATGCATATCATTAAAGAACCGTTATATTATTATGATCAGATTATCATATATACTCCTAATAAAGATCAAGACAAGTTGGTCACACTAAAAAATAAGTTTGCTCAAGTTTCACAAATAGTGGGTTATCGAGTCTTGTTATGATGTCGACAAGAAGATATATTAACTACAGATGAATATGAATCTGATGATTGTGTAAAGCTTGTCGTATTTGATGATCTAATGAACGCCGACAAAAAAATACAAGCAAAGATTGCAAACCATTTTACTGATGGCAGACATCACAAAATTTGTCCAGTCTACTTGAGTCAATCGTATTTCACATTACCAAAAGATATAAGAACAAATTGCTCCAAAGTTATTGTCTATGATCCTCCAACAGATGGTGAAAAAACAAGAATTTCAAAAGAATGTAGATTTGACAGGTGTAAATTTGAGGGTCTTGATAAACACGATTTTCTATTTATAAATCAAAACAATAGAGAGTTGTTTAAACATTTTGATGAATTAATTTAAATAATTTAAAATAATTTAAATAATTTGAAAATTTGTATTCCTGTATATGTATATAGTAATGGCTTTAATCATGGAAATTGTTTGTGTCAAATGTAAAAGAAAAACTCCGTCTTTAAATATAAGGCACACGACCAAAAAAAATAATAGATCTGTGGTAAAAGGTGAGTGAAAAATATGTGGTACATCAAAAAATTGTTTTACTAAAAGTAAAGCCGGTGGAAAACTCGATATTCATTCTTTTATCGGCAAATTACCAAAACCTTAAGCTGGTTGGACTCCCACTAATTATAAATACATGGGACCATTTAATCCATTAGATAAACAATTAGAATTTGATCCAGAAACTGGTGAAATTACTAAATGGATAGCTCCTCCTTTTAACAAAGTTGATGAGATTTCTGCACACCATGATGTATGTTATTCAAGAGGCGTTGATAAAAACGAATGTGATAGAAAAATGGTTTCTGAATTGGATAAGATTCCTTATGGTGAGCCGCCAAAAATGGGTATGTTTGCTAGAAAAGTTATCAACACCAAACAAAAACTTGGGCTAGGTCTTTTAAAAAAAAGTTAAAGAAATTGGAATGAGCAGTTAGCAGATGAGTTACACAAACCAATTATAAGAAAGTTTAAAAAGAGAAAAGTTATTGTCGGTAATATTGACGATATTTGGAGTGCTGACTTGGTTGATATGCAACAACTTAAAAGTTATAACCATAGATTTAGGCATATTTTAAATGTTATTGATGTACTTTCAAAATTTGTATGGAGTGTTCCTATAAAAGATAAAACAGGTAAAACAATTACCAATACATTTCAATCTATTGTTAAACTAGCAAGAGGAAACCTAAAAAATTGTGGGTTGATAATGGATCTGAATTTTATAACAACGTATTCAAAAAATGGTTGGTTGAGAATGAAATTAAAATGTATTGTACATTTAATGAAGGTAAGGCCGTTGTTATTGAAAGATTTAATCGTACATTAAAAAAATGTATAAATATTTTACTGCTAATAATACATATAAATATGTCGATGTATTACCAGATTTAATTAATGAATATAACAAAGACAAACACTCTACAATAGAAATGACTCCAACAGAAGCTAGCATGAAATATAATGAAAAAGGTATTCAAAATGATGTATATTCAATCCATGATAAAACCATCTATAAATCTAAGTTTATGGTGGGAGACAGAGTAAGGATTAGTAAGTACAAAAGAACTTTGTTTGATAAAGGTCATACACCAAACGGGAGTGAAGAAGTTTTTGTTATAGTAGGAATACAACATACCAATCCTACTACATAAATAATAAAAGACGATAACAATGAAATTATTGAAGGAAGTTTTTACGAAAATGAGTTACAAAAAACTGATCAAGATTTTTATAGAATTGATAAAATATTTAAAAAAGATTATAAGAAAAAATTAGCGCTAGTATCATGGAAAGGTTATCCTAAAAAATTTAATAGTTGGTTTCCGCTAAATGATGTCGAGAAAATTTAAAAAAGAAATATTTGTTTATGACTTTTTTTTACTTCTTATAACATGTGGTGGCCATATGCTAATGTTGAAATGCCGTCTGCGCCAATAACTCTTTTATCATCATCGGCTGATAAAGCTACTTTGTTTACAGTTTCTGAATAAATCTCATGTTTGTGACTTCTGATTAAATTCATTTTTCTATATTTTGGATTTACTCTTTCAACTAAACAATTATAGTAGTCGCAGAAGCTTATATCTTTTTTATTACATTCTTTTTGACACCCTTTGCCTTTTTCTCTTCCTTTCATTGAGCCTGTATGAATACATTTTTACTCTCAGCCCTACAAATTCTAAGATTTGCTCACCACCGCATTAATCTTTCATCATTCAATTACCTTTTTTAACCAGTTTTCATTCCTGACGGATGATTCTTTGCATAGTTGCTTGTATAAAATTTTTCCTCTACGTTGCTTGAGATGTCTTGATAGAAGTCTGCTGTTCTTATTTCATAAGCTAAAGAATCAGTATCTGTAAATAACAACTTTTGCCGTTTTCCATACTTTTTTACAATGTAATTGTCATGGAAATCGTACATCAAAGTTTTACTTAAATCGAGGATGCACAATCCTACATAAATTGGTTTATCAAATTTTATTTTTACTCTTTTCATGTCAACTGCTGCTAGACTTTCACTAAATATTGTTCTACCTTCATATGTTGGTTTTGATGCTAACTTTTCGGCTTATTTTTCTTCATTTACAAGTCTTATATCAACTCGGTTTCTTATGTTTTCCATAGTCTTTCCAAATACCGAATTATTCATCAGCTTGAAGAAATATTTTTCAAAATCATTTTTGCTGGCTGTTCTAAGATCGGTGTTAAGTGCGATGTTTGGTCTCATCCAATCTTTTTGTTCAAAGGCCAACACTTCATGTATTTTAGTCAACTTTAGCCCTAAGCTAAGGTAAAGCTGAAGATTTTTTAGATGTAAAATGTACTTTGTTTTATTATTCAAATTTGGGGTTAATTTATCTATTTTATTAATAGTTAAAGTTTCAGGTGCTAGTGGGTAATCATTATGTGCGTTGTGCAACTCTTTTGGATATTCCAAATCTACTTGTAAAATATAACCAGTATCATCGTCAGCATCGATATGTAAAGGGTTTAGGCCAATCAACTTCTTTTCGTTTACCCATCTAAAGTTCTTGAACGGCAGCTTTTGGCTCATTCCCCATCCATACAAATTGTTTGCATCTAAATGCGTTATGTATTTTGATTCTTCCTTGGGATCATAGTTTGCCATGTATTTGTTGTTTGCTTTTCCATATCTATTTGAAATCATGCTGACCCCACCCCTTATTCCGCCTTCAATGAACAAAATCATGTTTACATCGCTTAGTAAATCTAGTGTTATTTCAGTTTTCTTTAGCAGTGCATCCCAGCTGCGTCCTGGTGATGTATAATACCATGCTGGATCTAATTTTTAATTTTTTCCACAAACATCTCTAAAGTTTTCAAATATATCAGCTAACAAGATTACATCAGTTTTCAAGTATAAATCATGATATTCACCCATATTTTTAATGTTGAAATGTTTCCATACTTTTTGTGCATGTTCATAATCTTTTACATCTATATTTGAATCGTTTAGCCTTGAATAAAATTCTTTCGCTGGTGGAAGTTCAGTCTCATTAAATCGTTCAAAGTTATCCATATAATCATATGGGTAAACGCCTTTTCTGATCAACAAGTCTGTATCTTTTTCAAAAACTTTGCTCATTTCTCTAAACTGTTCCCGCGAAAGATTTTTACTAAGGCTATCAATAGACGACGCCACAAATTTAAAGCTGTCAATATATCTAATTTCAATTCTATTTTTATAATTATCTTCAACATCATCTGGCAAGATTGATTTACTAAAACTTATATATTTTTCTTCACTATTTGGTATGCAGTTAATGTTTCCTTTTGATTTGCCTAATTGTTTTATGAACAAATGAGAGTCGTAGCCCGACAATTTGTGAAATATGACGGGCACAAATTTTGGTAACTGATATTGCAAATTACATTGGCTGTGTGTAGCACCTCTAAACTTCCCTGTTAAATGATCGTGATCTCTAACTGTTTCTCCTGTTAGGGGGCCTTTACAAATTGCACAATTAGATTTTTTAAAGTATTCTTTCCAATCATCTTTTTCCATTACACCTCTTAAACTAAATTCTGTGGCATCTTTATATTACTTTGGCAAGCAAGATTTATGAATTGGATCTTTCTTGAACAAAATTGTTTTGTTATTGTTCAATTTTTTATTACAAACATGACAATCCACTGCTGACTGAAATTTTTCATTATCTTCTTTCGTCATTTCAAGAGGAATTATATTTTTATAAATGTTGGCAATTTCTTTTACTTCCTCTCCAATCATTTCACAAAATTTCTGCACACAATCTTCACCTCTGTATACAACAGGCTCAGCATAATTTTCTTCACCTTCACATTTTACATAATAACAAAATCCTGATGGTGTATGTTTTTGATATTTTTTGGTATACGATTTTTCTAGATTTGGTGTGGCTGAATCTATTTTTTCTGTGATGGCCTCAAAGTCTGCGTAGATAACAAAGGGTACCCTCATTGATTTGTTAAAATTCTTAAATGTAATTGTTTCACCTGGTTTTGGCACTTCAATTTTACAAGCTGAGTTTTCTTTACAAATCTCAATATGTTCTTCCAACTTTTCTGGTGTTGTAAATTTGTTCCAACATCTTTTGCAGAAATATGACACGGCTTTATGTTTGGAGACTTGGGAGGAAACTAGTCTTGAAAAGTTTTTTATCCAACAATAATGTTGATTTTCTTCGTTGGTTATAGATAACAAATCAATTGCATTTTGCGGGTCTGTTTTATTTAACCTTAATATGTGCACACTTCTCTCATATCCAAACACGTTGACTTTTATTTCAGGATTATTTTTTTCAAATTTATCAATGTCTTTTAGTGAAACAAGGGAATTCAAGACCTGCAAAATTAAGTTTACCCAAATATTTCTTATATTGTGATGGGCTGCTAGTTTGCTTTTGATCTACTTCATTGTGGTGTAGTGCTGACAAAATTGCGTATTCAAAGCATTTGTTATCTTTGTTTTTTACATTAATAACGGCTTTTTTAGACTTAATGACAGCAGGTAAATCAATATAACCTTCTCCTTTTAGTGGATTAAATCTATCAACTCTTAGAAACAAATTTTCAATGCTTTGAAATATCCAACCACTACCACCGCTGGTATACGTTGCAAAAGACTCGATTGTCTTTTGTTTAATTTTTTCATATACCTCGGATATGCTTGCTGAGGATGTGAAGGTTTGTATCCCTGAGTTAAAGAATGGTCATGCTTTGATAATTCTATCATCAGACCTTCTTGCCATGTTGACTGCTACTGCCATTTCGACTTTCAAGGATTTGTCTTTTTTTAATTCTTCTTTTATTTGTTTTTCAATATGGGGACTTGCCATTTCTAGACTTGCCGTTGAGCTCAAAAGTTCGAAATACATCTTCCAGAGTGGCTTCTTTTTGTATCATTTTTAATTGAGACATGTTGTGTTACTATACTATATACTCTTGGTTTTTTACTTCTTATATAATATGGTATATCAAATGTCTAATACAGAAATAAATAATTATTCGTATATAATAAGTTGAGAAAAAAAAATTTGGTTGATTATTTAATATATTGTTTCTACTTTCTTAATTAGTTCTTCATGTAATTTCTTTTTATAATGTTTGGTTATTATACAATCATCCCTTTCTTTATTTTTCTTTTCCATTTTATTTATACATCTTAGTTTTTCATAGGCACAACCTTTTTTATGGCATGTCCTATATTTGATCTTGTCCCTTTACCACAAGCTATGCAAGAAAAGGATTTTACTTTTTGTTTAGCGTGATAATCACAATATCCTTCTCGCTTTGCCAACCTACAACAAGTTTCTTCTTGGCCTAACATTAGCCAGCTACATCTTGGAATAATTTCAGTCATCCTTTGATCTGTGTTTTCTTAACACCTTATAAAATATAATATCTTAAAACTCTAAATGAAAAATAAATAACTTGTGTTGTGGGGGAAATGATTTTGCTCTACTCGCGTGTGGAATGGTCGGGTCGGAAAGTGGTTAGAACCAGTTGGATTGGAAATTCTGGCAGAACCGGCTTTTTATAACTACTCAAGAAGATCACCAGTAGACCTGGCTTTTCGAAAGCCATACTGGTGATCAGAGAGAAGGTTGTTTGCTTCAAGGAAGGTAAGAAGTTGTTTAGTGATGATGGTCTCCATAGTTTTAGAGATGAGTGAAGTGATTGCAATGGGACGATAGTTGAGTGGATTAGACTTGTCTTCAACATGGACGACCAATGATTTGACACTTATTGAGAAGTGGGGTAAGACAATCTAGTTTTGTTCAACCAAAGCAACACGACACAGACTCTCATTTCACGTAAATGCAACCAAAACTTCCCACCTGTCCTCATGAATGGTGATGAACTGGGTAGTTTAACTTCTTCCACACGACTTGGTCTTTCTCTTTCATGTAATCTTAATTGGAAAATTCACATCTATTCCTTTGCTAAACATGCCTCTCAGAAGCTCGGTTTCCTCGCCAGATCCCGCAGGTTTTTTTCATCTTCTCACCTTCTAAATATATACAAGTCCCAAATCCGTCCTTCTTTAGAGTCCTGCTCCCACGTCTGGGGTAATATATACAATAAAATATAATGTAATATAATATGATATAATATAATATGATATAATATAATATAATATAATATAATACAATATAATACAATATAATACAATATAACATAATATTATAGTAATAATATGATAATAATCTAACAATACTTTATACAGGATGTACATTTCAACAAAATATGCTGATCATCATTATTACTCATAAGAAATAACAAACCTTTGTAAGGACCCAGTGCTTGGCTTGCATTATACTGTTGAAATCCAGGAGCTTCTTTGATATGCAATGTACTGAACTTTCTGCAAAAAATTTCCATTGAAAAGTTTAGTGATTTCTTACAGTGTGCAAGGTTTGTACCCTAAATTTCTAATGCATTAAGATTACTTAATTAGTGCAAGCATACTATGTTCTCACTATATTTTACTATTCAGCAGCACTAACTGACATTTTTCATATCACTATCAATGTTTGGAAAATTTCACTTTTTAAAGGATTTGTAAAGTGACAAAAAACTTCCTGTTGGCTCTCATTAAAACTTGAATTAAAAATCATGACAGAAATAAGCCAAAGCAACTAGCCACTACTATAATCTATTACGTACAATGTACTTATGAGGGCCATACAGAATGGTTTGTCATTCCTTCATTGTTTTCTTCTTCTTCTCGTTTTAATTCCACTTGAATGTGTTTGCTGGCAGAGAGGAGTTCTCACCTGCTTGTTCTATGTATGGTCTAACATGGTGGCTCACCCCATTATGAAACTAGATGTTTTTCCTGCTGTCAAACCTCCTATTATATGTAGGCTTCGTAAAGGGAAAGAGAATGCTCTTCATGCATACCCTTCAATGTTTATCAAGATACAGTTTTTACTGTTTTAAAAAATACTTGCTATATAGTAATACAAAGTAGTTTAGACTGGTGCCACATTCAAGTAATATTATACACAGTAGAAGTGCTACCAATTACCTTTTTTAATCAAGAAAAAATTAATGGTCATATGATTTTATTAGGAAGATTGAAAAACCAGCATTAGGTGGGAATTTTGAAATAGAATGCCATTATTGCTACTTGGCTTGGCTTCAGGAGAGAAACCACCATGCAATTGTTTCAAATAAAATTCAAACTGCTACAAAAGTTGGTTAGCATGGATTGCTTTGAACTCACAAATATTTCATATTCAAACAAAATAGCATGTCAAGGTTTCAGGAGATCAGGGGTATAATTGCTGTTCCAGGAGAGGGAGATCAGATCAAGTTCATTGATCTTGGATTTGAAAGATGGCAAGTTTTAGGATACAGGAAAGCAAGAAGGCAAGATGTTCCGTAAATTGCATGTTCTTGGGATGAATGATGATTTGTGGGATCTAAGATTAATAAGCTTGAGCTGATCTCCCTCTCCTCTTAGTCTTATGCTTTCTTCCTTTGTTGGGGCATTGCGTAGGCTGCCATGACCTTTCCTGGACATAATTCAGTAAAAAAGAAAATGATGTATGGCCAGAGCTACTCAAATAGCAAATAGAGTCATAGAAGATTGCATAAATTATTTCTATCAATAAAACGAGGACATCCTGTCAAATGGATAAGGGAATTTAGGGAGTGACCTGTTCACTACTGGCAAGTCCTGACTTTTAGAAAAAAACCTAATTGTAGTTTTGAAAATGGCAATAAATATCAAGAGTTCAGAAAAAAATCCTTGATCCAAATGCTTTATGTTTTTCAGCCAACACAGAATTGATATATGGATAGTTGGGCCATGGGCAAATAATATTCAACATTAAAAAACACTCCCATTTAGCTATAAACCTGAGAAAGTTGTCTAAAACACAAAATTAATTTTTATACCTGGTGTATGCAGGGTCCTGAATTGACATTTATTCAAAAGATTTTAGAGTGATGAAAATTGAGCTTACTACTAAGCTACATTTCTTCAGAATTTCTGGAACAACATGGCTAGTTAAAATGTTTGCCAAAGAGCAAATACCTCTACCTAGTCAATACTGGTGTTTTAAGCTCTTAGAATTTTTAAATGAACTCTTTTTCTGTTAAATTATCTTCTTTCTTCCTTTGGTGGGGCTTTGTATAGCCCGCTATGGCCTTTCCCCAACATAACTCACTAAAAAAAAGTGCTATTGAATGATATTTTCATTAATTGAAAATTCATTTTTGTTCAGCTCTGAATTTTTACAAAAATCACCCCTGATCAACAACATCAATAATTTTCTGATGATCATTTCACTAATGCAATTTTTGCTTCAGGTGCTGCAATAGTTCTAGACAGGAGAGTGTCCAAACATGAATGTTCGAACAATTGTATTTCGGCCGAACAACTGCAGTCATTCCAGTAAAAAAGGAATTGTTTTTGCATGCTTTGATAGATTATCAACCTCTTGAATTAGAAAAAAGCTTCCCTTCTATTCTAAAAATTTGATTGTTATTTTCTCTACCTTCGAGGGTGTGGATTGTTTCTCCTCGTTGGAGACGTTGGCCTAGATCTTGACTTGAATTGCTTGCCATCTTCAATTGATTCTGTTCGAAATTTATGGTACGAAGAATATGTTGTTTGAAATCTCTTCCTTGATTGGTCTTCTTCTTCACATTTTGACGTCCATGACTGGCGAGAAAAAGATCGAATCTCTTCAAATTCTGCGGGTGTGATGCAGTGTGGTCGATACCTATTCTTTAACTCATCTAGACCACAGAAGTAATGATAATTTATCTTCTCAGCACCTTGCTTTCGCATCGGAGGTAGGCTTCTGTCAAACAGAACATTGGTCATATTTTCAAACTCAAGGTTATCTGGAACTATACAGGCTTTTCGTCCAAAAGTTGTGTGTGTAAATTTATCAACAGCTCCATATCTAACGATTTAGGCCTATGGCCTCGTTTCTAGCCGATTTTATTGTTGGGGTTTCCCTAGTTACCATGTGGCCTATTTGTATGACCTCAACATTGAAAAACATAACTTCAGAAAGGAATTATTATCATTATAAGCACTATGTAAGACTACTGGTCCTGGATAAGACGTCAAACTGCATCCGTCGAGGAGGGCTTTTTACAAAGATTTCGTCAGATATTCAAAATTAAATCATCCGGTGTATTAATTATGTTATTCAGGACCAAATTGAAAGAGAAATAGAGCGGTGCGCTTTCTTTAGTTTACAAGTTGATGAAACAACTGATATGTCAACAAAAGAGCAATTAAGTGCAATCCTTAGATTAGAAAGAGGTTGAGATATAGCTGTAAGGTTTCTCAAGTTGCACGATGTTACTTCTGATAGACCAAGACTAAAGTATTAGGACGATGGCCTTCGATCACAGCTATGGTCGACCTGCATTGCGCAGAAAGGGAGGAAAAATAATGGCGCATATCATGATTGATTCTGAGTATTAGCTATTCTAATCATGGCCAATAGGAAGAATAAACATAAACTAATAAATCTGTATCAAATTTGCTCACTTTGGCCAACAAAGTGTGTTCTTTTTTCAACATTTTGCCGGGCAACCTCCAGCTTTCATTACCGCCATTAGCCTTCTCGGAGAAGAAGAGTAATATTTTTTAGTGAGTTATGTTGGGGAAAGGCTATGGTGGCCTATAAAATGCCTCAACAAAGGAAGAAAGGAGAAAGCGAGCAGCTAAGAGGATAGAGAGATAAGATCAAGTTTATTTACATTAGATTTGAAAGATGGCAAGTTGTAGGACTCAGGAGAGCAAGAAGAAGGCAAGACGTTCCATAGTTGCATGTTCTTGGGATGAATGATGATTTGTGAGATAGAGTTCGTGGATTAGGCAGTGAAACTTGGAAAGGGTGTGAATGAGTTGAGCTTCTGGTGGTCCTGACACGCCTCAGAGGAACTGGAATGATATCCCTGATCTAGTGAGAACAATGTCCGTTAAAGTATCTGTAATAGATGGAAAGATCTCCCACTAAACGAGGATGGGAAAGAGGCTGGAGCGATTTGGTGAGGTTAGGATTCTTGATGAGACGAATGGCTTTGGACTGGACTTTTTCGAGAAGACAGAGAGTAGATTTTGGAGCACCACCCCAGACGTGGGAGCAGTACTCTAAAGAAGGACGGATTTTGGACTTTTATATAGATAGAAGGTGAGAAGATGAGAAAAACCCACGGGCTCTGGCGAGCAAATTGAGCTTCTGAGATGCATGTTTAGCAAGGGAATGGATGTGAGTTTTCCAACTGAGATTAGATGAAAGAGAAAGACCAAGTTGTGTGAAAGAAGCTGAAGTGTCCAGTTCATCACCATTCATGAAGACAGGTGGAAAGTTTTGATTACGTTTGCGTGAAATGACAGCCTGTTTCGTCTTGCTTTGGTTGAACGAAACTAGGTTGTCTTTACCCCACTTCTCAATAACTGTCAGATCATTGGAGAGAAGCGAGGCTGAAGTGTTTCTGTGGAGAACTTGAAGAACTTCGGAAGGTATCATTAGGTAAGGAATGAATGCTAGAAGACATAGAGGTGAGCAGGTCATTGATGAAGAGGATGAAGAGTACAGGAGAGATGACAGAGCCCTGGGGTACACCAGCATTGATGGAGTGCAGATTAGAGAGGAAGCCCTCCACTCTGACGGCAATCGACCTATCAGAGAGAAAACTATGAATCCATTTAATGAGAGTGTGATGGAGACCAAGCATTGGTAGTTTAGCGAGAAGACTTTTGTACCAGATGCGATCAAAGGCCTTGGAGATATCGAGAGAGAAATTTCTCTGCTCTCATCACAGGATTCTAGAGCAGAGGACCAGACATGGACAGCATACACAAGAAGATCGCCAGTAGCCATTACATCTGGCTTTTCGAAAGCCATATTGGTGATTAGATAGAAGTTTTTGTTGTTGCTAGGAAGGTAAGAAGTTTTTTAGTGACGATGGTCTCCATTGTTTTAGAGATTAGTGAAGTGATTGCAACGGAAAAATAGGTAAGTGGATTCGATTTGTCACCTTTTTTGGGATAGGAAAGACGCGGGCTTGTTTCCAGGAGGTGGGAAATGTGCCAAGGGTGTAGGAAAGCTGAAATAATTTGTTAAAAATAGAGCAAGTTCAGGAGCACAGGTTTTGAGAACTATTGCTGGAATACCATCAGGGCCTTTGGATTTGGAGGTGTCAAGCTGGAGAAGGGTTTTGCGGATTTTTCATTTTGAGAACTGAATGGGTGACATAGTGAATTTTGAAAGGGGGAGGTGATATGGTTGGACCCCTTGGTCGTCCAGGTTGGAGTTGGAAGCAAATACTGATGCAAAAAGATAGGCCTTGGATAAGGGGGTTGTAGAAGAAAGAGTTAATTTTTAGTGGAGGGAAAGATGATCAGCAAAAGTTTTGGGAGACAACCTTGGCCATAGACAAAAAGGAGCAATATAATCAGTTTCTATTTGAAACATACGATTTTCGATTTCGCAAACAGGTCTTTCGACCGAATCTGCGCAAAATACGTTTTACCAAGCATTTTGATGGTTGCAGCTTCGAAAAATGATCAATCACTGTTGCTTCAACCTCACTCAAAGTTGAGAAGCGTAACTGACTTGATGCTCGGCAAATAACTCTTTGATCATTTTGTGAATTTTTTTAGGCCTATCTGCCCTTGCATTTTTCTTGATGGAACAAGTTTTTTCAAACCTTTTAAAGATTAAGTGTTCTGCATACTTATTGTAGCTAACTTTCCGTGCTATTTCGGCAGGCGAATGTTCTGCTTTCTGCAAAGTTTCACGGCAGCTCGTTCCTCTTTTGAATACTTTCTTACTTTCACTATGTTGACAAAAATGTTTTTTTCTCAATATTCGATGGATTTTTAGTCTAAATATTGATTCAGGAGATTGAAAATATATTTAAGCTGATATTTTTCTAAGTTTGCTGGTGCCAACTACATTTTTCGCGCCGAATAAAGTGCCACATTTTGGAGGACGTTACAGTTGCCAAGCAAAAGCCGCCATTTTAATACTCATCGCCTTAATACCTTTGTACCCTCAGTGTAGTTGTCGTTAGTATGAACTTTCATAGTTTGGGATGTTTTTGGGTTGTTTACGATTTGTTGTTTACGATATTTTCAAAGATGTTTACGTAGACTTGTTTACGATTTTCTAAGTTGTTTGCGCTTTCTGTTTTGTATTCAATGTCTCTATGGACTGAATCGCTGGTGTAGTTGAGAGGTATGAATTCTTTCATTGTTCAATAAGTGCGTAGAAGTAAGATCGTTTACTCCTTTGAGAATACGTTGTAACGTAAAAGGTATGAGTAGTTTTTCTGTTTTGGCTCGTTCAGAGCCTTCAATATTTCGCAGCAGGCTACTGTCATGCTTGCGGCTAAGCAGGAAACAGTTGTTAATCGATGAAAATCAATTCGCATTACAAATCTGTGTATTTTTATACGTTGCCGCACTTAAAAGCGGTCAGAGTTGTCATTTGAGACAATTATAGTCAATTCAGACAATTTTTTGTACATGCTCATAACATTTACAACGACAATCAATTACAATACAAAGACAAAGGGAGCATGGTAATGCATAGCAACCCTAGGACTCACACAATATTTAGCTACAAAAGGATAATTGGAAGGGTGTTGCCCGCCGTGCCCATAGCATTTAAAATATGGATAACCTCACAAGGAGTTATAGTGAAGGAGAAAATACGTCCACTTATGTATGTTGCTAATCTGCCATTTTTGCGCCAAGCCATGATGGGCAACACCACAACAATCATAAAGAAAACAAAATTTACACAAAAGAGAAAAGGTTTAAACGAGAGAGGTTTACATGAGAAAAGTTAGTAATTTATTGGAAACGTTCTGAGGCATGAATATATATTTAATGTTGCATCAAGAATGTTTGTATTTGACTCAAAAGGTAACTTTTCGTGGCCACAGACGTTTTGGATCGTGAATGCCGTAGACTGATTTTGATGGTGGACGAATAAGTCCTAGTAGTCGTTTCATGAAAAAATTCACTGAGCGGGATTCTCGAATTTCAGGGTCATGTTTTTCCCATTCCGACAAGCAGTTTGGGTAGAAAGTTTATTTGAATCGCTCAGTTCTTGCACGTATTTGCAATATTGCAGCTCGCCTGCCCAGACTGTAGTTTGACTCCTGACGTTGGGGTATTGGACTTCTTGTGAAATCCGGAGTTAAATGGTTAATCATCTTATAAAAGAGACCAAGACGTCTACTCCATCGACGGAGATCGAGAGACTCCAATCCAAGCTCATCATATATTTTTTTTGCGTGATGTGCCTTTCCAAGCACCAGTTACTGCTAATGTAGCAGAATATTGTACAGCCTCAAGTCTTTCCATTTGATAAGTTAATTTAAAGCTTTGACAAAATTCACAAATTTTATGATGGATGTGATATATAACGTCACCATAATCCAAGTGTGGCCGGACATACATTTTGTACATTTCGTTGAGGGTGTGTCGTGGTAAATGTTTTGAGAGGTTTCTCAACATCCGTATTCCTTGTCTAGATTTAGAAATGATATCTTGATGTGGCTGGCAAAGGACAATTTGGAGTCAAGCATGAATCCAAGGTGCTTTTGTTCCTGGACGCTCTTTACAGGGATATAATTAAAAATATGGGCGGGTGTTTCATTGGAATTCTCTTTTTAGAAAAGGTCACCTCTACCGCTTGCTTGTCGAGGTCAGGGTTAAAGGACATTCGCCAGTTGTGCGCCCAAAGCTTAATAAGATTCAGATCATGATTTATGTCGACGGCAGCTGTATGTGGATCATCAACAACTTTAAATTTATGTGTCGTCCATAAACAGTTTCACATTACACCTCAAATATACTGTCAAGTCATTGATATAAACGAGGAACAAAAGAGGACCCAGGATAGAGCCCTGGGGAACACCAGCTGAGATGGTACCATGTAGATGTCTTACCATTCGAAATTGTGCGCTGCTTTTTATCACTGAGAAAGCTTTGCATTAAAATCAAGAGTTTCCCAGAGACACCAATTTGGCGCAGTTTGCAAATAAGACCCTGATGCCAGACCCTGTCAAAAGCCTTTGAAATGTCGAGATAAACCGAACGTGCATCAAGTGTTGGACTGCAGTCGAATGCTGTAAATAAGGAATTTACAATCGACATTAATGATTAACAGTCGAGTCTCCTGGACGAAAACTTGACTGATTTTTGTTTAATAGAATGTTTGCATTCAGGCGGTGATAAAGCGAATCAAAGATAAGTTTCTCTAAAATTTTACCGAAAATTGGTAGGAGAGAAATAGGATGATAATTGCTCTTAAGACTCTTACTGTTCTTCTTATGGACGGGAACTACGTTGGCTTGCTTCCAGATTTGGGGGAACACACCTTGGGTCATACAGGACTCAAATATTAATTTAAGGGGTAGAAGGAGTGCATCATCGCAAATCTTTATCATTCGCACTGAGATATCGTCCCAGCCATGAGCCTTGTTTGGATTTAAGGATCGGATGATATTCAAGATCTTATCATCAGAAATAGAAAAGCCAGTTAGCAGTGAAGTATTGGGCACTGATGGTGGAGGAAGTTTGCTGCCAGTATCGATTGTGGTGCATTGTTGTGTGAAATAATCATTAAAAACGTCTGCCTTTGTATTGAAATCTAACACAAATTTATCGTTTTCGATCAGAGGAGGGATTATGGGTATTTTAGCTTTATTCAAGATTTTATTGATCAAAGACCAACAGAGCTTTTTGCTCGTTTCAGGTTTCGAAAGAGTTCTCCCTATTTTCGTAATGTATTTTTCCTTCACATCCTCAATTAGTTTTGCTCCATTAGCTATCATATTAGTTATGTCCTCCAGCCTATCCTCTGGCCGGCCATTTCTGATGAAAGTCTTATAGGCCCTATTCTTTTTCTTGATAAAGTTTTTAATTGACTATGTTATCCAAGGTGCCTAGCGAGGCCTAACCGTGATTATTCTGTTGGGAATTAAGTTCGAAAAGATATCCAGCAAGGTTTCATTCAGATGTCTAACTTTAAGATTGGGACATGCAATGTCTGATAAAGTATCTTTCCAAGGAAGCACTTTAATGCTTTTTTGATTGCATCAGCGTTTGCACCGTCATAAAACCAAAACCTGCGTCTAAACGGGGGTAGATACAAGGTTCTTACATTTAATTTACCATAAACAATCTGGTGATGGCAGTTCCCATATAAAGAGGGGTGGATACCAGATTCAAGGAACAGATTTGGCTGATCAGTAAAAATAACATCGATGCAAGACAAGAAAGAAAGCTTTCATTCAGACAATTCAGACGAGAAAGCTTTCAAAACACCTTAACAGTTTACTTATAAATATTTGAAATACTGTAGCATTCTAAGCATCCCATGATGCGTAAAAAGGACCAATTTCCTTTTCAACCTTTTTTCTCACCCAAAGATTTATAATTTATCAAATTCATTAGGAAGCCATTTATCAAATTTTAGTGGCTTCCCAACATATAACAAATATTAAAATATTAACAGATAAACCTTACTTCCAAGCTACCTCTTCTTATTTCACAATTTTTTATTTAATTATTTTCTGTTTATTAGAAACCAAGGAATAAATGCGCAATAAATAAGGTGCTGCTCTCCAAATTTCTTAGAATGCTGGGGAACTTAAGCAGCCTTGATGGTGGTAAAAAGAACACTGCTTGCTTGTCATTCCAATGTGGTCTTTCGACTTTTCTTTCCCCCAAGATTAATGCACTATCTACTGTTTTGAGGTCAACAAAACTGCACAGTTCCCGTTAATCTTCTTTAAGCCGTCACGGCCCAAGTTGTGCTTTGGCCCAAATATCCAAATAATAAGTTGGCTTTTGCAGCCTGCTTGAGCAAGGTACTTACAAAAGCTTTTAAAACAACTTTTCCTGTAAAATCAGGCTAAAATTTGGAGAACAAGTAAATGATTGTAAACTGCAAGGTAAGTCAACTGTGCCAAACATTCAAATTGGTTTTGTTGTTACGAACTTTTCACCCCCAAAACTCGCTCCAGACTCCCGTTCGCAAGAGACTGCTAAGATTGAAAAGGTGTATTTATCAAGATAGTGCCAATCAGGGCTTCTATTTTTCTTGATCTCAATCTACGGCGCAACTTCATTCTTCTCTCTGGTGATGAATTTGCATTTTGAATACTAAGTTTTTTTGCATGCTCCCCTCTCTTTAAACAAATATGCATGGCCAACGCCATCCATTTCAGTAAAGCACACATCGAACATACCCAAAATCTGCCAAAAATTACCCATTTTGTCACTTCGCATGCGAGGGTGGATCTCTAGTACATGTGTGCAACATCAATGCCCGGGCTCGGCCTAGCGACTTCTGCAGTGTGAACAGATGACCGGCTCGGCCTGGGCTAGTTTAGCCTAGGCCGAGCCTTTGCTGGTTTGCGTAGTGTAAACAGGGCTTTCGACTTTGATTAAAAGTTCAGTTGCTGGGAAAAATTGTGTGTTGAACGCAGCCTATGCCTATGTGCTATAATATTTGACACTGATATTAGATTGTATGTGTAACAAGAGAAATATTACAGATCCATCGATACTAATGAACAAAGAAGCTCTTTCAGTGAATGGAAACATGGAGCAGGCCAGTCAAAACAACAACAGATCAAGCAACAAAATTACCAGTATTTTCAAGAAAATCGACCAAAAGAGTTCAGGTTAGTATAGTAGCTGAGTTTATATTTTATTTGCTTTTACTTAAAACTCGAGCGGTACTCGTTCATATCGGATTCGTGAAACCTTATTCATACCTTTATTCATACCAGCTTCATAAAGGAGCTTACTTTCATGAAACAGTAGAAATAATAAGGGTATTGATTTGAACTCTATAAGTAACGGTCCTATTTTCGCTTATTTTGACTTTTCCTGGTAAGGCTTATTTAGAACTGAAATCTTTTCATTAAGTCTTTATGACTATGGTATAAAGCTGATGTGTTCATTTTCGATATTCGGCATAAATTTGCGAATGCATTTGCCAAAAATTGGTTTAAAGGTGGGTAGGAATTTTGTTTCCTGGGCATAATGTCCCTATCCGCAAATAAGTCAATGACCTCCCGTAACTTAAAACAAGCTTGATTTTGATTTTAAAACCCGGAAAAACTCGAGAGAGGTGAAAGATATCTTATAGTTTTCAGGACCTGTCACCGAGATATTTTGATGAGGCCCTTTCTGGGAGTGACCATGACCCTATTTGGGAATGAAATATAACAATTTTATACCTTTTGTCTGGGTCCTAGGGCAAATGGTGTATAATCTATTACTGCCTTATGGTAAAAAATACGAATTAAGACAAAAAATATTAATCTTACAGTGCATTTAAATCTTTTCTAGATAACTGCAAACATGCCCGAGGGGCTTTTATCGAAAAAATTTCATCGCTTGGGAGTTGGCTCAAAAAAATCTTGATTGATGGCCCATCCCCGTATACTCCAAATATCGAAGTACCATCTGGAGGAAGCTAGTTTGCTAAGGCTGTTTTATTTCAATCACTTGATGATATTTTTCTTTCTACATTAAATAATTCTTCTTCTTCAACTAACAATGTTCACCAGACACCGTTAGGTGTGCCATTATCATTGCAACAAGAAATGTTGCCTCAAACTGAAGTGGAAGATTCTTTGATATCCTTTCCAGTGTCATCCTCAGCTGTGTCACAACAAATTTGTTCACCTTTTCAGCCTAAAAACTATCAATTTCAAAGAAAGAATATGGGCTCTCACTTCCGAGCTTCCCCCCCCCCAAGTGGTATGACGAATTTCCATAGCTCCACTACTTAGATGGAAAGGATTGTGTCATTTGCGATTTTTTTGTGCCAATCAAGCAAGATGTTCCAGTTTGCGGAGCTGCCACAACAAAGAAAATGCATTCATTTCAACTGGCTTTAACAGTTCGAAAAAAGCGGTTACGAGGTTTCGATAACATCAGGAAAACCAGTTTGTTGTGCCACAATGTGCCGATGTACTAGCCATGACAACAAGCAAGATGACTTAACGACGCAGAGCAATCGTCAGAGTTTTTTAAAGATTATTCAGACACTGTGATATCTAGGACGTCAATAAATTGCTCTACAAGCTGATGTCGCGGAGGAGGCAAACTTCTTTCAGATTTTAAAGCTTCGGTCAATGGATGATCACAAATTAGGAAAATGGCTCGGAAAAGAAATAAATACACAAGTCTCAACATTCGAAGTGAAGTTCTTTGCATGATGTCCCATCATATCATGCGGGACTTAGCCAGTGAAATACGATCAAACTTTTTTTCGCTCACATCTGATGAATATACTGACATTTCAAACAAAGAGCAGCTTACATTTTGCATTCGTTGGATTGACGATCAACTAAATGCACACGAGGATTTCCATAGCTTTTATAATGTTCCAAACTTTGGTACTAGTACAATTGTTTCTGTTATCAAAGATGCCATATAAGGTTGAAGCTTTCTTTGAATTGTTGTCGTGGTCAATGTTATGACGGAGTCAGCAATATGCTTGATTTAAAATCTGGTGTAGCCAAGCAAATTTGCGACATTCAGCCAAAAGCACATGCTACGCATTGTCATGCACACTCACTTAGTTTGTGCGTTAAGGATACAACATCAAATAGCAAAGTATTGTCGGATGCAATGTATATAGCTATAGAATTGGATCTTTGGTTAAGTGCTCCCCAAAGAGAGAAAAATTGCTTGGTGGTATTAAAGATAACGTAGAGCAAGCATTGGATGGTTGTGACAAAAAGCAAGGCTTGTCAAAGCTCAGTGCAACACGATGGACAGTACGGGCAACGTGTTTCCAAAGAATTCTTGAGAACTATGAACATTTGATGGAATTGTGGAGGGAATGCTTGAATGGAAAACCAGATCCCGATTTTAAAGCAGGAATAATCGGATGCAGACATAAGATGAAAGCGTTTAGGTCCTTTGGTTTAAAGCTCGGGCAAAGGCTATTTAGTCACGCTGACAACCTTTCAAGAACACTGCAGAGCTAAAAAATGTCGGTGATATGTAGCAAGCACGTTGCAAACTTAACGACAACTGTCCTTCAGGAATTATGAAATAGGCAGTCTTTTGGTTTGTTTTACGAATCAGTGTTAGCGAAAGCCACAGAGCTCAGTTTCTAGGCGAGCCTACATTGCCTCGAAAAAGGTACCGCCCTGCTCGATACGAAGATGGCGACGGTGAACCGTTTTTTCAAGCGACCAATATAGAGTGATTTACTTTGAGTCTATTAATCATATTGTGAGCTCAATACAACTTCGATTCCATCAGCCAAGTTTCAAAGCATGCGAACAGCTAGAATCTTTACTTTTGATGGCTTCAGAAAGTAAAAATATCGACGAAAGTATAGACTTTGTCAAAAGGAACTGCAGTGGCGATACCGAAATTCCAGCTTTATGCTCGCAAATTCCCTCATTGCCAGTAATATTTCGCGAAAGCCCCCGCGATATTACCTGCTTTGAAGATTTTTTTGAAAAACTGAAAGAACGGCCAACAGATGAGCATCATCTGATCTTTGAAGTTGTAACGATAGGCAAGTTGCTACACGTCAACCCTGCTACAAGTGCTTCAGGAGAGCAGTCCTTTTCTATGGCACGAAGTCTCATAACCTGGCTTAGATCAAACATGACGCAGGAGAGATTAAATGCTCTGGCAATTTTACATGCGCATAAAGAGCGAACTGATACACTTCTTTTGGCAATTTATATGTTTGCAATGAAAACAGATACAAATTTTGGAAGAGTTGTGAAAGATGGCGAATTCTAAAAACAGCAAAAGCTGGAAGCAGCCACATTTTGCGTTCTAAGATAATTTTGTCTTTGAGATTTTGCCAGCTTGTCACATTGTCCGTCTTTTCAAGTCTGTGATTTGAATTTCTAAACACCAATATGGGATGCAAAATTTTACAGGGCATGTCTTCCAAAATAGCCATTTCTTTGATTGTTAAGTGGGCGTGGCTTGATTCTGGGGCAAGCCCTCAGTCCTCCATTCTTTCTCGGACCGCTCAATTTTAGCCCTTCCCCCCACTTTCAGACCGCTCCGTGGTGCCTGCTTTAAGGAGAACACAAGGATATAAAAATGCTACATTGAACGTGAATTATATGCATGCTCTGCATGGAAGAAGCAAAAATAATTGAAAAAACTACAAAAGCATAATGCAAAGGAGATAGAAATAGCTTACAAGAGTCTGAAGATTGTGCTGTTCCCTACTAGTCCCCAGCTGGTAAAACTAACAGGCACTCTAAAACAAAACAAACTCAACTTTTTTGCCTTGGTTCCATTCAAGCATTTAAGGCACAAGCACATGTCTATTAGCGGAGTTAACTACTGTCCATCAAATACATGAAATCAGAGAAAATATGATGTGATGGATTCCACTCCAGCATTCCTAACCAAACGCAATGTAATAAAAATCATATTGCATCCATTTATTGAACAATACTCGGCTGTGCTTATTTGAGGCACTAGTATACTCCTATTTGCAGAGTTGATTACTGTGCATCGAACAAAGTAGCATCTTTAAACCTCACTTTTACTAGACCTGGCATTAATGGAGTATATACCTAAGAATTATAACCAATTGCATAAGCGTGGGTTTTTCTCATCTTCTCACCTTCTATCTATATACAAGTCCAAAATCCGTCCTTCTTTAGAGTACTGCTCCCACGTCTGGGGTGGTGCTCCAAAATCTACTCTGTCTTCTCGACAAAGTCCAGTCCAAAGCCATTCGTCTCATCAATAATCCTAACATCACCAAATCGCTCCAACCTCTTTCCCATCGTCGTTTAGTTGGAGATCTTTCCATCTTTTACAGATACTTTAACGGACATTGTTCTCAGGAGATCAGGGATATTATTCCAGTTCCTCTAAGGCGTGTCAGGACCACCAGAAGCTCAACTCATTCACACCCTTTCCAAGTTTCACTGCCTAATCCACGAACTCTATCTCACAAATCATCATTCATCCCAAGAACATGCAACTATGGAACGTCTTGCCTTCTTCTTGCTTTCCTGAGTCCTACAACTTGCCATCTTTCAAATCTAAGATCAATAAACTTGATCTTATCTCTCTATCCTCTTAGCTGCTCGCTTTCTTCTTTCTTCCTTTGTTGGGGCTTTGTATAGGTCACCATGGCCTTTCCTCAACATAACCCACTAAAAAAAAAAAAAAAATAAACAGTCTAGAATCCAGGTTTTTTCTGCAATATTGTAGCTTTTAAATGAAAAATATTCTCAATTTTGCACAAAAGTGGCACCAATGCCAGGGCTTCAAATATTTCTTGCAAAGTTAATCTTATGAATGGACTTTGATAATCTTTCTTACCAACAGTGTTTTTCCTCTGAACTGTCCAAGAGGTAAACTCACAACCCCTATGTCATGAATTATCAAACTACACCATTACACAGTGAAATTTCAAAAAGCTAGTTCTTTCTGCACCTGACTACATTGCAGCATTTGCCTGCAGTTAATTGAAACTTCTTGTCAATACTTAAAAAAAAGTCAAGAGTATTCTAGAATATGAATACAAATATCATTTATGGGTTAAATCTAGGTATTTTCACCGAAATAGAAGCCATTATCAATTTGCTTGTAAAATACGTATAATAAATGGGAAGTTCAGATTGATTACAATGCATTGGGAATTCACAAGAGGAAAAAAAGAGCCTCTTGCATAAAGTTTACTCTCAGATCTAATGGGTGAGTTGAACAGAGGAAACTCTAATAAAACTTTTGCAATCACTTTGTTTTAGTACGGCCTGTTTTTCTAGAGCTTGTTTTTCAAATAAAATCATGCATTGCCAAATTATTCCTCAAAACATTTAATCTCTTATCTCTCATTTCTCTACCATGTAAAATTATCATTGTCCACATAGAATAGGTTTCCTTGCTGGGTTTTTATGGCGCTCCCCATTTGTTCCTACATAACATATATCTGTTGTTGATTCTTACCTGTTTGCAATGCTTACCTAATATCAAAACAAGCTCAAACTCTACTACAGTTCTAGTTTAATTGAAACATCGATACAAATGAAAAGTTTTAATAATGCAAGTAAAGCAGCTTAAATAAACAAGAATATTCAAACTTTTCAGACAACCACTACAACCAACTTTCTTTCAACATAACTGTAGATGCTAAATAATTTCTTCAATTATCCATTATTTTACTTTACTGGATACATGTTCATAACAACTTTAAGAAGTTAAAATGTTTATCCAGTTAAAATATTTTTATATCATCATTATCATTACCTTGTAGTGGGTAGAAAAGAGGAAGACCAAAGAGAACATGGCAAGACTGCATCAACGATAACCTGAGAGCGATAGCAAGGAAGGAGGAAGACGCCCTTGATAGGAAAGAATGGAGAAGGATTATCTGCACCGGCGACTCCAACAAACGGGAATGAATCCGTAGAAGATTATCATTACCTTTCAAATGATAAAGGTTTGAATGAATAATGTCTCATGCTATTGCTATATAGTTGTTAATTCCTAATTGCATTCATTGTGAAATTATGTCAATGAGTATAATATTCTGGTGAATTGATTGGTGCATGTACCAAATTATTTTTCTGCTACATTGCACAGACAAAACCGAAGAAAAAATCTGACTCGATGAACTGAAGTTAGCCAAATGAAATGAAAATAATGATACGTTTGACTCAATTATGAAGCTTGATAGCAATAATGAAGAGAGGCATTGCGATCTAGCTCTAAGTATATATATTTCACATCCTGAGCTTCATCCTGTGATTAAGATAAACAACAAGCATTGATTGGCCTTCTGTAGTAAAATATTACCACTTTTGAATGTCTCTTCAAGGTGGTTTCGAAGAACGCGCTCTTCGTCTCTTTGCAACAATTCCACAGCAATGACTGCAGCAATCTCTCAATAAATACTTTAAAATCTTGCGGCTTGAAATCTCTTTGATTGCTGTTGATGTATGGTGCATTTTCCAACGCACCTACGAATTTGTCGTGTCAAACTTTCGAAATGCGTTGGATCGAGGAATCAGATGAAGTCCAATCTCCATACAAAAAGGACCTCTTCCTGCCAGTGCTATACGTATTCGAAGCCTTGCTCTGTTGAAGACCAATACATCGAGTCCATCTCATAGAATAATAGAAGGAGCTAGAAAAAACAGACTCAAAATAACGACTTCCCAGAGACCATATTGGATGACACTCGGTAGGGTAAATCTAGGCCATTCCGGAAAAAATTTCTAATATCGGAACATCCACTACAACAGGCACAAAATGGCACGACTAATTCGTACAATATAGCACATAAAAATCCAATGGGCCAGACAATAAGCAAGGCAATAAACCAAACAATCGTCCATAGCCACTGACAACTTGCCATCGTGTTGTGCCGCGATATCTGTACCTCACCCTTTTCCTTGGTTGACTTGCCACACCCTCCTTAGCTTAACTTTGCAACTCCATCGCAGCGTCCATTTCCGGGTGAGAATACGTTGCTGTGTACGACTGTAGGAGAAGGGCTGATCAGCTGGGGCGGGATACCATGCGCCAGTTGCTTCACACTCTCACATCTCGAAGTGGTTAATTGCCGAGATAATCTACGACCTTTCCGATATCTACGTACTTCTCGTGATCAATCTTTAAGAACAATTTTCCTGAAAGGTCGTAAGTTATCGCGGCAACGATGTTTCCAGAAAATTGCCAGCTATACATGCTGTTATTGGCTGCGACACAACATCGGCAATGTTCCGAATAGGTAAAGCGAAAATTCTGAAAAAGTTAAGGAAGAACAGTGAAAGTATTGGACTGCTCGAGAGAGTTGGAATGGGGCAGCAAATTTCCGAAGATGTTCTCACGAATGTAGCCGAATTTGTGCAAACAGTACACTACAAAGGCAAAAGTGACGAAATACTGGTGCAAACAAGGGTAAGAACACTTGAGACGAAATAATCATTCACACCCTTTCCAAGTTTCACTGCCTAATCCATGAACTCTATCTCACATATCATCATTCATCCCAAGAACATGCAACTTATGGAACGTCTTGCCTTCCTCTTGCTTTCCTGAATCTTACAACTTGCCACCTTTCGAATCCAACATCAATAAACTTGATATGGTCTCTCTCTCTTCTTAGCCTTTCATTTTCTTCTTTCTTCCTTTGCTGAGGCATTGTTTAGGCCACCATGGCTTTTCCCCCACACAACTCATTAAAGAGAAATTAATAAAAAAATCAGTATTTGGAAAATTTGAAAGCCTATATCCATTGTTTTCTTATTAAGGGAATAACTAAAACTGCCATTTCAAATGGAATCGAGAAATAGATAGAAACCTTGCATTTGGAAAATTTGTCAAAATTTACCTTTAAGCAATAAAAGTGATCGTGGTGAAAATGCATTTTCAACTGTATCCCTTTGAGTCAGTTTGAGGCAAGAACAGTGTTTTAGCGTTGCAAAGATCGAAATCTTTCATGAAAGAGCTGTCTTAAACTTCTACGAATAAATAAATATTGATGCATACAGAGAAATAAATTGAAGTGATGTTTTTTATTTCTTCAAAATGATACTTAGTGGATGCAAAATTACTCAAGATTTACATGAAATTTATTCAAAATTTGCAATAAAAACACATCTTTATCCATACATTTTGGTGCTTATGAAATTTATCAAATTTCCCAAAAATTCTAAAGTAATTTTCATTGAAAGTTAGATTACTATCCATACGAGCGAATCTACATATCGTGCATGACTATAGACAGATTAATTGAATAGTGACTAATTGGACTACCTCATAGAATCATAATGCTAGTGTCTTTGGTTTATTGATACAGGTTTGAAAATAAAGAAAAGCACTTAGCACAGTGGTGAAAAACAGTGGAATACCACTTCATACAAACACAGTTCTCAAAAATAACTTTGATTGCTGCTATTACTTTATGCTAAGTTTAGAATCGGGCACGACATTGTCCATGTTTTAAACAAAACAGTACCAGTGCTTTCTATTGGCGAATGAAAACTATTGTTATAACATGCCAAAAAAGCATCACTTAAGTCCTAAAGAAACAGTACATGATCTTCCTAACATTTACAGTTATCAGTGGGCACTCTGATTTCACCTCCTGGACGCAAAAGTGACAGAAGCAATTAAGGCAAAGGACATTCTTATTACTTGCAGCTTCATAGTGACTATTCCTCACATATATCGGAAGAATTGCACGGGGGATGATACACTGTCACCGAGAAAGTCTTCCCTTGAGAGTAATGAAGAAAAATGTCTACATTCTTTCGAAAGGGGCGACGTAAAATTTTGCTCAATATTGTTCACTGAGAGCAGCAGATGTAGCTAATGGAAAAGAATAATGCACAAGGCCACAACAACAAAGATAAGCAAGATACTGCTTACAATCTAGATGACTGCAGCGGTCATAACTATGATTATAACGTAATGCGATAGATCATAGAAAAGAAATTTCAGCTTGCTGTGGTGAAGCCTGGTATCTTCGCACAAGTAACTCTATAAATATGGATCACTCTGAATATCCAGTTCTTTGAATTTTTATAGACACTTACAGAGCAATAATGCTCCGAACATGAGGCCGGCCGGCGAGCCCTGCAGACAGCCTACAAGTTAAGAGAGGAGCGGAGACGCATGATGCACGACCTGCTGCCTGCTGACCAAACGTGGAAGAGTACGTCCTCACAGTGATGATGCCCTGATATGATAACGATGATGATGATCTCATTATTCATCTGACTCATCATTTATCAATCAATTAATCAATCATACGGTATCATCGGCAAGCATATTTACGATAAAGATCGATCGGTGATGATCCGTTGTTACCCGGAAACGGTGTTATAAATATATTTATTCATAGAAATATGTATATTTTTATCTAAATATACAGTGTATACATATCATATATATATATATATATAAATATATATATATATATATATATATATATATATATATCAGCATTCGAAGAACAGTATAGTCAGAGTGCTCCATATGTGTAAATATATCTATTGTTGGGGATTCTACGTGAGCGGATGAAACTAGTCGCTAAATAAAATAGTCTGAGCGCATTGTTGATTTTATCGTGTTTCGACATATGAATATATGAACATATATGTATTCATCAATATACATCTGCATACAGCCCTAGACACAGAGTCCTTGTAGGATAAGCCCTACTCAATCATAGATTCTTATGTCAGGCGCAGATGAGATTAGAAACAATTAAAGGGCCTCTCCAGTGAAAATATTTTTTGATACAAAAGTTTTGTGTTCTTATTTATCTCATCTTTTACGATGAAGTCTCATTTTTCTACGATGAAGTCTGATTCAGAACGCCTGTAACACGAAAACGGTACAAAATAACAGCACAATAACCGCGGATTCGAGATCAGGACACTTTTTGCACCTTATTCCAAAATAAAAATTTTCACTGCAGAGGTCCTATTAAGATAGCGGCAACTGAGGAAGGATCCAAAGCTTTCGGAAGGAATCTTTTAAATAAATAGGTTCAGTAGTTCTGCATACATATAAAACTCAAATATATTTTAGTTGTAAAGTGATAATATCGCTCAAAGAATTTGAGAAAAATTTATGACGCTGACTGAGATATCTTGTAGAAACGTTATTGCATAGTGAACAACGAAGGTATAATCATCAGATTTGAACTTGAGGCTGTTGGATACTACTGATGCCTCTTCAGTATAACATGGGTCTATGATTCAAATACGAACATAAACGTAGGAGGGCAGCAATCTGTAAAATAGTTTATTCGACTAACTCAACCGGAGCAGAATTCACAGCAAGTGCACTATAAATAACAGAGGAAAATTATCAATTAGATTTCAATCCACGTACCAAAAGAGTCAAAGCGAATGATAAATCGTTAGTTTTTTCTACCAATCTCACAATATTTGGGTCCGTTAAGGGTTTTCCAGTACACTTCTTGAGACATTTTATAACCTCAACATAATCCACAAAGACATCTTTCACCAAGTTTGCTATCACTGCACTGCTCTTCAAAGTTGCTATAGAAACAACGAGGCATTGCATTTCATTTTGCGATGATCGTATAAATCTACTGAGTGCTGTGATATTAGCATTTGTTGAAAGATTTACTAACTCTTTTGCCTTGTTTGACAATGATCGTGAACATGTGCGCATCACGTCAATGTATGACTCCTTATCTCCGTGAGGCTCTTCATCACAACATTGCATGCTCCACTGATTATTTCCTTCAACAACTTTGCTTACATCTCCTTCTAGTTGCTCTGCTTTTCTTATGGCAATTTGACACGAATCTAGATACTCATTGAATGCATCAAAGGCTAAACGGCTTGAAGACGTGCTGCATTTTGTTGGATTGTTTATACCATTCCATTCGAAAAATTTGTCTCTTTGCAAGGAGGAAGGTGTGCTTGGTAAAATTAGTCGATGACTTCGAAGAGTATTTGTATTAGGTCTAAGTGGTGAGTCAAAGTGATTGAGTTCGACTTCTGAATGCGATCTGGAGTCACGTTGAGTGTCTGGTTGCAGAGTTGAATCTTTTCCTACTGAGAAAAACAACGGCGACGTGATTCTCTCCGTTTTAAGGTCCAAACTCGGACTTTTTGGGAGCATAAGAGGAAAAAACATTGATTCTGATTGCGTATATTCTTTCTCATTTTTGACCTCCTTTTCGATAAAAGAATTTACCATTGAATTTTGGATTCTCTCTTTTTCATTGAGACTATAGCTTTTCTTAATTGACGTCATTCTTTGCATTGAATTTGAGTTGAATAATTCACCTTCATCGCATCTATCCAATTGATGTGATTTTGCATCATCTGTCACTTGATTATGAACAGAAAGCAACGTTTCTTCGACAGAAATCTGACTGTCATCAATGTTTCCAGGCTTCATAAACTCAACTACATCATCATCACCATCACCATCACCATCATTATCACTACCATCATCATCATTATCATTATCACTACCATCATCATCATTATCACTACCATCATCATTACCATCATTACCATCATTACCACCATTACCATCATTACCATCATCATCATCATCATCATCATCATCATCATCATCATCATCATCATCATCACAGCTATCTTTATTATTGCTCAATCTCTCCTTCTCCAATAAATTGTCTGGTGAGCTTATACCATCTATCATGCCATTTTTCGACTCGCCATTCGACTCTCCTACAACATCGCTCATGAATTCTACAATATCTTCAGACGATGAAGACGAAGAGAGTGAACCATTTATAAATTGGTTGCAATCTATTTGGCTTTCCTTGTCACAAAAATTGTACGTCAAGTTTGAAGTTGTCTTCTCTGCCACAAATTCATGTGGCGGCGGAGGAATAATCAATTCGCTTGGACTCAGGTCTCTTGTTATCTCCTTTGGGGGACCTGGGATGTATATATTAAGGTCATCTAGATTAACGCTTTTTGGACGTTCTGCTAGGTTGAGAAAGTCGCCATCCACCGAGTCAGTATCTATTTCATTATGATACTCTCCCGTATTCAATGTTACGCTAGACTGGTTTGAACTAACCGAATCATGAGACTTGATTTCAACTGTGGCCAGCAGCATTGAATTATCGGATGATTCTATCAATCCGAACTCCAGTGCCATTGTTGAGTAACTTTTGTGATCTGGGGTATTGCTCGAATAAATGGTAGTTGTATCAGTAACAGCTATAGCTCCATCACGTTCCCTTAACACTTCACAAGCAGTATCTATTGGCGTTCCAAGTAACGAGCTTGGTCTCTCACCTAATTCAAATGCAGCATCATCCAGGGGTATGCGTTGGGCTTCTTCTCCATACTGAGAATTATTTGCTAGATACTTCCCAAATGAATTGCTATTTCTTTGGAATAATACATGCTTTGGAGAACCATTAAGTACGAATTCCTGCTCTCTTATAACACTTATAATTGCTTCTCTCTGACGAGTGCAATTCTCGTCAATGTTGGCGCAGAAGTTGCCAATAGGACTCATTTGATCACTTTGGCTAGCTGGGTCAATAGGTCCATCCTTACATTGGAACAGATCGCTAGTATCTGTAAAACGACCGAGTACGTCTTTGGCTATAGAATCTTCCTCAGAAAATGTTCCCCATGGGTTTGACATTCCTAAACCATCAGTGTTAAATGACGTATCGATCTGCCAACCGGAATCTAAAAGAAGAAAAGCAGCAAATAAACATAAATACAGTACTGCTCATAAAATGCAATAAAAATAATTGCTAAGGTAAGCAGTTTGCAGTGACTCTGCATTCAAACGTCATGCTGGCTCTCTGAACTGTTCGCAGGAAGAATCTTTCTGTTTTTTTGAGGAAAGGCTATGGTGGCCTATACAAAGAGAGATCAGATCAAGTTTATTGATCTTGGATTTGAAAGATGGCAAGTTGTAAGATTCAGGAAAGCAAGAGGAAGGCAAGACGTTCCATAAGTTGCATGTTCTTGGGATGAATGATGATTTGTGAGATAGAGTTCGTGGATTAGGCAGTGAAGCTTGGAAAGGGTGTGATTGAGTTGAGATTCCGGTGGTTCTGACACGCCTCAGAGGAACAGGAATAATCTCCCTGATCTCCTGAGAACAATGCCTGTGAAAGTACATGTAAAAGATGGAAAGATCTCCAACTAAAAGACAACGGGAAAGAGGTTGGAGCGATTTGGGGAGGTTAAGATTCTTGATGAGATGAATAGCTTTTGACTGGACTTGGCGAGGAGACAGAGAGTAGACTCTGGAGCACAACCCCAGATGTGGGAGCAGTACTCTAGAGAAGGACGGATATGGGACTTGTATATAGTTAGAAGGTGAGAAGATGAGAAAAACCCGCGGGCTCTGGCGAGGAAACCGAGCTTTTGAGATGCATGTTGAGCAAGGGGAATGGATGTGAGTTTTCCAACTGAGATTAGATGAAAGAGAAAGACCAAGTTGTGTGAAAGAAGCTGAAGTGTCCAATACATCGCCTAACATAAGGACAGGTGGAAAGTTTTGGTTATGTTTACGTGAAATAACGGCCTTTTTCGTCTTGCTTTGGTCGAACAAAACTAGGTTGCCTTTGCCCCACTTCTCAATAAGTGTCAGATCATTGGAGTGAAGAGAGACTGAAGTGTTTCTGTGAAGTTGCATATCGGTGGAAGCATGGTCATTTGAATTGAACCAAAATGAAGAACTTAGAAAGGTATCATCAGCAAAGGAGTGAATGCTAGAAGACGTAGAGGTGAGCAGGTCATTGATGAAGAGGATGAAGAGTACAGGAGAGTACAAGAGTACCCCAGGGCACTGTCATCTCCCCTGTACTCTTCATCGTCTTCATCAATGACCTGCTCACCTCCACGTCTTCTAGCATTCACTCCGTTGCTGATGATACCTTCCTAATTTGTTCATTTTCATTCAATCCAAATGACCATCCTTCCACCGATATCCAACTCCACAGAAACATTTCAGCCTCGATTCTCTCCAATGATCTGACAGTTATTGAGAAGTGGGGTAAAGACAACCTAGTTTCGTTCGACCAAAGCAAGACGAAACAGGCTGTCATTTCACGCAAACGTAATCAAAACTTTCCAGCTTTCTTCATGAATGGTGATGAACTGGACTCTTCAGCTTCTTTCACACAACTTGGTCTTTCTCTTTCATCTAATCTCAGTTGGAAAACTCACATCCATTCCCTTGCTAAACATGCATCTCAAAAGCTCGGTTTCCTCGCCAGAGCCCGTGGGTTTTTCTCATCTTCTCACCTTCTATCTATATACAAGTCCCAAATCCGTCCTTCTCTAGAGTACTGCTCCCACATCTGGGGTTGTGCTCCAGAGTCTACTCTCTGTCTTCTCGACAAAGTCCAGTCCAAAGCCATTCGTCTCATCAAGAATCCTAACCTCACCAAATCGCTCCAACCTCTTTCCCATCGTCGTTTAGTGGGAGATCTTTCCATCTATTACAGGTACTTTAACGGACATTGTTCTCACTAGATCAGGGATATCATTCCAGTTCCTCTGAGGCGTGTCAGGACCACCAGAAGCTCAACTCATTCACACCCTTTCCAAGTTTCACTGCCTAATCCACGAACTCTATCTCACAAATCATCATTCATCCCAAGAACATGCAACTTATGGAACGTCTTGCCTTCTTCTGGCTTTCTTGAGTCCTACAACTTGCCATCTTTCAAATCTAAGATAAATAAACTTGATCTTATCTCTCTATCCTCTTAGCTGCTAGCTTTCTTCTTTCTTTCTTTGTTGGGGCCTTGTATAGGTCACCATGGCCTTTCCTCAACATAACCCACTAAAAAAAAAAAAAAAAAAAAGGAGAGATGGCAGAGCCCTGGGGTACACCAGCATTGATTGAGTGCAGATTAGAGAGGAAGCCATCCACTCTGACGGCAATTGACCTATCAGAGAGGAAACTACCAACCCATTCAATGAGAGCGTGATAGAGACCAAACGTTGGTAGTTTAGCAAGAAAGCCCTTATGCCAGACGCAATCAAAGGCCTTGGAGATATCGAGAGAGGCTACCCTGCACTTACCACAGGATTCTAGAGCAGAGGACCAGGCATGGACAGCATAAGCAAGAAGATCGCCAGTAGATCTGGCTTTTCGAAGGCCATACTGGTGATCAGAGAGAAGATTGTTTGTTTCAAGGAAGTTAAGAAGTTGCTTAGTGATGATGGTCTCCATTGCTTTAGAATTGAGTAAAATGATTGCAATGGGACGATAGTTGAGTGGACTAGACTTTTCACCTTTTTTTTGGATAGGAAAGACATGGGCTAGTTCCCAGACGGTAGGAAACGTACCAAGAGTTTAGGAAAGCTGAAATAGCTTGTTAAAAATAGGGGAAAGCCCAGGAGCACAGGTCTTAAGAAATATTGCTGGAATACCATCAGGGTCTTTGGGTTTGGATGTGTCAAGTTGGAGAAGGGTTGGGCGGACTTTTTGAGCGGAGAACTTAATGGGTGACATATTGTATTTTGAAGGGGGAATATATTGATGTAGTTGGAGCCCTTGATCATCCAGGTTAGAGTTAGAGGCAAAGACTGATGCAAAAAGACTGGCCTTGGATAAGGGGGCGGTAGAAGAAGAGTCAGAGTTTTTTTGGTGGAGGGAAAGATGATTGGGAAACGTTATGGGAGACAACTTCGGCCACAGACCAAAAGGAGCGAAGGCCAGCCTGGCAGGAAGCGATTTCGTTGTTGATGCGTTGGAAAAAAGATGATTTGGCATTTTTAATGATTTTAGTATCATGCAATTTCAATACAGAGTATAGGACTAAACATTTATTAGCACCATTTGATTGACTCCACAACCCCCCAACAGACCGACAATAAACAGAAGTGGAAAAGAAAAGTCATTCCATGTCAAAATATCAGTGCTTAAGTAAAACTTTGACCACAAGAGAGCATGTTCTGCGTTGGGTGGGTATGATTGAATGTTGGTTAACACCAAACGAACGACACCTATAGGTAATCATCATCTTTTGAAGCAACGAATGTAGTGTTCTCAACGATGGATTAAATTCAAATTTGGCAAGAGCAAGACCTCCATAGAAAGGAGCGATGTGAGATAAAATTGTAAAAAAGAGTTTCCTTTGGTTCTGTAATGATGCAAAAACAAAAATCAAAAGCAGCGACAAAATGATTGCAAAAAGCTAAAAAATGATAAATAAATAAAATGATTCAATTACAAAGGAATAATGAATAATGGGAGAAAAACTAACAAAATAGGGTCGAAAAAAATTGAGATGAACTGGTCCAAACGAGTTGATCTTCTTTAGCCAAAGATGAACCAATTCGTCTAAAAATGCTCTTGTATAATGTTTATGATATATGCCTTTCTTTCTTACTCGGGTTCGTCTGACAAATTTGAGTCTCATGGATATGTTTCACATTAGTACTCTGGTAAAGTCTTAATTTACTTGAATTTCACCAATGATATCAACCCAATTAACCTTTCTTTTGACTTCCACTTACAATTTTGTAGTTGTGGACTTTATATTCAACAGGAGCAATACTCTGTGGCACCCGTAGCAGAAATAAACATGACGTCATCTGGTTCTAGCTACAGACGGCACCTCGCAGTTTTCCTTAACAAAATATCGAGAAAAGAAATGGAAAGGAAAAGAAACCCAACTAAAAATAAACAAAACATGAACACAGCGTGTACCATGGTAACATTTAATTTGACCGTATATTAATATTCGCCAGTTTATGTAGTTAAGAAGGGCAAAAATGCACCATTGTGACTTTTGCTAAAATTGAGATTGGAATAAACAATGACAGATACCATGGTACACAAAAGGCTAACATAAACCTAATTCAATCATAAACATGTCGCAAATTGTGGGGGTTTAAAAGGAATCTATTTAAGCCTGTTAGCTGCCTATGCTGTGGATATAGAGTCGATCATTAAAAGCTGGGCTGCCATGAAAAAGCAAATCAAGTGAGGTCTCTGGTACTTTTTAGATTCTATTCTGGAATGTATGAAAGTTGGCCAAGGTTGACACTTGGGAACAAAAACTGAGCAGTGCAAGAAAGGGAGCAAAATATCGTCTTTTACAATAATATTAGCATAAAAAGGGTTCGGACACTGAAAATCATGCCCATATCTGTGCTCGTTCAACGAACTAAACATAATCAGTTGCTTTATAGCAGGAAAATTCTACTACAAATACTACAAATCGATATTACATACTTGTCACATTGAAGTCGCTTATGGGATTGTAGTGTAACATTCTGTATTTAGCATTTCTAATTCTAGATTTCCTATTTGAAGTTGTCAAGTCAATATTGTTAAGTAATCCATCCTAATTCTAATTGTAAAGTTATATTGGTACGTCTCCGGCCTAATTCCGTGGTTTCCTGTTTAGGGTTCAGTACGACTTGCTGCCAAGCAGATTAGCTTTATACTTACTATATATGTAAATGGAGTTTTAGTTATGCATTAGAAGTCAGACAGACAACAACTTGTTTCTCTTTGTCATACCTGCAAGAACCCAACTACGCTACATACTAACAAGATAAAGATGAAAGTCATTTAATAAAAAGTGACATACCCTCCTCATTATCTGCATTTGACAAACTTCTGCCGGCCTTGTTTTCGTTCATTTTCATTTGCCCATTTACATTATTTTTCAAAACTTGAGCAATTGTACTAGGTCGATTAGTCTCCGTTGCAAATTCATTAAACTCTTCGACTGACGATTCCTCATCAGAGCTCATGCTACACGCGATAACATGCGGAACAACTTTGGGATTGACTTCGTGTGATAGGTCTTTACCACTGTCCTCTTCATCCTCCTCAATCAGCGCACTTCCATGCCTAAAATTTGAGGTATCGAACTGCCCTGCATTTGAGCCTCTGTTAAGGGAAAGAACTACCTTCCCTGCATCTAGGGAATCGATTAATTGCGTCAAAGTGTTTCTTTTCTTCTCTCGCATGCTCCATTCGCGTATCAACGAGTCAACAGCTGGTCTTTGATGGAATGGAATGAAGCTCGATCGATCAAAAGAAGTCTGCGAATCATACTTTGGAGCACCATGGTCGAAATTGGCAGCAATCGTAATGGCTTTCATTGGGTCATGGTCAGCTATTGAGTCGCTACCAAGCCAAAGAGTGGGAATTACATTTTCAATGTAGCTCCAAGTTGAAGGAACTACCCGATGCTCGTTGTCGTAGGAAGGTGCTGTAACATAAGTAACACAATACGATACAATTGATGAACTCTAATCACCCTACTTACTATCTATTAATTTCTGAAATCGATCTTTCCCAAAGCAATGCGTTCAGCGCAGAAGAAACGCACTGAGACTGCCAAGACCAAGCGAGCTGCCAGGAAGGCCCGTTGAATCAGCCCTATGACACATCTCTTTAAGCAAAAATTGTCTTCTTTGCAAAATGTATCAAGTACCCGTGTTCCTATTGCAAAGATCGCATGGCTTTATACTTGTCTAGCATCAATACGGACTGGTCGATACCTACCCACCATGGACCTCTGGATGATAGTTGTCTTATGAGTCGGGTTCTGCACAATTTCTTCAGTTTGAACCAAAACAAGCTCTTGGTCCTTCGCGTCTTCGAAGTTCGTAAAAAAGATTATATCAATAGGGGCCGTCAATTGGGTAGCTTTTCAAGATGTCACCCGCAGAAAACAGCTTTCTTTCAGCAAATGTCCCCAAAAATTTGTGTTACGCACACAACTACCACTACACGAAACTTTCTTGTCTCTGGTTTGCCTTTAATTACTCAGCATTAACAAGTTTTGATTGTCTTATTGAAATCCTTAGTAGGGAAGCCTTCTTCTTCAGGTCCTTGTTACAATGTTCGAATATACCGGAAGGTCCTTGAAAATAATTGAAGGCGGTCTAATTCATAGCCTCGACTTCGTCGCTGGGGGTCGCCTCCTCTTCGTCTAAACCGCTTCAAATTTTGCAGCTCATTTGATGGATGTGAATGAATGCCTTCGATTCCTTAACAAGATTTACTACGACAAGAAATTATTACTAGTTATCTTTGGCCAAGAACGAGAAATTTCTAGCCTCCTGCATTAGTAAGAGGACTGACGAGTTCTCCTTTTCAACGAGCATTTTACTAGCGATTAGCATTGTTTACAACAATCCAGCAACGCATATTCTTCGCTCGTATAAATGGGGAGGATTGGCTGCAGGAGGGCGATCCAGCAGTAAACATTCAGCGAGATTGACAATGCGAGTCAAGAACAGTAACCAAATACTGGACCAGTTGGGGCCTGTGCTAACAGGGACCATCACTGGGACTGATCCGTAGAGTTCCAGTTGCCATGGGACTGCGGGAAACAGAAGGGGAAGAGATAGAAGACGCATCTAGAGAAAGAGGGAGAGGAGGAAATGAGACCCAACGACTGTAAGGGTCGGAACACTAAATGTCGGAACTATAATTGGGAAAGGCAGAGATCTCGCAGATCTAATGGAACGGAGAATCGTCGATATCCTATGTGTCCTGGAAACATATCTGGAAAGTGGGGGGGGGGGGGGGGCGTTCGACAAGCGTATGGAAGGTTAGCGACCCCAAATGGGAGATGGGCCTGTAGCTGGTTGCAGTTAGACGAACCAACGCGAGATTTCCTGGTAAAGACGTTTTAAAAATAGGCAACGATAGACTTCCTGTTCCATACGATACCAGGGTTGATGAAAAAGGATACTTAAGCACAAAGACTTAGCAAGGGAAATGAAAAAAAGATTAAAAGAGGTTCCAGCTATGAAAATGGTGCTAGGAACAGCACCAGATGCACTAAGAAAAATAGCAAAGGAGACTGGGACAGCAACCAATATAGTAGAATGGCAAAAACTGTGTTGCTATACTCTGCCAGATTCCTGTAACAAGTACCTGGGATTTGAGGATACTCTGTTGCCAATGCCCCGCGGTGCGCTCATTCACTTGGTAGGTTGTTTTTTCTTCGGTTCTCATCATTTCAATTATTCGCGTTTTCGTGTAGAGTAGCAGCCGCATTGCGTAATGGCCTCCTTTTCAGGTGCGCATTCGGAAATGACTGGTACTAAATGTTTGCCTTGCGTAAAACTATTACATCACCATTAATAACATACTCGCTTTTAATTGCTTTGACTAATTGTTATTCACGATTGTGATTGGTAGACATTTTAGAGTTAATTTTGTAGTGCCTTGTAGAGTATTATAAAAACGCCATGTGAATAGGGCATAGGGGACATGCCATATGAGTGTTGAAGATTGCAGAGTGATAGAGAATAAATATGGCAGAAAATCAAACAAGCGTCCTTTCTTCGAATTCCATTATCAAGTATAGGTTAAGAATTTAGTGAATTGGAGGAGAATTCTCCAACATATTCGTTGATTCAAGATTATCAATCCACTGATAAACGCATATAAAGAGCACCATTGAAAATCACTGTGTAAAAGAGATAAAAATGGGGATAATGGTTATAATAATTACGAAAATGATTATACTGAAAGACTGCAATTACAAAATTGTTGCAATTGCTTAGAAAGAGAGAGTTTGCATTATTGTGGACATTGCTCTGACTGCTGATAGAATTATAGAAGGGTAAAAGAAAAGAACAAGTAGAAAAATGTCAAGACTTAAGGAGAGAGATCGGAAGAATTTGGGGAATAAGAAAAGTTCAAGTAGTACCAGTAGTGATTGGGAGTATTATTAAAGAATTTGATAAATGGATTGAAAAGCTTGACATCCCATGGGAAGTGTGCAAAAAACGGCATCGTTAGGAACAGCAAGGATCATAAGAAAAGCTTTGGAAATTTACATACGGAGTTAGTCCTTGGCCATTAGTCCTGACTGGCCTAACAGGATAAATTACGATAATAAGAACATCCAGAGCATAAGCTAAGAGAGAGACAACAGAGAGCGAGAGCGAGAGAGACAGCAGAAGGAAAAACGAAGCTATTCCTACTTATAACGATATTATAAGTAAAATGTGCTGAAAACATACCTTTCCAGTCTTGCGGTGCCTTGCACCGCGGAATCGCTTGTGAAAGATTGTACAGCGGTAGATCAGTAGTAGCATCAGTTTGCACACGATGGCATTGGCAGATGAAGAATGCGATATCGTCAGCATCTTGCGGAGATAGTATGACTGAGATGGCCTGTAACAACAATTCTTCTATGTGATTGAATGATGGATCCCTGCTAGAGGTTAGTATGCCAAAGGAGATGCCAAAACATCACCGCCAAGAGAAAGCATGTTTGCTCAAGCCCGTTTGGACTGTAGAGGCGGGTGCAATGGAGGCCTTCAACCTCTGAATAGATGTTGCAAAAGAGTTTACACAGGCAAATTATATTAATATTCTGTCATGGCCGACAGGCAACAATCCAGATTTGAAACCCGTTGAGACATTTGGGACCACCTTGCTAGGCAACTCATCAAAAAAAGTTCAGGAATGGAAAATAAGCTGCTAGACAAATTAAGTGGAATGGGAGAAGATTCCACTGCCTCATCTAAAAAAATGATAGGCTGTATGCCACAGCGCATTGAGGCCACAATCAAGGCAAAGGGCGGAGCAACACAATATTAATCAAAAAAGACGTTATTTATAACTCTTGTTCTTTCAAAACTTTTTTTATGCATAGGAGATGCATGTTAATGATATTATTGCCTTAAAACTTGTCCATAGTTGTTATAGTCATCATATTTTCAAGATTTTGCTAGACTTTGTTGTTTATCCTATGTGGTTCATAAATTTTGATCATCATTTTGATCACCATTTTGATCACCATTATAGACCTGTTCAACGATTGGCAATAAAAGCTGAATTCAAAGGAGTACTGGGAAACTGAATCTCAATCAACCATCTAGTAACGCATTGTATGAAAAAACAGTAATGAAGAAGAAATCAATAAAAGTGGGAAAAGATTTCACATGGGAATCCATTGTTGCATCGCATGCAACCCTTTACAATCGCAGACATCAACCCCTTACAAACGCAGACATCCCCTTGAAAACGCAGAAATCCTTGTTCGTTGGGTATTTGAATAGATATTCTGTCACATGGAATCTCCATCAATATATACTCCCTGCACGTCTAGCTGACTTCGCACATCCTACTTTCCAACATATTTTTATATGGATTGGCAAGCAAAAAACTAATCTTTCCATGAATACAGACATTTACACTTACTTCTTTAGCAATTAAGATGATTTGAATAAATACCATGTTCACCTTTTTATCTTTCAAGAATATCTTTAACAGATGCTTTTGCATCATGTGTGACGTCACAACAATTCCAGTAATGCTTTGAATGCCGACTAACTGCTGCAACTATGAAGAGAAAAACAAGAATACAAAACATTAAATGCAGGAAGTTGAATTAAATGGCAGTAGACATCCGTACGCAATAATACCTAAAGTACTCAGATCTAGGCTTCTTCTTTTCCTGCTAAAAAAGCGACATAGTGAGCATACAAGGAATGACAACTGGAGATTCCATTCCAAGAAGGCTTCATTTTGAACATAGGGAATGAAATTTTCTATCACCAAAATTTTTATTCAATTTGCTGAAATGAATTCACTGTGTGAAGCCAGAAAATATTCAAAACCGCACTGGCAGCGATAGAAAAATATTTATAATTGCTGAGCTGATAATACAATTTATACACTAAGCTGACCTCCCTGCCATAATGTCCAACTTCTTTCATCTACATTTTGTTGCAATACCCCAAAACGAGTAAAATTTCCTTATTACATCAAAAATAATGTTACGATCTGCCAAAAACAGACTGCAGTGTCTCAAACCAACCATATAACATACCACATTTCCAGTTTCGGAGAACAACGTACATATGCCTTTTGATGGGCTTACCAAAATCTCAGATAAATCCATAGTGGCATCCTTTGAAAAAGACAGCAAGATTTTAGTGAGATAGAACGCACCACATTAAATCTAGTCTGAATTTTGTGTTCAGGGACATTTCGAAATTCAGGCCTTGAGTTGAAATTCAGAGTTTCTAACTAAATATGCAATATATGAATCAATAATCGTTATTTTATTTCTCTTAAAAAATATGATGCATGATTATGGCGTAACGGCAAGAGGCTTGGAAAGAGAAAATTTGAGGTGAAAAGATGGTGATTACACAATATCATAGGTAAACACATAAACCCTTGGTAAAAGAAAATTGTAGTATCAGGGTAGTGCCGAAACTAAATTTCGCTTTTTCAAATCAATATTTGTCTTCTAAATTTTTCATTTATTATCTATTTCCAAGTAAATATAGACAAACACTATTGACAGCAATTGAATTGCTAAACGGAGTCAAGTAAACGGATATTATACAAATCTGTAACCCACCAATTCCGAACAGCTCCTACGGTCCACTAAGTGAGCGGATACTATTCGACCACCAAAAAATGTGTTCTGACTAGCGACATTCAAATAATGGAGTTTGGCTTGCAAAGCAGTGAGCTTTTTTCCAGGTAAGGTGATCCGTAACAGTGACTTCAACTGAGCGCCCAATGCCTTTTTGATGTCCTTTTTTCTGAAATCATGGATTATGCTACTGGGCAAAAAATTGTCTAATCCACCATATTCTTTTGACACATCTTTGAGCGTAAATTTTGTATAATTATCTTCAGCTGTCATGGCAATGTGGATTTGAAGGGCAGCTAATTGTATCACAGAGTCAAATTTGAGATCTGAACCAAAATGACCTTTTACGACACTTCCACAAGTCTGGAAAGGGTTAGGGGGTAAAGAATGTCATGAAAAGCTACCATAAATTTTGAAAAGAATCGCCACAGAATATTACAGGGGTGGCATAATGCTACGACAGCAATCTTTAAATATATCACTTACAACTCGGCACAACTTCCAACAAATCTACATTTATAGTAACTCTATGTTAACATTACCAGCCCTAATAAAAAAAATTTCATTTGGGGGCTTGATCTGTCTAGAGTGTGCTTTCCATGACACCTGGGTTAAAATCTACTAGGCGCATGCTTGTCATGTCTTCGGATGTTGCGTTCGTATGGCAGAGGATGAGCAAAATGGCGCACAATCAAGCAATATATGCTTTCATGAGGCTTTTCCATTTGCTGGCTTTAATGTTCAGACGAAATGCTGCCATTTGGAGAATAAATGCGACAAAAGGTGTGAGGCAGGTGCAAGAAGAAGATAGGGAAGCTAATTTCTGATTCGGCAAATAATGAATATGATAGTTTTGATGATAGTCATAAAAAGAGTCGATTTCTATGACTATGCTTTGACAAATTTCATTGGTGCTCTGCGCTATCCTTTTCCTGTAGAAAGAAATGTTTCGACTAGGATAAGAAGTAAAAACTGGTGGGACACTTATCATTGTTATTGGTAGTTCTACTGACGGTGTTGTTATGGGCCTATGACCCAAGATCCTATCGAGTTCCTTTAGGAAAGGACAGATTTTTCGTTCATTCATAGAATTATCATCATCATTATTGTTATCCTGGGTTTTCTTGTATTTTTTCTTTAGTTGTTACATTTTCCTCTCTGATATGAAAGTGGCTTCGTTCGAAACCTTTTCAGTCAGTTTTGCCATCTTATCGGCTTCTTGTGCGAGCATCCATTGAGATCTTGTTGGATTCACAAGTCAGCCGAAATGTGTGTCAAGGAAAACACTTTCTCGTCATCCCAGAAAAATGCGCGAATTACATTTTGACTTTCGATGATGCAACGTGCCTCATCGACTCGAATCAAAAAAAAAACATTGGGATTTAGCACCATTCTTTTGTGACGCATGCGTAATGAATCAACCAAACCCAGAGGTTCAACACAGTTCCACTCCACCTCTTGACCGGGTTACAAAGTGAGCTTAGTATTGTCCCTTTTATGAATTTCTAACGATGAATTTGAAACGATTCTCTATCATGAAAGATCGAAAAAAGTGGAAAGTAACTGAAATGTGAAATTACGATTCTAAGATTGAACGGATATCGGGACCATACGCAAAGATTGTAGTATCAATAGCTAGACGACATCAAAGGCTGGACGAAAATGTCAATCTCGCAACTAGTAGGAATGGCAGAAGACCGAAAGGCATGACGAGACCTGACGAAACGCACTGTCGGCACCAACGGGCAAGACCTAGCCCATGGAGATAAAAAACAAAATAATGACCACTTCACTTACACAAAGTAGATAGGAGAATCATGGATTGAAGGTAGAATCAAGAGTTACAAAAGTATGAAAGGAGATCATGAAAATGAAAACAACCTGGAAAAATAGCTGAGATGACAGAAAGGGAAAAATCATCATAAGAAATCAAACGCAAGGAATACTCTACACACGAAAAGATTTGACATACCTGTTGATACCAGTAATCAAATGCAACGGGATCTTTACCAACAAATTCAAAAGCATCTTGTGGAACAAAGCTGTATTGCAAATTGACAAATTAATCGCAATAGCAATAGAATATCAATAACAGTTTCAAAGAAACATGGGACTGTTGAATTTATAGATCTACCTATCTAAAACTACATAATATCAATGCACCAAGTGGGTAAGTCCATAAATGAAGCAACCATTGCGCTTGCACAGCTGTGTTGCCGGAAAGATAACGAAATAAAGATGGGTGTCTCCCTATTCATAGGTATAGTGAATAAGATTTTGACCTATTTTAACATCAATGCTTAAACAGCAATTCTATCTTATGAAAATCTTATTTAGTCATATAACCATATTGTTTGGATCGTCCTGGATTATGACGTCAAACTGCTTCACGCGGGTCACCGGACATCGAGATTATCGGACCACGACATGATGACGTACCTGAGCGGTGCCGAAAAAACAGCCAACAACAAGCTCTTGTTGACACAGTCAAGAAAGATCAAATTATTCCATCAGAAACTCGAAACCCGTGTTGCCACCTTCAACACACGCCCACTGAGAACTCACCGGAGAAAAATGGAACTCATCAGCTTCCTCAAATCAAAGAACATCGAAGTTTATGCGATTCAAGAACACCGCATCAAGCATGAAAGTGAAATCCGCTAACTCAAACTTCATGGGAAATTGGAATTATTCACTACATCTGCTGATGAGAATGGAAACGGTGGTGTAGGTTTCCTTAAATCACATAAATCCCAGCAGTCGCTTGATAAAAATCAATACATCAGCAACAGAATAATTCTCTCGGAAAACAAAAAAAAGACAGCAAAACTCATCTTGTCGTAGCCTATGCGCCATCAAACGTAGCTCCATTTGGAGACAAGGAATACTTCTACCATCTACTGGAGACTGCAACTACAGATCTTCCTCGTCGCGACACTGCGTACATCCTTGCCGGCATGATCGCAAGACTTGATCACCGGATTGCTAAATATTCATGCTCAGAAGAAGCCATAGACAATGGTTGACTTCATGGCAAACACCAATATGTTTTCCGCAATATGCACCATGAGGAAACCAGGAAGACAATAGTACACACACACACACACAGGACCAAAGGGCTTCAAATCACGGATTGACCACTGCATAGCCAGAAACCACTATAGAAGCTCAGTTCTCGACTGTAAGCTCTTCACTCCAAGTACACCGAGATCTGACCACAGACTGCTAATGGTAAGAATACGGCTATGTCTTTCAGCACCAAAAAGCCCAAACCTTCACAGATACGAGACTTCTCAAAGGTTCAATCGATGTTTGATAAATATCAAGAGAGCTAAAGGCACATTACATCTCCACCTATGACAATTTCACCAACGTTGCAAGATCCAGATCACGCCTAAGATCCAGTTCACCAAAAGGGACAAACCATGGCTTGACACTGACACCATCGAGGCCCGAAACAGCCTCAAAGCAGCTAGACAACACCTGAGAAAAAGATACAACACTGCCTCCAGAAGAGAAGCTGCGGATTGTGCCAAAATTTTTTCAGAATCGCCGAAAATATCGAGAAGACTTCACTTGAGAACAAAGCTAAACCGATAAACCATCTCACTGGCCGACAAACTAAAGCACCTTGTGCAGCATCAGACTACTCAGTGCAAGAACGCACTCAAAGACTACAAAGCTGTTTTAAAAAATTACTTACTGCAAAAGAACTTCTTCTTACCAAAGAGGTCCGGAATGTCTTTGAAAAATAACCCATACCAACCGGACCATTCACATCAGAACTGGAGAAAGCAGCAAACAAACCAAAAAATGGAAAAACAAGTGGAGGAGATTAAATCCACCCGAACTACAGAAATGTCAACCAATCCTGGGAGTACTTCTCCCGGTTCTTAACAATATCCATCCAGCAGAAAACACACCAGTTGACTGGCTAAAATCACAAATCGTGACTGTCTACAAAACTTGACAGCTCGGATCCCAGAAGCTACCGACAGCTTGACAGCTCATGTCCCGGGTAGTAAAGCTCCTCTTTAAAAGACTCCCTCTAAATCGAATCCAACCGCATCTGGATCACCAACTAAGAGAAGACAAAAATGGCTTTTGGGTCGGACGTAGTGCAACATAACACATCCTCGCGTTCGCGCTCAGACGAATAATCGATGAATGCAGCATCAGAAAGAAGCACCCATGTATTGTCACGTTTATCAATTTCTGCAAAGCATTTGACTCGGTCTCACGAATCAAACTCCATCAGATACTTATCGCCTACAGCAATCAACCCAAGATCGTCAAACTAGTCATCTGTCTGAATGACAAACCACCGCACACATCATAACACCTGATGGACCAAGTGAAGACTTCGACATCACCGCAGGCATACTACAAGGCGACAGTAGCTCCATACCTCTTCGTGATTGTAGTAGACTACATCATGGGAAATGTTGTCAAAGATGTGGGAGAAAACATCGGTTTTACCATCCAAAGAAGATGTCCAGTACTTCACCTTACGGATCTTGACTTTACAGTTGACATCGCCTTGCTCACTGTAAAGAACCCCAATCCTTCTAGCAACTGTTAAGCAATAGGCTCTGTCCGAGGGACTCTTCATCAACAGAACCAAGACAGAGTACATGGTAATTGGACGTCCGAAAGACCCAGATCAGCAATTTACAGTCGCGGAGGGAAATATCGCGAAAGTAGAAGACTTCAAATGTCCAGGCAGATCATCAAATCACGCAGGCTACAATCCGTCGGCCACTGCACGCGTTGCAGTCAACCAGTGAAGAACCTGGTCTTATGACAACCTCCAGAACCACTTAACATCGGAAAGGGAAATCGGAAAACTTACGTCAATCAGGTGCTTGAAGACCTGCCTGGACTAGACATCGAAGATATCACCAGAGCAGGAAACAACAGAGAAGTTTGGAAAGAACTGGTACGAAATTACGAAATCTAAATTGATCATTCCGGCAACAACAAACAAACCATGATGATGACAATGATATTGCTTGGATAACGATTAATGATTTGTTTAGTGGGGAACCTAGAAGAAGTATGGCTTTAACGGAATGTCTTATTTAGCATTTAAAGGAATTCAGTGAGATGATTTGAGTGAGCATTTTATACGCGACCTGTGAAGAGACATGGAAGTTGCAGTAGAAAAGTCGATACCAATATGAAACATAGGTAGAGAAGTCACAAAATGCACACAGAGATGGAGGAACAGTCATTGACCATTGACGAGAAAGCTCACGGGTTCAACTTGAGAAAGCTTCTTGGGTTCAATAGTGACTTACAATGATATCTTAAGATCCTCCCCTTGCATTCTACATGGTACAAAAACATGGCATACCCTAGTAGCATTGTTTAATGAAATTAGAAAGAAATCAAAAGCTGCTTTTCTAACGAAAACGAGTCCGAATTCTCCTATTTTAAGCATTATAGAAGTAAACAAGACTCATCAAGCAACGTTCTTTCGATGAGACCACATGTCGTCAACCTTACGGCAGTAAAAATATCGCTAGCGACCTTCATCATAAGAAATTAAGTATGGCCTTACACCAGTGACGATGGAGGCTGTTAACAGAGAGCTGAGACATCAAGCTATCTTAACACTTAAATATGCAGAAAAAAGAGAGATTGAAATAAAAATTAAACGAGAAGTCTACGAATCTATAATAGACAAGGACAAGAAAATACCTTATCTCCAGCCGACACTCCCAACGTGAGAATGCTTTATTGTTGAGTATCTAAGATATCAATAAGATGCGCTGTGAGTTCTTGTCATTAAATGAGGTCAAACGTACAATAACTGCTGCTGCGGCTGTCGGTGTTGCTGCCAATGCTACTAGTTTAAAAATGAGTGATGTTTAGCTCACTTGCTTAAGTCAGAGTCAAGGCAGCTCTGACAACTTATTCTTTTTGTTTTGTATCGTTTGAGCATTTCTGGAATTTGTTATTGGCTAGTCATAAAGAAAACTGCACCCATGGCCCAGTGGCAAAGCTCACTTTGTTGATTGTACCTCGATATTTTTGTATTTCTAAGCAACTCTGTAAATCCATTCTGCATTAGCATTTAAACCCTTATCACTGCTCCATATATCACTCCGAAAATTTCTTATTTCATTTTCACCCCAGATATTTACTAAATTTCAACTCAGAGCAGCAGATCTTAGATGCTTTGGATAGCCTCTGCGAATGGGGGCATCAACCAGATGCCAAGGAACTCACCTGTCCTAGAACCAGGCAACAAAAAACCAAGAACAGATCTTAATGTTCTAGCTGTCCATAATAAAGCAGCTTTCTGCACATATTCGACATGAATGTGTATCCATACCTCTTTCAAAAACTTCTCAAATCGATTGATATCCCTCCCAATGCTCCAACAACAATAGGGATTACAGTCACTTTCGGCATATTCCATAATCGTGCAAGTCAACTCTGACTGGCTCACCCATTCCTCTAATGTCAGTAACCCTGCTGGTCGGGATGCTGAGGCCTTTGCCATTGTCAATGACTTGACACAGGTAATCAGACACACGTATTCCTGATCGTGCAGGAGACCAAGCAGACACAATTGATCTTTTCCTCACATCAAATCCTAGCATTTCCTTTTCTCCCACCGTTGGCTCTCCTCTTGGTAACTCTGATCACTGTCTCCTAACCTTACGGCATAACTTCCTCCCTCACCTGGACTCTTCTCTCCAATGATTTGACAGTTGAGAAGTGGGGTAAAGATAACAAAGTTTCGTGCGACCAAAGCAAGACAAAAAGGACAACACACACTGTCATTTCACGTACCAACCAAATATTTCGACCTGTCCTCGTGAACGTTGATGGACTGGACACTTCAACTTCTTTCACACAACTTGGTCTTTCTCTTTCATCTAATCTCAGTTGGAAAACTCGCATCCATTCCCCTTGCTAAACATGCATCTCATAAGAATCCTCGCCAGAGCCCACAGGTTTCTCTCATCTTCTCACTTCCGAACTATATACAAGTCCTAAATACTTCCATCTTTAGAGTACTGCTCCCACGTCTGGGGTGGTGCTCCAAAATCTACTCTCCGTCTTCTCGACAAGTCAAAAGCTATTCGGTTCATCAACATTTCTAACCTTGCCAAATCTCTCCAACCTCTTTCCCATCGTCGTTTAGTTGGAGATCTTTCCATCTTTTACATGTACTTTCACAGGCATTGCTCTCAGGAGATCAGGGATATTATTCCTGTTCCTCTCAGGCATGTCAGGACCACCAGAAGCTCAACTCATTCACACCCTTTCCAAGTTTCATTGCTTAATCCACGAACTTCATCCCACAAATCATCATTGATGCCAAGAACTTGCCCTCTTCTTGCTCTCCTGTGTCCTAAAACTTCCATCTTTCAAATCTAAGATCAATAAACTTGATCTGATTCCCTCTCCTCTTAGCTGTTCGCTTTCTTCTTTCTTCCTTTGCTGGGGCTTTGTATAGGCCACCATGGCCCTTTCTTTAACATAACTTATTAAAAAAATGTTTGGAAAATATCTTCATGCTTGTTGGGTAACCATTTCAACCATAATGCTACTATTCTCCTGTCTTCTGTCATCTTTGGAAACTGCTTGTTCTCTCAGCCATTCAACACCCTTGCATGTGTACGTTGCTATCCCAGGTCTTGCTCCAAATACAGTTACTTTCATCAGCATCGGGCTTTACACTATTACACAGACATCTTAAGATATTCTCAATTTTTAACACTTCAATGAAGTTATACTTTTCAATTTTGGTATTTAATTCTTGTCATCCTTTCACTCATTCTACATCATCAATGCTTCGATTCTACAGGTAGCATCGGATTCATGAACCAAATGACGTGCTGTACTATACTTGAAGATTTTATGAATAATTATTATTACTATGAATATTATGATGACCATTATGAATAACAGCAAAGACAGCATAAAACGCTGTGGCATGTTTTGATCTGAAGACGTGAATAACCTTCCAAAAAGTTTCCTTAAAAACATGTTTAAAAAAGATCGTTGAAAAAGAGCACTTTTAAATTGCTACAAAGAACTGCAAATTATTGCGAGCTGAATAGATTTGAATTGGTTTTAAACTCTGAAGACGCAGTAGCCATATCAATCTAAGGATTAGCTTATAGTGGACCGCGCTTCAATATGACAATAGGTAAATTATTTGATCGAACAGAAAATAATGCAAACGTAAACGACCTAATTCCCGATGTAAGACTCGACAAATGCAAAAGCTCAGATTAAATCAAATAAAACGTAAGTTACATCATGCTCAGGTAACATGAATGAGAGAACCAAGAATTCTTGTTGATTTTGCTCTTTAAATGCTTTGAAAAGATCACTCCATAGTTTAACAGCAGTATGTGCGAAGCACTGTATGCCAAAGACCAATTTACAAGGGGGAGCGGCTAAGTCTATTTGGGTATTGCGGAGTCCTCTCTTGCATTAATTAGATAAACTACCGAATATTTCAGTAAGATAAGAGGGAGCTTGTTTGCTAACCGACATGTTTATCATTTGCAAGGTAACTGATTCAATCAGTTCAATAATTGTGGGCAATTTACCTTTCTAACGATAAGTAGAGCAGAAGTATCATAGGCACTGTTTGTGGCAATTCTAGCTACTGTGCATTGGAGCTTTTGCAGTTCATTGATAGCATTGATGCTAGTCGCACCCCATACAGAGCAACTTTATCCAAGATGCTTTGCACAAAGGAAATGGGTAGATACTTCATAGAGAAACGAGGCATCCCTGGTCCTCTTGATACATTTTTAATCACTGCTGAAAGTCATTTGTCCCAGCTCGAATGTTTATTGACAATAAACCCACGGTATTCAGCATTTTCTACAATGGAAAAATTCCCATAACCCATAGCGAAAAAGCGCTTTGCTACCCTACTATCACGTACATCTCACAGTTGCTACCTGCTGCCAATAACAAGATAATGTCAATCCAGTACAGGCGTTAATCGAATGCAGGAAGGAAATGTAGCCATAAATACTTTCCCCTAGTTATGCATTTCAAATTAAAAGTGCAACTAATAGTTGACTTACCTGTGTCACTCGATCCTCTGGTTGCAAAAAGACAGATTGATTCGGATATGGACCTATTAAAACCAAAGCGAAGTACTGCGATTCCTTGATTTGCAATCTTCCGATCAGAGAATCGAAAATCTCCTGCAAATCAATGGAAATTTACCCTTCTGTTATCAAAAATAGCTGAAATTTCAACCCACTGAATGTCATTGAAGAAAATCAAGGTCTCAAAGTTGAATGAAAAGTTATGCGGTGCTATTTTACGTTTATAGAAGATAGTTTGTACTGCTTCGATTTTCTTTTCTTCTTGTATGCCAATGCTCCAGGATGCTGGAGCACAAGCTTTGGATAAGATTGATTTTTGTGCTGGTGGTGATGGTGTGTGATCTCGGCAATGGCGTCAACTTTCTGCTGCTCATTTTGGTCATAGATGTTCGTCGTCTTACGTCCCGGAGGTCTCTACCATCTGCTGAAAACACTCTTTCGAGATAAGAACTTGCTAACGGATTCCCTTCCCATGAGTTCTGGTGGTAAGCAAGTGCTATTTATCTCCAGAATCTTCGACTTGGAGACATTGTTGCGGAGGCCGTACTGCTCGCTGATTCGAGTCAGGTCTGACACCATGCAATCTACTTCCTCCCTTGTTTCTGCGACAAATGCAATACTATCAGCATAGCGGAATTCAAATGCTGTTGGTCTTGTGTCTGCCTAGTCTCGCATGATCATTTCCAGTGCCAAGGTAAAGAGCATGGGCGACATAGGACATCCTTGTCGACATCCCGTATTGTACCTGATCCAGTTGGAGTTCTTTACCTTGCATTCGCTTCCGTCAAAGAGATCCTCGAGAATGTTCACAATTTTATTCTCGGCTCCCATCGTTCGTGGCGCGCTCCATAACTCTCTAGGCATCAAGCAATCACAAGCTTTTCTGAAGTCGATGAAGGCGATCACAGCCGGGCGCTTTGAGCGTTTCTTTCTTCGGTAAATAATTATTCAGAGGAGCAAAAATAATAATAATAATTGTAATAATATACCATATTTACACAGGATACTTTTTCAATAAAGATGTTACTGCTATCACTAATGGTCCTGCTAAAATTAAAGTTTATAAAGTAAAAGGTTCATGAAAAAGTGTACAAGATTAAAAATTACAACGCAGAAATCGCTAAAAATCTAGGTTTGTGTCCTTACTGGATGCTTTAAATGTCAAAGTGATTTTTCGGTTTCCAAGCTATTGGGTAGGTTATTAAAAATCTTCGTACTGGAATGAGAAAGTTTACGCCCTGTTTCTGTCCCAACTTTTGGAATCACTACATTTTTGTTCTTTTTGCGAGTATTCACTTTGTGATTGTGCCTTGTGAAGCAATTTCCAAACGCTTTTAGCGTTATGCCGCCCAAGCATTTAAAGACTTCCAAGGAACATAGTCTGTTTCGAACATGGTTTACCGGGGAAGTTTCACATCACTTTTCCTTTTTTCATTGATGAAATGCATTGCTCTCTCTTGCAAGGTCTAAAATCTTTGTTTTTTCAACTCGGTCATGCGAACAAAAGCACTTGAACAGTAAAGAATGATAGGGAGGATAATAATAATAATTATAAGAATTTCAATTACTTTAGGACGGTGACCCATTCAGCAGTGCTGGTTTACAAGGGATCGTCCATCTACAAACAAACTGATTTACTAACTAACTAATCCAACAAAATGGCGATATATGAAAATTAAGATAAGGTAAAACAACACAAGCAGCAAAAGCAACAAAAAAGAGCTGAAACGAATATTTAAATAGCTACTTAACAAGATTTTACTGATGGCGCCATTCTTGCAGCAGCTGATAGGCCGTTCCAAGCTTTCGCCCCTCTAAATGAAAATCCACTTTGGCCACTACTTGTCTTTTTAAAGGTAGCTTAGGATCACTTTGAGTGTTTCTAAGAGCTCGCGAAGAGCAGTGAGAGTTGCGAGTAAACATATTTTTTTAGATATAATGGGGCAAGGTCATTTAGGGATTTATACGTCATAACAGCTACTTCGTAATCTATCAATTCTCGGATAGAATTAAGTCGAAGATTTGAGAACAGCGGTTTGCTAGGGGAATCAAATGGGCTATTAGTTATGCTTCTAATAGCCCAGTTTTGCAATTTTTGCAGTTTATGACGCGAGACCTTCTTTATGACAGCATCAACAAGCTTTTTCCAAGTTAGATGGCTGTCAATTTGAATTCCAAAGTATTTGGTATCTTCGAAGTTTAGAATTTTGTATTTTGCATTTTAAGATCAAATTCACCTGTCAAACCTCGTTCTCTCTGCCGGGTAGATATAATCATAGAATGTGTTTTTACGATATTTAAGGAAAGTTTGCTTCCCTTAAGCCAACTATTTAGATAATCCAAATCTTTATCTAGGGTCATATTCAGCTGATGTAGGGTTTTCCCATGGACAGAGAGACTCGTATAATCAGCAAACATAGAGACCGAGCAAGTTCTTATTGCGTTCGGTAAATCATTTATGTATGCAAGGAGCAGCAGAGGACCGAGACATGAGCCTTTTCGTACTCCAGTTTATATTGTTAGTATCTGGGAGTCTTTACCAGTTACTCTACAATATTGTTTCCTTTCTGAAAGGTATGATTTGAACCATTGAAGCTCCTCTTTTTGAGCTCCGAAGTGCTTAAGCTTACTACACAAAATTGAGTGGTTGACGGTGTCGAAGGCCTTTTTGAGGTCTACGAATACGACACCAACCAGTTCGCTGTCATCTAGCGTCGAGTACCAGTCGTCTGTGTGTCGTCGAAGTGAAGCTACCGTTGAATGGAGGGTCCTGTATCCGGATTGACAGATTATTCTTAATAATATAACTATACAATTGGTCGAATGCAAGTTATTCAAAAAGTTTTGAAAGAATCGGCAAGACTGAGATCGGTCTGTAGTTACATCTTTCAGTTGCTCGCCGATCATCATTTTATAAATAGCTTCGGCAATGTGTGGACTGATGCTTTGCCGGTGATAGTAGCTTGACCCTTGATGAAATATTCTGAATTTCTTCTTTAAATGGTCGTTGAAATTAAGGTTTTTATCCAATGTCACATCTAAATATTCGTAGCCGTGACTCAGTAATGCTTTTTCCATCCATCTGGATTTCTAGAGGCCTTGATTTTGATGTTCTCTGACATGTTACATATAGGACACATTCAGTTTTTGTTCTTTTCAAAGTAACGACCAACTTATTTTTGACAAGCCATTCAGAAACTTGGTCAATGTCGGCATTTAACTGACTCTCGATGTTGTCACCGTTCTTGTGTGTGCAGTAAATGACTGCATCATCAGCGTATAAGACAATTTCACAATGGTTTAGTTGAAGGTCAATATAATTGATTAGCAATGTGAATAATAACGGTCCTAAAATTGATCCTTGGGGAACTCTGCAGGACACAGATTGAGTTGCAGACTTGACTCAATAAAAATGAACATATTGTTTTCTGTCAAACAAGTAGTTTCCAACCATTTTAATTCTTCACGATTCATTCCATATAGGGGTAGCTTTGATAATATTATTGAGTGATCCACTGTATCATATGCTTTCTTGAGGTCTAAAAACTGCGCTCGTTAACAATCCTCTATCCATGCCTTGTCTTATAAAATCAGAGAAGAGAGTCACTGCATGTTGCGTTGATGACCTATTTTGAAAACCAAATTGCCTGTGAAGTTACCTATAAACTACACGTTCAAACACTTAAGATAAAACAGAAAGAACTGATTTGAGCTCGGCCTATAATTGTCCACAAGTAACAGTTCACCTGATTTATAGACTGGAGTAACATTCGCCCATTTTTCCGCGGCTGGAAATACTGATTGCTTCAGAAAGAGATTTATCAAATTTGATAGTGTACCAGAAATCTGCTCAGCACCATAGATAATCAAAGAAACTGGAAAATCATCATATCCGGGTGACTTTTTTCGCTTCAATTTCCTCAAGATTTATATTAGTAAATAATCTGCTAAAATAAACTATTACATGGGCATTCTCTATGAAATCTATTTCTCAGCGTACGAATTCCAACTAAATGACTAACCGAGCCTTGTGATTTATGAGAATCGTTTAAGGAGACTGAGCATGAGTATGAAACGTGCGGAGCATGTGATCACGGAAAAAACAAGTGAATAGTCCATCCTCATGTGGCCACGAGACACAGTGTGTCTCGCAAAGAACCGCGAAATAGAATGATTGAACCGAGAATCTTCTTAAAAGAACACATTACCATACTACAAGGAAGATTGATAAATAACAACAAGTATGAGAAGACAAACGTATGAATTAAATACAGGCGCAATACTTGCAAGTTCCTTCGAGGTTACTTTATAATTGAACTTAATCAAGGAGAAGTTTCAAGTTCGAAACAATGTGTAAGTTCTATTCAGGGGGTTCTATAATAACGAGAAGTGCAGGGGAGTCGTCAGAAAATTATGTATCCCATCGAAAATGGGCAATAAATACAGATTTGAGCTGAATTGCGCAGTAAGAAAGGGTACTATTACGAAATCCAATTTTGTGTGGACATAAAGCTTGACTAACCTTAGCAGTTGTTTCAGTGTTGTACTGGTATGACTTTGTTTGGCCATTTTCCAAATATATCTTCAATACGTTAGGGATGATCTATAATGACAAGTGGAGACATGAGACATAAAGGATGTTCTACAAAAAATAATAACTCCCTGTCCTATTAGCTTATGATGACAATCGAATCTTTTCGCTTGCCATCAAAGGCAATATGTATCATAGCTTTGGGCCTAAGCAAAACCAATAAACCAAATGATACCGAGAGCTGTTACTGGAAAAGAAGACACAAGAAGAAGGTCAAAAATAGTCTAAAGACAAAAGAAATTATTCGCCAAACTCTAAAGAATAGATACTCAATCTAAGCACAAGATCGCTCTATAGAGCTGAGTGAAATTACTTTCCAAATGAGTTTGACCATCTTCGTAACTAATTTTTTCTTAGGACCTGCTTACATGGAGGCGGGCTACCCGAGCCAGCTCACCTGACCGAGATCGCACTGAACAATATCCTGCATTGTTGATTAGCTTTGCGTTTACATGAATCTACAGCCAGCCTGCTCAGGCGGGATCCGCGAGAAAGAGCTACGGATCTCGGCTGACCGAGACATGTGTGAACAATAAGATATTTTGTCTGTTCGTTTGGAGTTTACATGGAGCGGGCCAGCCCGGTGAGGCAGGATAGAAAGAGAAGCTAACGCACGCGCACATTAAGCCACCGCTTTTTGGCGCGCATAGGAAATTGTGCTGTGTATTCTTATAATCAGTATGGCTGCCTAAGAAGCTTCAGCAAAGTTGAAACAGTTCAAGTGGACTTCAGAGATGATAGGTGATTTGTTAACTTGTCTTAAAGCTTTTAAAACAAAGATAGAATCTCAAAGACTTGGTTTCGGACGGGATAGGACGGCTCAATACCGAGAAATTAAAACACCTTGAAGTTGAAGTAATAGGGCAAAGAAGCCCACTAAACTGCGCAACAACAACAACAAATGGTGACAATCAATCGAGTCAAGTCTTTATTCGCCATATTTGTCCTTATCGTAATGTTTTGTTTTTGGCGCCATGAAACTGCTTCAAATGGCGATCTCATTTAGGAGAATCTAAGCGAGGCTAGCCGGCTTGCAGGGCTGGAAGATGTTTCTATGTAATTGCAAGGAAAGTTCATCTTGCCTGACGCAGCTGGGTCCGGTACCCGGGCTAGCCCGCCACCATGTAAACAGGCCCTTAGGCCTCAATTGATTTTGAGATCGCTTCCACATTTCACCGCATGAAACGGGAGGCTTAAATGCAAGATCTACACAGGACGGATGGAGTCAATAAATCCTAACAGAACATTGTGATTTTTCTTAACTTCAAGATTGTTCAATAACAGATTCTCGGTAACCTTGACTTTATTACTGAAAAATAACACAGCGTCAAGAGAAAAGCGCAGTGAGCAAAGACAACTTAAAGTATCAGATATTGGTCAATGACAGTGTCGACGAACGTGCCTTCTAGAACAACTTTCCCTTCCACGGCCTATATTGCATTCTTTCATCAAAACTTAACTTATGGAGACTGGAAGATTACAAGTGTACTTATAATGAGGAAGTGCAATAGGGATCATTTATTTGAGTGTTGAACTAAATCTACCCCTTGAGGCTAATGAACAACAAAGCTTCCGCCGCTTGTTGCCTTACCATGACACGGCATCATTCATTAACAAGTAACTCTTAATTTAGTTTCTGCAATAATCCATCTACTATCGTCTCTGTGGGATAAAAGCTATTGCAGATATACAACATCCAGAATTTCACTGCACTTTTCATTATCTGAGGCTGAAACTGAATAAGCCTTCATGACTAATTCACAAACAAGAGGCTCAGAAAGGTTCCTTCTTAGCAAGGAAAATTAAGAAAAGGAATGTATGACACAGGGCAGTTGACAAACTTAGATACTTCGCATAGCAGTTAACAACGTTGACAACATAAACAACTGTTTATCAAAGCAATTAATACTTCTTGAGACTCACTACCTCAGGAACAGATGATAAAATCAACCAATTCCTGTGATTGGCGCACGCAAAGAGTAGATTGCTGAGCAATGTCACTTCTATCACTTGCCTAAGCAGAAAGATAACCGTGCGCGCAAAGCAAGTACGATCGAGCTGAACTATTCATTTCTGCATACTTTTCTGCGTTGGCTATAAATAGAGAACCCATCTAGGCTACAACAGGTGCGGAGAAAAACTGCAACTGACTGAGGGAAAAACTCGAATTAGCAAGACGGAAAAATAGGCGTTCCTGGCGAGAGCAAATGGGCTTGCAGTGAGCATGATGACAAATTGTGGTCCTTCCGAAGTTTGCAAAACGAAAAGCTCTAATCAAGTTCTGACATTAAGGCCTAAAAATAATCAGACATTACCAACCTGTTTAACAAGTTGGAAAACCCTAATTGTAAGTGCCAGTTACACACGACTTATAAAAACGAGGATTTTTTTTATCAAATCGTGTCAAGGCACTCGTCAAAGTCTTATAGAGCTAAGAGAACAAGAAAATCACATTTAGAGTTTAGGAATTTAAGGGAATAACGATACCGAAAAACTTCAGGCTTCAAGGCAACATGAAATAGCATCAATTCCGTCCTGGTAAACTTTGACAATTAGCTTGTTACACAAACCACCAATGACAAAGCTGCCATTTAAACGTAGAAACATATGCTATAGTAACATACTTGGCAACTGATGCGTCAGTATTTACCCAAGATACTCACAGGTTTGTTGGCAAAATCTATATCATTTTTCCATGACATGACAAAACCAAAAGCGCGAACACAAAGATACAGAGAAGTAAGACGAGTTACCATTAGTGAAGGATGCAGTCACATGAGCCAAGAAGCTACTGATTTCATTGCCGCTTCCGTGTACTATCGTTAATTACAGGCGCGTGGGATGAGTGGCTATAGAAACTGTCATAGGCAGAGCAAGTACACAAAGGAAAGGAAAGGATAATTGCCATTGAATCATGATAGTCAAGTGAATTACAATGCGGAAATGAACGTACAATTTACAGTGATTAGGGTGTGCTATATTCCCTTTATAGCCCATTGCAGAGACAATAGTGGTTCGAGATTCGAGCAGTATTCCTAGTTGTGATTTGATATTTACTGAGATTAACAATCAAGATGTTAACAACAGAGTATATTACTGCTATCCATGGATTCCTTCATCTGTTTCAAAAAATTATCACAAACATGTTTCAAAATAAGTCACATAACCCAAAACAACTCACAGATTACCAAGACATATTTCAAAGGAATCACTGCATGCATGTACGTTTGGATATGTATGCAAGTATGCATGGCTATGGACCTATGTTTGGCAATGCACGTATGCCTATGCATCTATGGCCATGTATGTACATATTTATGCATCTATCAATGCACCTAGGAAAGCAAAAAAAGTTAAAAAGGAAGCATCAAAGTCGCTAAACAACAAAAAGACAAAAATATTTACATGGAAGAAAGAGACAGGATAACAATAGAAAGAGAAGATAAGGAAGAAGATAAAAAGGGGCTTTCTTGGGAGTTGAAATCGAGAGAACAGGAATCTGTGTAACTGAAATCAAAAGAAGCACTGCACTAGGAAAGACAGTAGTCGCAAAACTAATGATAATATGGAGGGATAAGCAAATCAAACTGGAAACTAGAATCACACTGTTAGGAACCTTTGTCTTCAGTACTATGCTCTATGACAGCAAATCCTAGGTTATCGACAAAAGTGAGAGGAAAGAATTGACACCTTTGAATTATGGCGTTACAGGAGGGTCTAAGAAATACCACGGACAAAAAGGGAAACAAACGCAGAAATGTTGAGCATGATTAATCCAAAAATGACACTTGCAGGCCGCATTTTACTCGGACACAGCCGCAGAGAGAAGACAGTCTAGAAAAAATAATCGGAAGGTAATCACGACGAGAACGAGAACAAGAGGAAGGCCAAGGACAAGATGGTGGGACAAGATCCAAAAAGAAACCGGAATAAACTTGTGCAGATCAACAAGGAAGCCTCAGACGATAATGATGAAGTGGATAACAGGAAACATTTCATTCAAATTCAATTTAAACTACAATTGCAAACCTCTCTAATACATAGGTAGTTTGAAATTGGCTTGCCTGGCTTAGGGTTTATAATAAAACTAATGCTATGGGGAACGAACAAAATAAATGTAAATATGCATTTATATGAAAGATGGATAGTAAATCGATAGAATGGGGCAGATCAGGATGGTCCAAATGTTATTTCTTCAGTTGTAGTAGGAGGTTTGAATGGCTACAGTAAACAGTTTGGAGACGAGGAAGCATCTATGTTATGATTCGATGGAAAGGGAGCTGCACATTTCAAGGAAAGTAGTACAGGAGTTGCTGAAGATACCTAAAGCGCTGATGGAGAGATTAGCAAAGTGGACAGATTTAATTTGCTTTTTGAGTTCTGATAGGAGGGGCGTACTTGTTCCTTTTTCTATTTGAGTTAGGGACAAGGTTATTTTCGAAGCCGACTGTTAGATCGAAAACCTAAAGAAAGTTAGTGTCAGTTTTGAGCAGTAAATCCAGCCATAATTCATCTCCAGTTATAATGGATGGCGAATGAAAGCCGGGTATAACTGCATAAAGAGAAAATCCATTAATTGCTTTCAACCAGGTGGCGTGGAAATTGAAAACAGTCATGGCACCCGTTTTTTAGCAGAATCAGCCAATCGCTGTCCCCCACAAATGACGCTGACACGCTAATACGCACGCTCAAGCAGCCTAGAGAGGGCAAAATTGCTTCTACCCTACCTTGTTTCTTCTTTTTAGTGAGTTATGTCGGGGAGAGGCCATGGTGGACTATACAAAGCCCCAACAAAGGAAGAAAGAAGGAGGCGAAATGCTAAGAGGAGAGAGATTATATCAGGTTCATTTATCTTAAATTTGAAAGGTGGCAAGTTGTAAGATTCAGGAAAGCAAGAAGAAGACAAGACGTTCCATAAATTGCATGTTCTAGGGATGAATATTGATTTGTGGGATAACGTTCGTGGATTAGGCAGTGAAGCTTGGAAAGGGTGTGTTACGTGTGGAAATCGGTTCGCAGGCAGAGACCAGAGAATACTCGATCTTTGTGCTACTTTGAACTCATTAAAACCTCAACTAAACTCCATACCATTATTGCTACCCTCATAAGCCCATGACCCCATGACACATGTCGGACGGTCATGTGATGCATTGGCCAAAGTCCTATGACCATGTGCCTGCAGTCAGATGACTGCCACAGCACCTTACCTCCTCCCATAAATTCATGTGGGACAAATTCTCCATACCGCAAACTGGGCCGAATATTTTGCCTCAATCGAGCTGGAAGAGCAAGCTGCCTATGTTGATACCCTATATCCCTTGGTTGGACAGGCTAGCTAAAGTCACGAAGACACGTGAATACATAAAGCGCTGGCTTTAGGTATAGCAGGAAATGGTGTATGAATTTAGGCGTTGATACGCGTAGGATTCCTTTTTATAGCATTCTTATTCAGGGCCACAGTTTTGCAGCCATACAGTGCAGTTGCGGTCACTATTTCATGCAATAGTCAGGCTTTTGGTGCGTATCGCATGTGGCTTTCTACAGTGTGTACAGCAAAACAAGAGCCGAGGTGGCAACTCCAAGCCAAGCCATGATCTATTCATTAGAGGAGGCATCCTCTGAGATAAAAGAGCCTCGATATTTGAAGTCAGTAACCTGCTCCAACTCTTCAACGTTGATTTTGATTGCATTCCGCATATGGAAAGACGCTGTGCTGTCCCAGAACTTTGCTTTTCGGCCACTGATCTCAATGCCTCAACTGGTTTCCGTAGTTTTGATCTTATTAGTCAATTCTATCAAAAAATACCCTGAACTCGCGATGATATCCATGTCATAAGCAAATCAAAGATTTTTGATGGTCAGATCTCTACGTTCAACACCTGCGCATCAGTGCAGAGCATTATTCACGATTCACTCAGGAAAGAGGTGCAATAGTATGGGTGACAATATACACCCCTGTCGAACCCCAACAGTGGCAGTTAACCAGTTTTTTAGCCATTTTTTAAAGTACTGTACTCTATGCATTTTCATACAGAGCCTTAATTACCATACTGATCCTTGTTCCAATTCTATATGTTTGCATTGTGTGTTACAGAGCATCGTGCCAGACACGAACAATTGATTTCCTGATGTCAAATAAGATTATGGAAGATTTACCACCTACCACCTATGGTCGTGGAATTTCTCAGTCAGGATTCTCAAATTACCGGATTCTGTCATCGGTATTTCTAGAGTAACATCCTTTTTTGGTGTTTTATTGATACTTTTCTCCAAGTCTTGGTAGAATTCTTCAATCTCTTCCTCTTTATGATCAGACGTTACAGCATAAATTTGGACGATAGCCATCTTGAGTAGCTTAGTCGTGATTGTGATGCTGATCGCTCAGCTAGAGATTGCCTTCAACTCAGTTACATCAGACTAACTGTCACCTTTTGATACCTTTGTGGACGTCACATAGGGTGTGCGACCGTCTTAATCCCTGACCGGCACACCATGTGTTTCCGTCCCGTGCATACAGCTATGGGTAACTCCTTAGAAATAATCAGTTGGCTCCTATCTCCTTTCCAGGTGTGGATGGCCTCGGGAGCTCATCCACCCTTTCGTAGGCCTTGTTTTCCGTTCTGCGTGATGCCCACACACTATCTTGACAGGCTTGTCGAGACAATCAAGTAGGAGAATCGGTTTAGTCGCCAATGACCTGACCATTGAACAGGTGGTACTGTGATATCAGTAGCGGGCGAGGCTTGAACTGACGCTAAATGGTGTTAGCAGCATAGACATAAATGTGAATCAGGGTGAGAAAGCTACCATCACTACACTTTTAACCGTCCATTCTACCAAAAACCACAAAATCCATTGATTTATTCTTAAATTATATATGCACTGTAACTACGTCAATCTAAGGCTTGATTTACAGTTTGGCATGCTAGGATACCATAATAGTTAAATGATTAAATACCTTACGATTAGACCAACTGGAAGACTAAAAAGATGCCAATGAATGAAACTTCAGTTACAACAATGCTTACGTCAAATTGAATAAAAGACTGAAGATTTCTAATTCACATCGCAGATATGCTTTTACACATTTCATAAGGCAAATTTACCACAAACCATGTTAAGCCTAGATTGGTGGATGGGCAACAAATTTAGGTAAAACTCTTAACTGATTTCTTGTCAAAAAACTTCTGAAGCAATAATTGCCAATTGCGTAACCAAATAGATACCCAAATAAAACATAAATTGCGCCCATCAATAAGAATTTGATCTTTTTTCATAAGTGTAAAAAGACGAAACATACCTGTTTGATTATATTGACACTGAGGATATTAGGAGCAGAAAGCGTCAAAATTTCAGGCTTCTCCTCGAATCTTACGGATACTGGGCAAGATTTTCTCCGTTCTCTAGTTGCGCGACTCATCAACGCTGATTTGAGAGTTCCCTGAAATACCGGTAAAATATTTACATATATATAAGTTCATCCCTTCAAGCATAGACAAAAAACTAGGCAGCTGAAAAATAATTCGCAAGCATTGTTCCAATTATTTAAATTGCACGCATCCAAGCATCGGTTGAGTTTTTCGTAATATGGTTGAGGAATTGCAATCAGAAAGCTCAATGGTAAAAGCAAAACTGCATGCAAACTAAGAGAAAAAGTGGATTTGAATACATAGCTTATGATTACTTACACTACAGTAACCTCTTTTAAATATATACTGAATGTAATACTTTTTGGAGTCAAAGGCTAAGTACGAAATAAGAGTAGCTCTAATTTTATGTCATCAGATTGTATTTAATATGGGCTAAAATAGGATGCCCTGATTTCAACTTAAGCTTAATATTAACAAGCTTCTTGTTCGAAATTTAGATATACATATGGCCACCACAGTGCAACAGTGCCAGTACTTTTACGGTTGGTCTAGGCCACCAAAGACTGCAACCAGCGCACTGGCCGTGTTATTGTAGACTACTGTATCATTACATGAAATCCTATGGTGAGAGCAGAGTAATCTCTCTCTCGATATCTCCAAATCTTCAAGGACTCTGATCGCGTCTGGCACAAGGGTATTCTTGCTTAACTACCAACGTTTGGTCTTCATCGCACTCTCATTAAATGGATTGGTAGTTTCCTCTCGAATCGGTCAATTACCGCCAATTGCACGTAAACGGAACCTAGACCTTTCAATTTGTCCCCATGAATGCTAATGTACTGGATATTTCAAAATCTTTCACGCAATTGCGTCATTCTGCTTCCTCTTATATCACTTGTAAATCGCTCATCCATTCCACAACCAAACACGCATCTTAAGAAACTTGCCCTTCTCGCCAGAGCCCACGGGTTATTCCCATCTCATCTGCTAACAACATTCAAATCCCAAACCCGTCTTTCTCTGGAGTACTGCTCTCATGTCTGAGGTGGTGCTCCAAAATCCACCTCCTGTCTTCTCAGAAACGTCCAGTCCAAAGCCATTATTCTCATTAACAATTTCAACCTCATCAAATCCCTCCAACATCTTTCTCACCGTCGTTTAGCTGCCGATCTTTCCATCTTTTGTAGACACTAACGAAAATTGGTCTCAGGAGATAAGGGACATTATACTTGATTTTTTGAGACATCTCAGAATCACCTGGCGTTATATCCACTCAAGGCCATTCAAAATCTTAATAGCCAGTAAACGAACTCTATGTTATGAATAATCATCCACTTCAAGAGCTTGCATTTTATTGGATGTCTTCCTTTCTCCTTCCTTGTAAGAAGCCGTGGATATCTTTGCAGTTTTAGAATGAACTTTATGATACTAAAAAGTGCTTAATCTATTCTGATAAAGAGAGTGAAATAATCAACTAATAATGTCGGTTATGGGGGTAGCTAGATAGATAAAAAGCTTTTTAATTACACTTATTTCAGCGCGTTGGATCATGATAAATGCGAAATATGAAATCGCCATACAAAAATTAACAGGCAGGATGTATCAGCTCTGGTGGCATTAAGTAGAAAGGGCAAAAATAATGGAAACAGGAGGCTGTTCAGTTCCTTAACGGTCTCTTCTTTAACGTCAAGAATACATTATAGAAAGAAAACAAACAAACAAACAAACAAACAAACAAACAAACAAACAAGCAAACAAGCAAACATACAAGAGCAATTCGAAAAAATAATATTAGCAGCAAATATTAATAAAGAAATTAACAAAAATGAATAAGTCAACATTTTATAAGCAAATATAATATGACAAAAACGATGCAAACAACAAAGATAAAAATAGGCAATCAAAAACAGATGACAAACTGAATAAACACCAAAAAACTTAAAGGAAAAACCAGAAAATACAATGAAACATAAAAGAACCTTGGAAAATTCAAATAGAATGAAGAGGCTTGTTGAACTTCAGTTGTGGAAAGCCAATTTATAGAAAGATGCCGCTTAGTCCTATTCAAATTTGCTTCTGTTCACTTGGCATGATTTCTAATAATAAAGATTGTCAGACAATTTTAACAGGATCAAAACTTTAACAAAAATATTGACTTCAAATGGTTATCCTGCTCTAAGAAAAAGAAATGCTAGCAATTATATTTACAATTCAGCAACAAAGAACAAATTCCGCGTGAAAACTTCGATGATGATCTTTAAAACCTTGTTTATTAAACTGCTCAGTTTTTGAAAATAAAACTAGCTTGTCTCTAAAATCCTTACTGCTTTGGTAGATCTTACTTCTGTAGGCCAACAAATGGTTAACTTTTTACTCATGTAATAAAATCTCATACGTGAAAATTCAGATTTAACATTTGACAAAGTACGTAGTTTCTTGTGTTCACAATTTGTGTGTGTGCTGTAAAGTAACTCTCGAGGGCATCACACCATATTATCTACAATGTCATGTATCAAGACACAAGGTCGTTTCATCTTGGATTTTTAAGGTGACAGAAAATTGCATTCATTTGAACTCACCCCAGTTATTCTTACAGCAAGCTCACCAGAAATGGCCAACTTACTCGACTGATTAGTTGTACATTGTAGATTTAAAATTTCACAATATCTAAGCGGTACAACCAAAGAGCTATAAATTTTAGGATGTCAAAGAAAAAACTTAGCTTAGATAATAGGCGTCAACTACCAGAAGCTCGCTTACAATGTGGACATGTAAATGTTAATGAAAGATATTTTAATTATTTGTTATATTGAAAATATTACACCCCCTGTTGGCAGTTGTCGAAAGAGGAGATGCACGAGGGTGGACTAGCGAACGAATTAATGACAGTAAAACCTCAAGAGTTATGCATGATGAGATAAACATATACCAAAGACAAGGTGTGTGTTTGATAAAACCTAAATGTACTACCCTAAGTTCTTAAAGCCGAGGAGAGAGAAGCATCGCACGTACCGTCGTGGTATGTTCGTCAAGAAAAAATTAACCTTGTTTCTTTTCATCGATTCACATCATCCAGTGAATCTCCGTACGCAGTGATATCTGTTTCCTTTTGGAACGCTCGATTCTTGTAAATTGCTTTTTGCTTTGCTGATGCCCTTCCTAGAGTATTTTCTCGCTTCTATCTTGTGAAATTGGATGCCCGAATCATTGGTCGAGATGGTTGAGGAAACGTATGGAGAGTCGGACCTGTTGCTGCTTAACACAGACCAACAAACTTTGCGCGCTTTTGCTGGCCACATCAGTCTCGATGCAGCCCAAACTGACCACGTAAACAAGCGACAGTTGCTCAAAAAAGTACGTGAATTTGTGGAGGCTTTTCTCAACCGCAATACTGAAGCAACAAATGTAAAGAAATTGAATGAATGGCTACAATTCCTTAGACGGAGGGATGATAATAACGATGGTAGTGATGCCCTAAGGAAGGGGATGGCAACCTTTTGGAACAGATGGGTCAACTTTGAATTCCAATAGCCGTCAGTGGGCCGCATGAAATCATTGAGCCATCTAAGAACGCAGATACTATAAAGAAAACAAAGTTCATTGCAAAAAAACTCATTTGTGTTTCATCATAGCAATTCGTACGTACGCCAACCTAGTCAGTACCTTCCTAACGAAATACGTACGCACAGTACATTTCGTTACACAAACAGTGCATTGAAGACTAGTAAATTTGCTGTTGCACTTCTTTTGAGAATTTTTCGATATATGGTCTGTATTTCCACGTAGAAAGCCTGAGTCCTGATTCCAAACGTTCATCAGAAAGACGACATCTCATGCGATTTGGTTGTGTATTTCATTTGTGAGAACAGTGATTCGCACATATATGTGCTTCCAAATACGCAAGCAACCTTCTTGACATTTATCAGGATACCAGGTGCTTTAACATACCCTCTATAAAAGTCGACGACAGTTGCATCCCCCGTATCCTCAACTTCTCCGAATTTGGCACGAAGCTCTCCAGAATTTTGAATTTCAATCAGTTCCATCTGAAGGTCTTCTGGTACGCTCTCGATTTGGCACTCAAACGTTGAGGAAAAAGTTTTGAGAGGCATGTGATGATCACCACAATCTCCAAATCTGTCCTTGAGATTCTCGCTAATGTCGGAGATATGATCAGCATTCGAGCATTTAATGGTTGGATTCCGCTCTTTCAATGTTAAGAAATGAGCAAAATTTCCTTGACGGACTTGGCTTTCCTAGAAGCGCATCGCACACTGAAAGGCCCCAATGTGTTCTACAAAACATGCACAAACTGGTTCTGGCCTCACCTGCTTGTTCAGCTTGTTCAGATGACCAGTGACGTCAACAAGGTATGCCAATTGATCCAAAAATTCAGGATCCCTTGATTCTGCTGTCTCTTTTCCTTTTTTGGCAATGAATCTGATATCTCGGCCGAAGTTGATACACATGCTGGAGCATGGCTGCTTTGCTGAGCCATCGTACTTCCCAGAAGTACAGCAGATCACCGTACTCAGAATCAATCTCCTTCAACATCTCCCGAAATGGTTTATGGTTCAGACATCTAGACAGTATAAAGTTCACATCTTTTATCACCAAAGACATGACATCATTCAGTGATGCCGACTTCGCGCACAGCACCTGCTGATGCATAATACAATGCAATTTAACAAATTTAATGCGAATTTCACCAACAACTCCTTTTTCGATCAGTGTGACTATGCCTTTATTTTCGCCAACCATAGACCCAGCACCATCCATCGTAACATTAACCATTCTGCTTTCAAGCTGCAGGTTCATACCTTCCAGGGTAGCTTTAACAGCTTTGACACCTTCTCCAATGGTTGTGCTCTTCAATTGATACAAGCACAAGAAGTCTTTATCTATTTCAAATTGCTGGGTCATTCCTCGAAAGAAAATAGTTAGTTGGGTTGTGTCTCGAGCATCGGTGCTTTCATCCAAGCAGATCGAATGATATTCAAAGTTTTTACAGGAACCTTCAAGGACTGCTTGACAACCTGAGACATTACCGTATTATGTACAGTACAGTAAAGTCAAGTGTCAATCAATTGTGAGAGTACGCGAACCAACTAGAAAGGCCTATGGGGGCGTATGCGGCCCACGGGCAGCAGGTTGCCGACCCCTAATCTAAACAGCTACCTGACGTAAATAAACAGTCCGCTGTTTCTAAGGACTGAAATCATAAAGGAAACAGTGAGGAATGAAAGAAAGGCCATAAAAAGAGCTTAGCCATGAAATTACCATAACTAGTAGAGAAGTCTAACAAATGACCAACAAATACGTAAAATAAAGGAGCGTACTTTACCTGGTTGCGTACATCCTGAATGTCTTCCGTGGCAATGACTTCCATTTCCAGGGAATCAGTGCAAGATCTAGAAAGAGAGAGCACTCATCATGTTAGTCAAGTATGTACAGCACAATGGAAAGATACCTGCTATCTGTAATTGTTACAAACTATCACTACCTGCTAAAACTTTGCAAATGGGTGACATGATTGTGAACCAGGCTGCACAGACAAAGAATGAAATACAAATATCAAATCCTTCCTTCTCTAGAGCTCGGCTGGCACGTCGGGGGTAGCGTTCCGAAATCTATTCGTCTCATCAACAACCTGAACCTCACCAAACATGAACCTCGACAAACCTGAACCTCACCAAACCTGAACCTCACCAAACCTGAACCTCAACAAACCTGAACCTCACCAAATCGCTTCAACCTCTTTCCCATTATCATTTACTTGGAGATCTTTCCATATATTACCGATTCTTTTTTTAGTGAGTTATGTTGAAGAAAGTACCATGGTGGCCTATACAAAGCCCCAGCAAAGGAAGACAGAAGAAAGCGTAGGGCTAAGAAAAAATGAGATCAGATCAAGTTTATTGCTCTTAGATTTGAAAGATAGCAGGTGATCCAGGAAAGCAAGAAAGGGCACGACGTTCCATAAATTGCATGTTGTAGGGATGAATGATGATTTGTGGAATAAAGTTCGTGGATTAAGCAATGGAACTTGGAAAGGGTGTGAATGAGTTGAGCTTCTATTGGTCCTGAGATGCCTCAAAGGAACTGGAATAATATCCCTGATCTCCTGAGAGCAATGCCTGTGAAAGTACATGTAAAAGATGGAAAGATCTCCAACTAAACGACGATGGGAAAGAGGTTGGAGAGATTTGGCAAGGTTAGAAATGTTGATGAAACGAATGGCTTTGGACTGGACTTTGTCAAGAAAACAGAGAGTGGATTTTCAAGCACCACCCCAGACGTGGGAGCAGTACTCTAGAGAAGGACGGATTTGGGACTTGTATATAGTTAGAAGGTGAGAGGATGAGAAAACCCGCGGGCTCTGGCGAGGAAACCGAGCTTTTGAGATGCATGTTTAGCAAGGGGAATGGATGTGAATTTTCCAACTGAGATTAGATGAAAGAGAAAGACCAAGTTGTGTGAAAGAAGCTGAAGTGTCCAGTTTACGACCATTCACGAAGACAGGTGGAAAGTTTTGATAACGTTTGCGTGAAGTGACAGCCTGTTTCGTCTTGCTTTGGATGAACGAAACTAGGTTGTCTTTGCCCCACTTCTCAATAAGTGTCAGATCATTGGAGAGAAGAGAGACTAAAGTGTTTCTGTGGAGCTGCATATCGGTGGAAGCATGGTCATTTGAATTGAACGAAAATGAAGAACTTAGGAAGGTATCATCAGCAAAGGAATGAATGCTAGAAGACGTAGAGGTGAGCAGGTCTTTGATGAAGAGGATGAAGAGTACAGGAGAGATGACAGAGCCCTGGGGTACACCAGCATTGATTGAGTGCAGATTAGAGAGGAAGCCATCCACTCTGATGGCCATTGACCTATCAGAGAGGAAACTACCAACCCATTCCATGAGAGCGTGATGGAGACCAAACCTCGGTAGTTTAGCAAGAAGACCTTTGTGCCAGACGCAATCAAAGGCCTTGGAGATATCGAGAGAGGTTACCCTGCTATTACCACAGGATTCTAGAGCAGAGGACCAGGCATGGACAGCATAAGCAAGAAGATCGCCAGTAGATCTGGCTTTTCGAAAGCCATACTGCTGATCAGAGAGAAGATTGTTTGTTTCAAGGAAAGTAAGACGTTGTTTAGTGATAATGGTCTCAATTGCTTTAGAATTGAGTAAAGTGATTGCAATGGGACGATAGTTGAGTGGGTTAGACATGTCACCTTTCTTTGGAATAGGAAAGAAATGGGCTCATTTCAAGGAGGTAGGAAATATGCCAAGAGTGTAGGAAAGCTGAAATAGCTTGCTCCCTTGACCTGAAATCCAGTTCTCTATTCCAGGGGAGACATGAAAATCAAAAGAAATTGCAAAGAAAGGTGGATATGAAGATTAAACCTAAGCTACCAGCTAGCAATCAAAGCTTTTAGCGTCTTAAATGGCCATTTTCTGTCGTTCACCATCAACAATGTCGTTAGGAGAGACCAACTCGTAAAATGGGATTAAAGAATGGAACCGAACACAATGCGTGGCTTACTAAAAGCAATCAATGGTAATTATCATGTTCTTTAGACCTTTCCTACCATCAATAGTGACTATAGTCAAAACAATTATCAACTGTACATCTCTATCGTATATTCAAGAGTAAATCACAAAATCCTAAAAATTGCTGCGCCAAGAAAACGCATGTTCACTGTAAACTGCAGCAACCAGTAACGATATCAGATCTATTTCCTGGTTCTTGTCTTCGCCCAAAGAAATTCGAAAAAGCAGATTGGTGGTAATTGGAACCTTGAATTAGCTGAAGATTCTTCGCTTTTATGATAAGAATGCAGCTAGAGATTTCCTAAAGGTGAATCGGTACTGAAATTATGAAGACCAAGCTCTTCATATGCATCTTTCATTTTAGAAAAAAATAACTCTAATACAGGCGTGGGCTAACGGCACCTACAGAGGACTCCCCTGATCAACAACACAACTTGCAGTGCACAACTTGTAGTGTGATTAAGAAAAAGAGCCTCTTTTAATGTTGAAAGCCTGGCAATTCTCTATAAATTCAGTAAGCTTGAGGTAAATAAACTTTATATTTGCGGCTTAGTTTATCAAGATCGTATAACTTTGGAGATTTACTATCGGTGAGTTCAGGTAATGAAGCACTTTAAGAAATGCCATATAAAGACATGAACACATTTTGAATCACCGACATCGTCCTATCGGGACATGTTAAGCTCACTTGAATGCTGGAAGAATTTTGGCAACATCCTTTTATAGCAAATTAATGCAATCAACAGTAGCTTGATCTTCGTAGCTTACAATCTTAAAAAACCCAGCATGAAGAGTTAATCACAAAGGAGGCAAAGCTGTAAGGAGCAGGCTACGAAAACTGAATTTCAAATGTAGAGGGAAGGAATAGCGACGAAGAAATTGTGCCAAGTGGCATGCAGCAAACCAAAAGGGTAATAAGGACCATCCCAAACAATTTGTCTTGGAGGATGCTCTGATGATAGGTCTTAAAATACAGAAGAAAGTTACAAGTACTAAGCACATGGGATGAAAAATACATACCTGATCATGCTAATGACTTGAGGTTGGGGCAAATTGTAGGCTATTTGACCGTTGATGCTAAATAACTGATCATTTGCTGACAGCTGGCCATCAGCTGAGCTTCCTGAAATTGACGTGAAAGCTAAAAATCACAATAGGCATTTGGCACGTAGTTGAAATACAATGGGAGGAGGGGCGGTACAGGAAAGCGCTGACATACCCCTCGTTTAAAAGGGGGACGGAATGGGGTCTTTGATCATTGATATCAATGGCAAGTATATCAGTAAAAACGAATATTACACAGTCAGTTGACTTATAAAATCTAAATCTATAAGAGCTGATATAAGACAAGCAACCTTATATATATCAACAACCAACCAAACAAGAGGAGAAACAATTGCCAGTGCAACAACCGATTCTTCAAGGAAAAACGCATCCACCAACATCGCCAAATTGTTCCTTCAACTTATCGGCAAAAACTTCCCACTCTCACTAACTCCACAAAATATTCAACCGTAACAACATAAAAAGTCAGTTACAGCTGCTCAGCAAACGTGGACATAGTAACCTAATCACACAAAAATAAACTTGTCAAAAGACTGCAACAGCAAAACTAAAACCAATTGCCCTACCCAAGGGAGCTGCAGAGCAACCTTTCTTATCTTCAAACGTGAAGTGGACGCACCGAACATCCCTAGAAGAGCCTCATAGAACTTCATTGATAGGATCTTCTGAACGGAAATCAAAACAGAAGTTAAACGGTGGCAAACAATCGTTGAATAACGAAAATATGAAAGAAAATTGAGCCAATTATGTTCAACGGAAAAGCTCATCATCATGAAATTTTAAACTGCGTTGCATATTTGATTTCGAGCGTAGCAGACACCAGAGACAGGGAGCTGAGATTTTCTAGGGAAGTGGAATTCATGAGGTGGTTTACGTTGTCTTCCTCACCAATTGAGTTTTAATAGTGACACATGGAGGAATCGAACTGACAACCCCTGTGTTGTGAGTCTGCATGCTTAACAACTACGCCACGGCACCATTCATCATGAAATGCCCCATCTAAAATTAACATCTCAACAGACGTTAGGAGCTTGTTTCAGAATTTCACCATGGAAACAAGTACTTCCTGGCCAGTTACAAGACTAAGACCTTCATGATTTCGTCATCCCACTGTATCGTTCTATAGCCATTTTATTGTAACTTTCAATTTCTCCCGTCGTCCTTTGCGTGTGTCAGGTTCCCATGGTTATGCGCAGTCTGTTAAGATTCTGCATGCCTGAAAGTCCTGATGAGCATGAAACTCAGAGTTATAAACCAATACTTACTCTCTTTCGTTACAATATCATAATCGCTCTTGCTCCTCTGTTGAGCACGTAATGTGATTTTTGAATGCCTTAAGGTCAGACAAAGTCAGACATTAATTAAAGACTTTTTCGGCAACAACAGGCACTTCTGCGTTAGTGCATACTGAAACAAATTCTACATTGACAGGATCATATTTTTCCTCATACGAAACAAGGCTAGCATTCGATTACTTTCTCCAAGTCTTATCTAGTCACTTCGCCTTGATCAAAATTCAATAGAGCTTCACTCTAACATGTTTCTACATGAACAACATGAATAAATTTTGCGGCACAGTTACAAAGAACTCAGTCGTAAGATTACCTGCAACAACGGATCGGATGATAACGGGCTTTTCACTTCCTGCTACAAATCCGAAACCTACAAAGTATGGACGTTGTGAATAATTGATGAGGAAAGTAGATGAACCAAATTGGAATATACATGATCGATCTCATTAAATTCACTACATGCTAAGCAGCATCTGGGCATTGCAAAGTTGTCAGAAATTAGACTAGAGATCAAGACCAGGCTTAGGGTTCGTTTTAAGTTCAAGTGAACATTATGAGACATTGTCTTTGTTACCATTGGTTTCCGATCAAATAGTATTTACTGAAATGGACACGATTGCAATCAACGACCCCTCACGACTTTCTAAGCAAGAGCCAGCATATCACAGCTTCACAAACTATTCTCACCGCAGTGCATTAGAATAAAAATTAGATTACATAATTACGCATTTTCCAATATAAGAGCTCTAAGTCCTTGTGATGATACTGAACTTGACATGGGTATGTCGGAAGAGCATTTCAAGATTTCAATGAGGTAGGGATTAAGCCAGCCTATCCATGCTTGAATAAAGTGAGACGAGTGTCAGCAAGAAGACAAGGAACAATCAAATACAGATTTGATAGTGACCATAATGAAATTAAAAAAGGAGAGGTATTTGAATCCTCTTACTGATAAAATAATCGATAGGTTTAGGTTTCCTGAAAATTCCCTACCTCAGTTCTAGTTGTTGAAAGATACATATAAAATTTTGCGTATCAAGAGGCCATAATTGCTTGGTTCAAAGAAATCTGTAAGAATACTACTATGATCTGATGTGAATGAAGAAATCTTACGGATTTCACACAACTTGGTAGAGATAGAAGTGGGTAAAAGATTGATATAGCTAGAATGAATAAAGGAAGCGCATTGAGAGTCTCACCATCTCTAGCGTGTCGCTTGATAACAACTTTTCTTCGCTTTGCCTTTAAAGCCTTTGAAATTTAAAATAACTCGACAATTACATGGATTAAACAAGGTGCTAGAATGCTTATGCAATCAATAATTACATGTAGGTTTTCCATTGATACGCAGTTTCAAAGCTACTACTGACAAAAAAAGAATTTCAAGATTATGCAGACATTTTGCAACCTGAAATAATTTGAAGTTACAAATTCTGACACCATCTGGTTGCCAATGGAACACATCTTGTGATGCAAAGATGGTTTCGCGGTCCAGTGCCGGTGATTGACCAGCAATCTCCTTCAAAATTATAGGGGTGGTCATTTCAAAAGCAAATGGTCGCTCCTTTGTGACAGGAGGACAAATGGTGTAGAAACCTGCAGCAACATACAATTTAATTTTCAGGTAATCTTCTTCTTCTTTCTCCGGCTTTTTCCACTTCAAGCAGGGTCGCCGTTTGCGGTCATGCGCTTCCATCTTAAGGGGTCTGCTGCATCCTCCGTTCTCAACTGCTTTTCTTCAAGATCTTCTCTGACACAATCCATCCACTTCCTGCGAGGCCGACCTTGCTTTCTTCTTCCTTCTTCTTTCATGTTGGTTGCTCTTCTAATGATGTGTTACTCGTCTCTCCGTAGAATGTATCCATACCACCTTAGCCCTTTCTCTTGGAACTTTCTATTCATTTCAGCAACTTTCGCTATTCCTCTGATTTCTCTCTTTCCACGTGATCTAGGAGGGTCTGGCCACAGGCGCATCTCAGCATTCTCATTTCTGTGGTATTCAGTTTCTTCTCTTGTGCTTTCTTTATAGCCCCGGTCTCAGCTCCATACGTCATGGCTGGTCTCACTGCCACCTTGTACACCCTTCCTTTCCTTTTTGCTGACAGCTTTCGGTCGCACATCACTCCTGACAGTCTTTGCCAATTCCGCTACCCTGCCTGGACTTTTTTCCACCTCCACACTCAGCTCTCCATCAGTACTCAGGTATTTGAAGTTCGTAACTTTCTTCAGTGTATGGTCTTGCCGTCTAATATATCTTTCTTCCTGATCACAAAAAGGCATGTACTCTGCCTTCTGCCAGCTCACTTTCAAACCCCTCTCCTCAATCGCTCTCCTCCAGTCCTTTGCCATAATCTCTGCTTCTTCTCGGTCCTTTCCGCAAAGAGCAATGTCATCAGCAAACATTATGTCATCAGCAAACATTATGCTCCAGGCGGAGTTTTCCTGATCATATCTACTATGACGTCCATAACTAGGTCAAAGATGTATGGACTCCGTGCAGATGCTTGATGAAGTCCTACCTTCGCTGTAAACTCGTCTGAGTCACCTACACAGCTTCTAAAGACTGCCTTCACGTAATGATACGTCTTTCACTAGTATCGCATATTTTTTAGGCACTCCTTTCTCTCGCATACATCGCCATATCTCCTGTCCAGGCCCTGTCATAGGCTTCTCTAGGTCAATACAAATTAGGTCTAATTTTTCTGTTTCTCCCTGTGCTTTTCCATAGCCATCCGTAGGATATGGATGGCGTCCTTTGTACTGCGTCCTAGCATAAACCCAAACTGTTAGTCTCCTCCCTCAGTCTTTGCTCGATAATCTTTTCCTGAATCTTCATCGTTTGGGACATTAGTTTGATCCCTCTGTAATTACCAAAGTCTTGGATGTCACAATTCTCCTTGTATATGGGGGTGATGGCACTTTTCCTCCACTCTGCAGGCATGACTTCCTCCCTCCAGATCATCTGCACGAGTTGGGTTAGCTTCTCTATCCCTGCTTCTTCAAGACTTCGCCGCGCTTCAACCGGCATGTTACCTGGGCCTACAGCCTTGCTGTTCTTCATCTTACTCACCGCTTTCTTTACTTCCTCTCGTATCATATCCTTTGTCATTCCTAGGTTTGCTATGCCATCTTCCATCACTGTCCTAGGGTTCTCCTCATTCAATAGGTTGTCAAAGTAAGTTTTCCAACGTTCCAAGATCTTTCATCTTCTGTTAGAACTTTACCCTCTGCATCCTTCATATGTCTTATCTGCGTCACGTCTTTACAGGTTTTATCCTTCTTCTTGGCTAACTTATATACCTTTTTCTCTCCTTCCGGTGTTTCCAGTTCTTCATAGAGTTCTGCCTATCCTTGTCTTTCTCTGCAGGCACAGCTCTGATGTTCTCTTAGCTTCTTGGTACACCCTTCTGTCTCTATCTGCACTTGTCTCATCCCACACTTTCTTTATTGCCTTCTTGCTCCTCACACTATCTCGCAACTCATCGTTCCACCACCATGTTTCTTTGTCGGGTGGTGCTTCCTTTCCCGATGTTTTTCCAGTCTTTCTTCTGCCACTTGCCGCATCATTTTGCTGTTCCGATAATACTTCGCTCTAAAGCGTTCTGACAGCACGAGAGCAAAACTACATCACACGTTGATGAATTCAGTTAAGCGAGATTAATTCTTCTTTTTTTTTTAAACTTCATTTTGATATGAACTAAACATACAAATACAAAGCTCTCTAATAATAGGTAATTTGTATTCGGCTGACCTAATTACAGGTATTTCTAGTATAAAAAAATGAATGAGTGAATAGAATAATAACATGACGAATAAAAAAAAATTTAATAAGAAGAATTAAAGGTTGCAAGGAGACCGTAAGTAGGAAAGAAGGTCTGGGTTAGTCCAAGGTTTATTACGCATGCAGAATATGTAGTAAGTTGTGCGATTATAGTTGATAATTTAGTAATTATGTAGTTAGTATGTGCTTTGTCAATGGTTAGATCGCTTCACATCTGAATGAACGAATCGCATGATTGTCTAAAGATTCCAAGTGAACCTATTGACAAGCTCAAAAATTTAACGTGGCGGTATTTCGATGTTAGGTCATTCAGAAGGTAGCGATATTTGGAAAATTTCCTATCAGCGTTATTATCAAGGTTTGTCTCAAAGCCAACGCTCAATTCTAGAACATAGATAGTATTAGAAGGAGTGGAGATGAGCATGTCAGGACGCAGGTCGTCACCAGTGACGAGAGAAGGGGAAAGATATTGTGGGAGGTCAACATAGAAAGTACGATGATTTAAATATTGAAATTTTGAGGCCAAGAAGCTTAGTGCAGAGTCATGTCTCCATGTGAAGCGGCCCTCGCTGAGATAAGATCTACAACCTGCAACAACGTGGAGAAGAGACTCTGGCTGGAAGCAAAAGGAACAGTCAGACGTTTGGGAGAGATTCCACAGGTTGAGATTTTTCCGAGCCGCAACTGTGTTATTAAGGTACCTGACAGTGAAGTTAAAGACGTTTTTGGGTAGTTTACTTTGGGCAGACGACCAGAGAGAATTTACAGTTTTCAAAGAGTGATTCAGGAGGAAAGTAACGAGAAAGCCTTGAGAGGTTAAGTTAGATCGGAGTTTGTCGGTATGGTTCTGACGCACTGCCTTTCAAACTTGCTTAGTGTTTCGGTATGTATCATATAATATGTTCATACCGAAACTAGTACTTCTCCACAGGGATTTATTGCATCGTTCGATGAAGATTTCAGCGCGGTACGTAGGACAGTGCGACATTGTAGGAAATTTACAGAAGGAAGAAGGAGATTCAAACCAAATTGGTTTCGAGGAAGACTAATACCACTGAGGGTGGCGCTAATTGGAAGATCTAACCATTTTCTCACGAATCTTACCACAACGTTGTCGAGATTCTCGGTGACTCATGCCTTGGAAAGATTGGCGACAGTTAGATGCCAGGAAAGCTTAGAAAGAACGTAGCGTTGATAGAGGAGAAGTCTGTTTTTGGGAAGGATGCGTAACGAATCGATTAGTTTCAACATGTCGAGAAGAGATGATTCAAGGTGGGTTTTGTGCTGATGATTGTCCATTTGGAAATTGAAGAAGCGACCGAGATATTTAAAGGATTCACGATTTTTAACTACTGGCAAAAGTTCGGTGTTGATGAAAAGTTAAGGTTGAAATGTAGAGAGCTGGAAGAGAATTTTCTGATTCCAAAGGTGACGCATTTATCAACCCTAATAATCATGTTTGCCCATTGGCACCATTTAGTAAAACAGTTTAAAAGGAGTTGATTTTCGAGCTCGTCAGTTGTAACGACCGCTGCGTCATCTGCGAATTGTAACCAATGAATAGGGTTAAAGAGACGATCAGTAGAATCATGTGTAGAGAAACCGAGTTGTTTGTATTTCTCTTGCTTAATGACTTGAATAAATGTATTAAAGCATATGTTGAAAAGTAGGGGGCTGAGGGAATCCCCTTGAGGGACGCCTGTACCGACGGGAATAGCAGGAGAGGTAAAGTTATCAGTAATGATGGAAGTCTGAAAGTTTTCATAAAGATTGATATTAAAGTTTGTATAGAAAGTGGTAAATGATGATGATTGAGAACCTCTTTGATGAGTTTGTGGCGCACTTCTCCGAAAGCATTTGTCATGTCAATAAGAGTGATGATAACCGAGCGCTGTTTTATGCGTGCCTTGTCGATAATGGATGTCATCATAGAAGTGTGTTCAAGAACCCCTCATCATAATAATGATAATGATAATAATAATAATAATAATGATGGATCATGACCAGTATATCCACCGAATGGCTCTTCATCTGGTCGCTAAAATACTTTACAAGGTTTAAAGTTTCCAAAAAGCAGGAAACAATGTTACATAAGTCTGAAAGGTAAGGTTAATAATTGATTAAAATTTGTCATATAAAATTGAAATAAATTAGAGCTAAAAGTTAGGTTCTTTCTTTTAGGGTACAAACTCAAATTTTCTTCTTTGCTTCAGTGAAGAAATGTTCTCTAGATTTTGATGAGAATTGGGCTTTTGTTTTCGCATTTCTTATTGCAATTAGCATCCTGTTAAAAATATCGGCTACATTGTTCCTCAAAGTTTTACAACCAGTTGAAGATGCAATTAATGGTGCGGAGCTTTATCGCAGATGTCTGCTGTTTTCTTTTAGTGATAGGTCCATTTATTCTGGCTTATTACGATCTGATATATATTTAAGAGCTAATATTACAAGGTGCCAGACCCTTCTCTCTACCATAAGCAACAAGCCGAGTGAAATGACGTCCTTTTCTTTAACGTAACGGCCAAGAACAAAACTTGCAGCTGTATTCTAAATTTGTTGTAATCCTTTTTGTAGTTGCAATGAAAGTGGCTGAAATACAGCATCAGCATAAATCTGCAACTTGCTTTTTCAGTTTCAGCGACATGATATTCTTGAATTTTTTAGTATATAGAGAGCCCCAAAACAGGATGATGTTACCTCGTTTGCGTGTTCTTCCCATAAAAAATGCTGATCTAACATGACGCCAAGTCATTTTGCTGACATTTCATTTTCAACTGGTTGTTATCGAATTTTGAGTGCGGGGCTAAAATCATCGAGGCTGTGGTGACGCGATAGTTGCTTTGTGCTAAGGATCATGACCTTCGTCTTCCTTGGATTTAAGGCAAGGTCAGCAGATGCCGACCATGCATTTAGCTTCACTAGGTCATTCTCCATAGCATTTTCGAGGTAATAGCAATTATTTGGTCTGCGTTGGGCGACAATTGTTGTATCATCAGCGTACTGAAAACAAGGTTGTTCCATTTCTCTTTGAAGATATTTTAAACTAGCCCAGATAGCAGGGAATACCTGCTTTATGCTCATTTCAGCAAGGAAAGCTTTGAAGTATTCTGCATACATCGCAAGTGAGCTTGGCATCAGGGTGCAGACCCTCGGATTCCACTGGAGACAAATGACCGAGATAACAGGCTGATAGGCTCCTTTACTTCGTATGCTGAACGACCTCAACAAACCTTACAATTTTAGGAATCGCTTAATTTCGAAAATCATAGGCATTTCTATACAATCCACGTATTACATATTTTGCCGACGGAACAAGGACTGGACAGACCCTCCTTTGATTGACCCTTAAACTGTGTTTTCGCTTAATTCAACATAGTATTTCCACCTTCCTTTTTGTTTCTTATTCCGCTTGAATTATTATCATTAGTATAAGATAGAGATTTTAAATGAAAGAATTTATGCTCCATTATCGTCAATTTATACTGCTTTAGTAAAATTGATAGGGAGCTGAGTTGCGTTCCGTCCCGGAGTATGACGTTAAACTGCTTCAAGTCTGGTCGCCGGACATCCAGATTGTCGGACCAAGACATGGTTCTGGTCAGTGACGTGCTTGAGCAACGTCGGCAAGATAGAAAAAGCAACAAGCGTTTGCTGATACAGTCAAGAGAGATCACAACTTGTTTAAACAGAGACACGCAACCCGCGTCGCCACCTTCAACACTCTCACCCTGAAAAGCTATTGGAGACGGATGGCATTGATTGGCTTCTTTGAATCTAAGAAAATAGAAGTCTGCGCAATCCAAGAGCATCGCATCAAGCATGATGGTGGAATCCGCAAACTCCAACTGCCTGGTAAATGGGAACTGCTTGCTGCAACTGCAGATGAGCACGAAAATGGAGGCGTAGGATTCCCCCTTTCTCCAAAACCTCAACAGTCGCTTGATAAGCACCACTACACCAACAGCAGAATCATCAGATTGCAATTTGCAGGAAAACGCAAATAGGACAGCAAAACTCACCTTCGGGCAGCCTATGCTCCCACAAACACATCTAAAACCGAAGACAAAGACTCCTGCTACCTAGGTCTCGAAGCAGCCACTGCAGATATCCCTCATCGCGACACCTTGTACATCCTTCATGACATGAATGTAAGACTTGACCACCGTTTTGTTAAATATCCATGCTCAGATGCAGCCACCGATAATGGTGAAAGAATGGCTGATTTCATGACAAACCACAACTTTTCTCAGCTATGTGCACCATGAGAAAATCAAGACTGCAATGGTACACACACACTGGATCTGCAGGATATAAATCGAGAATAGACCATTGCCTAGCCAGAAATCACTACAGGAGGTCAGTCTTAGATTGTGAACTCTCCACACAAAGCGCACCAAGGTCTGACCACCGACTTCTAATGGTAACAACGCGGCTACGCTTTGCCGCGCCTCCTCAACGAAGGGACTACTCAAAAAGTCCAATAATTGTGGAGGATATAAGCAGAGGTGAGTGCACAGAACATCAACGCCTATGAAAAGTTTGGCAACACAGTAAGAACTGTTTCTGAGCTCGCTCCAAAGATTCAGCACACAAAAAGAGGCAAACCATGGCTGGACAATGACATCGTCGAGGCTCGAAAAAACCTTGATGTAGCTAGACAGCACCTGAAAACTGATTACAACGCTGCCTCAAAGAGAATTGCTGCAGAATGTGGCAAGGAATTTTCCGAGCTATATACTCAAAAGCAGGAGAATTACTACAACAGCATTGCTGAAAATATTGAATTGACATCTCGTGAGAACAAAGCCAAAGAAGCATTCAAGGCCATAAATAATCTGACTGGCAGGAAAAGAAGGACACCTTGTGGAGTAACGGGCAATTCTCCTGAAGAGCGCATTCAGAAAAGACAGAACCACTTCAAAGAGCTGCTACCTGCAAAAGAGCCACCTGTCACTAAAGAAGTCCGCGAAGTCCTTGAAGATCTACCGATCCCAACGGAACCGTTCACACTTGAAGAATCAAGAACAGCTGCAAATGAACTAAAAATGGAAAAGCTTGTGGGGAAGATGAGATACCACCTGAATTTTTGAAGCTAAAACCGATCCAAGAAGTACTCCTGCCAATTCTCAACAAAATTCATCAGGAAGAGAATACACCAGTTGACTGGCTTAGATAACAAATTGCACCAATCTGCAAGAAAGGCGAGAGCTCAGTTCCTGGGAACTATAGAGGAATTGCACTGATGTATCTGGTAGCAAAACTCTCCAACCGATTTCTGTTGAACCGAATATGACCGCACCTCGACCATCTCCTTAGAGAAAATCAGAATGGCTTCAGAACCGGCCGCAGCATAACACAGCACATCTTAGCTCTCAGAAGGATCAATGATGAATGCAGTATCAGAAAGAACTGTTCATGAGTCATCACGTTTATCGACTTCTGCAAGGCTTTTGATTTTGTCTCAAGAAGCCAACTAAACAAGATCTTCCTCGCCTATGGCATCCCAAGCAAAATAGTCAAGCTTGTAATGCGCCTGTATGAAAGTACCACTGCACGCGTCCTAACACCAGATGGACCTAGCGAAAACTTCGGCATCACAGCAGGAGTCTTGCAAAGAGATACACTGGAACCATACTTCTTTGTGATTGTTATTGACTACATCATAAGAAATTCAGTACATGAAGTAGGGGAGGAAACATAGGTTTCAGAGTAAACAGAAGACGATCCACATGGCATCTTGGACTCAATCTCACGGATCTCGACTTTGCCGATGACATTGCACTGCTTACTGACAACCTAACCGATGTGCAAACTCTTCTATCACGTGTTGAACAGTGGGCCTTGTCCGCGGGACTGTTCATCAAAAATAAAGAGTACATGGAAATTGGGCATCCTAATGTTTACCTAAATACCATCGAAACTGCCCTAATCAAATAGGCACTTTCTGTGCAAAAAGCATTTTAATTCAAACCTGATTTTAAAAATTATATTGAGAAGGCACAAAATGTATAGATGCATTGATTAGGTGGTAGATGGGTTCTACTCATCGTCCGGGTAAGTACCACCACTCTACCTTTCAGTGCCTTCAGTAACTATGTCACCTTCAGCTCTAGGGTAGAGATGCCGGCGCTTGTGGTTGGTTTGCAATCATGAACAGGGTCTGCTGGTGATTAACTTGCCAGTCTGTTCCCTGGCTATAAATGAGGGTACAGTTGGAAAGGGTGCACTGCAGGCCCGCCGCCAGATAGTACAGAGGCCCAAAACCATTGGTAGCGCTTTGGGAGGCTGCCTCATAAGAATCCACGGCTGCCTGTTATGCAAGTTCACAACTGGAGCTACTCTTAGCTCGCAGCTCCAGGGGGCTCTTCTGAGGCCACAGGATAGCTAAGGGAGCTCTCAAGGGATTTCAGTTTACCGCTACCACTGTCATTTTGACTGTCCCAACCACCACTCACCATTCCTTCAACATGATTCAAAACAATTCAAACAACTCAACTGCATCAACTAACGTGGCACCTAACCCTTTTCCATCTCATTCTGCAGCATCCGTGGACTTTCTTCCAACATCAATCCAGTACATCATAATCTCCAATCCATAAACCCCTATGCACTCTTTCTCACTGAAACCAAAATCAAACCGCTTGATCCCAGTAACAGCACCGTTCTCTCTCCTCATCTCAAATTCCCAGGTTATGAGTTATTTTCCTCCTTCTTCCCTAATGGTGGGGTTTGTGCATTTATTCGCTCTGATGTGCAGACCTTACACTTCAAACAATTCGATCTTTCTAATCCTGGCCTTCAACTCTTCTGGTTGAAAATTTCCCTTTCTCAAGCCACAAAGTACGTTTGCACTCTATACTGATCTCCTAACTCAAACAATCATGAACTTCCTTTCGACCACCTTTCCAAATCAATCGAAGCCATCACTTTACAATCTCCACGCTCTGAAATCATTGTTCTTGGTGATTTCAACATCCACAACTCCAACTGGCTCTCCTATTCCTCCAATCTCACCAACCCTGCTGGTCGAGAAGCTGATGCCTTTACCATTGTCAATGACTTGACACAGGTAATTTCAGAGCCGGCACGCGCTCCTGATTGTGCAGGAGACAAAGCAAATACTCTCGATCTTTTCCTCACATCCAATCCTAGCATTTACTCTCCTCCCACGGTTAGCTCTCCTCTTGGTAACTCTGATCATTGCCTCATAACCTTACGGCATGACTTCCTGCCTCACCTGGATAGGCCCTCCGCAAAAGAGTCTTTCACTACAACAAGGCTGACTGGGACTTCCTTCGCACTTTTTACTCTTCTTACCCTTGGTCTTCAGGCTTTTCAAATCATCCTTCCTCTCTTGCTTCTTTCATCACCGACGCGATACTTCTTGGCATGGATCTTTTTATTCCTTCTTCTTACAAGCCTGGTGAAAGAAATTCCCCTAAGTGGTCCAATTCACAGTGCGCCAAAGCTGTGAATAACAAAAACCACTACTTCAAGGAATGGAAGCGACTTCAAACCCAACATTCAAGAACTTCTTTCACCCACGCAAGTAACATTTGCTCCAAAAACCATCAAAAATGCCAAATCATCCTTTTTCCAACGCATCAACAACAAAATCCCTTATTGCCAGACTGGCTCTCGCTCCTTTTGGTCTATGGCCAAAGTTGTCTCCCAAAACGTTTGCCAATCATCTTTCCCTCAACTAAAAAAGAACTCTGATGCTTTTTGTACGACTCCTTCATCCAAGACCAATCTTTTTGTGTCAGTCTTTGCCTCCAACTTCAGCCTGGACGACCAAGGTGTCCAACCTCATCACTTCCCCCCTTCAAAATTCACTATGTCACCCATTAAGTTCTCCACACGAAAAGTTCGCCAAACCCTTCTCCAGCTTGACACCTCCAAATCAAAAGGCCCTGATAGTATTCCAGCAATAGTTCTCAAAACCTGTGCTCCTGAGCTTGCCCCTATTCTTAACAAACTATTCCAGCTTTCCTACACTCTTGGCACATTTCCCACATCATGCAAACAAGCCCACGTTTTTCCTATCCCAAAAAAAGGCGACAAGTCTAATCCACTCAACTATCGTCCCATTGCAATCACTTCACTCATCTCTAAAACTATGGAGACCATCATCACTAAACAACTTCTTACCTTCCTTGAAACAAACAATCTTCTCTCTGATCACCAGTATGGCCTTCGAAAAGCCAGGTCTACTGGTGATCTTCTTGCTTATACTGTCCATGTCTGGTCCTCTGCTCTAGAATCCAGTGGTGAGAGCGGATTAATCTCTCTCGGTATCTCCAAGGCCTTTGATTGCGTCTGGCATAAGGGCTTTCTTGCTAAACTACCGAGGTTTGGTCTCCATCACACTCTCATTAATTGGATTGGTATTTTTCTCTCTGATAGGTCAATTGCCGTCAGAGTGGACGGCTTCCTCTCCAATCTGCACTCTATCAATGCTGCTGTACCCCAGGGCTCCGTCATCTCCCCTGTACTCTTCATCGTCTTCATCAATGACCTGCTCACCTCCACGTCTTCTAGCATTCACTCCTTTGCAGATGATACCTTCCTAAGTTCTTCATTTTCTTTCAATCCAAATGACCATGCTTCCACCAATATCCAACTCCACAGAAATATTTCAGCCTCGCTTCTCTCCAATGATCTGACAGTTATTGAGAAGTGGGGTGAAGACAACCTAGTTTCGTTCATCCAAAGCAAGACGAAACAGGCTGTCACTTCACGCAAACGTTATCAAAACTTTCCACCTGTCTTCGTGAATGGTCGTAAACTGGACACTTCAGCTTCTTTCACACAACTTGGTCTTTCTCTTTCATCTAATCTCACTTGGAAAACTCACATCCATTCCCTTGCTAAACATGCATCTCAAAAGCTCGGTTTCCTCGCCAGAGCCCGCGGGTTTTTCTCATCTTCTCACCTTCTATCCATATACAAGTCCCAAATCCGTCCTTCTTTAGAGTACTGCTCCCACGTCTGGAGTGGTGCTCCAAATTCTACTCTCTGTCTTCTCGACAAAGTCCAGTCCAAAGCCATTCGTCTCATCAAGAATCATAACCTCACCAAATCGCTCCAACCTCTTCCCATCGTCGTTTAGTTGGAGATCTTTCCATCTATTACAGATACATTAACGGACATTGTTCTCACTAGATCAGGGATATTATTCCAGTTCCTCTGAGGCGTGTCAGGACCACCAAAACCTCAACTCATTCACACCCTTTCCAAGCTTTACTACCTAATCCACGAAATCTGTCCCATAAATCATCATTCATCCCAAGAACATGCAACTTATGGAACGTATTGCCTTCTTCTTGCTTTCCTGAGTCCTACAACTTGCCAGCTTTCAAATCTAAGATCAATAAACTTGATCTTATCTCTCTATCCTCTTAGCTGCTCGCTTTCTTCTTTCTTCCTTTGTTGGGGCTTTGTATAGGCCACCATGGCCTTTCCGCAACATAACCCACTAAAAAAAAAAAAAAATTGAAACAATTGGAATGGTTAAGATTTGAAACACAAACCTGATGCAGTTCTTCAAAACTTTTATTCTCGTTGTTTGGATGTTTATATGACGTAACCTTTGATCCATGGCTAGAGAACAGAAAATGTATGAAGTGTCTAGTTGACACAGCTACTTCACACTGAAGGCTAATAAAACAATGGCAGCACTTAAACTGTCAAATTGCACATTAACTGCACATTGACCTATAAAGAATCAATAGGAATTCAGCTGATTTATATACTTCACTTGATTTACTTGTCAGCTAACTTCTCTCTCAGCAACTAAGCTAAACTACAGGTCCCATACACAGCAGTGAACAACACAAAGTTACCTAGTTTCCACTACAGATGGCTCAAGTTTAAGTTCAAGTTCATTTAACTTCAAAATTCCAAAAAAGAAACTGATAGAATGCTGTTCAATAAGGAGAATACGTTTAAGTGCTACAAAAACAATCTCATAAACTAAACAAAAACTGCACACATATGAAGGGGAATTTCTGAGGAGGAACTCTCTCAGAGATGAACTAATTGAGAGAGTCCCCCCATAATTTAGTTACTTAAATAGATTTGAAGTAATGAAAGATTGTCTTTGTTAAAGATTGTGAAAAGAAGGGAATAAGTGGGGGAGCAATGTGGGAATTATTTGAAGAGTTCAGTAAATAAGCTTTTAGTGAAGATTTGAAAATTGATTTTGAAGGGGAATTTCTAAGTTCTTCAGGAATATCATTCCAAATTTAGCTCCAAGAAACCATATAGATTTCAAACCATATTGAGAGCTGTTTTTGTGTTAAGTACACATCAACTCTGCTAGCTTATCTTGTAGAATGATTTTGTATAAATAAACCGAAAATGAAAAGTTGTTGAAACAGGTGGGCCAATTTCCATGAATGGTATCAGAAACAAAAGTTAACACAGTAAATTAAAAACTTCAGAACAAGTGAGAAGTCTAAGGTAATTAAAGACGGGAGACAAAGATGAAATAAGAGGCTGAAATGAAATAGTTCTATCTGTCATTTTTTTGTACTTGGGACTTAAAAACCGTGCATACAGTTCACAAAAAAACAAAGAGAAACACAATATTTATCAAAGTTGCAAAGATAATTACATTCAAAAAAGACAATGAGACAAATGGATATGTAGCAGCAAAAGAAAAGTATGCTGCTATTAGCGGTGCCTCGGTGTAGTGGTTAAGTATGCGGACTCATAATGACGGGGCTATGAGTTTGATTCCTCCATGCGTCACGATAAAAACGCCATTGGCGAGGAAGGCAACGGGAAACCACCTCGTGAATTCCACCTCCCTAGAAAAAACTCAGAGCCCTGTCTCTAGTTTCTGCTATGCTCAAAATCGAGCATGCGACGCAGCAGCATGTCACTATATAGCCTTTTGCTTAAACAGGTTCATGATCCAAATCTCTTAGATTGTTCAATGAAGGACATCGTTGCCGCCTCAATAATCACTCTATTTGCAACTAAATTCCAGTCCAGAGTTCCACACAAGAGCAATTTACACAAATCTTTAGCATTCATACTTGCAATGTTTAACCTTCGTACATCTGCCAGTTGACTGAGGAGATCTGAATGCATCAAAATGTACAGAGGACAATGCAAGAGAAAGTGCCTGTTATCTCAATTTCCTGTACCACAGGCACAATGAGGTCTTAATTCAGCAGTCAACACTGTGTCAAAACTGTGCAAAAACCTATGCTCATTGAGGGAACAGAGGTTCACCCACCAATGTGTTAAATTTCTAATACCGCTAATATTGTAGACATTGCTTATGATGTGGGACAAAACAGTCGGTAATACAAAATTGAAATTTTTCAAACAAGGTTTTTATATATACAGAATTGTACATAATGAACAAAATCTGAAAATGATTAAAAAATGCGAACTCTTGACTTACTTTATGTAATACAGTAAATGCTTGTCATCAATAGCAATTTCCCAGCCATACGGCAAACCAAAGCAGCATTTCCAAGACTTTAAAGGGGGACACCAATTTGTTGTTTTCTTTTCATTGCTACATTTGCAAAACAAAGATATCAGCCAAATGTACATTTCAAATATCACATGCTGAGAAAAATTATCTTCCTTCAAATTCATACAAATGCAAATTATGACTTAAAATCATTTTTATATTCTTTCTTACATTTGAATGAGCACTTCTCTCATTTTACATTTAATATCAACAATGAGCAGTTCCAATTTGAATCACATCCTTCAAAAATTGGTAGCTATGCAAAATTTCATGATATAATAGGTTTTAGTTAAGAAGCAGACCTATACATTTTCAAGGCTAATACAAAGCATATCCAATTAAATAAATTTACAACTAATTAACAAAACTGAAAAATGCAAGCCATTCTCATTCCACACAAAGACAATCCAAACAGAAATATTTTGAATTCAACAGGAAATATAAGATATTATCAGGTACACACCCAATATGTGTATTTTTAATAGAGGGATCCTTTGACAATTTTGAAATAAAAATATAATAATCTGGAGTCCTTTTTGTCTGTTCTGAGTGAACAGGCCTGTGTAATATAATGCTGAAAGAGGGGGTGGTGGACAGCTGCTTCCTTTGCTTTGTTCCTCGCGGAGCAAAAGGGGCAGAGGAGCCCTTGTCAGTTGCATAAATTCTTCCCAACAATCAACTTTACGTGAGGTCCAATTCAAACCCATAAGAAAAAACTTACAGGACTGAGAGGAAGGCTACATTGCACAACAGGAAAAATTGTATAATCACCTACGTCATCCCTGCCTCCACCAACAAATTCTTCAACACCCTTGCTTGTTTAAGGTTTGTTGTATGTACAGTTTTAGGGATCAACAATTATGACATCTAGGTTTAATATTCTTAAGATAAGGTCTAGCTCTAAAATAATGGAATTAGGAACTGATTAACACAAAAAGCACCCATGGGTCCTTAGAAAAACCACAATCACGCAACCACCCACCGAGAACGTTTCTACTTGTGAACAATCTAACGAAATGCGAAGTACTGTGTTAATTTTGACTTAGAAGAACATTAAAGCAGTCTCGCTCGGGACAGTGCCATAGCACGAATCAAAGGCAACAAAGGATACTTTCTCTTCATCCGATCGCTTTCTACAAAAAATTCATTCATTCTCCGCATAAACATTTTATTTTTCCCTTAGGAAACGTTAACTTTGCCAAGGTGAATGTATCAGCGTGAAAGAGTACGTGAAGTTCAAATTCACGCACCTATCAATCCGCCAGTATTTTGCATCCCTCCAAAAAAAATTAGCAACCATTCATTCGATTCATTAAGTTTTTTCTGGAAGCAATTCTTCGAGTATCCATTTTATCAAGAATTTCCTAATATGAAACATGGAAATCTTAAGGAAACCCAGGAACGAGGAAGGAAGCGGGAATCTAGGCCACATCAAACAGGTTTAAACGCAACAGGTTTTAAGAAATGGAATGTGGAGGATCCCTAATTCTTAGCTGCGTGAATAAAAATTGCTGTGATTATAATATAGGCTAAAAGGCAGCCACAGTCAAGAAGAAACAAGAAAAAAACTCACTCGATATAATAAAGGCGACCTTGGTCATCAGCAAGAGCGACCTCCCATTTGGGAGGCAAATCTAATGCCGCATTTGATGAAGAACTGCTAGTATCAAGAGATGCGGTACTTCCTTCATCTGAAAAATCTTCAAATCCAACTGAAGTCCTGCCTTCGATATTGAGGCTATTCATACTTATCTTGTTGATAACATTTTGCGAGGTAGTAGATCCTCATCACGCATTTTACTGTCGTCTAAACACTGTTATAAGCATTCTTTTGGACATAACATGTCCCCGCAGAGGCTATAGTGGAAGCTGCAAATGCACGGCGAAAGTTCCGCCATGTAACTTCGGCTAAAAGGCCAACCTGTATGAAGAAGTGACAATAACAATAATATCAGTCGCAAAAATCAGTCTTGTTGGTAACAGATAGGATGCCCAGGTAAGTCTTTCATACGCCTCTTTTTTATGCGGAATTTCTGCCGCAGCGAATTAAATAAATTTAACTCCAGTAGACAGTGCTTCTGCTGGTGGTTTCAGACGTTGAATTTAATTGCCTCATCAAGATGATTTTGGTCAGATTGGTCAGATTGGTCAGATTGGTCAGATTGGTCAGATTGGTTAGATTGGTCAGATTGGTCAGATTGGTCCGATAATCTGACCAAAATATCTATATTTGTACTCATCAGTGGCGACACAACCTGAGGACGTTAAGAGAGACATCTTCTCAGGGTGCTTCATTAAACAGATTCAACGCTTGAACTTTAGCCTCTGATCTTATTGCATGGCGATCGTTCATAACTAACTTTAATTACAATTAATGCTCACTCACCCTTATATTTGCATTGAATTTCCTTTTAACTAGCTTCCTAGTACTTAATTTACTTATTTATGCATTTGAATTTCTCCATGACAGTTCGTACTCTGTGCCTACATGCTTTTAGTTATATATATACCTATACATATGTATAGATACATAAATATATACAAATAAACATATATATATATATATATATATATATATATATATATATATATGTATATATATATATGTTGAACATTTGTGTGTGGCCATGCCTCAGATAAAATGTGAACATATAAAATAGGCTACTTTTTAAGGCAAATTTATTGATAGATTATTTCAAACATTTCGCCTTGTGAGAGCTTCATCAGTGATAATGCAAACCACGAGATTGACGTCAGTCTATGGACAATAGGCGTCCCATACAGCCGTTCATGATGTTATGCTCATGCTTTCTGACCTCCAAAGCTTCCACGATTTTGCATGTGTTGAAGGCTTGGATGTGATTGTGCAATACTTCCCAGGAGATGTCACTTAAAGAAGGACTTTCTTATGGGTAGCCAAGTGCACATAGACTGTTTGTTTCTGCATTCGTATGTGCTCTTTAAGTCTAGATCCAATGGTTCTGCTTGATTCTCCAATGTAAATAAGGTGACAATGCCGGCAATCGATTTTGCATACACAGTTCTTAACTAAGCATCTCTTGGCTACTTTTGCAGCAGAGCAAGTATCACAGTTATCTGGACAGAGCTGTTTGTCTTTTGGGGCTTTGAAAACGCTTGCAGATGTTCTGCCGTTCACATAGTAAACCCTGATGTTGCTGATTCCCGTCCGTTTGATAACTGCTTGAGTTTTCCGTTTGAGATCTTCATTGATAAATGGCATTTTGATATAAATCAGATCTTTTTCATTATCTTCTTTCTGCTCAGGGGTCTTCTTTTTGCGTAAGGTGCTTGTGATGGTGGATTGAATAAATGATCTTCGGTAGCCATTTTTGATGTATATATCCGTGATCTTATTTAGCGAATCCTTACGTGATGCAGCGTCCGTTGAGCGAGATATTGCGCGTTTGATTTCCCCAATAAGTATGCCTTTCTTCTGGGAGATGGGTCCATGGCTTTCCCAGGGGGTGATACATTGACTATGGATTGGTTTTGTGTATAATTTCGATGAAAAACTGCCTGTATTGTGATGTAAGGTGATCATAGTGTCTAAAAATGGTAAACGGTCTCCTTCTAGATTTTCTATTGTAAATTTTATGACAGGGTTTAGACTATTGGCCGTGCTGAGGATAGTATCAGGTGTTATATTGTCCGATGACCAAGATATAAATATATCATCGATATATCTTTTAAGTTGTAATTTGTTGTTGAATCGTGATCGTATCTTTTGATCTAGCTTGTTCATGTAAATAAGGGCTAAAGTAGGGGCTAGGTTATTACCCATTGCGAGTCCGGATTTCTGTGTGTAGCTTTGTCCTTCTATCATGACTACATTACTAGTCAGGCATAACTGTAATAGTAGGCGGAAATCGATGTCACTCAGGTGTACTAGGTCAGTCTCTGTTCTATGTCCAGAGAAGAACTCCGTTGCTGTTGTAAATATACCTGATGTACCATCTTCACGATCCTTCAATGGGATGGATCCATAGAGATTCGACACATCTAAACTGCAAAAACCTTTGACATTATCAAGTGTAGAAATGAAGCTGACAAATTCTTGTGTATTCTTTAAATGTGCAGGTACGTGTGTAAGAATGCTTTTAAGTGAATTGGATAAGAATTTGGAGAGACGAGTGCTAGGAGTGTCAGTGGCTGCGTGAATGGGTCTTCCTTTCAATTCTCCCTCTTTGTGATCCTTTGGCAAACAATACACAGGACAAGGCAACGGCTCACTACATATGTTGTCCTTAAGTGCCTTATATAATTCTGGCTGCTTTTTACTGTATTTAGTTGCAATCTTGTTAAGCTGCCCATTAAATTTGATCTGTTCTGTTCTTGGTTGGCTTAGTTTTGTATTTCTTTGCTGGTAGTTGTTAGTTGCAATCGTGCTCTTTTGCAGGATATCTTCATAATTGGTCTTGTCTATATGGGCCTGACATGGCACCAACTAGAAACTAGTTATCGCCAGATGCGACCAACTCAACAGTGTCCTCCAGACAAGAACCTTCCACAGTGCAGATTGTAACACAGACCATAGCTTGATCTGCTGCAGATTTCGTAAACCCTCAAAAGACTTCCACAGACAGAGCAAAGCTGGCAAACCCCGCATCGAAGTGACACTTATTAAACAGCCCGAAAAAGTTGTCCAATACCAAGAAGCAGTCACTACTCAACTAGCCACGATACCCGAAAACGCATCATCCTTGCAACAACAATGGGATAAAACCAAGGAGGCAACCCATAAAGCTGCAATGACGGTCTTTGGTAAGAAAAGGCACAAAAGCCAGGACTGGTTCAACGACAACGCTGCTCTGATGCTACCGGCCATCGAGGAAAAGCGCTCAGCTATGCTCCAGCACAAAACCAGACCAATGCGTAGAATACTAGAAGCAGTGAAGGACTCAAAAAGAAACGTTCAAAGGCCGGCCCGCTACTGTGCGAACTCATACTGGCTTGATCTCTGCGAAAGCATCTAACAAGCAGCAACGTAAGGAGCATGTACGATGGTAACAAGAAAGCAATAGGCCCGAAGGTGCAGAAGACAGCTCCCCTGAAATCATCTACTGGCAATCTCTCACTGATACCAATCTCCAAATGGAACGATGGATTTAACACTATACTGACCTATACAAAACGGAGAATCGGATCTCGGATGAAGGTATGAACTCCACTGACAACCTACCTGTTCTTGGCGAGCTGGAAAACGCACCAACGCTGGAAGAAGTGCCACAGGCCATTGAAATACTGCCTAAGAGCAAAGCACTTGGACTCGACGGTATTCCAGCGGAGATGTTCAAGTATGGCAAGAACATCCTCATCATACAGTTGCACAGTCTTCTGCTGCGATGGTGGGAGACTGCCTCGCTTCCACAGGACTTGAAGACCAGCAACATAGTTATCCTCTACAAGAAAAAAGGGGACAGAAGTGACTGCAATAACTACAGAGGTATATCCCTGTTGAGCACTGCGGGGAAGATCTTCGCACGGGTCTGTCTCCCAAGGCTTTAGAGGCTAGCAGAGCAAATCTGCACTGACTCGCAGTGCGGATTGCGTGCAGAAAGATCTACTATCGATATTATTTTCTCTCTAAGACAACTCGAAGAATAATGCGTGAGCAGAATAAATCATTATATGTGGCATTCATAGTCTTAACGAAGGCGTTTGACCTGTTTAGCCGGGATGAGCTCTTCAAGGTGTTGGAAGGAAAGAATAGGTTGCCCACCAAAGCTTCTCGCCATCATCAGAGCCTTCCAAATTGGTTGTTGGAGTGTTGAAGGGTGTTGAAGAATTTGTTGGTGGAGGCAGGGAGACATTTTATGGAGGAAAGTCGGTAAAAACAAAGATGACGTAGGTGATTATACAATTTTTCCTGTTGTGCAATGTAGCCTTCCTCTCAGTCCTGTAAGTTTTTTCTTATGGGTTTGAATTGGACCTCACGTAAAGTTGATTGTTGGGAAGAATTTATGCAACTGACAAGGGCTCCTCTGCCCCTTTTGCTCCGCGAGGAACAAAGCAAAGGAAGCAGCTGTCCACCACCCCCTCTTTCAGCATTATATTACACAGGCCTGTTCACTCAGAACAGACAAAAAGGACTCCAGATTATTATATTTTTATTTCAAAATTGTCAAAGGATCCCTCTATTAAAAATACACATATTGGGTGTGTACCTGATAATATCTTATATTTCCTGTTGAATTCAAAATATTTCTGTTTGGATTGTCTTTGTGTGGAATGAGAATGGCTTGCATTTTTCAGTTTTGTTAATTAGTTGTAAATTTATTTAATTGGATATGCTTTGTATTAGCCTTGAAAATGTATAGGTCTGCTTCTTAACTAAAACCTATTATATCATGAAATTTTGCATAGCTACCAATTTTTGAAGGATGTGATTCAAATTGGAACTGCTCATTGTTGATATTAAATGTAAAATGAGAGAAGTGCTCATTCAAATGTAAGAAAGAATATAAAAATGATTTTAAGTCATAATTTGCATTTGTATGAATTTGAAGGAAGATAATTTTTCTCAGCATGTGATATTTGAAATGTACATTTGGCTGATATCTTTGTTTTGCAAATGTAGCAATGAAAAGAAAACAACAAATTGGTGTCCCCCTTTAAAGTCTTGGAAATGCTGCTTTGGTTTGCCGTATGGCTGGGAAATTGCTATTGATGACAAGCATTTACTGTATTACATAAAGTAAGTCAAGAGTTCGCATTTTTTAATCATTTTCAGATTTTGTTCATTATGTACAATTCTGTATATATAAAAACCTTGTTTGAAAAATTTCAATTTTGTATTACCGACTGTTTTGTCCCACATCATAAGCAATGTCTACAATATTAGCGGTATTAGAAATTTAACACATTGGTGGGTGAACCTCTGTTCCCTCAATGAGCATAGGTTTTTGCACAGTTTTGACACAGTGTTGACTGCTGAATTAAGACCTCATTGTGCCTGTGGTACAGGAAATTGAGATAACAGGCACTTTCTCTTGCATTGTCCTCTGTACATTTTGATGCATTCAGATCTCCTCAGTCAACTGGCAGATGTACGAAGGTTAAACATTGCAAGTATGAATGCTAAAGATTTGTGTAAATTGCTCTTGTGTGGAACTCTGGACTGGAATTTAGTTGCAAATAGAGTGATTATTGAGGCGGCAACGATGTCCTTCATTGAACAATCTAAGAGATTTGGATCATGAACCTGTTTAAGCAAAAGGCTATATAGTGACATGCTGCTGCGTCGCATGCTCGATTTTGAGCATAGCAGAAACTAGAGACAGGGCTCTGAGTTTTTTCTAGGGAGGTGGAATTCACGAGGTGGTTTCCCGTTGCCTTCCTCACCAATGGCGTTTTTATCGTGACGCATGGAGGAATCAAACTCATAGCCCCGTCATTATGAGTCCGCATACTTAACCACTACACCGAGGCACCGCTAATAGCAGCATACTTTTCTTTTGCTGCTACATATCCATTTGTCTCATTGTCTTTTTTGAATGTAATTATCTTTGCAACTTTGATAAATATTGTGTTTCTCTTTGTTTTTTTGTGAACTGTATGCACGGTTTTTAAGTCCCAAGTACAAAAAAATGACAGATAGAACTATTTCATTTCAGCCTCTTATTTCATCTTTGTCTCCCGTCTTTAATTACCTTAGACTTCTCACTTGTTCTGAAGTTTTTAATTTACTGTGTTAACTTTTGTTTCTGATACCATTCATGGAAATTGGCCCACCTGTTTCAACAACTTTTCATTTTCGGTTTATTTATACAAAATCATTCTACAAGATAAGCTAGCAGAGTTGATGTGTACTTAACACAAAAACAGCTCTCAATATGGTTTGAAATCTATATGGTTTCTTGGAGCTAAATTTGGAATGATATTCCTGAAGAACTTAGAAATTCCCCTTCAAAATCAATTTTCAAATCTTCACTAAAAGCTTATTTACTGAACTCTTCAAATAATTCCCACATTGCTCCCCCACTTATTCCCTTCTTTTCACAATCTTTAACAAAGACAATCTTTCATTACTTCAAATCTATTTAAGTAACTAAATTATGGGGGGACTCTCTCAATTAGTTCATCTCTGAGAGAGTTCCTCCTCAGAAATTCCCCTTCATATGTGTGCAGTTTTTGTTTAGTTTATGAGATTGTTTTTGTAGCACTTAAACGTATTCTCCTTATTGAACAGCATTCTATCAGTTTCTTTTTTGGAATTTTGAAGTTAAATGAACTTGAACTTAAACTTGAGCCATCTGTAGTGGAAACTAGGTAACTTTGTGTTGTTCACTGCTGTGTATGGGACCTGTAGTTTAGCTTAGTTGCTGAGAGAGAAGTTAGCTGACAAGTAAATCAAGTGAAGTATATAAATCAGCTGAATTCCTATTGATTCTTTATAGGTCAATGTGCAGTTAATGTGCAATTTGACAGTTTAAGTGCTGCCATTGTTTTATTAGCCTTCAGTGTGAAGTAGCTGTGTCAACTAGACACTTCATACATTTTCTGTTCTCTAGCCATGGATCAAAGGTTACGTCATATAAACATCCAAACAACGAGAATAAAAGTTTTGAAGAACTGCATCAGGTTTGTGTTTCAAATCTTAACCATTCCAATTGTTTCAATTTTTTTTTTTTTTTAGTGGGTTATGTTGCGGAAAGGCCATGGTGGCCTATACAAAGCCCCAACAAAGGAAGAAAGAAGAAAGCGAGCAGCTAAGAGGATAGAGAGATAAGATCAAGTTTATTGATCTTAGATTTGAAAGCTGGCAAGTTGTAGGACTCAGGAAAGCAAGAAGAAGGCAATACGTTCCATAAGTTGCATGTTCTTGGGATGAATGATGATTTATGGGACAGATTTCGTGGATTAGGTAGTAAAGCTTGGAAAGGGTGTGAATGAGTTGAGGTTTTGGTGGTCCTGACACGCCTCAGAGGAACTGGAATAATATCCCTGATCTAGTGAGAACAATGTCCGTTAATGTATCTGTAATAGATGGAAAGATCTCCAACTAAACGACGATGGGAAGAGGTTGGAGCGATTTGGTGAGGTTATGATTCTTGATGAGACGAATGGCTTTGGACTGGACTTTGTCGAGAAGACAGAGAGTAGAATTTGGAGCACCACTCCAGACGTGGGAGCAGTACTCTAAAGAAGGACGGATTTGGGACTTGTATATGGATAGAAGGTGAGAAGATGAGAAAAACCCGCGGGCTCTGGCGAGGAAACCGAGCTTTTGAGATGCATGTTTAGCAAGGGAATGGATGTGAGTTTTCCAAGTGAGATTAGATGAAAGAGAAAGACCAAGTTGTGTGAAAGAAGCTGAAGTGTCCAGTTTACGACCATTCACGAAGACAGGTGGAAAGTTTTGATAACGTTTGCGTGAAGTGACAGCCTGTTTCGTCTTGCTTTGGATGAACGAAACTAGGTTGTCTTCACCCCACTTCTCAATAACTGTCAGATCATTGGAGAGAAGCGAGGCTGAAATATTTCTGTGGAGTTGGATATTGGTGGAAGCATGGTCATTTGGATTGAAAGAAAATGAAGAACTTAGGAAGGTATCATCTGCAAAGGAGTGAATGCTAGAAGACGTGGAGGTGAGCAGGTCATTGATGAAGACGATGAAGAGTACAGGGGAGATGACGGAGCCCTGGGGTACAGCAGCATTGATAGAGTGCAGATTGGAGAGGAAGCCGTCCACTCTGACGGCAATTGACCTATCAGAGAGAAAAATACCAATCCAATTAATGAGAGTGTGATGGAGACCAAACCTCGGTAGTTTAGCAAGAAAGCCCTTATGCCAGACGCAATCAAAGGCCTTGGAGATACCGAGAGAGATTAATCCGCTCTCACCACTGGATTCTAGAGCAGAGGACCAGACATGGACAGTATAAGCAAGAAGATCACCAGTAGACCTGGCTTTTCGAAGGCCATACTGGTGATCAGAGAGAAGATTGTTTGTTTCAAGGAAGGTAAGAAGTTGTTTAGTGATGATGGTCTCCATAGTTTTAGAGATGAGTGAAGTGATTGCAATGGGACGATAGTTGAGTGGATTAGACTTGTCGCCTTTTTTTGGGATAGGAAAAACGTGGGCTTGTTTGCATGATGTGGGAAATGTGCCAAGAGTGTAGGAAAGCTGGAATAGTTTGTTAAGAATAGGGGCAAGCTCAGGAGCACAGGTTTTGAGAACTATTGCTGGAATACTATCAGGGCCTTTTGATTTGGAGGTGTCAAGCTGGAGAAGGGTTTGGCGAACTTTTCGTGTGGAGAACTTAATGGGTGACATAGTGAATTTTGAAGGGGGGAAGTGATGAGGTTGGACACCTTGGTCGTCCAGGCTGAAGTTGGAGGCAAAGACTGACACAAAAAGATTGGTCTTGGATGAAGGAGTCGTACAAAAAGCATCAGAGTTCTTTTTTAGTTGAGGGAAAGATGATTGGCAAACGTTTTGGGAGACAACTTTGGCCATAGACCAAAAGGAGCGAGAGCCAGTCTGGCAATAAGGGATTTTGTTGTTGATGCGTTGGAAAAAGGATGATTTGGCATTTTTGATGGTTTTTGGAGCAAATGTTACTTGCGTGGGTGAAAGAAGTTCTTGAATGTTGGGTTTGAAGTCGCTTCCATTCCTTGAAGTAGTGGTTTTTGTTATTCACAGCTTTGGCGCACTGTGAATTGGACCACTTAGGGGAATTTCTTTCACCAGGCTTGTAAGAAGAAGGAATAAAAAGATCCATGCCAAGAAGTATCGCGTCGGTGATGAAAGAAGCAAGAGAGGAAGGATGATTTGAAAAGCCTGAAGACCAAGGGTAAGAAGAGTAAAAAGTGCGAAGGAAGTCCCAGTCAGCCTTGTTGTAGTGAAAGACTCTTTTGCGGAGGGCCTATCCAGGTGAGGCAGGAAGTCATGCCGTAAGGTTATGAGGCAATGATCAGAGTTACCAAGAGGAGAGCTAACCGTGGGAGGAGAGTAAATGCTAGGATTGGATGTGAGGAAAAGATCGAGAGTATTTGCTTTGTCTCCTGCACAATCAGGAGCGCGTGCCGGCTCTGAAATTACCTGTGTCAAGTCATTGACAATGGTAAAGGCATCAGCTTCTCGACCAGCAGGGTTGGTGAGATTGGAGGAATAGGAGAGCCAGTTGGAGTTGTGGATGTTGAAATCACCAAGAACAATGATTTCAGAGCGTGGAGATTGTAAAGTGATGGCTTCGATTGATTTGGAAAGGTGGTCGAAAGGAAGTTCATGATTGTTTGAGTTAGGAGATCAGTATAGAGTGCAAACGTACTTTGTGGCTTGAGAAAGGGAAATTTTCAACCAGAAGAGTTGAAGGCCAGGATTAGAAAGATCGAATTGTTTGAAGTGTAAGGTCTGCACATCAGAGCGAATAAATGCACAAACCCCACCATTAGGGAAGAAGGAGGAAAATAACTCATAACCTGGGAATTTGAGATGAGGAGAGAGAACGGTGCTGTTACTGGGATCAAGCGGTTTGATTTTGGTTTCAGTGAGAAAGAGTGCATAGGGGTTTATGGATTGGAGATTATGATGTACTGGATTGATGTTGGAAGAAAGTCCACGGATGCTGCAGAATGAGATGGAAAAGGGTTAGGTGCCACGTTAGTTGATGCAGTTGAGTTGTTTGAATTGTTTTGAATCATGTTGAAGGAATGGTGAGTGGTGGTTGGGACAGTCAAAATGACAGTGGTAGCGGTAAACTGAAATCCCTTGAGAGCTCCCTTAGCTACCCTTTGGCCTCAGAAGAGCCCCCCAAAATACATATAATATGATGTATCGAGCACGGTCATTGAGGTTCCCAAGCACCATATTGTTATTGAATGTGGTGACCTCAATGCACACCTTTTGGTCGGATAAGGTACGTCACACTTATCACAATACAACAAAAAAATTGTAAGTTGTTACTAGAACATGCTAGCGAAGGGACTAACATTGAAAAAAATGTATCTAGCAAGCAAAGTGATTCAGATTATCCTAGAGTATTCCTAGGAATGGTTGATTTTACTGCTGCCCTTTATTCAATCCTTAGTAAACGTTGAGAAACAAGTACTTTGTTTAAAGTCAAAGACAGTTCAGAATGAGTTGCTGGATAGGATGCTAGGTATTTGCAAGGACATTATTAAAAGAGAAATAAAAGAGTCAGATTTTTAGCTCTTATTTCTGATGATGCAACAGATGTTTGAAACTATTCAAGGAATATTTTTGTATTCAGATACATAAAAAATATAGCAGTGGTGGAAAGATTTACCCAATTTTTGCCCTACCCCGAGGAGATGCAAGCAGAATATCATCCAGATTTATTTCCTGCTTGGATAAAGTTCTCCCTAATCCTGAAGACAAGAAGAACTTATTGCTCAATAATATGATGGTACTGCAGTAACGAGTGGTTGTAATAGGGAGGTAAAAATCATAGTTAAGCAATCATATCCAATTCTCATTTTGTGCATTGTTATGCACACCAGCTGAAAATTATTCTCGAAAAGGCCAGCATTTCAGATTCCTCAAATGAGGCTTTTCTTTGCAAACATTACTGGTTTTCACCCTTTTACTGCCCTCACCTAAGCGAGTAGAATACTTGGACAAAGTGTTGCCTGGTGGATCCCAAGGTCTGCTTAAACAAGGAGGAATTTCCAAAGCAGAATTGTTGGCACTGTACTTGGATACCAAAATGATCTAATGGAATGCTTTCAAAGCATAATTGCTAACTTTGAGCAAAGATTCCCATGCTAGATACCAAAAAAGGCAGCTGAATCTTACCCTATGCTAAATGAACAAAAGTTATACTCAGAGCTGGGCCTAATTTACTGTAAAAAATAACTAGGACAATGCTGTGGAGCTTTTGCTTTGATTCAGTTAATCCAAGAAATTAATCTCATTTTCATGGAAGCATTTTCTGAAGTAGTTAAGCTTCTTAAGTTGTTGATTACCACTCTAATGTCATCATGTGAAGGCGAAAGATGTTTTTTCTACACTCAAGAGAGTAAACACATTTTCGAGAAATACCTTCTGAAGAAAGGCCTTATTCTCTGGCCATGTTGTCAATGAAGAAAGGACTTGTCAGAGAATCTTCCAATTTCAGCAGCTCTGTTATAAAGAAATTTGCAAACTTGAAAGATGGCAGAGTAACCGTTTTGCTTAGATGACTTAATTTTTCTTAATTTTGTTGACGTAGCTTTCAATATTGATTTCAAAGGGTTTTACAATATCCTGCCAGTAATTTATTTTAAAATGAAAGCAGGAAAATTTTCTGTCTGAAAATAGTTTCTTCCAGGTAATGCATTCCTTTCTGTGCGAAATTAATGGTAAATGATTAATCGAGAACATTGACAACTAATTCAATAATTCTAAAAAATTCTTAAAGAATATGCAATATATAGAATTGCTTTCTTATCCAGTTTGAATAGTAATTATTAAATTCATTCCTTGAGACCATATTCTCCTTGCAGAGTTTTTCAAAAAATTAGGAAACAAATACTACCAAAGTATCGGGGGCTTCAATCCCCCCCCCCCCCCACCCCCGCCAGCTCCAACGGGCCTGGTGTGGAACCAAATTCTCAGGGCTCAATGCAAAAATTTGCTTTGGTTTTTGCCTCACCAATTTGCAGGACCACCAGACGTGGTCATCAGACCATATCAATTGCTTTTTTTATTTTCTCATCTTCCATTCTTTGCAAGTAATGGATTACTGCAACTCAAGGACACGTCCTGGTCCACCGTCTTCCTCTTTTTCCTCCTCTTGAATATCTTCACTATTTAGTATAAACCTACTAGAGTCATTGTTGCTACTAAATTTATCTTCCTCCCGCATGTTTCTTTCGATCTCAGCCATGTTCTAATGAAATAATTTTTGGCATTCGCATAGTCAAGTCGATAAGAATCGAACAGAATCCTGGTCAAATCCTAGATTCCATTTAATTCACTGCGGCACAAATTCGGCATCTGAAACCAACCCGAAGTTTACACGAAGTTAACATCTAAATCAGGGGTAAGGAACCTATGGCTCGCAAAGCCAGTTAGAAATTTACGGGGATGAAAATGTCATAACACTAAACGGTAATTTACACATAAACATGCAACTTAATCCATCCAACCTTTAACATCGCATCTATATTGATATCTATTCTCTCATAGCAGTCCCCTATTTGGAAATGTCAAATTGCTCATTCGGGGCCCGATTCGATATTAATAATACCATGCACAGTGGAATACCATATGGAATATCTTCTTCTTCCTCCTTTTCTACTGACTTCTCACTCAAGGGGGTTAGCCGGTGCGGACTAGTCTCCTCCGCCGACTCCTGTCCTGGGCATCCACTGGGCTTACCGTTTGAAACCTCAGCATTCATCTGTCGAAATGTTTGTTCTCCCTCCTTTCCAAATGGCCAAACTGCCTCAACCTCTTCTTGCGGAGCTTCTTTGCCACCTCTTCTACCCCCACTCTTCGTCCTATTTCTGTATTCTCTATCCTATCCAGTCTAGCCTCCCTCAGCTAGTCTTCGTTCTTGTCCTTTGGTCACTGCTACAGTTTCCATGTTATGCATCATAGCCGGGCAAATCATCGTTCAGAGAATCTCCCCTTCACTGCTTCCGGAACCTTTATGTCTCACATAATACATGTGGGTTTTCTCTAAGCTTCCCAACCACCTTATATCCTCTTTACTGCCTCTTTGTCTGAACCCCCATCTGCTTGCACTGTCTACCCCAAGCATTTGAATTTTTCAGCTTTCTTTAGCTGGTTACCTCCAATCTTTAACTGTGTTATCTGACTTCCAAGGCAAAGATGCTCTGTCTTCTATCTGCTTACTTGCATTCCCCCTGTCTTCTATCGTATCCCTCAATCACTATAATCCTCTCTCTTCCTCCTCGATAGTCTCCCCAGCATCATAATCTTGGTTTGGCTGTTTTGCCGGGATGATAAATGTAAATTTCGTAATTTTGTATCAGTTCTTTCCAAACTTTTAAGTTCTTTTATGCTCTGGTGATGTCTTCGATGTCTAGTCCAGGCAGGTCTCCAAGCACCTGATTGATATTCGTTTTCCGATTTCCCTGTCCGATATATTCTACTGTTGAGCGAAAGAAATTGATTTTAGCGTGCGCGGTAGATCGGATTTCCATGTTTTCAAGCTTTCTTATTGCTGCCCAAGCTTGTGCTTTTCTCGTCTTCTTGTCTTTTTCTGAAATTGTCCACCCAAGAGCACAAATATTTGAATTCGTTCACCTTTTTGAGTGGCTTTTCATTAGCAGGAATCGTGTCCTTCTTCGGATTAGGTGTGTTGTGATACATGTACTCTGTCTTATCCTCGCTTATGCTGAGACCGACCTCTTTGGCTGTTTTAATGATTAAAGAGAGCAAACATTATGCATCATCAATGCTGTCGGAAAGAAGGGCGATGTCTTTTGCGAAATCAGTATCCGTGATATATGTAGCTGGAAATCTTCGACTTAATCTCTGTGTTATTGTGAGGCCGAGATTTTCTCGGTATCTGGTAGAGGTTCACATCACACAATTGATGACGATGACGAGTAAATACGGTGCAAGCGTAATTAGCATCTTCAGTTATTACTTGAGCAATTGTGCTGGTATATGCTGCTGTTATAACTTTGCTCATCTCCTGTGGGACACCGTAGGCTGCTTGTATGTCGAATAGCCTTTCTCTGCTCACAGAATCAAAAGCTTTGCAAAATTCCACAAAAGCTAAAACTGCTGGTATGTGCTTAATTTGAGCTTATCCGATGATTCGAGCTAAAATTTAACCGATTGTGGACCTGCCCTCTCTGAAACCATTTTGGTTCATGCATAAAATTTTCTCGAGATGTTGTTTGATACCGTTGAGCAGCATTTTTTTGAACATTTTCGTTGCGATGGGAATCAAACTTATTCAATTGTGGTTTTTCCTGCTGGTAAGATCTCCTTTCTTTGGTATATGCAAAATAGCAGCTTTGCGCCAGATGTTTGGTGCCTCGCCTGAATTGAAGACTTGGTTGAAAACGTTTAGTAGATGCTCAAAAAGTGCCCCTGACTTCGTGACTTCTGTAGGGATGTTATCCAGTCCAGTGGCCTTGCCCGACAAAGTGCTCCTTATCGCTGGAATTAGCTCTTCCATTGTAAACTCGTGGACAGGGATCGGTAATGTTTCCGAGATGATAGTTTCAATTTCTTCTGGATGTGGTGGTAGAGATGCAGGTCTACCCGGAAGATTTTTAAAATGTCCTTCCAATAGCTTACTTCTTTCGGATGGATTATCACCAGATGGCCTTGCAGCATGAGATTTTTCGTGGTTTGTCATTTCATTTACTGTAGCCCATGCTAGTTTAGATTTCCTTGTAATGTGAGCAGTTTCAATTTCACGGATCATATTCTCTTTGTATGTTTGTTTTTTCGTATCATAAGTGGCTTTAACGGTGTCTAAGGCGTCATCTAGAGGGATTCTTTTCTCTAGATGGATTTTTGACGTAAGCAATGTTCTTTACTCTTACGTTTGCTCTGAGTCTGAGTTGTGCTAAGTTGGAATGTTCCCATGGTTGCTGTTTTTTTAGTTTTCTTTAGACGATTATTGCGGCTTTGGCTGCATCCATATGTGCATGTAATGGTTATCGAACGATATATAGACTCTGCTGATTGGTCGGTATCTTCTATGTTGAGTGCTTGAATAGCGTGCAGACACGGTTCTAAAAACAAATTTGACTCGGTTGACGCAAAGGCTTGTGGTATTGATTGGCGGACAAACACAAGCATTAGTGGTCGCTAACGATCGTACCTCGGTAATAAAAAAGGGAACTACGAAGCACTGTTTTGTTCAATTTCCAAAGCCAGGGAAGATAAAAGATATCATGAGGGAATGGGAAAGAGGCGAGCAGAAGCGAAAGACCGAGAAATGTAGGAAATGTGATCATGCATGTGGACGAAAAGATTTTACTGTTGATAACGCGAAAAAAGACACTTGTATTGGTTCTATTCATTTTATTGGTAGTCATGGCCCATTAATATTTGCCGTAAGAAATAAAGTTTTGTCGGGCCACCGTAGATATCTTACATCAGTGAATGAAATCATTGTCTTTATCTTGTTTTGCATAGCTGCCAAACACAGTGAGAAGCAGGTGGAAGCTAGAAGACAGGCTTGCTTAGGTCCTCCCGTGATGATGAATGATCAAAGAGGGATTTTTGGGTGCATACTTTACCCCTATTGTCTCGTCAAGTAAGAGGATGTACGAAGCGAAGTCATATTGTTAGGACTGCCCACACATCCTGTTGTAAGACTTTTTTGAAAGTGTTCTGTAGGCAAAAAAAATTTGATATAATTCAGTCCCATAGACAGCTAAACTGGATTGGGGGGCATGGACATCTTGTATCAAGTTATGGCAGAGGTGCATTTCTCCAAGGGAATGAAGTATACGCCCTAATAAATCACTCCGGTGAAAATTTCGAAGTAAAATAAATAGCTTAGTTTATTAAAGTCGCTTTATCAATAATGATATTCGTTAAGCTACTTCAGCAAACCAAAAAATACAGTGTTGATTGAAGGCTGAAGGGCTTCTCCTCGAACAGTCCATCTGGTGGGGCACAAGCCATGGAAATTTTTTGAAACATTTCTGGCATCTCTCTGAATTTCATGCAGCTTACTTTTTCTTTCTGGAGATAACTTTATTAACCTGCAAATTTCTGGTGCAGTATCAAAAATGGATTCCAAAAAGCCAATAGACTTTATTGCATCTTCAATGCAAGATTGAAGTCATGCCCGTGTAGTCACCTCCGTGTGTACAAGAATCTCTTTTATTGAAGAGTTTAAGCTGAGTTGCAACCCAAGATTCTGACCCAGACTTTATCAAAGCTCCATCATAACACTGCCCACAAGTGTCCTCAAAAGGTAAATTTATTCTGAGCAATACATGTTTGATAACAGCAACAATCTAGTCTGCTTCTGCTGTCAAGAGCGAATGCATTCCTATGAAATCTTTTCTTACGTTGAAACTATCTTAAACCCAACGAACACAAAAAGCTAGCTGTTCGTTATTTGAAAATCTGAGCTTTCATCAGGCAGTATTGAATGGACGAAAACACTTCTGTCACTTTTGGATAATTTTCCGTAATATTTGAAGAGTCATTATCTCCAAAATCTCATTCTGGATAGTCGAAGAAGTATACTTTAGTTGTCTTCTTTTCATCCATTCAACGATTGTTGAACCATCATCACAACAGAGAATTAGCAATTCCTAGACGTTTGAATCTGCCCCAATCTTCTCCTTTGCTTGCCAGACCCCTTGCAAAGGTGAGGGCTGTCTTGCCAAATATCTAAAATTATTTAGTATCTTCGACAGTACATTCCTGTTTTGTTTCCTCTCTAGTGCATTCTGACTGGAAATCATGTTCCCAATGTCACCTGCCACAGTTTTGGGAATTTTGATAAGTCTAGCGACAGCTTCCTTGTGAAAATCAGAAAGCTCATGCTTTGAAAACTCCTTCTTTTTCTCTAATGTAATTTTCCAGTTATTCTTCCCAGCATCTGTAAACGCGCTCTCTCCCTTCATGGATGGTGATGAATCTATGACAATTCCTAACTGTCTTATACATAACTTATATACAGTAGATATAGCTTGTTCTATACCTTCCTTAAAAATTGCTGTCATATCAAGCTGAGTTTAGAAAATTTGGAAGTACAATTTCCGCAAATTGTTGGGGGGGGGGCATTGACCCCCTGTCGCCCAACATCTACGGGCCTGCATAATTTACTTTTGCTATTCTGGAATTGCAAAATTTCAGGAAGAGAAAGTCATATCTACAGTGTACAGAATATATTGGCAACCACACTGATGATTCAGGAAGTGATGCATCTGAGACAACACAAGAGCGTAGTTGAGATTGACGATATCGATCGATTGATTGATATTGATGTTCAAAATTCCATTACATAACATTACAATCAACACGTTAGATAATACTATGCTAAATACAAAAACACAATACTACAATAAATCATATGCAATATTGTCTAATCTGCATGGTAATGGAATTTCTTAAAGGAGGACTCTCCCAGTAGTCCGAGAACTAACGAGAGGAGAGCCCCGCTCAATTATAAGTAATAATTTGCTCAATAGCAGTGCATCTACTTTCCTAGCATATGTTTTCAAGAGTTATAAAGAACTTAGAATGTGTTTTTTAAGATGTTTTTTAAATGAACATTTGGAAGATGAATTTCTTATCTCTTCTGGAAGATCATTCCACATTTTTGCTCCCATATAACAAATTGACTTCAAACCATATTGCAGGCTATTTTTATGAGTGAGGAAGACATCTCCTCGATAGAGATGTATTGTATGATATCCATGAATGCTTGAGGTACACGAAAAGAAATATGAAAACACACAGGATTCATTTTATTTATAGATTCAAATAAAAAACCAAGTATTTTGAATTGAAATTTGTCCTGCAGTCTCAGAAGCTTGAGGGCTTTAAATATTGGAAGTGTATGAGACCACTGATGTTCATATGAGATTGCTCTTAGAGCTTTTTTTGCAGTTTGAATAATTGTTCAATATATGATGCAGATGTTTGGCCTTATACAATAATGCCATATTGTAAGAAAGACATAGATAGCGAATTGTAAACATTGATCAAGATGTTAGTTGGAAGAAAGTCTCTAATTTTGAAGAGAATGCCGCAGGTTCTTGCTAGTTTCTTGGACAGTGCGTGAGAAAATCTTGGTTGTTGGGTTTCTCATTGAGATGTCGTTTGGTCGTCTTCACAGTTTCTTTGGACTCCCTTTTAGAAAATAGGGACACCGTTTGAGAGACTCTCACAAGGATCACAGAAGACATTTAGGGCTTTGCTTATTTCCAAGATTTGTAGGTTAAGGTTTAGCAAGCGATTTTTTGAATCCGGGCTTCCATAATTGATTATTTATTTGATAGACATAAGAATAAACTCAAGAAAGCAAAGGATGTAGCTTACCCGTATCTTACCGACTGCATCAGCTCTGCTATCTATGAATCTGAATTTCCAAAGGAACTGAAGGATGATGATGTGGTTCCCTGTTTTTAAGAGAGGTGTAACTACTACAAAGGTGAATCACAGGCCTATTAGTGTCTTGCCATCGGCCTCCACAATTATTGAGAGAATACTCAAAGGACAAATGGACGGATTTTTTAAAACTTTTCTATCTAGTCTACTCTCTGGCGTCAGAGAGGGATGCAGCACACATTCGCTAGTAAGAGTTATAGAAGCATGGAGAAGGACCCTAGATTCGTCTGGTATAGTTGGTACGATCCCTATGGACCTATCAAAATCATATGACTGTATACCTCATGACCTCCTTATTGCTAAATTGGAGGCCTATGGGTTTCATGAAAAAAGCTTGCAACTGATGTATAGCTACCTAACGAATCGGAAACAGAGTGTGAAAATTGGGTGTGATAAAAGTTCCCAGGGCAACGTCAAGATAGGTGTCCCCAAGGCTCCGTTCTTGGGCCTTTACTATTGAAGATCCTCCTAAACGATTTATTTCATATGGAATTTAATTCAGAGATGTGTAATTTTGCTGACGATAACACCGTGTATTCATTTGGCACTAGTATAAACGAAATTGCGACAAATTTAGATAGCGACCTAAGTGCACACCTAAATTGGTTCTATGCTAATGGTATGGTGGCAAACCATGATAAGTTTCAATTGATGTTCCTGGGACTAAATGAAAAACATAAGTTACGCTTCAATAAAGAGGGTGCAAAAATATCGTCCACTGAAAATGTTAAACTTCTTGAAATCGAAATTGATAACTAGCTTCGATTCAATAAGCATGTAAAAGCACTATGCGATAAAACAAGCAGAAAAGTCAGTGCTTTTAGGAGGTTAAATATTTATCTCTCAAGAGAGCAGGCAATGAAACTGGGCAACACAGTAAATATATCAAGCTTTAACTATTGCCCATTAGTATAGACATTTTGTGGCAAAGATGCTAACCATAAAATAAACAGTACTCACAAGCGTGCTTTAAGAAGCTCCACAATGATTACGGCTGCTCCCTTAATACACTTATAAAGAAAAATGACACTGCGACGATCCATAAAAAAAAAGTCTCCAAGAACTGATGTTAGAAATCTTTAAGTCAATGAACCATCTAAATCCATCATACATCTGGCACCTTCATGAAAGGAAGGATATTCAATATGATCTCAAAACTAAGCATCTGTGTAAATTGCCGATTACGAAGACGATAAAATTTGGCATGGAGTCGCTCTCATTCAGAGGAAGCTTATTGTGGAACGATCTTAATGATGAAATAAAGGAGCTACCAAAAGTTGCAAACTTTAAAACAAAGATCAAAACATGGATGTGGGAAAAATGTAATTGCAAGATTTGTAAATAGCCTATCCATTACGTGATGTAGCTTGCTTATCATTTTCTTAGACATGATTGTAAATTGTATTGTAAATGATTGGTATTAATCAGTTTTCTTCTTTAAACTGTGTAACACCAGTTTAAATAATGATTATGAAATGAAAAGCAAGCATGTTATATTCATACTTGCTTGCTCATGTAGATGAAATCGGTACATTTTTTAATATAGTCATCGATTTTTAACAAACATTATTATTCAAAGATTCCATCGTGGAGTTCATGCAATTCAAATATTCCATCATCTTTTGCGCTCTTTTTTCCATGCTCCCTTTTCTAAAATAGATAGAACAAAGTGCTTATCATGAAAATTTGAAAAGGATTTTGACTATCTGGCCAACGCTTAGCTCGTTACAATTTGGACTGGAGAGCTTTGAAAGGGATTATTATACACCCCCTTAACATTCACAGTTACTCGTTTAAAATAGTATCAAGAACTTGCAAAGGAGCAGATTAGAGCAAAAGTTGCTCTAGTTCTAGCTCCCAATGACCAGAGAGATGGAAGGGAAACATCATTACGAAATACATTATCTGCTGGTCTGTTTGCATATGAAGATAACTTTTGAGGAATTATCGAAGGTATAGCTGGACACTAATTGAAGCCATGAATCGGTTTCCATCCTAACGGAAAAGGCCAAAATGTTAGTGGTACAATCAGTATAAATATTCATATTCACAAACAAGAAAAACCGTTGATCGAAAACATGCAGTTTTAAAGACAGAATCGATTCATTTAAACGGGTACTCATTATCAAGGTTCAAATAGGTAGATTGATCCATTGTATTCTGTTGCTAGGAGCAGGTGGCAATTCAGTTTAATGTCGATAGACCTGCTTGCATTCATTTCTGAGCCTTTGGTAACGTAAACACACTTTCAATGGCTTAGTGCAGATAGGAAATATTCTCAACCCCATTTCTTAAGCCTCCTGCATTGAAGGGAACTCATCATGGCTAGAGTTGGAGTACTTTTCTGTGTCATTGCATCCTGTCTTTTAAGTGGTAAGAACTTTTGCTAACCTTAAATATTCAAACCATAAATATCTAATAACTATTTTGAACTATACTCGGATGAAATTAATGCCCATGAATGCAAAGAGGTATTCAAATTTAGATTTCGTGATTTTTCGTCCTCCTGTACATTTCTACTTTATCTTTCTTGTAATGGACTTCGAATCACTACAGTCAAATAAGGAATAATTTGGGTTCAGCCATGCTGACGATTCTTAAAAAAGCATTTTCCATTCAGCAAATTAGGGAGATGATAAAGGGACTAAAAGCTGGTAGTTTTTATGATGCTTGCAAAAAAATAGGGGATGTTTTTCTATTGTCTTATATCAGTGGAACCTCGGCAATAAGTATCACAGACTCAAAACAATTAACAGCTTACATTTTGCTTAATTGTCAACTTTTACTAAACAGCACTAAATCCATTACTTTCAAACCACAGCTACTTTAAAAGTGAGTATAAATTGCTGCCATTCTCAGCTGCATGAATTCTTGCATGGCACATCACCTCGCTGATTAGCAATTCCAGTTTAAATTCCAACATGAAGAATATCTGAACTTTTAATCCAATGTCCTTTGGAATCGACACGCTGCAACAAATTCACAACTTTCCAATTAAATAAGCAAGATTAAAACAGTGGAAACATCGGCACTGTTTCAAATTATAGTATTATACATTCATAAAGCATGGAGATATATGTACATGTATAAATAAACAGAGAAAAAGAGAGAATTTTGCCTCAAATCTTGGCTTACTCTTCATTTCCAGCTTGGCAATCTCTCGAAGCTTTAGATTAGTCAGCAAATTATGGCTTTGGTTAGAGATGATTCGTTGGCGAGCCAAAAATAGAAATCTTTTTGTTAATCATTTAACATTTTTCTCCCCTGTCATTAAAACCTCTAATGTGTTTTTTGTTGTAGATACTTGGTTTTTTAGTATTTTTTGGTGTGCATAAGTACCAGGGAAGATAAATCTTAAGATAAAAGAATTGCTTGATGCCCATAATTTGTCACATTGATTTGATGAAAATACAGTATAAAGCCAGTTTTTCGTTTTGTATCGAAGTTATAAAGAGTAGATTTATATGTAGATCACCAATATTTAGTATAAAACGAGCATTAGTCATTCTTAACCCAGCCTTGTTTATGAGGAGATTCAAACCAAATAATACTCTCGGTTTTGGGGGATGCTGCACTTAGAATGAAAATCTGTTATTCCTTGTACTGCTAGAATGGAAGAAATGTTTACCCCATGTCAACCAAAAAAAAGTACAGAATGTCGTAACTAATGTTAACTTGAACATCAAAAGGTGAATCACGTTTCACTTTCCTTCAATAAAGACAATGGCTCACAGTCTTTTCCGATCCGCCAATGATATTTCTAATGCAACTGACTGTCTTTCTCTGTAAGAATGTGAGATATGAAAATGATTGCTTAAGAAAAAGAACTTAAGAATAGAATGACACGCTATTTTGTCCTCAATTTTTATTTGAGACTCGATATCTCTTCTTTGTTGTCCTCTTTTACTCCTTTCATGGTCTCGTTAAGTAACAGTTGCCTACAGCTAATTTCTGGGGCTTTGACTGTTGGATTTTCTTCTCAACGGCAACCCTTATCATTCATCTGGGTTTGGTATTCAATCAGGGCTTCATATTTTATGTATTATTTGGCCACCATTGTCCTGCCTGATGAGTTGACGAAAACGAAGTGGCAAGTCCATTTGTCCAGTTTTCGAACCTTTTAGATAATTTCAATTGTTTTCTTTGTATTTGCATGAACAATATTTTGTTGCATCACCGGTAGTTTTGTCTGTCAATAAATGGCTTCATAACAAGTTTCCACCGCTGTTAGTTTTTGAAGATTGTTTTGAGTATGGTTGCTCTTGAATTCCATCCACCCTATCATGAAACATTATTTTGAATTTGGACAATTTTACCTCTCCATTCCAGAATCACTCCAGAATGTACCTAAAGAAAGCATTCTCCTATCAAAGTTGCTTAAAGATCATTCGAAAGATATACGACCACTTCCAAAAAAGGTTCATGGGCCAACGATTGTTAACATTACCGTCATGATTGTTCAAACTCTAGAAATAGTACGTATTTTGAGTTCTTGATGCATTATATACCGATAGAAGTAAGAGATGACTGGCTATTCTACAAGTTTCGACGTATTACAATGCTTTATCCATTAATAAAGTAAACAATCGATCGTAAGTTCTCCTCGTAATATTATAGAGCTGTGGCCATTTCGTTTCCTTATTACTTGGGCAGCAATGGGGCTGGTGAACTGAAAGCACTGCATATTCTATACCTTCTCCATATAGCCCTTCTGAGAGCCAACAAGAGAAGGCATATTTCTTGCATTTGGTATGATCCAAATCTTAAGTCTTTGCTTTGACGATTTAGGGCATGATCCAGTGCAAACATGGGGGCCATGCAGCGCTCAAAACCATCGCATATAGTTGATTCTAAGGTCCTTATGCATGGAAAGCTCCCTATTCTACGTTCAAATTTTCTTGATTCAGTCTGCTTATCAATCAAAGATACTTGATTTCTTAGGAAACCAAAAGTACGAATAGCAGATATTATAAGTCAAATCATTCAGTTATAGAGCAAAGCACATTTGCATATGGCGTGAGAAATAATTACAATTTTTCAAGCAGCTACTGAAGGGCCTTAATTGCTTTCTGAGACTTTGCGTAATATACGTCTTAAAAATGAATTGAAGGTGCAACTGTCTAACAAATACATATAAAGCTTAGTGGTTCGTACTGCTGAGTACGAAATACAAAACATTTTCGATACAGAACCATCAAGATTTGGTTAAATACAGCTTTTGATTCTCACTAGGATGAGAGAAATGAAATTCTTTCATTACTAACCTGGACCAACATGGTGAGTTATTACATTTTATAAATTTCAACTTACTTCGTTTACCTTATAGTAGTTTTGTTGCTATGGCTTCATTGACTTTGAATTTCGAGTAACAGAGAGTGGATGATTGTATTCTGCCTAGGTCATAGTAGCGATTGAGCCAATAGACAAGAGCAACTTTTTTGAGGTCTAAAAACCTTTCTAGACTTGAATTAAATGTGGAGCTGGGTGACCGGAAGTCGCTTAAGCTCGTATCTCTGAGTGCATGAATGTAATCATATCTATGTGCATAGCAAAGATGGGGAAAAATATTCATAGCTATTCAAATCTACGTTGTATGAGATCACTTATTTTAGATGAAGATTCCCTTGTTCCAAAATACGCAAGATTAGGTATTCCTGCTGTAAGTAGTTCAGAAATTATAAGAAAAATAATGACAACAGCAATAATGATAATTTTCTATTTCAATCAGATGAGAGTAGAGGTGATTGGTGATAAGGTGCCACAACCACCAGTATTTTTATCAAGACACGATCTCTAGGGGCTGCCAACCAAGGCTAAAGATTTCACCCTACCTATGAGACAGACTATTCCCCTCCAATACAAATGGGAAACATGATGTGGTAGAATTATTGAACAAGTTCGTCGAAGAATCCACAGAGACACTTGCAGCATTGCAAGGAATCATTGTAACGTGCTAGCCAGCTAGTTGGGTAAAAGATGCAGAGAATCTATCTTTTCATTAACTGAAAGATGAACTGGGCTATGAACCACATAGAGCAAGGAAAGATGAGGATTGAGCAATTTAAAACTTATCTACAATAGGCAAAACGTAAATTACGCAAGTCACTTCTATCTTCAAAAGAATCAAAAGATGTACGGAATGCCATTCAGTATCTTGAATATTTGCAAACGAATGAACGATTAAAAGTGAAGGTTGAAAAACTCAATGACAACTTCAATGCTCTCTGTGAATTATTTGAATTACTAAATAGTTTTTTCTTCTGCTGGCTGAAGAAAGCAACCGCAGCATTAGATTCATTTAGCAACTTATTTCCTCTCTCACTGTTACTTCATCGCAATCAATCATTCAGTCTTTCCAATGTGCACTGGCTCTCTCCAGCTTTATAAAGCAAAGCAAAAGCTTCCTCTAATGTAGTCACCCGTTGCAGGTCTGGGAAGATTCAACGTTCACCTGGGACCCTGGCGCTTACAACGAAATAGAGACGATACTTTTTCCAGCTGAAAACATTTGGATACCCGATATCATGCTTCACAACACGTACGTGTCTTCAATATCAATATAAATTTAAGGTTTTCTTGTTGAAAAAGGAGCTTTTATGTTTCTCTTTGGTATAACACATTGCTCACATAAGTTTACGTGGCAAGTTACAGCCAACCACTTCTTCATTTGGAGTCAGTCTAGAGCCTGACTTAGTTAAAGCATGGGTAACGGATGCCAATAATGTTCTTTGTGGAAATAATGTTATTGGTTCTAGGCAAGATATTGCAACTGGCTTTCATCTTGGACTTCCACGTAAAGATGAAGACGTACCATTCATGGCAAAGGCTACTGTCAATGGCTCAGTCTCTTTAAACTTTCCTCATGTATTCAAGTCAAACTGCAAATTGAACATAAGTGAGTACCCATTTGACAAACAATATTGTCCATTGACCTTTGGATCGTGGTCACATGATGAATCAGAAGTAGTCATCAATATATATATGGACCGATCGGCTCAGTATACAATCGCAAATAAAGCTTGGCAAATCATTGAATACTCCTGCATCAAAAAGTCAAGCAGATGTGCATTTCAGGATAATGGCGAAAAATGCCATATTGTTGAATGTAACGTTGGCTTAAAGCGCACAGCTTGGTTTGAAGTTATCAGTTACACTCTGCCTACCATCATAATTGCCGGTCTTTCAATCATGGTCTTTATGGTACCACCAGAGGCGGGAAAAAGAATGGGTAAGTGAATAAAACTGGTTTGTAGAAGCATTCCTTTGCTTGAAGTAGGTGTTGATGAAGATCATCTGGAATCCCTTAATGATTACTGATTTTTAGATAAAATGAATCACGATGTGGTAATTATGAAAGTAAATAAGAACTTGAAATGATTGATCAGCGCCAGATGTCTTTGCTGATGTTAATCGAACTTTTATGAATAATTCAATAAAAACGTCTTGCTCAGTGAATGATTCATTACTAATTGAGATAAACTTAGATCGACTCTTACAAATTTCAGAGGTTGGAATTACTCTCATCCTTTGCGTTGCTGTCTATTTGTCCTTGATAAACAAGAAAATGCCACCTACTTCGGAATCGTTTCCATTAGTCAGCCAATTTTACGGATGCATCATTGTAGAGATCACTGTTGCTATGGTCTGTTCTTGCTATTGTTTACATATTTACGACCCAGAAGGTCTACGACTGCTGCACTTCCCAAATTATTTACGGGTAAGTGCGCTGATGAAAGGCCCAATTTTTGCAAGCAATTGTACTTTGGTAAAAAAAAGAAATTGTAAATTTGCTGTAAATTTGAATTCTAAAAACGAGCTTAAAATATCAGTTCTTTGATCATATTTTCCGTTAAAAGGGACATAATATGCCAGGACTACTAAAAGAGAAATAACTTTTAGATACGCATTCTAGCAAAATGATGGTCTTTGAAGTAAATAAAATGCAAAACTTTGATCTTCAATGCAACAAAAATAGGTATTGCGCTCATCTAAGCAATCTAAAATATTCTTTTCAGACATTGGCTTACGGTATTTTAGCACGTTTAACTTTCTATCAGACGAAAGGAGGGAAACCCAGTCGAGTTCATCCGAGTAAGTAGATAAATGTCTTTCTTTTGACCATACTATATCAAGCATGATGCAATGAAGCGGAATTATGAAGTCAATTGATTTGCCGTAACCCTCAAAAAACGCTCTCATCTCTAGAGCTGCAAATCAATCCTACAGGCAGTGAGGTTGAACACAAATGCAAAACTGTAGATTTGACCCTCAATAGAACAATTTCAGAAGCAAGAATGAAAAGAGACGTCCTGCTTTGGCAGGAAAACTTGCTTTCGGCGCAAATATTTTGACATAAATCATTCTTAGCAGACCAAAGCTGTAAAAATTTCAAATTTGTAGGTATCACAAGGCTGTAAAAAGTTATCCTGTATGATTTGTTGCTAGGTATCTACCAGGATGCTTATCTTCGATTTTCATTCCCAGCTCCCCGGTGGGACGTGCCTTTACCGAAAATTTTCTTTTACCGTTTCTTTGTATCAAAGTCCTCTTGTTTAGTTTGAAATAAAAAAACAGCTTTAGTAGTCCAATATCATTGACATGTGCTATAGGGTCGACTAACATGAGATGCCGCTTGATTAGAATCTCATACATGCTGGGCATTAAATAAGTCTGCCACAAGTCTTGGCTGGGATTTGAGACCTCTTGAGGCCTGCAAATGCACTTTTCATTCCCTGAGAGAGAAAGATTGAGAAAAGCATAGGCTCTAGAATGCATCATTGCCTCATTGCTTTCATATAATTCCAGTCAGTTCACTTTTTAAACTCACAGCAACATTCATGCCTATCAAAAGTATCGCTTTACGTCAGAAAGCAGCTTTTGGCACCAAATTGTTCTCAGAACATATCATTGTGTGTTTCTGTGAGCGCTGTCAAATGCTTTTACATTAGAAGATAATCATTTTAGGAGGATTCTCCGAAAAACTTTTCCTGGGATAGGAAGGAGTAATGTGCCGCTTTAAATTTTGCATCGCCATCCTGCCTCGCCTTCTGACGATCGTGATTTTCTGTGTCCTAGTAGCATTGAGGTACTGACCATGTGGTCCATTCTTTGACGGTGATTTTGTGGATGGAGGTGATCAGGCCAGGATTTCTTGAACTGATAATTTCCTCGAGGGAGATGCCACCGGCATTATGAGCCTTGCTTGGGCTAAGATGGGCTATAGCATTGACCACTCTTGACGCACCAACATATGTTCTTGAGTTTACTGCGTCTTGCTGAGAGCTGTTAGGAATCTTTCATAAATTCACTCAGCAACGTAGCTCAGTGTTATTCTGGCGGAACTATAATTTATTTTGATGCAGGTAATTAGTGCAGGTCTGCATTGATATCTCTACAGGGAGGGTGCTTGAGTACATTATTGAGTGCAGCTTTGAGCTCTGTTCTGCCATTCTTCCGTTTTGATTTCATAGTGCCAAGTTTCCTGATTTGTTTGCAGCCTTAATCTTGCTCCTTTTGGCATTCATCAAGACAAGGTGATCTCAATAAGGTCTACTATCATAGGTTTTGCTTCTAGTTTGGGTATCCAATCGTCCTTGATGTCATGCTGATATGAGTACATGATCAATTAGACACCAATGATGCGAATTAAGGGTGTATTCAGAAGTGCTTGTACATGTGGCTAAAAATGTGTTGGTGACAGCAAGATAGATCTCTAACCACAAAGCGAGAAGTAGGTCCCCATTCGACTTTTTCTCAACCTGTGCAAAGTGAACCAAGGGTCTCGGACCAAGTTGATTTGTAACAACTGATCCTATCACAAGTCTCCGATCAACATAATTTGTCTGTCTTAAGGACAGTTTGCGGAACCTGGTATGGTTGAATAGTAAATGCATTAATAGTACTATTGGGCTTTTGGGGTGTAGACTGCAATCTCTTTTGAAATTTAGATCATTTTTAATAGCAGGTGAAGTAAGGTGATCCAGTAATTAACTGATATGGGTTCCTGAGTAAGCCTAGTCCAGTGATGTTTTTCGGTAAGTTTATCAAGAAAAGATCCTCTTGTCTATCAAATTCCCCAACAATGAAAAAAAAGAAAAGGCCAGAAAAAGGGAGAGACAGGGCTAAAGTTATTATTTTTTGATCTGAAAGAAGACAAACTGCATGGTCCAGGAAATGAAAAGCAAGAAGTTTCATTGATTGCAAATTGTTGACAAGAATGGTGATTGTGGTATGGACTGGAGATTATTATTGACCATATCTATCGCCACCTCAGATCATCTTTTAGCTCTTGATGGTTTTTCAAAATGGTGCACCAAAGTGTGTTTTGAGAAGTGCTTCCTTGTGGTTCACTGTTGCTTTCTGAAGCATTTTAAAAAATGTTGCAAGGTTCATCAAAATTTGGTTTGAGTCGACCTTCCTGATATTTTGACACCATGCCAGGATAATTTTTATCTATGCGATTTCATGATTAGATGAATCGGTAGAAATATTCTGGAAGGATTATCCTGGTTTTGCTAGTTACCAAGAAGCTGTTCTCTACCATAAATGCCGACCCACATGCAGGGATAATCAAACACAGCAAATGGTACAGCTTAATAGGAACAACGGTCAGGTAGACCATGGGATGGGTGAGTCGCTAAAACTGCCCATGCAGGATGGCACATCTTCTCTTCTGAAAATCTGTATGAGCTATTCCTCTAGTCTAGGGCTTAGCGTACACACCATTGCAGAAAAAATTCACATGATCGATGTCGTACTTGACCTCGGCTCATATTTGAAGAGCTTCTTATTGGAGTCACAACCTTTGAAATATGCCTATAGGTTGGGACGTTCTGTTACAGTTGTTCCCTTTGTCTCCTGCTAGAAGCCCCAAGCCAAGGGACACAGGCATACTAAAGAAGATTTGTGACTGGCTGAATGACTACATAAACTAAATCTAAGAGAGACTGAAATAGCTTACAAGAGTCAGAGCATGTTGCTGCTCCTAACAAATATCCTGTCGGTGTAACAGAAAAGCACTTGTCTCTCTAACCTATAATTTTTCTTGGAGTAGATGTAAGATGCTAGATTCCATGCAAATATTTGCAGCAACAAACATTGCTGCAGATTTAAATTATCATTATCGAAATTGTCAACAGGATATTACAGAATGTTGCCTTCCAGTGGTTAAAGTGGATTTTTTAACAAAAGTTTACATCGTCTTGTTATTGTTTCAAATAGCAAATGCGGAAATAAAAATAGCAGAGAGGAGGCGGAAGAGCATGGTAACAGTGAACAACAGCATTCAACTAAGTCGAAGCTCGAGCCTATCACGACAACGAGGAATAAAGTCCAATGAAAATTCCCATTTTCGGATGCAAATGGAAGACATTGCAGAATGCCCTGAAAGCCCTGTACGTAGCAACAAAGATTTAATGGAGGAACCGTTGAGTAGCACAATTAATCAACCTGAAGATGCAAGTCATGAAAAGGAAGCAGGTCCTCCTCTGGAAGATGATAAAGATGAGAATGCTGAAGAGGAAATAACAGAAGCTGATCAAGCATTAAATGCCCACCAGATCATTGGCGAGAACAGGTGTGACTCTGGCTTTGGAGAACCAGGCGGATCGCTATCGAATCGATCTTCTCTTCTATCCAGCAATTCTGTGCGTTTGCCAATGGGTGAAGATTCACCACCTCCTCAATGCGACGCAGTCTGTGAATGTGGACAACTCAAGTCGAATTGCAACAGCCAAGGTGCCTATGAATGCACGAACTTGATACAAGAAAGCGAAAATAAAACAACAAAGGAGATCGTAAACATCAAAGGTAATGCAATGTCTTCATATGCGTCGCTTACTCATTTAGTCTGCTAAGCTGCATACTCGATTTCAAGCGTAGACAGAGCTTTCAGTTTTTCTAGGGAAGCAGATTTTATGAGGTGGTTTTCCCGTTAACTTTCCCACCAATGACAATTTTATGGTAACACATGGAGGTATTTAACTGACAATCCCTGCGTTATGAGGCTGGATGCTTAACCACTACACCACGGCACCATTACACTTCATGTAATCCCATAAAAGGTAAGGAGTTAACTAAGGCTGGACCAAGTAGAGTGACGAGGATAATAGATAGGAAATCATCAGTAATTTCATTGCATCATCTAGATATCATTAATGTTTATCTTCAATTGAATGAAGAAAAATAATCGATGTGAGAGAATCTTGCAAATGATATCAGTACTTCCCTAAGACAGCTTGGCGAAGAATTTTCTAACTTAAGTATTAAAATGTTACCTTCCCACTAATTCTAAATGAAGGATTTTGTTTTTGACTTTGACAAGGAAAAGAAAAGACAGTACAGTTCGGCAATACAGTGTGGAGACAGCCTGGCAATGATGGAAGGTTTTTAAGAAGAGCAAATACCGTTTTCATTGGAGAACTGAAAACTGTAAGTTTAAACGGAGGTCCAGTATCAAAGAAATTGTCTGGACGGCCATATACGGACAGTGTATTAGAGACATGGACACGTAGAAAGGATGTCAAAAAGTTTCACTTATCTCTTAGATCAAGTGCAAAGCTTCAGTATGAATGTGACGAGAGTGAAAAAGAATGCATGGTAAAACAGAGCAGTTTAGTCCCATTAATAAATAGCACTAAGGCTTCATCTAAGGATCTAGCACTGTGTCTTAGCAACACTGAAGCTAAGATTGACTTGGAAAGCAACAGTTTCAAGAAAATCAAGCTACAGCATGAGCCACAAGACAATGCACAAGGAAAAATGGAGCAGCAAAGACGAAGACACTCTCTCCCAGGCAATGATTTAGATATAGAGCAGGATGAGGTGGACCATACAGCTGGCAGTCGACATGAATTTTTTGGTCTATCTGAGGTGACTATTGCTAAGAAAGGTGATATGCAATCCAACAAGGCGTCTAGCTCTGAAGCAAACGGTGACTATAGCAATAATACTTTAGTAGCAGTAACTGCCACCATGAAGAAGCGTCAATCGTACGATGAGATTGAACTGCTAGATATTACTGAAGATGAGAATTTGGAAAGTATTGCTGAATTATCAGCAGTTGCAGTCATACCTGGAATATACAGAGAACCTACGGGAAACGACAGCAGCCCTACGCAAGTCGAAAATGCTTTGAGCAAGCAGGAATCGCAAGATTCGAATGAAATTATTAAAAATAAAGAGAATACGCCAGAAGATTTTTGTACAAGCAGCGATACTGAAACAGAAGGTGCTATGAGTGAAGTTGATGCCACGGAGAAGATGAAGGATGTGGATAAGAGATGGAAAAAGCCCATTAGTATGATAGACCCAAAGATATTGTTTGCTAGGCGGCACTGGGACACTTTAAGAGACAGGATGCAACGGAGAATTACTGTTAAGGAAGTATTCGGGCAAATTCTTTCTCCAAAGGAGACTAGTCCTATCGTGGCAATTGCAAACGTTTTACTGCGGGACCAACGGAAATACGTGATGAGAACAGAGTGGATGACTAGTGCCATAATATTCAACAGATTTTTCACTATTCTATTGGTACTTTCAGTTTTTATCTCATTGCTGGCTGTATTTATGCAGTCATCAAGGTTAGCGTCATTTTTTTAATTTTAGAATATATATTGTCATGTATGCATGTTCAATGTAAAACGAAGACACCAATCGGTAGACTGACGAATGTAACGACATACAACAGGAGCTTCTCCTTTCGTCCATATATTCCACAGCAAGCAATACTCATTAACAATGATCCATCTTCATAAGAAGAGATCAAATCTCTGCATGTCATGTCACAGTCAATCTATTTTACGTTGGATACGTTGTTCATAAATAGCGAAAATTCTATGGTACGAAATTCAATTATTACCAAAATGTGGATTTAAGGCTGTTTTCATGAGACAATGAGGACAACTAAGCTTTCAGTCGTTACATATAAATAAAACTTATAGCCAAATTGGGTCAAAATGCAGAACCCTATTCTTTATTTCGCAAACGCTATAACGCTAAGAAATTTTCAAATTTTCAATCACAATAACGCAGAGTAACTTGTAGCAAAAGAACTTTACCTATAAAGATCATTGGCGTTCTAGTAGTATGTAATAGTTGAATCTAAAAGAAAAATTGTATCGCCATTGTAGTGAAAGCATTTAGTGATATAACTATCTTTTCTTTCAACAAAGCGCATTTTTGTCATTTTATACTGACGGTTGAAACCTCTGCAATGCAGCTTCTAATTACATTCTCTCGATGACTCTCAATTTCACCTTTAGAACTTTTTTGTGGCAATAATTCAATTCGCTGCGCTCATAATGCGCTGTATGAACTAGGCCTTAAGCACTTGCTGATGATACATATGAAGATCGTATTGAAGCATAAGAGACAATGTTTACCATTTCATAAGCTCCTGAAATGAAACATTTTTCCTTAAACACCAATACGTTCAACTCATTCACACCCTTTCCAAGTTTCACTGCCTAATCCACGAACTCTATCTCACAAATCATCATTCATCCCAAGAACATGCAACTTATGGAACGTCTTGCCTTCCTCTTGCTTTCCTGAGTCCTACAACTTGCCATCTTTCAAATCTAAGATCAATAAACGTGATCTTATCTCTCTATCCTCTTAGCTGCTCGCTTTCTTCTTTCTTCCTTTGTTGGGGCTTTGTATAGGCCACCATGGCCTTTCCTCAAAATAACCAACTAAAAAAAAAAAAAAAAAAAAATATGCTTATTCGTAAATTGGCAAGAGTCATGGCGAAGTAGCGATGATGTGGTGTCCCAAGCAAACAATTAGAAATTGAGTTCTTTACATGGTACAATGGAAACCTTTACTTCATCGACACTCTCTTCACGAAAGTATTGCACAGGCTACAATAACAAACATGATGGAACCCAGTCATATGCTATTCATTGTCAAACTTCAGAGAGGTCTATCAGATTCTAGTTCTAATTTCAGACGGAGAAACAACATCCAATCAACATAATAACTATTGTTTTATAAATAAATTCAGATTTGGAAGTACAAAACCAAGAAATTTTAATTCTAATTCGATATTTGTTGCGAAACCAAAATTTTAACAATGGCCTTTAGCCAGGCACGTTTTATTTGCGCATTCCTGAGGAACTCGCAACCAGTTCTCGAAAAATGGCAGCATTATCTTTGTTTGTTGGACTTCCAGAAAGTTTATTTTTGTGCTCGTATTTCATGGAACACCATACATCTTAAATGATGGTTTTGTCTGGACTGTTTGGTGGGCATTTAGTATAAGAAATTCCACGTGTCAGACCTTTAAACCATCCCAGTATGGCCGGGAGACTCTGGTTTTGACTGCTTTATCCCGGTTTTCCGGTTTTTATAATTTTTCTCCCGGTTTTAAAGATGTCTAGCAGAAATCAATCACTGATATTTAATTGGTCTTGTGACATCTCGTTTGTGTTTTGCGTGATTTATTTGAAAATTTGTCCGACTTATCTTTAAAATTATCTAGTGCTTGCTCTTGAGTCAATACACTTGCGGGAAATTCTACACCGAATGTATTGATTGAACTGTGCATGTTTATTACTATTCAATATGGCGTCGAAGCGAACGCACTGCGATAGTATAATTAAGATATATGGTCACGTTTACTAAATAGAATAATAAGATAACGGCCACGTTTACTAAAAAAAAGGAAAGAAATAAGTGAAATCCATTATGAAGATACTTCTCAATGTCATTTTTATCATGAAAATGTTATCATGAAAAAATTACTGTGATCTCCCTGTTCTGGACCAAATCTCCCTGTTTTTCCATAGGGAAAATCCAAAATCTCCAGGTTTTAAAAATTACAGCTTGACAGGAATGACGTAGCTTCGCATACATTTTGATTTTTTGCTGTGGCGGTCCATTATCATGCTGAAAGACAAAGTGCCTTCCTCCTTCATTAATTATGTTCGATATTGACTGGAAGAGGTTTCCTGCAGAATGGTGATGTATCTCAGCGCTAATTGTCCTGTGAAATTTGATCAAGCGACTTGCTTCTTTAGACCCAATGCCACCCCAAGACATTACTGGCACAAAACTTTGCTTTTGGGCAAAAAAAGTGCATTAGAATAAGCTTCATTGGCTTTTTGCAGTGAGTGATTTTTGTCATTTTTTTTATCCCAAATCAGCACTAATCAGAAAAGCAATGTCATTCCGACACTGTCACTGCCTTACTCGACCTAAACGGTAACACTGATTTTCTCGGTTATGAAAGGCTGCTTCTTCTTTAGTGCATTTTAAGCAATATATATGGAGGATACTTCTGACTATTCATGCAGACAAAGTTTTATTGCAGTTGGTTACAACGACGTCTTGCATGATAGAACTGAAATTAATCAGCCTCAACCTTCTTGAAACTTGGCAAACATGTCTCCATGATTTTTCATTAACTTTTTTAGACGTCCAACTCTTTGTTGTTCTTTCAGTTTGCTTTTTCAAAATACTTGAAGACTATTAACACAGTGGAATGGGGAAACCCAAAATTGTTCACAATCTAGGATCATAAAATGGTTTCATCTCATTCTGTGACATCCGTGGACTATCTTCCAACGTCAACCCAGTGCATCATCATCTCCAGTCCATAAACCGTAATGCACACTTCCTCACCGAAACAAAAATCATACCTCTCGATCGCAGAAACAGCACCGTTCTCTCTCGATGAGGTCATCTCCATTGCCCAGGTTATGAGTTATTTTCCTCCTTCTTCCCTGATGGTGTGGTTTGTGCACTTATTCGCTCTGATGTGCAGACCTTACATCTCAAACAATTCGATCTTTGCATTCCTGGCCTTCACCTCTTCTGGTTGAAAGATTCCCTCCCTCATACCACAAAGTATACAAAGTACATTTGCAATCTATACCGCTCTAAAAACTCAAGCAATCATGAACTTCTTCTCGACCACCTTTCCAACTCAATTGAAACCATCCCTCTACAGTCTCCACGCTCTGAAATCATTGTCCTTGGTGATTTCAACATCCACGACTCTTAATGGTTCACCTGTTCTTCAAATATCACCAACCCTGCTGGTCGGGATGCTGATGCCTTTGCCATTGTCAATGACTTGACACAGCTAAAATCATGGCCTACATGCATTCATGATCGTGCAGGAGACAAAGCAAATACTCTCGATCTCCTCCTCACATCCAATCCTAGAATTTACTCTCCTCCCACCGTTAGCTCTCCAATTGGTAACTCTGATCATTGCCTCATAACCTTACGGCATGACTTCCTGCCTCACCTGGATAGGCCCTCCGCAAAAGAGTCTTTCACTACAACAAGGCTGACTGGGACTTCCTTCGCACTTTTTACTCTTCTTACCCTTGGTCTTCAGGCTTTTCAAATCATCCTTCCTATCTTGCTTCTTTCATCACCGACGCAATACTTCTTGGCATGGATCTTTTTATTCCTTCTTCTTACAAGCCTGGTAAAAGAAATTCCCCTAAGTGGTTCAATTCACAGTGCTCCAAAGCTGTGAGTAATAAAAACCACTACTTCAAGGAATGGAAGCGACTTCAAACCCAACATTCAAGAACTTCTCTCACCCACGCAAGTAACATTTGCTCCAAAACCATCAAAAATGCCAAATCATCCTTTTTCCAACGCATCAACAACAAAATCCCTTATTGCCAGACTGGCTCTCGCTCCTTTTGGTCTATGGCCAAAGTTGTCTCCCAAAACGTTTGCCAATCATCTTTCCCTCCACTAAAAAAGAACTCTGATGCTTTTTCTATGACTCCTTCATCCAAGACCAATCTTTTTGTGTCAGTCTTTGCCTCCAACTGCAACCTGGACGACCAAGGGGTCCTACCATATCACTACCTTCCTCCAAAACTGCACTGTCACCCATTAAGTTATCCACATGAAAAGTCCGCCAAGCCCTTCTCCAGCTCGACACCTCCAAATCGAAGGGCCTTGATGGTATTGCAGCAATACTTCTCAAACCCTGTGCTCCTGAACTTGCCGCTATCGTAAGGAAACTATTTCAGCTTTCCTACACTCTTGGCATATTTTCTACCTCCTGGAAACTAGCCCATGTCTTTCTTATTCCAATAAAAGGTGACAAGTCTAATCCACTCAACTATTGTCCCATTGCAATTAACTTACTCAATTCTAAAACAATGGAGACCATCATCGCTATACGACTTTTTACCTTCCTTGAAAGAAGCAACCAAGACTCAAGGTGGAAATATCAAATTTCCAGCGTCAATTATCCAGCTCTTTCATCTGTGCCCTTTGCCAACCGGACTGCCGCTCGCGGGTTGCACTGTACAGCCACTCCCGCAAGTGCAGATAAGTAGATACTGGATTTACTCCATCGTCTCATTCAGACGGACGGATGCCAACGACGATTGAATTTCTGGTGGCGAAGGACGTCATCTGCAATTGCAATATCATATCTGGCCGAGATGTTATGCTTGCTACCTGAATGTGATTAATAACAAATATTGTTGAAGAGAGATACTTTCAGACTAATCTCCGTGAAGCAAGTCGCAGTTCATTACTTGAAGGGAAATACATGCAATGATTAATTGAGTATCAATCTCAAGCTATTTCAAAACAGCCTGACCAATGCGCTATGGTTCTGCTGCTTTCAGCCAGCCAAATCACCTGTCTATAATATCACCCAATCAAATTACCATTTTGATCATTAATTACAATATGAGAGTCCACTTTATTGTTCAGAATGTATTGTTTTGGTGTTTTCTTGCTCTTTTATCTAAACTGGTCAGGCTCAGCCGGATGAGCCTAAAGAAACTATTATGAACAATTGGTTACACAATTCAACAGCCAATGGGAGTGCTAATTTATCAAAAAAATATTACGTCCGTCAGGCTAATTTTTGAGAGCTTGACCGGAGAACATCAAAGGACATAAACAGAACCAAAATGCTCCACCACAGGCTAGTCGAGACTGTCCGAAAAGGTAAAGAAAAGTGGTGGCACAGAATGAGAAAAATTATTGATTCAATTACGGTTTTAGACTTGATTTCATGAAAACCTATCCCTGGAAGCTTCTAGTCAGGCTCAGCCTGACCAGCTTGCCCTCGGGCTTCGCCGCTGGCTGGAGGACTTGAATATCCGCCGGGCCATTGTATTCACAGCACATGGCCAACTCCGGAGTTTATGAAAGAGCCATTTACCTTCTAGACACGTGCTTATGAAGAGTCTGTGCTTGTCTATGGTTTGGAAACACGCACCATATTGAAAATGTTTCCAGAATAGAATGAAGGGTTGCTACTTGTGAGTCCAAAACAAGTTTCATGGATTGAGCAGTAAAGGTCATCGGACAAAAGCAGAAATATACAGGGATTTTTCAAAAATTACTTCAGTTATCAAGCAGCGTAGATTGCAGTTTATGGTCAGTGCATTCCTGCAATGTGCACAACATTCCAATTAGAACCTTCATCCTGACTCGGCAAATAATATCCTTCATCGCTATTCTTTTCTCGGGGGTCCTGTGGCATATAACTCTGATATGGAACAGAACAAATCTTGAATAATTGGAAGGAGAATTCCGGGTAGAAGCTTTTTAGTCGTAATAATAGTTATGTGGAAGTTAGCACAAGACAATACCCACGAATTGCTATTAACATCAAAAGTAGTTTGTTCTTTGAACCTAGTTTGATTAACTGTGTAAATGAGCCTAAAATAGTTTCTCTTCAATGTAAAACTTTCTTGGCATATAGCATGATAACTCATACATAGAATTTTACCACATTTTTTAAAGATGAAGGGTTTAGATTGGCTTTCGTAAACGATTTGTTTGCATAGTGCAAATTTTCCCATAGTGTAGATGTCGTACAGAACTGTCGATACAACTGGCCAAGATGATATTTTCTCCTTATTCAAATATTAACATTTTGCATTAATACCATTGATTTTCAAACCAGTGTTGCATTGCTTTTGTTGAGTACTGAGATTAAATAATTAGCCGTGTAGTCTATCTTCATCGTCAGAAGCGGAATTTCCAACCCTGATAACGTGCAACTTTACTGTAGCAACGGTCATTCGATATTTTTCCCTGTACAACACTACCTGCTTGGATGGTTTCGAAAGAGTTTGCAAAAGAGGGAAGAATTTTCTCAAATACTCGATGTCATAATTCCAGGGTCAGATAATGCTGGTTCAATTTCCGATTGACTTTGCTGGGAATCAACTTTTCCGATTATTTCATTTCCTTCAAGATCCACTTTCAAGTCTTTCAGCAAATCTAGCAATGTATTCATTTGCAGATCAAACCTCCTTTTGCATTCCAGTAGCTGGCTTTCGATTCTGGATATTTGAATTTCCAGTCGATTCAAATTTTTGTTTGCTTCCTTATTATAACATTTTTCCATTTGCAAATTACGTTCAATATTCACGGATTCAGTCGCATCAATCATAATGCTTAAGGGAATCGAGTTACCTCGCTCTGAATTAATACTCTTATTTTCGCTTGCTTCTTCTTTTAATGCATATCCATTAGTAACTGGGACTGTGGAGGATGACTCGTGTATAATGGCATCAATCGGGTCATCTGGTTGGCTAAGTTGCAGATTGTTGCGAGCTTTGAATTTCAAGAAAGAAAATCGCAAGGCAGTTTTTGCAATCGCACCTAAATGCAATTTTGCTTTGGCTCTAGATGGCCTAACAAGACCTTCCTACAAATAAAAATAACATTCATCATATGAAGTTAATTGAAAAAGATTTTCGTATTTCAAGAAGAAAATCGCAAAGCAGTTTTTGCAATCGCACCTAAATGCAATTTTGCTTTGGTTCTAGATGGTCTAACAAGACCTCCTTACCAGCCAAAATGGCATTCATCATCGGAAGTTAATTGAAAAAATGTGGCAATTTTAACAAAATTTACTGCCTAAAGACGATGGAAGTAAATTTTAGGAGCATTTTACCAATTTATTACTTAAAGTGCTGAATCTAAGATGCTTCATTACAGATTACGCAGGAAAAGAGCATAGAAACTGTATTGAGATTTTGAATCTAGACACTTGTCTTTAAATTTTCACTTCTCCTGCCACCCCTCACCATCAATGCTCAAACCTTCAAGCCAAGCAGAAATATTCGATATGATCAAACAGAATCGTGCAACCACCTGCAAATGATATAATTTTGACCCGAAACTGAAACGTTCCAGTATAATAAACAGCTTCTTAGCGATAAATCTCTATATTAGTTGCTAGTATAAGGGCTTTGTGTCAAGTTTATTTTCATAAGCAATTGCACTGTTTTTAGATATCTTATTGGGTGAAAAAAGTAAAGTTTAGTCCTATACCTGATTATCGCGCTAAGCACCTTGTTAGAAAATTGCAGCCTGAGTCACGGCACTTTTTTAGGCAGGGCGGCCAGTTACTTTCCTCGCCGCACACTACCCCCAACGATACGCTAAGTCCTCATTTACTGCTGGGTAGACGGATTTAGACCAAATAGGAACATGCATGAGGGTACCGCATCGACCCCAGAACCCTAAATAAGTACTGGATGTAGGATATCTGTAGCATCATCGTAATCATCAGCCGGGCGCGCCTGAATCAACGACCACTCTGCGCTACATGTTCCTGTCCGCCATCGCCACTCGCAGTTCTTGTCTCGTCAGCAAGGTGTCATCCTCCAGCAGCGTAACGAAGTCGAGATTTGGTCGCCGTGATCTTCGTTTTCCGTCTGATGGTTTCCGTAAAAGTAACAGTTTGACTGGCTGTTCCTTCGTGCTGATAGATGTGGTCAGCATGTCGTAGTCACCTTCGAATGATTGTAGTGCTGATTTTAGGAGTGTCTCCGTAAAGCTGTTCATTCGGCAAGTGCCCTGTCCAAGAAACTTGCAGAACGTGTCGAAGCATTCTAGTATAGCAGCCATCTAGCTCGCGGACCAGCCGCCTATGTAAGGTCCTGGTCTCGCAGCCGTACAGTAATATAGCTTCAGCAGTTGCTCGGAATAATCGGATTGCCAGTTTGCGCAGAGGCCGACCCTTCCAAATGTGGTCCATCATTTTCAACGAATTCCAAGCCTGTGCTTTGCGCGATCGTATGTCCTTCGCAGTGTCTATGATCCAGGACCCCAAGTAATTAAAGTTCTAAACCTGTCTTGGTTTCCGTTTGTTGGGTGTTCAGGTCGGTAGGTAGTCTGATGTTCAGGCAAAGGTACTCTGTTTCCTCGGCGCTTATTTTCAGTCCCACCATTCCTGCGGCTGTTTCCATTCTCTCTAGCAGTTCTTGTGCGTCGCTGATGTCATCAGAGAATAGCGCAAGATCGTCCGTGAAGTCACCATCTCCTATGCATGCTCCAGCCTGTCTCTGACTGCGTGGTTGATTTATCGTGAAACCGAGGCTGTCTGTGATAGATGTTCGTAGGGCCTAGTCTAACGCTATAACGAACAGATATGGAGCTATTGTGTCACCCTGGAGTACTCCTGTTGCGACTAAGAATGAATCGGAGACGCCGTCCTCTGTGATTACACGAGCTGTGCTGTTCGCGTACAGCATGGAGATTGCATCAACAAACTCAAATGGTACGCCATATTTTCTCAGTATCTCGAACATTGTCTCTCTTTTGATGCTTTCGAACTCCTTTCTGAAATCTATCAAATTCATCATGACTGGTAGTTGGTTGTTGCAAGCTTCCTCTATAATGTGACGTAGTGCCAGGATCTGGCCAGTTGTTGATAGATATTCACCAAATCCATTCTGATTGTTCCTCAGCAGTGGTTCGATTTGAGGTTTCAGACGGTTCAGCAGAATTCGATTGTACAGTTTAGCTGCAACTGGTAAGAAGCTGATGCCTCTATATTTTTATCTGAACATCCCGAAGATCAGTATGATGGCCACTTGCTGTCACACCTCTGGTACGGTTCCTGTCAGCGCTCGGTTGCACACTTCCAATAGTTGGTCTCTTAGTGCTCCTGTTTTCCATTCTTCCACTGGTATACTGTCCAATCTGACTGCCTTGGCATGTTTTACTTTCGAAATCAATCGTACTAGTTCTTCACGACTAAATGGCTCTGTTGAGATGGGTAGAATTTTCTGGTTGATGGTTTGAATCTGCTCTTGTAACACCGCTGCAAGTCCGTTCCAAGCAGCTGCGTGAAATGATCTTTCCAGCTTTCTAGTCGTTCATCTGAAGAATCTTCGGAGGTATATCCGCGTTGGGAGCGTTTCTTCCCGCTTAGCTACTGAATCACCTTCCATAATAATCTGAGGTACTTAGATAAATGGCCCCCTTGATCTGCTCTTCCTGCGGTCGTTGGCATGCTTGGTTTAGTTCACGTAGCGCGACTGTAAGGTTACGTTGGCTGTTGCGAGTAGCCCTCCCAGTTCTAGCCTTGTCGACAGCTGCTATCTTCTGTCTGACTTCATCTGCGTCGAACGCAGCTCGCTTGTTCTTCGCCTGCTTCTCTGGTAGAAATTATTTGCTGTAGCCTCGTGCGCTTCCGTGAACATAGTGTATAAAGTCTCAGCGCTCTGTAGCTCGTCCTCAGGGAAGTCTGCCATTAGTACCATGGAGCGGTTATCTACTGTCACTGAGTACTGCGCATATAGTGCTTCATCTTTGAGTGCGGACCATTCCCGTTGCTTGGATCTTCCATTCATGAATAGACAAGCAAAACGCAACTTCTACCATTCTGTGAACGCTAACTCAATAGAAAATGATAAAACACTTCGGTGAGCAGTGAAGCCAGTGTTTTCCAATGCCGACGCAATGGGGGATAAATTTATCCTTATTGAAGACAGAGATGTTATATCGGATGATGAAATTATTGCTGAATGCCTAAATACCCACTTTGTGAACATCAAAAATTCACTTGGTCTAAATCCATCCTTCAAGAACAATGAGACTGACTTAAGCATGGAAGAAAGTATCTGTCGCGGCGAGTTGCGCAACATTGTTTAAGTGCGTAACTAGGACAATGGGTCACGGCGATGACTAATATAACCACGCTGTGCCGCTCGCACCGTCTACATTGTTCACGTGATTCTAGAACATTCCCGCTCGTACGAGAACTAGTTTAAAATACTATATATACCCTTGCGGTCTAGTTCTAGTAGGGTATCAATGAGTCTGAGTCGAAAGTATGTTAAACGGCTTGCTATTACATGTGCAGATTGAAGTTCTATCTTAAATAAAGTTTGAACACTTGTTTATTATATTTTTGCTGTTGGTACATCACCGAATACACAACAGTATAGATATGGCTTTAGCAAAGCACAGGAACCACCCAAGCATTGCTGCCATAAAAAGTAAACTCTTACCTCAAACTCATCGCAGATGCTGTAAACAGGCTCAAAATTTTCCATGAAGTATTGTTCGAATTTTTGGTATGCTCCAAGTATCTGCTGCAAGTCATCTTTATTGATGTAGTGTAATTCCAAAGACGTCGATGCTCTAAGATCCGCATTTGCCTTGGGATGCAAGGGTTTATTCCTAAAGTCGTATCCAACCATTGTATGTTTTGCTAAAGTAAAAGAGGTCACACGTTACCGAGAATGTTTCCATCATTTAACAGAAATATCAATTGATTAAGGTATCTTAGAAAATCATGATGGAGATCGTTCCGCGGAAAATCGTAGTCTTATTTGGGTCCAATGAACAATGTACCTGTCATAGGTGTGACTGTATGCAAATGTGACTACCATATAATGTCAATACATAGCTGAATACTGATCCTTATGCGTTGTACTGTAGAATAATGCATAAGGCAGTATGTTATCAATTGCAATCATACATCGTACATGCTACATTTTCTATCATTTATCATCTACTATTCATCATTTTCTATCTTCTTAATGGACATTGAGAACCTTTTTGACTATCGCGCAGCTTCCAGGTGCTTCCTCTTGATGTGACACGTCTCATGATCCATACGCTTTGAATTGCAGAGAGACTCTCCTCATTCCAAGTTAGCTTTTAGCTGAGGGTGGATTCGAATCACTGACCATAGGATCAATGTGCAAGAATCTAAAGCCCTCTTAGAACAGAACACTGTGCGTTTGAACATCACTCACTGAGCATCGCTCAACATTGGTAGAGCCTTGTTCAGCGTGGTTCAATTATGTCCGTGGAAGGGTGTACAAGCGCGCAAAACATTTTGACTGAACATGGCATTTGTCTAGAGCAGTTGAAATTGAGTGTTAATAGAATCAAACAAGGCAGATTCATGTAAATTTTTCTGCCAAATGTTGAACAACATCATCTGCCATAATTTTCAAGATGCCTGTTGTAAACCAGAAAAAAAGAAAAGCTATGGCGAAAGTTTTGGTATCTACTATTATGGAACTTCTTGAAGACGAGAGAAAAGGTGAAAGAGGTGAAAGACCGAAGAACATTTTGTTGAGGAAAGGACACGGTGGCCTATGCAAAGCCTCAAAAAGGAAGAAAGAAGAAAGCAAAAGGCTAAGAGGAGAGAGAGATCAGATCAAGTATATTCATTTAGATTTGAAAGAGGGAAGGTTGTAAGATTCAAGAAAGCGAAAGGAAGGCAAAAGGCTACACAAACGGCATGTTCAAGGGATTGATGATGATTTGTGAGATAGAGTTTGTGAGGTAGGCAGTGAAACTTGGAAAGGGAGTAAATGAGTTGAGCTGCTTCTGGTGGTTCTGACACGCGTCAGAGAAACTGGAATAATCTCCCTGATCTAGTGAGAACAATGCCCGTGAAATTATTTGCAAAAGATGGAAAGATCTTCAACTAAACGACGATGGGAAAGAGGTTGGAGCAATTTGGTGAGGTTAGGATTGTTGATAAGACGAATGGCTTTGGACTGGACTTTATCGAGAAGACAGAGAGTAGATTTTGGAGCACCACCCCAGACGTGGGAGCAGTACTCTAAAGAAGGACGGATTTGGGACTTTTATATAGACGGAAGTTGAGAAGATGAGAAAAACCTGCGGGCTCTGGCGAGGAAACCGAGCTTTTGAGATGCATGCTTAAAAAGAGAATGGACAAGGTGAGCTTAGACGAAAGAGAAAGACCAAGCTGTGCGATAGAAGTTGAAGTGTCCAGTTCATCGCCATTCATAAGGACAGGTGGAAAGTATTGGTTACGTTTGCATGAAATGACAGCCTGTTTCGTCTTGCTATGGTTGAACGAAACTAGGTTGTATTTGCCCCACTTCTCAATAACTGTCAGATCATTGGAGAGAAGCGCGGCTGAAATATTTCTGTGAAGTGAAATATCGCTGGAAGCATGGTCATTTGGATTGAATGAAAATGAAGAACTTAGGAAGGTATCATCAGCAAAGGAGTGAATGCTAGAAGATGTAGAGGTAAGTAGGTCCTTTATGAATAGAATGAAGAGTACAGGGGAGATGACAGAGCCCTGGGGTACACCAGCAATGATGTAGTGCAGATTAGAGAGGAAGTCCTCCACTCTGACGGCAATCGACCTATCAGAGAGGAAACTACTAAGCCATTTAATGAGAGTGTGATGGAGATCAAACCTCGGTAGTTTAGCAAGAAAGCCCTTATGCCAGACGCAATCAAAGGCCTTGGAGATACCGAGAGAGATTAATCCGCTCTCACCACTGGATTCTAGAGCAGAGGACCAGACATGGACAGCATAAGCAAGAAGATCACCAGTAGACCTGGCTTTTCGAAGTCCATACTGGTGATCAGAGAGAAGATTGTTTGTTTCAAGGAAGGTAAAAAGTCGTATAGCGATGATGGTCTCCATTGTTTTAGAATTGAGTAAGTTAATTGCAATGGGACAATAGTTGAGTGGATTAGACTTGTCACCTTTTATTGGAATAAGAAAGACATGGGCTAGTTTCCAGGAGGTAGAAAATATGCCAAGAGTGTAGGAAAGCTGAAATAGTTTCCTTACGATAGCGGCAAGTTCAGGAGCACAGGGTTTGAGAAGTATTGCTGCAATACCATCAAGGCCCTTCGATTTGGAGGTGTCGAGCTGGAGAAGGGCTTGGCGGACTTTTCATGTGGATAACTTAATGGGTGACAGTGCAGTTTTGGAGGAAGGTAGTGATATGGTAGGACCCCTTGGTCGTCCAGGTTGCAGTTGGAGGCAAAGACTGACACAAAAAGATTGGTCTTGGATGAAGGAGTCATAGAAAAAGCATCAGAGTTCTTTTTTAGTGGAGGGAAAGATGATTGGCAAACGTTTTGGGAGACAACTTTGGCCATAGACCAAAAGGAGCGAGAGCCAGTCTGGCAATAAGGGATTTTGTTGTTGATGCGTTGGAAAAAGGATGATTTGGCATTTTTGATGGTTTTGGAGCAAATGTTACTTGCGTGGGTGAGAGAAGTTCTTGAATGTTGGGTTTGAAGTCGCTTCCATTCCTTGAAGTAGTGGTTTTTATTACTCACAGCTTTGGAGCACTGTGAATTGAACCACTTAGGGGAATTTCTTTTACCAGGCTTGTAAGAAGAAGGAATAAAAAGATCCATGCCAAGAAGTATTGCGTCGGTGATGAAAGAAGCAAGATAGGAAGGATGATTTGAAAAGCCTGAAGACCAAGGGTAAGAAGAGTAAAAAGTGCGAAGGAAGTCCCAGTCAGCCTTGTTGTAGTGAAAGACTCTTTTGCGGAGGGCCTATCCAGGTGAGGCAGGAAGTCATGCCGTAAGGTTATGAGGCAATGATCAGAGTTACCAATTGGAGAGCTAACGGTGGGAGGAGAGTAAATTCTAGGATTGGATGTGAGGAGGAGATCGAGAGTATTTGCTTTGTCTCCTGCACGATCATGAATGCATGTAGGCCATGATTTTAGCTGTGTCAAGTCATTGACAATGGCAAAGGCATCAGCATCCCGACCAGCAGGGTTGGTGATATTTGAAGAACAGGTGAACCATTAAGAGTCGTGGATGTTGAAATCACCAAGGACAATGATTTCAGAGCGTGGAGACTGTAGAGGGATGGTTTCAATTGAGTTGGAAAGGTGGTCGAGAAGAAGTTCATGATTGGTTTTGGAGATGCAAAGAATGGATGAATAAGGGATGAAAAGAAGAATTTAACAAGTCTTTGCTCAGAATATTGTGAAAGAATTATGCATTGAAGACACAATAAGCTACAAGGAAATAGTGCTCTCTTGATAGAATGCCATGGTACATAAGCACCTCATCATCTACCAAGCCATCTTGCATACAATTACCTCTCCCAGCCATGCTACAAAAAGAATCAATAATGGGTGAGAATACTTTGAAAAGAACGATCTGATGTTGGCTCATTTGTCGAACACAGCAGAGAACAGAGTGGAGACGCAATATGCAAGGTTTTCACTCATTTACTTTCGGCGCGATAAAATTGCACTAATGCGCATGCTCTAACTAAACAACACCGAGTGGGTGGTGTACAAATGCACTGGACATTTATGGAACAAATCTCGACAACACCTAGAAAAATAGAATGCTCTGCGGATCGATTGAACATTTTTGACTGCTTGAAAAAGTGACTGAACAGCATTAAACAACACTGAACAGGTGTACAAACGCTCTCAACATTTCGCTGAACGTTTGTGTTCAGGGTTGTTCAGTGAAAAGTTCCTGCGTTTGAACGGGGCTTAACCAGCCCTGATATTGAAGTGCTCTATTCAGTATACACCTTATGTGCTACTATTTCACATTTTAGTGATTTCTACACATGCTTGGAACCATGTGTTCCAACGGCAGCTAAATCTATCTTGTTTCCTGTTCTTCTAATTATATATTGAGTAAAATATTTGTGAAGCAGATGCATATCTTACAGCTTTCTTTTTACAACTGAAAAATTGATGTTAAGGGCGAGAAAGAATCTTGAGGTCAAATTTCTTTTGCATTCCACTTCAAGACTCAAGCTTATTTTTTTACTCCTGTACAAGAATAAAATTTGAAATCGATATTAGTCTAAATTTTTCATCCTTTTGTCAAACTGGGTTCCCGATATTAACACTTTTTCTTGGCAAGTGGGCTACGGACCAAACATTGACTTCATATAAAGCAGAGTGCCATGTTAAAGGAAATTTCAAAGAATTACTGAAAAAATGAGTTAATTAAGATACCAACAAAGAGAAAATAACTGAGTATCTTTAGTCAATGAGAAACAACCAGTAAAAAGCTCACTTTCGTTAAGGAAGATAGATCATTCTGAAGAACTGAGAATTTCTTTCAGTAGATTGTGAATTCGAAAAATTTGACTTTGAAATCACAAACCAAATTATTTTCGGGGGATATCGAGAAAAAATTGGCAGAAAATTCTGCAAAGCTTTGTATGCATTCCTAAAGAGAGACTCATTGATACATGGAGACAAATGAAAAAATCGATGAAAAACCGACAATTTTGAAAAGATCAGCCAATATCTAACCAAAAACATTCCCAGTTAAAAACAATTTCGCGAATCGAACTGGTGTATCTCCTTTCATAGTTTATTAATGATAACTTGGGAAAAACAAACCAAGTATGTGAAGTATGAATATTACCTAATAATGTAACTAGCTCTCCATCTTTGATAACTTCCACTGCTCCTCTTCCAATTACAAACAAATAATCGACTTGATCACCTTGTTTAAGAATGTGATGGCCAACTTGTAAGTGCAGTGTTCTGAACTTCCTTCCCATCGTTCGCATACAGCTTACAGTGGCACCTTGAAGTGCTTTCACTTGGGAGAACATTCCTTGATACAATTCAAAACAGATATCCATCTGCAAGCTCACTGGGAACTGTTTCAGCACCTGCATAACGAAAAAAGCTATTGGAGGTAAACTTTTATATGGTTTTGCTTGGCATACGATGGAAGATTCAAGACATAGAAAGTATATGCTTATCAAGCAGGAATCTTACTCTTCAACTAAAGATTATCCATACTCCTTGAATCACACAATGCAAGTTATCTAGGCCAAAGTTTACTCAGAATTAATGGATGGCGAAGATAAAAGCCATGTGAGTCCCATTAGAGTAAAAGCATGTTTCTACCAACAGTTTTGATGCCTGGACAAGAGTTAATAAATAAACTGATGCGGCGGCAACAAAAATGCTCTATGAAGTGCGGAACTAAGCTGCTAAAGAACAAAATGAGAGGCATGTGAGTCCACCAATATCTAAAATAAAGCGTTTCTAATTGATAACTAAATTCTGAAATGACTAGCTAAAAATTGGAATACAAACCACTTTACAGAAAGTAATCTTGTCCCTACATTCTATCAATGAATTTTACCTTGAGTTGCTTATGAATTTACAAACCTTTTGAGCATCAACACCTTCCGTAAAAGTCCATTCCTGTCTAACATAGGTTTGTATTGACCTTCGAAGGTCTTCAGGTATCTTGTAGAAGCGAAGAAATTCCTTGATCTTATTCATTTCAGTGTGGAATCGAGACGCCTTAGAATATAGTCTTTGAACGATTGCAACCATATTGCCAAAAACAGTTGCATACATGAGGGCTACGTAACAATGAAAGAAATAATTTTTATTTGCAGGAACACCATTTAAAACAAGCCACAAAAATATTCAACGTAGAGCAATTAAAAGAAAATGTTTTATTACAACTCATTTCGAGTGAGTTCAAATAGTTGTACTTTAAAATTTCTAAAGATGAACGATCAACCTCTGACTTATTCCTTTATGACGATCTCTACGCATTTATAACATCTACCAAGAGATAGCTTCTTATGATAATTGAAATGGCTGTTAGGAATTTAGTAGGCTGGAGCACTTCAACATGGAGTCAAGAAAGAGCCACATACTTCATACATGCGTTTGAAGAGAAAAAGTAAAATGGAAAGTCACTACTGTTTCACTAGATCTCTATCTTGTCGTAAATTGTGATCAGACTTACGTTCGATACAGACGAATGCTATTAGAGCAGTTAGAGGGTATCTAAGCATGTAGAGACATGGCCGAAACCGTGACATACAGTACGGGTGACACGGTCTCTGACCACTGCAACAGCTACTCCAAAAACATCTTCTTGCTTCAAGAAATTGATAATCCAATCGGTTTCACAGTTGGGCTCACTATTCAGGATATTTTTTTGTCTATATTTGTGAGCGCAAAAATGTTTTAGCGCCCTTATCTCTAGACCCCTTCCTTCATTTGCACTAGCAAAGATATTTATTTCATCTAAAATGGAAAAAGAAGTTACCTCCTAGAAGCATGACAACAATCATGAAAACTTGCTCAAATTTTGTATTTGCTGACACATTTCCAAAACCAACACTGGTCAAGGAGGAGAGCACAAAATACAACGATGCGATGTATCTGACGCTGTTATCTGTCTTTGCAGTTCCATTTATGATCGGTGCTCCAATATCTGTCGCTTGGAGCTGCAACCAACCTGAGCTGACCTTTGATTGTTTATCTCCAATCACATGCCAAATACATGCTAGCCAATGAGCAAGCAAAGTGAACAAAGACATCAATAGAAACAATACGGCAATGCCATATTCTGAATACCGGTCTAGCTTTCTGGCAACTCGAAACAGTCGTAGAAGACGTGCACTTTTCAGCAAACCAAATAGTGTAGCTGTCTAAACAAAATAAAGTGGAAGCTTCAAGCAACAAATTCTTAAATCAACTAAAACTCGTGTGGAGATATCAGTGAAATAATACCACCTTTTGGGGCTTCCTTTATTTCGGAAAGTTCAACAATTGATACAGGTATGCATTGGTGCAATATTAAAAATCTGGAAGATGGCACTGTTTGGGAAACCAAGAGCATTTTTGGAGAGTAGAAAGTGTTTGAAAGTGCACTGAAAATTGCAACTGATAAGAATGTCAGAGAAGTATAATGCAATTCATTTGTATTGCATGAAGACCTGATAATTCACCCAATCTGAGAATATTTCTCTAAAGAATTGGCAAAAGCGTAGGAAAGATTTGAAGGTAGGGAAGAAAGGAAATGGAGAAATAAAATTGTGCTTCAAAATCGATCTGAATTGAAGTTCTTAATCACTTGTACGCAAAAGAGGCATTAGCCATGTTGCGAAAAGTCACTCAGGGTATTTCTATGTCATGGGATGGTCCTTTTGAATTATAGGAATTGATAGGATTGTCGAGAATCTGCAAGTAGAATTTGAGAGCTTTTCTATCACAGCTTTTTGTAGAATGTTTTTGATGTAATTCGGGGTGCTAAAAGAAAAGTCACGAAATACATCTTAAGAATACTGCTTAGGGTTTGACTTGTAATGCATGACAACAAATCAAGCAAGTCAGACAGTAAAAAAGGCGCGCTGCAACTCATTCTGAGGAAGTTGCTTCTTTAAATGTAACCTTTCAGTCTAAAAACCGACTCGGACAGTTTTAGCATGAAGCAATAGAGCATTAAATTGCTCAATTTAGAAGATACTAGGAAACTAGAAATTTCTGAAAATCCTTAGTTCACAATGGTAAAAGTCTTTGACATTCACTCTTGTACATTGAACTTTATAAGAAAGTGTAATTCTATGATGGGTATAAATTTGTGCATGCATTGTATTTACATTCGATCCAGAGATCACAAATGAAAATGAAGTTTGGTAGCACTTACGTCTTCAGACTCCGGTCTCAATTCGTCAACAAACCAGTCAAATGGTATAACTGCGATAAAATCTACAGTAAACCACGTTTTAAGATAGTGTATCGCAATTTTTCGATGATTCATTACAATCTCTTCAGTCTCAGATTCTGGATATGTTGTTAGAAAGTTAACAAATATATCAAGCAAGAAAAATCCATCGACAACGTAACCAGCAATCATTGATGCTGTCTTCTCAGAGTGGAAAACCCCACCGATTTTATTTGCATGATTGATCTTAGATGGAAATGCGGCTTGGTAAGGTATTTGAACTGCTGTGTACAATACAAGAACCAAGACAAACCAGTCCCAGAGAACTTTGATACTGCTGTTATGAGGTATTATCAACGTGCATCTTTTTCTTCTCGATGGAGTGCTTGAAGATGATGTCTAAAATACAGCATTGAAATTTTCAGCACAAGAAGATGCAGCACAGCCTGCAATCTTAACGAAAATGATTTGTATACAATGTTTAGAAATAAAAAAATAATTATAGGACCATAGAGGGTTTAGATTTGACTAGAAGATCTTGTCTGCATCTAGACTTAAGACGGTAAATGTACAGCTTTTAGTGGTTTTGGCATAAAGTTTGGCAACATTCCCATTAAGGAATTGCAATTGCCTCTTCTCGGCAGTGCATTACTAACTTTTACAAAGGTTTCCTAGGTGACAGCTCTACATTTTTTACTTCATTAAGTAACTTTCCTTTGCTGTGCTTATGCTGCGATAATGTTGGATTGGGTTTGGTAATATTTTTGATATACTATAATGAATATAATTGAAATTCATTCATAAGCATACATACTCTCGCAAGTCTATGAAGTAAAGATAATGTAAAATTGAAGATATGACATTATGTCATTAAGGAATTGTAGGAGGGGGTGCAACTCATTGATATAGAAGAATCGCAATCATTTGTTGAAAAATTCATTTAAGGAAGTACTCAATAAAATTTACGAGCAATGAAGCTGTATTCACTTAGATTGATAAAGCAACAATTTTCACTGGCTTCAATGTTAGGCAAAGGATAAATTAAGTTGTGGATAGCTTAGAAATATTATTTCTATCGTCATCAAAATTTAATTGTCACTTTAGGAAATTTAATTGCTGCCGTATTCCCGCAAAATTTAAGAATTTCAAGTTGTTCGAATGTTTCATTTTTGCCGTCATTGCTATTTACGATGTCTTTAAAGGTTTAAGCAAAAGCATGCATCAAGTCTATGAGTGCTTCGTTGAATTCTAGCAATTAACTCCTTTTGCAAAATCTTTATCTTTATATGATATTTTGCATTGCAATTAGACACTTTTTGTCAAATCATTTGTTATGAAAATTGTGTAGTCTTCTTCTAAGAAACCAAATTGCTTTTGAATAGCCGCTTTGTGGATTGGGACACATTCAGGTATTGTCTAGAGACGCTATTCACACTTTTAGTTCGTTTTGAAAGCCATATAGAACAGTTTGTTAAATGTTTTAGAGAAGAACTTATGTTTATGATAGATTTGCACTTGTTTTCCTTCTCTTATCGATTTTCTGACAACCTTCATCGTTAACGGAGAACCTAACTAAAAGGTCATCGCGAGCTAGCCTAGCGAGTTGAAAACACAACAGAAATCAATTGGTGACGAGGATTTTGAACGAAAGGGAATCCCCATTTTTAAGAATGGTCGATAAACGACTAGTTGAGCTTCTTGAGGTACAGCAAGAACAGCTTCGATTACAACAAGAGCAGCATCAAAAGCAGCAAGAGATGCACCGGCAAGATATGCATAAAATGATGAGGCCCATTGAAATGTTTAGCCAACAACAGCAACCAACAGCGATTCAGTCGCAAAGAACATCAATACAGTCATTCCAAAAGTTCAGCCGTTCGATAGCACATCTACATTATGAACTGATTTTTGGAAACATTTTCAAACATTTTTTGTTGCCAATTCCGTTCAAGATTCAAAGAAAGCACAGACTTTTCTTACGAACCAGGGCAATACTAGGGAGGTTTAGATCTAGTGCGAGTTCGAGTGCGAGTTTCAAACTGCGCAAGCGATCTGCGCATTTTAGACGGGAATCACCTTTGAAAGTCGCACTAACACACTCGCCCAGTTCGAGTTTTCAACCAAATCTCGTACTGAGTAGGACGAGTTTTTTGAAGCCAGATATTTTTAACTTCGAACAACCTAAGCATCGTCAAAATTTCAGAGAAAGCAATAACTTCGCAAAGGGAGCAATTTATTATCGATTGATATTTAAGGGCATGAACACGCTTGTGACCATGGTACACAACCCGCTGATTCTCACCCTCACCTGGCCTACAGATTGGCCTAACTGTTCCGTCGATGAATCCCCAACAGTTATCAGTAGCATGGCATTTATTATGAACTGCCGCTGCATATTCGGTTAAATTATCCAGGTGCAACCATTTTGCTGAAAACTGGACCGGATGTGCTCAAATTGTGTGCATATGTACCTCAGCACTGTGTACAATTAATCAAATTTCAAGTTTGCTTCTTTTTTTTTTTTTTTAATGGGTTATGTCGAGGAAAGGCCATGGTGACCTCTACAAAGCCCCAACAAAGGAAGAAAGAAGAAAGCGAGCAGCTAAGAGGATAGAGAGATAAGATCAAGTTTATTTATCTTAGATTTGAAAGATGGCAAGTTGTAGGACTCAGGAAAGCAAGAAGAAGGCAAGACGTTCCATAGTTGCATGTTCTTGGGATGAATGATGATTTGTGAGATAGAGTTCGTGGATTAGGCAGTGAAACTTGGAAAGGGTGTGAATGAGTTGAGCTTCTGGTGGTCCTGACACGCCTCAGAGGAACTGGAATGATATCCCTGATCTAGTGAGAACAATGTCCGTTAAAGCATCTGTAATAGATGGAAAGATCTCCCACTAAACGACGATGGGAAAGAGGTTGGAGCGATTTGGTGAGGTTAGGATTCTTGATGAGACGAATGGCTTTGGACTGGACTTTTTCGAGAAGACAGAGAGTAGATTTTGGAGCACCACCCCAGGCGTGGGAGCAGTACTCTAAAGAAGGACGGATTTGGAACTTGTATATAGATAGAAGGTGAGAAGATGAGAAAAACCCACGGGCTCTGGCGAGGAAACCGAGCTTTTGAGATGCATGTTTAGCAAGGGAATGGATGTGAGTTTTCCAACTGAGATTAGATGAAAGAGAAAGACCAAGTTGTGTGAAAGAAGCTGAAGTGTCCAGTGCATCACCATTCATGAAGACAGCTGGAAAGTTTTGATTACGTATGTGTGAAATGACAGCCTGTTTCGTCTTGCTTTGGTTGAAAGAAACTAGGTTGTCTTTACCCCACTTCTCAATAACTGTCAGATCATTGGAGAGCAGCGAGGCTGAAATGTCTCTGTGGAGTTGGATATCGGTGGAAGCATGGTCATTTGGATTGAATGAAAATGCGGAACTTAGGAAGGTATCATCAGCAAAGGAGTGAATGCTAGCAGACGTGGAGGTGAGCAGGTCATTGATGAAGAGGATGAAGAGTACAAGGGAGACGACAGATCTAGGGATCATATCGCTATACCAACATGGAAAGGCAAGCCACCGCGAAAGCATACACAATCCTTCATCTGCAAAGCCGCAGTTTCATTTCTGCAAATAAATTTAGGGGGCAAGCGAAACTTTGTTTACGTCGAGGAAATCTAAACTGTCATAGCGACATGGAAAGGCAGGCCACCGCAAAAGCATACACAATCCTTCATCTGCAAAGCCGCAGTTCCATTTCTACAAATAAATCTAGGTTGCAAGCGGAACTTTGTTTACGTCGAGGAAATCTAAATGGTCATAAATCTAGTGCGACAGTGCGAGTTTTGAACTACGCGGGGGGTCCCTCGAACACGCACTCGAACTCGCACTGGATCTTCTTCTTCTTCTTCTTCTCTCAGCCTGTCCCGCCACTGCTGTCGGATAGTCTCCACATACGCTTCCACTCTTTACGATTTTGTGCCACTTGCATCCATTTACTTCCCGCCTTTTGCTCGATATCATCTCTCCATCTACGCTTTGGTCTTCCTCTCTTTCTTCCTCTGTCCCTTGGCGTCCATTCTGTTGTTTTCCTAGCCCAGTTGTTGAAATCCATTCGGGCGACATGTCCTGCCCATTGGCCTTTTGCTTTTTCCGCTAACCAGACTACATCTTCCACCTTTGTCCGAGCTCTTATATTTTCATTTCTAATCTTATCTTTTATTGTGATCCCAAGCATTGCTCTTTCCATGCTTCGTTGGGCTACAGCCAATTTATTCTTTAGATGTTGCGTTAGTGACCATGTCTCTGCTCCATAGGTCATCGAGGGTAAAATTACTGTATCTATGATCTTCTTCTTCATACACATAGGTATCTTCTTGTCTTTTAGGAAGGAACTGTACTGACCAAATCGTTTCCAGCCTGCTGTTATTCTTACGTCGATTTCTCTAACCATCTCATTTCCTGGTGTTAGCAGTCTTCCCAAGTATTTGTATTCTTCAACCTCTTCGAGCTGTTCGCCATCTATAGATATTCCATTTCTTCTCGTTCTTCTCGCGACTTCATTGCACATAATCTTTGTCTTTCTTTTATTCATCTTCATACCATCTTTCTTTCCTTCTTTATTCAAGTCATTTAGCAGTCTTCCTAGTTGTTCTTCAGATTCCGTAAACAAGATGATGTCATCTGCAAATCTCAAATTGTTGAGACAGTCCCCATTGATGTTGATGCCAGTCTCATATTCTATCCTCCTGAATATTTCTTCTAATGCCGCTGTAAACATTACTGACGATAGGATGTCACCTTGTCTCACTCCTTTCATGATGCAAATCTTCCTGCTCACTGTATCAGTTCTTACTTGTGCCGTGCCACCATCATATGTTTCTTTCAGGATGTTGATGTAGTTATCCTCGACCCCGTGCTGTTTTAGAGCCTTGAAGATCGCCTTGTGCTGAATGGAGTCAAAGGCCTTCTCATAGTCTACAAATGCCATGTAGGTGGGTATGTTGTACTCGTTGGTTTTCTCTAGTATTTGTACCACTGAATGCAGATGGACTGTGGTGGACTGACCTTTACAGTATGCTGCTTGTTCTGGTGGTTGCTGCTCATTCAGAGTTCTGTTTAGTCGATTTTTCAAGATCTTCATGAAAAGTTTGTACACTTGTGACAGCAAACTGATGGGTCTATAGTTTGCTAGGTCTTTCTTATCTCCCTTTTTGAAAATTAGTGTAATAATGGCGTTCTTCCACTCCTTTGGTATCTGCTCTTCTCTCAACACTTTGTTAAATAGCTCTTTTAGTTTCTCCCAAACGATTTCTCCTCCAGCTGTCAGCATTTCCATTACAATTTGATCTTCTCCTGGAGCCTTGTTTTTCTTCATACTCTTCATTGCCTTTTCAATTTCACAATCAATGACTGTTGGTGCTTTTTCTGATGTTGTTCTTATGAATTTTTTTGCCGCATCTTTGTACAGGTTCTCGTAGAACTCTGCACATCTCTCGATAATCCTCTCTCTGTTACTGGTAATAGTCCCGTCTTCTTCTTTCAGTGCTGGTATCAAAACTTTGCGGCCTTGATTGTTATTTGCTTTTTTGAGTCCTTTCCTACTTTCGATCGCTATCTTCACTTTCGTGGTATTGTGTTCCCTGAGGTCTGCTCTCATTTTCTTTCTGATGGTCTTACACAGTTCAGTGTACTCTACTTTTTCACGGCTGTTTAAATCTCTGCTCGCCATCTTTCTTCTTTTTTTCAGTAAGTCTTTGGTTTCTGGTTTCAGTTTCTCATCGTGATTTCTTCCTTGTTTCCCTGCTACTTCCAGCGCACACTTTTTGATGGTTTCTGTGAAGCTTTGTACCATATCATCTATTCCTTCTTCGTTCGATAGCATTTCAAAGTGATTTTGTAACTTCAGCTGGAATTCATTCTCTTTCTGCATTAGTGCCTCAGTGCTAACTTTGATTGTTCTTGATCTCATCATTTTCTGTCTCTCAAATCTTACATTCATTCTGATGGTACTTCTGACCATTCTGTGGTCACTTCCGATATTCACTCTTTGGACGACATCAACATTTTGGACAATATTCTTATTTGCTAGTATGTAATCAATCTCGTTCTTTGTTTCACCATTTGGGCTTCTCCATGTCCACTTCCTGCTCTTCCTTTTCTTTTAGTGTGTGTTTGCAATCTTTAGGTTCTTAGATGTTGCGAACTGTACTAGTCTTGTTCCTCTTTCGTTCCTTTCTCCTAAACCAAACTGTCCGACTATCGTTCCATCGCTCTTATGTTGTTGTCCAACTTTGGCATTAAAGTCACCCATGATTATCTTAAAATGGCTCTTGTTCTTTTCCATAGATCTTGCAATTTCTTCGTACAACTCTTCAACCTCTTCGTCGCTGTGGCTAGACGTTGGTGCACAAACTTGTATCACTTGCAACTGGTACCTTCTGTTCACGCTTAGTGTAAGTGATGCCACCCTGCTACTCTCTCCCTCATACTGCACAACTCGGTCCTTGATGCTCTTGTTAACCAAGAAGCCGACACCTCCGATGGACCTCTCCTCTTCTCCTCTTGTATACAGCACATGTCTACTTGGCAACTGTTCAAGTTGTACTCCTTTTCTCCTTGTTTCTGCTAATCCTACGATCTCCCATTTGAAATTTAATAGTTCTTGCTCAAGTTCCTCTTCCTTCTCTTGGTCTTTTAAAGTTCTCACATTGTAAGTGCATATATGTAAAGTTTGTGAAACCACTGGATCTAAGCCTCCCTATTGTCTACAAGTTCCTGTCGAATATGCCTTCACAACTTACACCCAAAAAAGATGTCAATGAGTTACCAATGGACGAGATTGTTGGGATCATGCAAAGGCAGCAGGACCCAAAGAGATTTGTAGTAAGAGAGTGTTTCAAATTTTGGAGTTATCTTAGCCGAAAGCCTGGTAAAACAATTCAAGACTTGGCAGCACGCATGCATCAAAATGCTGCAACTTGTAACTTTTCCGCAATTGACGATCCCCAAGATGAAGCAATGAGAACGCGTTTCATTTGCTCAGTTGGAAATGAAGCCGTTTTAAAGATGCTGTTTAAAGAAGACAATGACAAACTGACCTTCACTAGAGCAGTAGAATTAGCATGCGAGACGGAGGATGCAGTTCAATTTGCCAGAGACCACCTATGGATCAAGGAACAATCCTTAAATCCTGTACATGCAGTTAGGAAGAAACTGAATGAGCTTGCAACACCTCACAACTCTGAACAAAAGCCAGCCTACAACGCCAGTGGCACATGCATGAGATGTGGCAATGCAAACCACAAAGCTAATGACTGCCGATACAAACAATCCACGTGCAATTATTGTCATAAGAAGGGACGCCTTGAGCGAGTTTGTCTCTCTAAGAAGAGACAAAGGAAAGCACAGCAGGCGACTGCAACTGTTAACAGCATAAAATCAGGAGACCGAGGATTTTCAACACAGAACGTCAGCAAGAACGCATCATTTCAGTAACCAGCAGCACCAAAATTCGATTGGAAATTCCAGTTCGCCTCAACAACAAGGAATTCACCATGGAGATCGACACTGGAGCACAAGATAATTTCATTTCCGAATATACATGGAAACAATTGGGACGACCAAAGTTTTTCCCAAACAACGCATGTTACGAATCTGCAACAAGAAATGCTCTTCAGCTTAACGGGACCTGTTATTTGGATACATCCGTTAGCAACTTGATACACAGTCTACCTTTCAACGTTACAAAATCACCGCTCAATCTTATTGGATTACGCTCGATTGGCAAACTTGGACTATCACTGGATTCTATATACAGAGATCTTACAGCAGACCTTCATTTGGCGAGAACTAGCACTGAAATGCAATTCAATAAACTGCAATAGAAATGTCAAAACATCTGCAAAGAGTTTCTAAATATTTTCAAAGAAGATTTAGGATGTTTGAAAGATGTTAAACTATAAATTAAGTTCAAGTCTGATGCAAAGCCAAAATTTTGTAAGCCAAGACCACTTCCATTGGCTCTACAAGAGGACCTCAATGCTGCATATGATACAGGCATCAAGCGAGGTAGTTGGAAACCAGTCACATTCAACAGCTGGGGCACACCCGTTGCTCCCATTAGGAAAGTAGCACTTCTTGGAAGAATAGCTGTACTCAATGTTTGTGGAGACAACTCAGTAACGGTCAACTGTCAGCTGCAGGAACACCAATCCATTCCACTTCCTGAGGACCTCATGGGGAAACTTGGTGGAGGGTTCGTGTTCACAAAGATCGATCTGGCAGACGCGGGGAGCTCTCAGAGGTAAGTCAACGATGCCTTGCTCTCAGAGGTGTTCTAATACCAACTCGATTACCATTCGGAATCAGCTCAGCACCCGGTTATTCCCAGGAAATAATGGAGCAATTGGCATGTGATCTAAAAGGGATAGCAGTCTATTTGGACGATATTTTAGTTAGTGGAGAGAATGCTGGTGATCATCTGCAGAACCTGCAGCAGCTCCTATGACGCCTTGAAGGACATGGACTGCGGTGTCGTTTAGAGAAATGCAGTTTCGCCCAGCGATCTGTTGAGGATCCTGGAGACAGGCTTACACAGAGAGGAGTGGAGAAGGGATGCAAAGTGGATGGAGTAAAAAATATGCCTGAACCAAATGTCGTCTCAAGTCTTCGTTCATTCCTGGGATCTGTTCAGTATCACGGGAAATTCATCCCAAATCTGTCTACACTCACTGGAACTTTGCACCAACTGACCAAGAAAAATACACCTTGGTATTGGAAAAAGAAAGCAAAGGATGCATTTCATAGTCTATAGAAATTCTCTCAAATGGCACAGTACTTGCACACTACGATCCATCACTGCAAATAGGGATTTCATGTGATGCATCAGCTTCCGGGATCGGAGCAGTCTTATTTTATAGATATCAAGCCGGATGTGAACATCCTATCAGCAATGCTTCAAAAGCGTTGTCCGATGCCCAGGGACGCTATACTCAAATCCAAAAGGAAGTTCTTGCAATAATCTTGGTTCTGAAGAACTTTCATCAATACATCTACGGAAGAGAATTCATTCTATTTACGAACCATAAACCATTGCTTGCTTGTTTTGGTCCAACAATGCCAACTCCAGCGCTTGTAGCGAACAGATTAGCAAGGTGGGCTCTTACACTAAGTCAATATGACTATACAATTGAATACAGGAAGACGAGTGAGCCTGGAAATGCTGATGTTCTCTGTAGACTTCCCATCGGACCTGATGCAAAGTTTGATAATAAGGGAAGAAGTTAGGGACATAAATACAGTTTGTTTGATTCGTTCCATTGGAGCACAGCTCAGTCCAACTCAGCCGGGAGTCATGAAAAATAAAACATCAAGAGACCCAATTCTCTATTAACTCAAACGATACATTCTTGAAGGTTTTTCTCCAAAACCAGATAATGATGAACCAGAATTACGTCATTTTAGAAAACTCGAACCTGCATTTGCAATCGCCACGAATGTGTTTCAATGGATCAAGAATTGTCATTCCTGAGGCACTTCGAAAGCAAGTTCTTGATATTTTACATCTAGGACACATGGGAATGCAGCGGATGAAACAGCTGGCACGATCATCAGTTTACTGGCCACATATTGATGAGAACGGATTTGGTTAGAGGGTGTACAAGCTGTGCAGAGCACTAGAACAAGCCAGAAAAAGTGCCAATTCATCCTTGGATCTTACCTGAAAAGCCTTGGAGCCGAATTCATGTTGATCACGCCATAAATCTTATGGGATCCAACTGGCTCATTGTTACTGATGCATATTCAAAGTATCCCTGTATTCACCAGACACATTCAAGTTCATCAAAGCAACAATGCAGCATCTGGAGCACGATTTCGCACATTGCGGGTATCCGCACACAATTTTAAGCGACAACGCAACCACGTTTACATCTGAGGAATTTCAAGAATTCTGTAAGGAGAGAGGAATTTGTCATCTTACTGGAGCACCTTACCATCCTGCAACAAATGGGTCAGCAGAAAGGTTGGTACAATCATTCAAACATTCACTAAGGAAATCGCTTCTTCCTCCTAAAGAGGCTCTTCAAGAATTCCTATTGCAATACCGCCGTGCGCATTGACCCATAAGGTATTCGCCTAGTGAACTTTGAATAGAAGACAAATCAGAGCCAAGATCGATGTCATTATTCCGTCTCCAGCTCACATTGCCCAGGCTCAGCAATGCAAAGTTAACAATCGGATTAACAAAGAAAAGTTTCTCGATGACAAAGTTTTGAAGTATGAAGTTGGTGCACCTTGTTATGCACTATGCTGTGAACCAAGACGCGATAGAGAACCAAGATGGGTCCCTGCTGTTGTTAAAGCAACTCGGGGACCAAGAAGCGTCTATGTGAAAGTGATTCCTAAAGGACCAGTTTGGCGTTGACATTTGGATCAGTTGCGGCCAAGGTATGGGACAGATGAGGATAAGGATCCTGGATTCCGAGCCAAGCCTACTCAAGAAATACAGAATGAGGAAGGTCAATGTGAGAAACCAAAGCGACGCAACGCAAGGTTTCCTACATCAGATGAGTATGGATCAAACAACCCTAGAATATCCAAGTGCATTCAAGACAAGGAACAAGCATCAAAGCCAGCTAACTGTAACCCAGTACTTTACCTGGTAGAGAGGTGTTATGAAAATTGTGTAGTCTTCTAAGTCAAATTGTTTTTGACTAAAAGCCTTCTGCATAGAGACACATTCTGGTATTATCTAGGGACACTATTCACACTTTTAGTTTGCTTTAAAAGCCACATAGTAAAGTTCTGTTCTTCGCACATGTTTGTTAAATGTTTTAGAGAAGCACTTGTGTTTATGATAGATTTGCACCTGTTTTCTTTCTCTTATTGATTTTCTCACAACTTTCATCGTCAACGGAGAACCTAACTAAAAGGTCACCACGCGCCAATGTAGCGAGCTGATTACACATTATTAGTCCAAAGAATTTCTTTCAGCTGTCGTGAAAGCATTAGTAAAATGAGATAAACGGTGCAGAACACCATCATATATTATAGCATGCCATAGCATGAAGCAGCATGTAACTTAGCGTAGGAAAGCATGTCGTAGAACAGTATTTCATGGCAAGGTATAGAGTAGCAAAGTAAGGCCCCTATGAGAAGAAAATTCTGTAGAAAAAAGGCTTCATTTCTAAATTGCTCAAAGATATGTATTTTCATTTGGGATATAAATTGACTTCGTTTAATTCACGAGAAAAAGAATAATAATGTTCTATAATGCAAATAAACTTTTCAGGCACTTTAGATGTCGACTTACCTGGTCAACCATAATCTCAGAAGCCAAAGGACTATCCATTTTAAACATCTTCATCTTATCATCAGCAAGCCGTGTTTGTCTTCACGAAATTTCTAAATATCAAAGTCCAACAAAATCAATCTAAATAATCCACAAGGACATTGCGCTAACCTTCATGGTTTTGTTGATCGCATTGTCAGGGGGGGCTCTGCACATGCATAGCATTAGCTGCTATAGTTAGCGAACGCAAAATTTTTTCATTAAGTACAACAAAATGATGCACTTGAAGCTAAAAAATACACTTTTAAAGATCATTAAACATACAATGGAAATTATTGTGTCGAAATATTTCATGTCTACTATGGAATAAACGTGTCAATAATGGGTTTATTTTTGTGTTTTACCCTATCTATTCCATAATTTTAGGAAAATATATTCTAGACGCCTAAATGGTCAAGAACAGTGCAAAAGTTTCATAGAAATTAGAAGCATATTCTGCGACCCGAAAGTTTGATGCAAGTTAATTGAATAGATCCCATCAATAACGCCTCTGGAATCCAGCTTTTTTGATGCAGCAGCTGCTGACGTCCGATGTGGGCCCAAGTCTATAACTACTATGGCCATTAACTCAGAGTTTTTCTTCAAGGGCGAGAAAACTGCCACCGTGTCATGCAGTGAAAAATTGACCAATTTAGCGCTATGCCAATGAACGGAACTCATTAGCGAGAGACAAGCCCGGCAACTCAATGACACCTTGAAAATGAAAACTTAGACCGTTGCCATTGGAATACTTTTCAAAACAATTCGCTGGCAGCAACAAGCTGCGGAGGAAAGTGGCATTTTTGAACGTGCAGAAGTTTATTGACTAGACCTTGATTTATCTAATGTTGTGATTTTATGAGACTATAAGCCAATGTGAATGCTGCAATTCCATTAAAATAGAAGTGATAAAAACAATCAACAAAGCCGTTTTAAAAGCCATTGTGGAAAATGATCATGAAGACTCAATTGTAAATGTTGAAAAGTTTTCGTTGCATGTTCAGTAGAGCCTTCATTCGGTTTTCCCTCCAAAATTATATTCGAAGTATCGAGGCCAATTACTGCCTAAATACGACATAGATTTAATGCTAAATAACGGTCAAGTGAATGCTTAATCACCTTCCCTATGGTGTTCTCAAATAATCGGTCTCTCCTGTTTTCAAATAGCAAAGGCCGATAAAAGCTCACACTCTCTCAATCTTTGCAGTCATCTTATTTCGTTTGATGATTGTCAAAAGTTATACCAACGTAACAATCACAATAAATCAATCCCTTATGCACAAATTATTAATTTGAAATACAAAGCCTCATAACACCTCCATTGAATATGACACTTAAATCGTTCTTCTTCACGATGCGACTTTTGGCGTATGATATGCAAACATCTTCACTCTCTTTCACTCGAAGGAGGTGATACCTAGGGTGGTTTCCTTTCTGCGAAAATCAGCTTACATTTCATCAATGAAAGAACGAGTTTCTCGCATGAAAATTTGATCAGTATACTGTCAAATGTTTTTTGAATAAAAGTTCAGAGCTGGACATCGTTTCATTTTGGAAAATTTATTAGAATTGCGATTTATTTAAATGGAAAAGAATTTCGAAGAAAATCAAGAATTTACTGAAGGAACTCTTACGGGTTGACGACGAGTCTATGGCTGACTGGAATAAAAAGCAACAAACATACAATAGAAGCCAGCGTTTTAATAAATAATTGAATCATTAGCATGCAAGAAGTTTGCAATAGCAGGTAAACTTGACATTTACGTATGCAGCAAATAGGTAAATATCTAGAAGATGAATGCGGCTATGTGACAGCCTAATTCCCAGGTTTCCGTCAAGAAATAACTCAATTGGACCTAACTGGTAATAATAAAAAGCCTGAATAATTCATATTACTGCTTCATAAAATTTGAGTGAATTCAGACTTGAGCGTGTGGAAAATATTCTGAAGAGCTACGATCATCGCGGTAGCTTTGCTTCAGAAGCTCCAAAACTTATTTGTCAAGAAGATCTATGATACACAAAATTCTTCGTTATGTTAATGGATAAACTGAAACCTGGTCAACCTTGATACAAGAAGGCTATTTAACAAAGAGCTCATTCTGCCTCCATCATATGTCCAATTTTGCTTAATTGTTTGTGTATCTTTGAAAACGTAAAATTGATTAAACCCTGACTGCTATTAGGCATCGCCTTGTTTTGTACCGTGATAAAGGCTTGCACTGTATTTATAAATATCTTATTAAGACTCAAATAAGTACGTCATGACGGTTTCTTTCATTTAATGTGATGCTCGTGTGTACACGCTATCTTTTCTATGAACTTTTTAATTCAATTTCGATAAGAGAAAAATTGAATTCTAGAGAACCTAATAGTATGCCTCGGTCCCATTGCCCATTGGCGATAACCCCCGTCTGCAAAGTTCCACCTGCTCAAGAGCCGTAGTGGGTTTAAGTGAATAAATTGAATGCATCCAACTTCGGCAGTAATGAGAATACTCTTGAGTTTTGAACAACTGCCAATCTGGTCAGAGCAGAAGCCTTCTAAAAATTTTACAAAGAAACTTGTAAATTGGAACTGACGAGAGGCTCATATCATAAGATACGCTATGTCCATGTAGTACCACAATTAGATAATAATTGGCTTCATAAATGATCTCGCATCAAGGAAGCTTTACTTAGTTGCTGGTTATGGCATTTATACTGATTTCAATAAGACAGCGTGTCCGTAAATTCATTGAACATCTTCAATCGAATGGCATATACATATTGCTAAAAAGCCTATTCATTGTGATACAGATTGAAATAAAACGGAATAAAAATCCTACCAATATCAGATATTACAGAACAAGTCAAATGCTTTTTTCTAAAGACAAATGCATATTTTCAAAATAACGAAGGAAAAAGTCAATCTCCTTCGCAAAAAGTTTCATTATTGCAAGGATTGTATCTAAAAGATCTATGCGTTGTATGATGATGCTACTTCATCACAAATCTCCACGCACTAAGAATGACATATGCTCTAGAAGAGTTAGAGACTGAAAAAGGGAAACAAAATGGAGGTTTTTTGGGCTACCGACATCATAAAGGGCAGTGGATAACTTACACAATTTGACAGCGAAAATGATGTCATGTGAAACAAAGCGAAACCAACAAGAATGGAAAAATAAGGTAGGCGAAGACAAAAGCTTTGATTTGGATAAACGGTAGAATCAAACTTCAATGAGTGTCTAATTTATTTCAATGTAACCAAATTTTAGGCACACATCAACATACAACCAGTACATTGGGTGGAAGAACGTGTTTTGGGTGGAAGAAATACATTTAGCCACTGCAGCTTAGGTTCAAACATACAGAAGGAACGATAATGCTTCGTAATGGAAGATTTCAGTGTGTTAGTAGGATTGAGAGGCCATTATGATTGAACGACACGTGCAACTAGGGCGTAGGCAACAGATATGAAAGGAGTACGAAATCATCTAATTTGCCAAGTCTTCCAACACTGCTATTACCAACACAGTGCCTGGAAAGAGAATGCTGACAATAGTAATTGAGAAGCACGACTGTAAAAATAAAAATGAGACCAACTTCTTCCCTACATACAAAAAACAAGGAATAAAAAATAAGACATCTAAAACAAGGCATTAAAAATGAGACATCAAAAGTGATCACATAATAGTTATAGCCACTCTTTCAGTGAACATAGCTCTACAGAAATCAAGATTAATAACGCAGAAATAAGCAAAAAGAATCTGGTAGAAAGTAGAAATGAGTTTCAACGTGAACTACTTAATAAATTCCGAGATATTTCAAATGCTATCAAAGAAATCAAAGACTGTGCGATGGAAGTTGACGGAAAAGGTGCATCTCAGAAGAAACAGAAACAACCAAAATGACAAGAAAACATAAAGAAAAAGCATCAATCAAAATAACGAGAGCATGCTAAAGAAAGTAGAGTACATATAACTATGGCATTGATTTCAATTGAAAATAAGACAGGACAATGTCAGATGGAGAGCATTGAAACAACGGTGGAAACAATATAGAGGGTAACAGGAAGGAAAGAATGCTAAGGGTACAAGGACACGATACTAATCATGAAGGCAGACAATGGATTTGAGATAAAAAGTGAAAGAGTGGCAACCCTGCAATGTCTCAAAATTCTGCTTGATGTTAAGGCATGCTCGTCTTGCTTCGTGCTTGATTAAACTTCTCTATGAATCTCTCCCAGAAAATACCTGCCAAGAACTACACGTGGCTTCATTTTGTATTACATTTGGCACACTTTTCACATAAACCAGGGGGCAAACATTAGACCTCAGTAGCGATAGCTACTTGGGCAAGCGTAATTTTCTTGTGCGACAGCTGGTGACTTCATCAGATTACATCTATTGATAATGAAGTCCATTTCACACAGCGGTGTCTAGACCTTCATCTAGTGCCCATCCAACTGGAAATGTATCTTTTTTACTACTTGCTTGGTACCCCCAAAACACCATCATTATTGAGCATTATTAGGATTCAGTATCTCGTGCTGTATTGAAAATGTGTACACTTTGCAGCTTATCTTCTATTTGTTCATAGATGTGATCAACTTTCTGTCCCTTAAGACCTTTATCATCACTTCTTTATTATACATAATATTATCACTCCTTTAAAAGTGAATGAAACAAGAAAGATGGATTTCTACTTTTAAGATATAAGTAAATGTCAAAGAGTCTGAATTAGTTTTTGTGGACGAACGGCAGAGAAAGGCATATGAACGAGGGTTGAAAAAGAAGCAGCAAAGAGGCAATGTCTGTATGTCTGCAACAGAGGAAGCATGGAGTAGACTGACTCAGCCAGAAAGTGGGCATCGTTGAACATTTAGTAACCGCTATTTGCTCATATGATTTCTGGGTGACCACACCTCGTGATTTATACGCCTGAAATTACAGAGAGCTGGCGACTCTCCTCACTCTAAGTGAAAGTTTAGCTGATGCGGGGATCGAACCATTGACCATAATGAAATAAATCAATAACTTCGAATCTTTATACTGGATGAAACACTTCAGCTTTAGATTAGCTGTTATCAATGTGTGTCCAGTGCTTGTGCCCGCAGAATTACTTCTGAGTACTCATTTATCGACCTCGGAAGGATGGACAGCTGACTTCACAGTTGGCTTGTGGTTAGTGGTTCGAACGACGGGATTCTAACCCACTCGAGCAGACCTCGCATGATTCGAAACACTGCGCCTTTACCACTCGGACACACAACCAATAGGATCAATGCGCAAAAATCTTACCATTCAGCTAGCCTGACATATCCCTGTGGCACCTCAAGATCACTGGAAAGTCAGGCGGCTTGGGCATGTTTTGTCACGTGCAGTGTTGTGTGTTCTATAAAGCATGTGCTCAGTTGAGGAGAAGCAGAATTATGATATAAGAATAGGTTGTCTGCTTGACATACAAAAAGCAATTCTATGATGCATAGAGGAAGGTGGTCAGTTCTCAATGCTGATTTACTGAAAGAGTTTCTACTTACCGAATTACAGGACGAGCATACCACGACAATGATGATGATGAAAAGAGGGTTGTTGAATGGGCCGGGTCTGTAGCACCCTCATTTTCTAATCATCAACTCAATGTAATCTCAACTCAATCCAGACAGATAAAGCAAGATATGATTTCATCCATGCGGACTATGTCATCTTCGGAGCATCTGGCGGTTCAACAGTCAGTTATTGATGAAAGAAGGAACTGGTGAAGGTGACTTAAAATATGCGTCTTTTGGAGGAGATGGTGATCTTAAAGTCACCGTTGGATTTAAACAGCAAAAGGTTTGGGTTAACTACAACTTGAGATCCCAAAGCTTGAATAAAAGAAAACTATGTGCATATTTCAATGAAAATGGAGAAAAGGCACTGAGAAAATGAAAAATAATAAAAAAGAGCGAGTAGAAAAAGAAAGCTCCATCATCTGCTGCAACAAACTGGTAAGAGATGGAGTTCGTTCGACGGATCAAAATTTTGAAAGTGATAGCATTTCTTTGAATCCTGATACACAAATTTCTACTTATAACGGTACATAAAGGAGACAAGCCAGTGCAAAAATTTGTTGGCTTCGAAACTGAAAATATTTTATTCTTGGTACGTGGTATAGTGTGCGAGGATTGCAATAGCAGCATTCATAACAGGAAAACTATTCTCTCTGCTGGTATTTGGGGAAAAAGCCCCCAACCAACAAGATACTGAAGGAAAACAAAAGTTCCTAAAAAATTACAGTTGAAGAAAACTGCAGACAAAATAAAATTTAAAAGTGAAATGCTCAAATGGTGCTAACAGAAAGATCACCCTTCGAGAGGAGATCAAGGTGGACAATTCTTCGCACTGACAAACGATCGGACCAAAAAGATTCATGAAGCATAAAATGGAACGCTTTTTATAGGAAAATGATTTTATACTGCTTATCAGTCTTACAATAAAAGAAATAAGAAAGAAACTGCATCAGTATCCATAAGATACAGATATGCTTTGTTTAGTTTAAGCTTTTCTCAAAGGATCTCGCACCACTATGACTAATGACCTTAATTTAGCTGTCTAGAACTGAGGACGAGGACGGTCTGGTATAGGTAATGGACAGTGAAACAATGCTTGTTTTTTAATCGACTGCTTAATATGTAACGACACCTCGTCTCTTCCTTACATTATAAGTCCTACGAAAGACTTACGTTTTGCATGGGAAGATCGAATCTAATTGGATAACTACGCCATAGGAAAACGTAACAGCTCTCAGTAAATTGTGACCAATCTTAATGGAAAGAGCCAAGAACGAGCAAGAAGGCAAAGGTTAATTATATTTGGGTGACGCAATAACACATTTGAAGAAGGGAAACATAAAATTAAATCTCAACCTGTATGACGGCATCAGTAGCACTTGCGGATAAAGCACACCTATTAGTGCAAATACACTACAAAATAAAGCTTAGGCAAGCTAAATAAGAAACAACAGGGGAAGCTACAGATGACTTTTCCATTAACTTATTCTGGCTTTGTGGAACAAAGAAACAGCTTAGCAATCATTCAATTAAACATTATCTAGAGGCTTTAGAACTACCAAAAAAAACTGATTTTGAGCTTGGCAAAACCATAGTCGGACTAAACAGTAAATTTCTTAAAGATCTTAATATGGTTTACTACTGCCTTCCCTACCATTAAAGCTTTCAATGTGAACCACGTCGAAACTTACAAATTAGCCAATGCACTACATGACCACCCTAATGATACTACTACATTAGAATACTGGATTTATATGTTAGTTAAAGAGGCGATTCTGAGATCTGTGAAGCGGTACATGACATGAAATGTATGCTCCTTTGACTGTAGCGGAAAATCTAAGTCATAACAAAGACCAGGAGCCAAAATAAAGATTTATCTCCATAGAAATGGGTCTACAGGAGATCTAGAGTGAGTTGAGTCCTAGGTATCTAAAGAGGAACGTGATTAAAAAGATAAGATACTGATTCTCCATTATGAGTTCTTCTTATGGCTTCTGAAAGTATTGGCGAAATATCGATGACCTACAAAGAAGAGAAACAGACGGTGATGATTTCAAAGGTATTTGGCTAATATTTTAAAGCAATTTCCATTTAAGGTAAAGAAACGGATTAAACGACTGCCTTGCATTTTGAGCGGCAGTGATTTGAATTTACAACGTGCACTGATTAAGTTAAAACGGAGCAAATTTGATTGGAGCGACTTGCATTTGATAACAATTGAGACTAATGAAAAGAGGGTATGTAATTGACGCAAGTAAATTGCTCGTTGAAGCAACTGCTGATAAAGGTAAATTAAAATTTCAAGTTCGCAAATAAATAGCGGCACCTTGATTTTTGCACATCTGCCAACCTTTTCTTCCTGAGGTATTGTATTCGTGACGACAACCGCTTCCGCCTCCGAGTCTGATATTCTACTAACTGCAGGCCCAGAGAATATACCGTGCGTGCATATGGAAAATACTTTTACAGCACCAGCTTCTTTCAACCTATGAATATCAAGTGCTTTATTTCATCATAATCATTGCTAATCATAATACTTCTATATATCTATCGTTAATAATTGTTAATACTAACGTTTGGTATTTAAAACACAAATGCTTCATTGGATGGTCCTTATAAAGAGACGAAAATCCGGCTGTTGCCCGGAGGTGCCTAGCCGGTAAAAGTACCTAGTACCCACGAACATATTACATTGAATTCTGCTACGTCCTTTTTAGTTTTTCTTTAATAATTTATGTTGAGGAAAAAAAAGCAATGGCACCTATACAAAGCCTCAACAAAAGACGAACGGAAAAATAAGAGGAGATCAAGGTTATTGATCTTAGCTTTGACAGATGATATGTTGTAGGATTCAGGAGAGAAGGAAGGCATCCCACAAACTGCACGTTCTTGGGATGAATGATGACTTGTGGGATAGCATTCGTGGGTTGGGTAGTGAAACTCGGAAAGGGTGTGAATGCGTTGAGCTTCTGGTGGTTCTGACACGTCTAGGAGGAACAGGAATAATATCCCTGATCTCCTGAGAGCAACGCCCGTGAAAGAATCTCTAAAAGGTGGAAAGATCTCAGAGTTGTCAAATAAGTGGATTCTTAACGTGTTTTAGTAATTAACAGTGGTAAGCTACGTACTTGCTAATGGCTAAATTCATTGTTCCACAAGTATCTGCCATGTCGTCAACTAGCACAGCCACTTTACTCTTCACATCACCAACTAAAACCATGCTTGCAACTTCGTTCGCTTTCTTTCTCTATAATGAAGAAAACATCGATAATCTGAAAAACTTCTGGTTTACGGTTTTTCAGCTTGCTAATCGTAATCGACAAAGGCTTTTCATCAGACACCGCTTAGGGCTTCAGAAAAATAGAACGATTTCCCTTTTTGTTATAAGTGCTCGTGGAAAGTTCTCCGTTCTAGAATCATCCATCATATGGAAACCTTGATTCCGAGGATTATTGCGCCCTAGGAAGTTTCTGCCAGATCAGTGAGCGAGGTGATTGACAAGGCCAATCCAAAATCCACATGTACACGCACATGAAATCAGTGTGTTTTCTGGATGGCCATAATACAATCGCTCCCATCTCCTCCGCTGCTTTTCTTCGAAATTTGTGCGCTGATCGGGTTCGAAGGCGAATCGTGCTTTCCATATACCATGATGCACGACCTTGCGCTTGTAACTTCAACGTGTCAGACTCTATATTACAGTTAGCGAGGCTTGTCTTAAACAAGTTCCTATATCGTATTTTGTTCTCCATGTCCGTCCTGTTTCGAATACCGGTGATGTCCCGAGAAAGTAGAATACCTGCTTCACAGAATACCGATGGACATCCTTATTACATGAAGACTCATCTTTGCTGGTGTTTGATGATCGAATTGAAACCATGATACGTTGAAGAGCTTGTCGCCTGTACTAAATAGAGAGTTTACGATTCGCGGCGCGATGAGCCAAGAAGGCTCATAAAGGTCTAGGTACTAACGCGGAAAAGGGGAAGTCGTGGTAGCTAAGTCGTCTTATTGACTTTCATGACACGGAATTGTATGTTTTCAAGTCGCGTTCTCAACGCAGAATTAATAGGTAAGATTTGTCTATAATTCTGCCATTACATCGTTACGGCGAGCAATATCTAAGTTTTCATTGCTTTAGATTTTGCGTTGCCCAGTGATATCTTTAGTTTTACAATCTCTTTCCTTTCAGAAATTTCGCTAGTAAGTGTAATGGCCTAGCTTATTGAAAGAACAAAATATGACTCCTGTTTATCTAATTGTGAATGACACGGTAAATGGTGGATAAATTCGGGCGCCACGCAGCATATGAAACCAGAAAAGGACAGAATGCAGAATTTCGTGGAGTTGGGAACACCAAGTAGGGTTCAGTTGGCTGACAATAGCGTTTTGAATTCATGAGGAAAAGGAAGTTACGGTTTATGAGGGCTCTCAGGAAATCAACTTAAACCTGTCCAATGTGCTGTACGTGCCGAAAATTAAGAAGTTTGTTTCAAAGAACAATCATTCAGGGCCATCTTGAATAGGGAAATGTACTGTACTGGGAACAAAGCTGGAAGAATGCACAAGTTTTATATTGAACTAGCACATCAATCTAATTTTGCATCTGCCAACCAAACTGACGATTTGACCTTGTGGCACTGCAGACTTGGGCCCTGGTCGCACAAATATATGACAAACGTTTGGTAAACCTGATAATCGTAATTGAATTAATAATCTTTTTCATGCTCACCAAAAAATGAACAAATTGAGGAAGATTTGCGGTCACACTGGCAGTTCTACCATGTCAACAAGAATGTGAGGACTCTTCCCACCCCCTGGAATTACCCCCCGTTTATTTTCCTAACACTTGAAGATCAGTATCATAACATGACCTCACCCAGTTGTTATGAGTATTGTCAAGTTGTATTTTAAAGTTAGTTAGAGTAGTTCGTGTTGTAATGATCACGCGATATAGTTTTGGAGCTAACGAAAAGTGTTCTTCTTTCTGTTGCTTGATTATCTGCGGAGATATATGCCACAAATTTGGTGACAACGACGTGACAGATTAGACATTTAATGATTGAATTCCTGTGTAGAGATGCTAAATATTTTAAAGTCAATATTCGAGGACTAAAATCCTGATTTTGTTGGAAATTGTTAGAAATCCGCATTCGTTGTAACAATTTTCATGTTGTTTCTCTGAAGAAACGTTTACAATTGAAACCAAGAAAATCGAAATGTCATTGTCAAGTGAAGTAGAGGGACTTCAGTCTAAACAAGTGACACTTATTGTGCCCCTTGGCAAGGATGAATTGTACGAGCTTTGTGTTCATTTTGATATTCCCGAGGCCGATTTTGACAGCAAAACGCGATTAGGATTGATAACAACTCTAATCTCAAAATCCGAACAACTGGTCTCGGATTTGAAAGAGGAAGAGAGAGAGCCCTTTCTACTAGATTGTCTAAGGATTGTTTCAAAAATGGGAGAAGCAAATGGTGAAGAACAAATGCAAATTAAAGAATTGGAAGCCAATATTGCTTCACTGAAGGAACAACAAGTGAGAGAATTAGAAGCCGCCAAGGAGAGGCTCAAGGCAGCGAGAAGTGAGACGGGGGCTAGGCCGGATGGCTCTAATATTGCGAATTTAAAGTCGATTTTGAGGCGCGATCTTCAAATCGCTGGAGTCTTAGAGCCTCAGGGGCAGAAGGATAGCTTGTCCCTCATAAGTTTGAATAGGCAAATTGAAGAAGGGTTGAATAAGGGCTACGAGGAGAAAGAAGTTATAGACGGGATTATTAGGTGTATTCCATCACACCTTCCGTTGAAAGATTACATTGAAGCCATGAGAGAATCAGGGCTGGAAACAATAAATAATATTTTGCGTGCCCATTTTCAAGAGAAAAACTCAAGTGAACTTTGTACAAGTCTCACTGGTCTGGTTCAAAGTACAAGTGAAGAGCCACAGAATTTTCTCCTGCGTGCAATGAATCTCAGAGAAAAGGTAATCTTTGCCTCGAAAGTAGGTAATGCAAAAGTTAGGTATGAGCCTGTACAGTGCCAGTCAATGTTTCTACATGCCGTAGAAACAGGATTAATAAGTAGCATATTGAGAACGAGGATGCGCCCTCATCTTCAAAACCCAGGAGTTAGTGATGCTGAGCTTATTAACGAGCTTAATATTGCTGTCACTGAAGAGTCGGAGCGTAATCTTCAGTTAGGCTTGGGCATGAGGGGAAAGGCCAAAGTAGCCCAAGTCCAGTCAACCACGGATATTAAGAATGATGAGAAGAAGGATGAGGAGGCATTTTCCGTTAAGGAGCTTGTTGCAGAGGTTAGAGCGCTAAAAGGTGAAATGGCTGCACTTAGAGGGGAAGTAAAGAAGAGTCGGAGGCAAGGAGAAATATAAGGCAGGAGACCCTTTGAAGCTTCGAGAAGGAGGCGTAGAGGCTGTGTCAAATGCCAAGCTGAAGGGAATGCAGAATTATGTCATCACTGCTGGAAATGTGGGAATGATGGACACCTCTAGTACAACTGTAAGGATTCGGGAAACTCCCCTCGGCTGCTGTCACGGGACAGACAGTAGCCGAAAAAGGAGAATGTAAGTCCCTTTGCTGTAGTTTTTGTGGAGATGAGAAGGATGAAGCGATGCTTTTCCATTGCGGTGCTTGCAAATGTGTTAGCTATTGTGGCAAGAAATGTCAAGTTGATGACTGGGGCCGACACAAACCCATTTGCAGAGCGATATCGAATGGCTGTTTAAAGAGAAGAGGGTCTGGTATTAGGCCAAATCTTGTTGATGTTGAAAACCCATATGTCTATGCCACCTATATAACACTGAGGGAAAAGGAAAAAGCTGCCAAGTTGATTGGAAATAAATGTATCATCCTTTGTAAGCTTAATGGGGTTGAAATCCCCGCGTTATTGGACACCGGGGCCCAAGTGTCGATTATTTGTTTACAACATGTGAAAAAGTATCTAGAAGGGACACCAGTAAATCTTCTTGACCCTAGTGCAAGCCTCGAACTGAAAACAGCTAACGGGACAACTTTGCCTTACTTGGGCTGGATTAGTGCCAGGTGCGAACTCAAGGGAAATTCAAACGGCGTAGGAGTTATCGACCTACCTATGCTTGCTACTGCATCCAATATTGATAACCCAATCATAGCCTACAATGTGTAACAGGAGCTAATTGGTAAATATAACAGTGGCTCAGAGACTGATGAAATAGCCTCTATATTAGGAAGCAGTTTACCTCAGAAAATTGCTGGAAATGTGAATGCCATAATTAACTGTATTCGGAAACAAAGGGATCCTCACTTATCAACCGTGAAAACATTGAAGAGGGACGCTACCATTCCTGCTCGGAAAACCAAGAAGTTATCATTTCGCATTAACTCGGGATTCTTAGAGAAAGATACTCCTGTTATCTTTGAGAATGACGTCTTTTGTTCGCTGCCGAATGGTATCGAAATTGATGAGACTCTAATTTTCTTGAAGCGTGGGAATAATGCAAGAGCAGATCTTATAGTTTCAAGAGTCTTACTGTTATTGGCACGTTACATCTAGCTAGATCAGTGACTCCTGCTGATGTTAAACTCAAAGAACCGGCAGTTGACTCAAAACGTAAAGGGGACGTTAAAACGACCACAGCTAACCAGAAAGCTGGACAACCATACCAGGATGAATTCGTGCCAGAGGTCATCTTAAATGATCATCTAACAGCCGAACAAAAACGGGAAATTCGTGAAATACTTAGTAGGGAACGTGATTCATTTTGCAAATATGACAATGACATCGGTTGTGCTAATGACCTTCATTCACATGAAGATAGAGCTAACTGATAACACGCCAGTGGCTAAAACTTATTTGGGTGTGCCGCCGCGTCCACTTGTCGGTGAGTTGAAAGAGTATGTTGAAGATCTATTAAATAAAGGATTTATTCAGAAATCACGATCTTCGTACAGCAGCCCTTGTGTAGTGGTGTGAAAAAAGGATGGTACGATGAGGCTCTGTGTAGACTACAGACAGTTAGATAGTAAAACAATCACAGATCGACATCCCATCCCAAGAATACAAGACATATTAGATGGTTTTGCTGGACAAAAATGGTTTTCAACCTTAGACCAAGGCAAAGCCTATCACCAAGGGTTTATGCATCCGAGTAGTAGGCATTTGACAGCATTCGTAACCACTTGGGGTTTGTTTGAGTGGCTAAGGATTCCATTCGGGTTGAAAAATGCACCCTGCAAATTTCAGAGGTATATGGAGACAGTGCTGAATGACTACCGTGACAAGTTCTGTGTACCGTACTTAGACGATGTGATCGTCTATTCCGCAACCTTTGATGACCATGTAGATCATGTAGGAAAGGTCCTTCGTAAATTACGAGAGAGTGGAGAAAAGCTAAAAGCCCGGAAATGTAATCTTTCCAGTACGAGGTCAACTACCTGGGACGTATAGTTTCCTCAAGAGGATATAAACCAGATCGAAAAGACACAGAAGCTATGCGAAGTCTTAAACAATGGACGCCAAAGACCGTTGGCGATGTTCGACGCCTCATGGGACTCCTAGGGTACTATCGTAGGTACAATCCAAATTTCTCAAGGATAGCTAAGTCAATTTATGATTTATTGAAAGGCAATCACTTCATCGCTGACTCCCGAAATCAGAAATGTGTGAAAAAATCGAAGTCCTTCCAAGTGCCAGCAATTGAGCTAATTGAATGGAAAGAAAATCATAAACAATCTCTGGATACAGTGGTTTATTCATTGATTAATCCACTCGTCATGGCCTACCCTGAGTTTGACAAACCTTTCGTTCTGCATACAGATGCCTCACAAGATGGCTTAGGTGCTGTCCTATACCAAAAACAAGATGGAACCATGCGTGTTATACGTTATGCATCTAGGACGTTGACACCAGCTGAGAGAAATTATTACCTCCATAGCGGAAAGCTCGAGTTTCTTGCTTTGAAGTGGGCCATCACGGAACAATTTCGTGACTATCTAGCATATGGTCCAAGTTTTACAGTGTATACAGGTAACAACCCTCTAACGTATGTCATGTCCACGGCAAAATTAACAGCGACAGGAAACAGATGGGTTGCTTCACTGCCCAATTTCAATTTCTGCATAAAGTACAGGCCTGGAAAGGCAAACAAAGATGCCGATTTTCTGTCTCGAATGCCGCCTGATATCAACAACTTCATTTCCAAATGTACAGAAGAGATTTCTTCGGGTGATATCAAAGCTTCGATAACTGCCACCTTCACACAGAACGTTGGCAGTTCAGCATGGATAACGTCGTTGACGGTGAACAAAACTACTGTTGATTCATAATTCGCACATCCGACAACCAGGAAATATTGGCACATGAAAGCAGATGTTATCAGGAAAGCGAAGATGGAGGATGCAGTCATCGGCAGGTTGATCTATTTCAAAGAAAACGGAAAGCCTACATAAGACCGATTGCGTTCGGAAACGCCAGCAGTACGTACGGCAATGCATGAATGGTCTAAATTTAAGATAGAGCCAGACGGAATCATTTACCGAAAAACAAGCGACAAAGAACAGTTAGTGCTACCACAAAGGTAGCATCGATTAATACTGCGACACCTTCACGAGGAGATGGGTCATGTTGGAGCTAATAGGACGATGGAGTTAGCAAGGGAAAGGTTTTATTGGCCACACATGGCCAGGATATAGAACACTATGTCATTAAGGTCTGCGAATGTTTAAGCCGAAAAAGACCAGTAAGCAATCAACGTGCCCCAGCTCAAAGTATCAAGACGAGTGCACCATTCGAACTCGTAAATATTGATTTTGTCCACTTAGAGAAAAGTGCTGGTGGATATGAATACATCCTGGTCATCGTCGACCATTTTACCCGTTTCGCGCAAGGTTATGCAACCACAAATAAATCAGCAAAACTGCCGCCGAGAAGCTTTTTAACGATTTCATACAAGGTTCGGATACCCAAAAAGGATACATCACGACCAGGGCACAGAGTTCGAGAACGATCTGTTCTACCGTTTAGAACAATTAACTAACATCAAACGCTCACGAACAACACCATACCATCCAATGGGCAACGCCCAGTGTGAAAGGTTTAATCAGACACTAATGGCAATGCTGCGTTGTCTCCCCGATTCACGAAAGTCTCGCTGGAAGGACAACGTTAACAAATTAATATATGCATACAATTGCACTGGAAATGATTCGACCGGGTTCTCGCCCTACGAATTGCTATTCGGAAGAAAGCCAAGGTTACCGATTGATGTCATCTTTGGGAGAACGAAAAGCGCCGTGTGTAAGAGATATCCTCAGTATTTAAAAGAGTGGAAGCAAGCAATGGAAGAGGCATACAAGATCGCAGCGGAAAAGTCGGGACAAAGTATGAAGAGAGGAAGATCACGGTACAACGAAAAAGTGTTTGCCACAAATCTGAAACCGGGTGATCGTGTTCTAGTGAAGCGATTACTAGACATGGGAGGACCGGGAAAACTACGATCCTTTTGGGAAGACAACGTGTACGTTGTTCTTAGGAGACCACATCTCCATAACGCAGTTTATGAAGTCGCACCTGAACAGGGCACAGGAAGGAAGCGAATGCTTCATCGTAATTTGATGCTGCCTTGCCCATTTCTACCGTACGAAGCGACTTCAGAGAATCCTCCAGAAACTCATAATCGTCGCCCAAGGTCTCTTAACAATCAACACTAATCAGATTCGATCGCCCAGTCAGAAGAAGGAAGGCCAGTGGATGACTTTGGGTTTAACCCAAATCAGCTTTCTCAAGTCACGCGACACATTCGACATATACGCACGGGAGTGGTTGAGGATGGAGAAACAGCATCCTCTCAGATACAAAATGAAAATGCCGGCGATGAGACAGAGGAACAGACAAATAATGTACAACCCAACGAGGTGGTAACTAATGTCCCATTTTCGTCTTCGGACATGCCGATGCAATCGAGTGCTACCCAGCGACCTCAAAGAATACGCAACCCACCTGTGATGCTTTCGTATTACGAGTTAGGCCAGCCCGCAGATATTCGAGCACGCATTCAACCAACAATACCGCAGGTTTCCCCGCCGCAATTCATGACCACACTCCCATGAATCCTCCGACGTATTTTGGTCCACAATCGGACGCGTTCGTACCACTCGGATATGTACCACCGTTACATTGGCCGATTTATCAACATGTTAACACAATGGACTGCGATTTACGCATTATTCGTCGAGCGTTATAGACTCATATATACCTTACCGTCATAATACGGTTATCGAACATTATATTCATCGTACGTTACCGTTGCCATGTAAGGACATTTAGCATCGACTTACTGTTAAAAAAAAAGGGGGGCGGGGACAAAATAAAATAAAGAAAAAGAAACCTCCATGGATATTACTTCGCCACCGAATATTTTTATTCAAGACTAATTTGGCAATCGCCAATAAACTCTTTGAACAATACAGAGTTGAATGATGCTGCGCAGGTTGATACGTTACTATCGCTGATCAATGGACGATATTGTCAGTGGAAGAGGCTTCGAAATTGGAGAATATTTTCAGAAGATTGAGTTCGAAGAACTGTGTAGATTAATCGGACTTTCCGAAATGTCAGGAGACATTTACTCTAGAGGGGGGAGAATGTGAGGACTCTTCCCACCCCCTGGAATTACCCCCCGTTTATTTTCCTAACACTTGAAGATCAGTATCATAACATGACCTCACCCAGTTGTTATGAGTATTGTCAAGTTGTATGTTAAAGTTAGTTAGAGTAGTTCGTGTTGTAATGATCACGCGATATAGTTTTGGAGCTAAAGAAAAGTGTTCTTCTTTCTGCTGCTTGATTATCTGCGGAGATATATGCCACAAGAATGATAACACGTAAAAACCTGTCATGTGTGATTAAAAACACGGTACGACAATCTGTCGGCCCATAGTTATAGGAAAAAGTAGTTTGCTCTTTGCCCCACTCCGTTATCTGCAATCTATTTATTCTGTGTCCCCAACACTGTTTTCATGCTAAATTAAAGAGAGTTAGCGTTAAAACAGAGTGAATTTTGTTGAGAGAGATGGAGCCAAATTTGAAATGGAAAGATGTTGAGCTGAAAGAGAAGAAAACTGAAAGCTTTGAGCAATGACTTGGGATACCAGCAATAAAGAATTTACAGTGTCGTCGTTGTGTCGTGTTGAACAGCAAAGCGAAAACATTTTAGATTTATTAAGATAGGTACATGAGAAGAAATATTGCAATAGAAGACTTTTTCCTTTTGTTCTCATCAATCTTGCTTCTTTCTAAAGCCACAATTATCCAATGATTTTGCTAAGTTTGAAAAAGCCCAGTTTTTCCTAACTGTGTAGCTGTGAAATGTCATTCAAATTTCTGTCTTGCAAATTTAGCTAAGTAACTACCAGTCAAGTCTTAAAGCTAAAGTAGAAATGATCATAGTTTACACTAAAAACTCATTATGACAATATCTTTTACACAGAACATTTTGGAGCACACAACAATACCAATAAAGCCCTTTTAGTTCTACAATAGCAAGGCACGTTGTAGCTTTCAAATAATTTTTTCAAAACTGGATGAAAAAATAAATTGATAAAACAGGAAAGTAATATTTTTAGCTCCTTTTACTAATATAGTAATCGTAAAGTAATGTCAAGTTCCCTTTGACTAGTTTTTTTATAACCTTAGTTAGTGCACCTACTAGCAACCAAACCCGATTTTACCTCTCCTTGCAGTGGTGCATTCTCAATAAAGTTTAATGTCGTGGCGTATACATATTTCTAATAATTATGTGACAATATTACTGTCCTCAATTAGATCTTCACACAAAGTCTTTCATGACTACCAAATCAAAACGATCGTATTTTCAATATGAAAGTCATACGTGCAGATTTCTATTGCGATTGGCCTCGTAAAAAATGAGAAACTCATCTTCGTCAATTTCACCATCGTCATGCATCATAACTAGCATTTCGCCCTGAACGTTTACAAAAATTAGATATGGCCCCAATTCTGAGTCGTCTTTAACATTTGTAATCAGAATTTCACCCACAAATCAAAACGCCTCAGCTCCGCTAGTACCTAGGCCTCCGTGAGTCGTCTTCGCTCAGTGCGTCGTGAATCGTGAACTCTTCAATGTTAGTTATACAACATCGGGAAACGGGTTAGCTGTGAGTCACACAAGAATGGAGAACAATGTAGGGGCTACCACGCAACCTTTCCGATGCAAAATAATGTGGCGACAGGGTCAGTGATGGATGGTTCTTGGGTTTAGGATAAAAAAGACGATGTTTTAGGAAATGGTGTTGTGCTGTTCTGTCCTAAGAACGAATTTTGCGTCAACCCCATATGAACTATCCTTAACAGCGATTATCTCATTTAATTGCTTTGAGCGAAGGTTTTCTGTTCCATAACATTTCAAAGTAAAATAGATTGTATAATGAATCCTTTAAGCCTGATTTCCACGAGAAAAGTCTTTGCGAAATGCATGAAATTTCTCGAGAAAAAGTCGAACTCAGTTGAACTTTTTTACTCAGAGGAATATTTTCGCAAGCGAACTAATGCAATTTTTCCAATCAGGGTGCAGTTGATGACGCACATCTGCTTTCTTGATATTGTTCTGAGCCGCGCGGAGCATTTTGATTCGAAATGTTCAAAAATATTACCAGAAAAGAAATGTGTCGTAACACCCACGCGCACGATTATAATTGTAATTCATGTTTTTACGTAGTAGCCTCATAATCATGTAGAGATAAGGAACTTATTCATCTAATAAGAATTGACTAACGTCACTAATATCTCATGACCTCTTAAGCCTAGTTGTTAAGACCTGATTGGTCAGGATCGGTTCCATGCTCGATCTTGATTGGTTATTAGTATAGTGTAGTTCCGCTATGATTCACTCGTACCGCGTGGTTTTTGTAGAATACTGATAGAGATTTTCATATTCCGAGGATGAAATAGAAGGAAAATAATCGTTGTCTTTCCTGAGGAGAAACTCTATAAATTTCAATCCAGAACTAGCGAATTGCAAGATTTATTCTTACAAAATTGCACCTTTCTCCACTCGTATTCATTCTAGGGTAAATCTAAACATTCGTCATTGCACAATACAGCCCACAAAGCATAACATGTTTCAGTAATAATCCTTCCAATTAATGTTTGGCTAATTCTATAGTTGACTGCTAAACTAACATGTGAGTTTCCACTGGTGAGATATCTTAACGTCGCACACAAACGTTCTTGTGTATGAAAAGCCTCCCTACGAAAGCTTTCCTTTGTTATTATGGGTGCAAAATTTTTTTTAAGAGTTTCGAGTAGCAAAGGGCTCATCCGAAACATCTTAAAAAAAAAGAATTAATTGTCATAAAGCCACATTTCTCTTACAAAATTGTCAAATTCGCCCTTCTCCTTTCGCTAGCAAAATATCTATATCCTTTAGTTTTTGAGTCTTCATCGATAATGCTCCATTCTCGTGTTTTGTTCTTAAAATGACAGAGGCAATTACATTTGAAAAAATTTCGGAACATAGTTTGATTTCGCAAAGAGTGGAAATCAACGAGATAGAAAATTTCTCGAGAAAAAACTTAACACGCAGTTTTCCGCTGGGATTTTTCTCAATGGAAGTCAGCCTTTACGGACATGGACATACTACGAAAAACACAAACCTGAACGATAAATTCAAAAATGATATATCAACAAAATAAACAAACCTCTTTGTGAATCAATGCAAAGTCAACATTGAGTTGATCGGCAATCGAAGTCACTCTGAAAATTTCAGAAAAGGCAATGCTAAGTTAATCTATTTGAATTAACAACGCGTTGACATCTGAAGTTAGCCAGCTGCATCGTTGGTATATTGCCTTTTCTAAGCCAAATCAAAACATAAACTTAGTTTTCCTTAATTTCTTTTGCTGGAGAATGTGAATTTGCCTCAGACCAAATAATTACTCTATTATTAAGAACTGTTATCCTACAAGCACAAGATTCTTCCATTGCAATGACCAGCTGACAGTGACCACTGCCAAGTTGGGAAAACCGTCATGAGTTAGATTGAACTTGTGCCCCTGAACTTGCCCCGGCTCCTTAGAAACTATTTCAGCCTTCCTGCTCTCTACGTAATTTCTTCTTTCATGGAGAAAAGTCAACATTTTCCTTATTCAAAAAACAACAATCTGACCCATACAATAATTCTCTTATTGTGATTACTTCATTCATCTCTAGCTATCGATACAATCATAATTAAACAATTCTTTACCATCTTTGAAACAAACAGTCTACTTTGCTACCACAAGATGGCTTTAGACAAGATAGACGTACTATTTATCTTCCAGCTAATATTACCATGTTTTGTGCTCTGCTCTTAGAATCCTATGGAGAAGACAGGGTGATCTATCGATACTTCCAAGGCCTCTGATCACCTCTGGCACCGATGTTTGGCATCCATCATAACCTCTTTGAACGGATTGGTAGCTTTCTCTCTGATAGGTCGATTTACAATTAAAATTGGTGGCATCCTATCTAACACCAATGCAATAAATTTTGGTGTACTTTAGGACTCTGTCATTTCTCTTCTAGCATTTCCTCTGCATCTGCTAGTATTCATTCTTTTGCAGGCTATGCCTACCTATTCCCATCTTTTCATTTGATTCAAAATGCAAACACTAGTCTTCCAATCTGATAGAAATATACCCGCCTCTATTCTCACCACAAATTTGACAAATATGTACAAAGATGGGGAAAAGAAAATATAGCCTCATTCAAATAATGCAAGACCACGCAGATTATAATTTCACTTACACGAGGCCCATAATTTTTAACTGTATTCAGGAATAGTACTGAACTGGACACTCAAACTTTTTTCACATAACTTTGCCTTTCCGTTTCGTCTAGCCTCACTCAGAAATTACAACTTTAATCCATTGCGAGACATGCATCTTGAAATTTCGGTATTCTTTCAAATGCCAATAAGATTTTTCATCTTCTCATCTGTTGACTATTTAAAAATGCCAAAAATCATCCTTCTCTAAAGCACTGCTCCCATGTCTGTGGTGGTGGTCATTAATGTACAGAGACTCAAATTCCTTCGTCTCATCAACAATCTAAACATCACCAAATCTCTCAATACTCCTTTTCATCAGCATTTGGTTGCAGAAATTTCCAGCTTCAATAAATACTATCACAGCAATTGCTCTCAGGAAATCAGGGTATCTGTACCACTGCTGAAACAATTTCCGAATTCCGCGACCCAATCCACCAACTCTACCGCGTAAATCATTTTTCATTCCAATAACTTGCAAATTATGAAACCTCTTAGTATCCTCTTCTTTCCTAGAATCCTTCAGGCTATCTTCCTTCCAATGCAATACTAGCAAACCTGATCTACCTCCTATTCCTCTCAGCCTCCGTTTTCTTCTTCGTTGGGACTTTGGTTTGTCTTTAACATAGGCCACGAGGGCCTCTCCCCCAACATAATGATTCGAGAAATACTCAGGAAAAAATGACACTTAACCTAGCTTAACCAGGATGTCAACAGCAGCAAAGGGAATATCAAAAAAAGAAGTAGAGAAATACCGCACATATATTTGAACTTAGAAATTTACCACAGACAGACTTGCATTGAACTAAAAGGGGCTTTTTGAGGGGCTACCTAAATCATATTCAAATTTCATGTGAGAAACACGGCGAAAGCAAATCCGAGACAAAAGAGAATACAAGGCCAACCTTTTAGCACCGCCAGCATCAGGAGATACTATGACACACTGTTTCCAATCTGGGATGTTATCCCTAATCCATTTTAAAACTGCTGGCTCAGCATACAGATTATCAACTGGGATGTCAAAGAACCCCTATAGATAAAAAAGGTCTACATGTGATAAATTTCCAATCAATTACTTTGTTCAATATTTTCGAATTCATGCAAGAAATACAACAAAGATTACATAATGATTCTGTTAATGGATGTCCCTGCAAAATAAAGAGCATGGGTAGATAAAATGTCAATATGTAGTGCAAACAAAGTCCCTCCCCTCACAGGGATGCAAATAGTGCAATAGGAAAGCAGAACGTTATGAGGTTCTGTATTGATAAGAAAAAAATAAAACCTGAATTTGTGACGCGTGAAGATCCATTGTAATGATGTGATCGGCACCAGATACAGAAAGCATATTTGCAACCAACTTGGCTGATATGGGCGCCCTACTCTGTAAAAAATTAAGAAGTAGACGTTTAGGGATCACCCTGAAAGTAGAGCTTCCATCTTGAAATGCCAAATATTGTGGTAGGGTAACAATTTCGTTGCCATAAAACAGTTTACGTCCCAGTTTGATGCTGGGAAAATTTTTACTGCATGAATAGCAGACAGCAAGCACCAGGAAATGGGCACAAGCCTGAAACCAAATCTAGGACCTGCTCTATAGCTACCTGTTAAACCACTGTGATAACTACTTCCATCTTTGCAATATGATAAACATAAAGAGACCATTAATCCTTTATTTTTTTTTACTAGAAGTGATAGATTTAGCAGCAAGCAAGTGTGAGAAACTGGACTCTGATCTATTACCTAGGCCAAGCTGTTGCTGTCTTATATTGATGGTAGAAATGTTCACTAGTGATGATTCAAGATTTGTACGAACATCTGGATTCACTGCAAATTTCATTTGGGGGAAAAAGAATGACCCAACGCTATAAATCGTGAACTGGCAGTATAATAATATCCGTGCTATTGTATTTGTGTGTGTGTGTTTATTGAGTGTTTTACACTGGGGAAGGCCATGGTGACCTATACAAACCAAACAAGGGAATAACAAAAAACAGCAAGGGTCAGAGCAGCGGGAGAACAGATCAAGTTTATTCATCTTTGATTTGAAAGACTGCAAGCTGTAGCATTCAGGAAAGCAAGAAGGCAAAAACATCCATTATTTGCACGTTCTTGGGAGGAATGATTATTTTTTTGATAAAGTTTGTGGGTTAGGAAGTGAATCCTGGAATAGGCATGAGTGAGTCAAGCTTCTAGTGCTTCTAACACGCCTCGGAGGAACAGGAATAACAGCCCTAATCTCCTGAGAGCAATGGCAGTGAAAGTATTTTTAAAAGATGGAAAGATCTACAACCAAATGGAAAAATGAGAAAGCAGTTGGAGAGATTTGGTGAGGTTGAGATTGCTGATGAGACGAATGCTTTGGGCTGGACTTAAAAAAGATGGTAGAGGGGATTTTGGAGCCCACCACATACGTGGGAGCAGTTCTCTAGAGAAGCTTGGATTTAGACATTGTATATAGTTAGTAGGTGAGATAATGAGAAAAATAAATAGAATCAATATCAAAATCATTGTAGAGAAGGGAGACTGAGATTTTTCTATGCAGTGGGATACTACCATAGGCCTTGCGAGTTGAATGAAAAAGAAGAATTTAGGAAGGAATCATCAACAAATCTAGAAAAGGCAGTGGAGAGCAGATCATTTACCAAGAGGACAGGGGAAATGACAGAGTCATGAATCATACCAGTATTGATTGATTGTGGATTAGAGAGGAAGCCATCAACTATAATGGTGATCAGCCTATAAGAGAGGATGTACCAATCCATTTAATAGGGAGGTTTAGATCTAGTGCGAGTTCGAGTTTCAAACTGCGCAAGCGATCTGCGCATTTTAGACGGGAATCACCTTTGAAAGTCGCACTAACACACTCGCCCAGTTCGAGTTTTCAACCAAATCTCGTACTGAGTAGGACGAGTTTTTTGAAGCCAGATATTTTTAACTTCGAACAACCTAAGCATCGTCAAAATTTCAGAGAAAGCAATAACTTCGCAAAGGGAGCAATTTATTATCGATTGATATTTAAGGGCATGAACACGCTTGTGACCATGGTACACAACCCGCTGATTCTCACCCTCACCTGGCCTACAGATTGGCCTAACTGTTCCGTCGATGAATCCCCAACAGTTATCAAGAGCATGGCATTTATTATGAACTGCCGCTGCATATTCGGTTAAATTATCCAGGTGCAACCATTTTGCTGAAAACTGGACCGGATGTGCTCAAATTGTGTGCATATGTACCTCAGCACTGTGTACAATTAATCAAATTTCAGGTTTGCTTCTGCCAAATCTTGGGATCATATCGCTATACCGACATGGGAAGGCAAGCCGCCCCAAAAGCATACACAATCCTACATCTGCAAAGCCGCAGTTCCATTTCTACAAATAAATTTAGGTTGCAAGCGAAACTTTGTTTACGTCGAGGAAATCTAAACGGTCATAAATCTAGTGCGAGTGTGAGTTTATAACTACGCGGGGGGTCCCTCGAACTCGCACTCGATCTAAACCTCCCTAATAAGGATGTGGTGGAGACCAAACATTGGTACATTGGCTAGAAGACTCTTGTGCCAGACATGATCAAGGCTACACAATGAGAGGAGTATAAGAATATATGATACCTACACTAATTCAATTGTTCTGTTACCAGTTCCAATCTGATGACTGCGTCATGATTGAGAACTTGTTCTGTAATGTTTTATTGTTATTATTTCATCGCTTCATGTTAGGAGTTCTGTTATCTTACTACAATCACTCTGGCTCTTCTTTGTCTTTGTTCTAACAAGGAGGTCTCCAAACACATGAAAAAGGCAAGGCCAAACAAAGGCTAGTTTGAACCAGGGGCAAACAAGGCTAACAAATTTAAGCACCAGTATCCTATAAAGACCTTCATAGAAGGTTGAAGACTTTTCAATTCTAGATAGCATTGGGTTTTGTAAATTTGCACACCTTATCCTTTTTATCTTGTCTTGCATATGGATAACATGGTATCACAGCTGTGACCCTCTGAGCTGAGGCAATCTTGCACGCATTTATCATAATCAAAAGCTCCATCAAATTATCATTTATGTCCCCGCATCCACTTTGAATGATATAAACATCTTCACCACGAACTGATTCTCGAATCTCAACACTGAGGATGAAATAACATTAAATAACATTAGCCATTTCAACAAATACATAAAACATTTTTCTTCTTTGGCATAAAAAGAAAAAAATTTCATATCGAGAACTAAAAAATATTTATCCAGACCAGTTCAAGGCAGACTTACGGTTGTCCCCTTCAGCGTTATAAGATTTTAAAAATGAAATTAAAAACGACCTGGATCAGCTTTTGCAGCTGTATCGTGATACACTAACAACACTATTGGACAAGCATGCACCCCTCAAAACCAGGTCGTTTGTTGTAAGACCAAAATTACCATGGTTTAACGGTAGTGTTAAAGAATCCAAGAAAGGAAAAAATAGGGCGGAGAGAAAATGGCGTAGTTCAAGGAGTGAAAAATACAAAGAAAATTTCAAATATAAAAGGAACAAATATTTATATCTGCTCAATACAGCGGAAACAGAAATATTACTCTGATAAAATTGGAGAATCACAGGGAGACTAGGGGGAAACTTTTCAAATTAGTCAAATCGATTATGAAGCAAGAAGAAAATGTTAAGTATCCAGCCTCAAGTTCCATGAAAATCTTACTAATGAATTCAATAAATATTTTATCACCAAAATCGACCTAATTAGAGACGAGCTTGATGAGATAGAGATGGACACAAACCCTTCAGAGTATTTGGTGGATTACAAGCAAGTCAAAGAGCTTTCTGCCTTTGAAAGGTTATCAGAAGACCAAATCAAAAATCTCATAATGAAATCCCCCAACAAACAATGTTCTTCGGATCCTATCCCTACTTGGATGCTCAAAGAATGTCTTGATGTAATACTGCCATTCCTTGCTCATACTGTTAATGTATCATTACTGACTGGTCACTTCGCGGATGCTTGGAAAGAAGAACTTTTATCTCCATCATTGAAAAGCTCTACTTTGGACATAGTATTTCCGAATCTCCAATCAGTGAATAATCTACCGTTCGTTTCGAAGTTGGTTGAGCGTAGCTCGTCTGAATAGGTCCTGTCACACATGAGCCTTAACTGTCCAATGCCGGTTTGCCAGTCGGCTTACACAAAGAACTACAGTACAGAGACTGCATTGTTGAAAGTAACTTCGGACATTCTGTCTGATATGGATGACAACAAGATTACCTTGTTAGTAATGCTCGATCTAAGTGCCGCCTTTGACACCATCGACCATGGCATATCATTAGAAACTCTAAGGAAAAAGGTGGGAATTTCAGGAAAGGCTCTTGAATGCTTTCTATCGTATCTCAGCAACAGATCTCAACGTGTACAGATCTCCAACGTAGTTTCAGATAGAGAAAACCTCCAGCATGGAGTGCCCCAAGGCTCCAGCTTTGGCCCCATCTTGTTTCTTATTTATGCCAGTACTTTGTTTAATGTAATTGAGCAGCATCTTCCAAACGCTCACGGTTATGCTGATGACCATCAGATATATCATTCTTTCAAACCAGTCAATGAAACTTCTCAAGAAGAAGCACTGCATATAATACAGAATTGTGTCTATGATGTTAGAAAATGGATGCTAGTAAAGAAGCTAAAGATCAATGATTCAAAAACAGAGTCTCTTAGTATCGGTTCTAAACACCAGTTAAACAAAATCACAATAGATTCTATCAAAATCGGAGATTCAGAGATAAAGCCAGTAACTAGTGTTACAAATCTGGGAGTACTTATTGATAACAATCTATCCATGGAAAGTCATATTACAAAGACGTACAGAGCTGCATTCTATCACATCTATAATATCAAGCACATAAGGAAATATTTTAATCGAAACCTAACTGAAAAGACTGTGCATGCTCCTATCACAAGCAAACTCGACTACTGTAACAGTCTCCTGTTTGGTTTGTCGAATTCTCAGTTGCAAAAGTTGCAACGTGTTCAAAATGCCGCTGCAAGAATTCTTACTGGAACTCGCAAATACGATCATATTACTCCAGTACTGCGAGAATTGCATTGGCTGCCGGTAAAAGAAAGGATTGATTTTAAGATTTTGTTACTGACATTCAAGGCACTTAACAACATGGCTCCAGCCTACCTGAAAGACACGTTGAGGTTACAAACCATTGATCGATAGAAATTGAGGTCAGAGAAATCTATGGCCTTAATAGTTCCAAAGACAAAATTTAAATCTCGTGCGGACAGAGCATTTTGCACTGCAGCCCCTAGGCTCTGGAAAAAAACTGCCTATTGAAATTAGAAGATCTCAGAACGTCCACGCTTTCAAAACAAGATTAACAACACATTTGTTTGATAGTTATTTTGACATATGAATGATATCTTGTAGCTTTTTTTAAAGGCTTTTAAAACGAATTTGTTAAGCGCTTTAGAATATATGTGTATAGATTTTAGCGCTCTATAAGTACATGTATTATTATCATTATTATTATTATTTGGTGATCTAAGACTAAGAGATACTTTAGACCATATTCAACTTTGGAGAAATAGTGGGCAGTGCAATGCTGTCGGAAGCACGGTGGCTAGTTTCATTCGTCCAAAGCTATTTAACATCTCGACAGGACTCAGAAGGTCCCAGATAATAAATCTAATACATATCAATACACAATGATTTCTTACACACAGCAGCAGCTTACACACAAAACCAAATTCCTTAACATTCCAATAACAAAACGGCTACAATGTGACTGTCTCAACATCTTTCAAGGAGGATAAGAAAGTGCATTATCTAAAAGGCAATAAATGCAAACTAAGATGCGGGAAAATACTATCTAAAGGTGCCTGAAAGTGAAATTGAGTAAATGTAGTTGGGAAGTTCCATAAAATATCCCTTCACTAGTTTCCTGAACAAAGCTGCACCCATCTTTGATTTCTTGACCCTTGGACCACACATGGTAACAGAGCACAGTCAGTGATACCGCTGGGGCTATTCATCACATCTGATAGACACTTTTCTCTACTGACAAGAGATAGCCAAAAAGCATTGCCAAATTCCAAAGTTTTCAATTTAACCTGGAACACTGTAGCAATTCGAATCATACAGCATTGAAAGGTTTTCTGCCTGCCTGTCTATCGGTCTTTCAGAACATGATTATATTGAACGATATCATTTTTACCAAACGGTGATCATTTTGTACAGTATTTGCAAGCACATTCATCTCATACCGTTTCATAGTTGTTGCTATTCTCTGCACATTTTTCAGCTCCATGTGAAATTCTAGAATTTCCAGCAGCTGGTCGGATTCTTGCACCATCTGGCCTGAACCGGATTTCTGAAAAATTGTATCCATCTATCTATCTATCTATCTATCTATCTATCTATCTATCTATCTATCTATCTATCTATCTATCTATCTATCTATCTATCTATCTATCTATCTATCTATCTATCTATCTATCTATCTACCTATCTATCTATCTATCTATCTATCTATCTATCTATCTATCTATCTATCTTTATATCTATCTATCTATTTATGACTATATATTTATGTATCTATCTATCTATCTATCTATCTATCTATCTATCTATCTATCTATCTATCTATCTATCTATCTATCTATCTATCTATCTATCTATCTTTATATCTATCTATCTATTTATGACTATATATTTATGTATCTATCTATCTATCTATCTATCTATCTATCTATCTATCTATCTATCTATCTATCTATCTATCTATCTATCTATCTATCTATCTATCTATCTGTCTATCCATCTATCCATCCATCCATCCATCCATCCATCCATCCATCCATCCATCCATCCATCCATCCATCCATCCATCCATCCATCTATCAATCTATCAATCTATCTATCTATCTATCTGTCCATCTTTCTATCAATACATCTATCTAACCTTGCTTATTCATTACCCATGAAAGGGAATTAATCCCAAGGCCCTTGATCACGTCCCGCACAAAGGTACTCTCGCTAAACTGCTGATGCTTGGTCTCCATCACACTCTCTTTAAATGGTTTGGTAGGTTCCTCTCTGATAGGTTTGTTGCCGTCAGAGTGGATGGCTTCCTCTCTGATCTCCACTCAATCAATGGTGTACCCCAGGGCTCTGACATCTCCCCTGTAATCTTGATCCTCTTAATCAATGACCTGCTCACCTCTGCGTCTTCTAGCATTCGCTCCTTTACTCATGATACCTTCCTAAGTTCTTCATTTTCGTTCAATCCAAATGACCATGCTTCCACCGATACCCAATTCCACAGAAATACTTCAGCCTCTCTTCTCTCCAATGATCTGACAGTTACTGAGAAGTGGGGCAAATACAACCTAGTTCGTTCAACCAAAGCAAGATGAAACAGGCTTTCATTTCAGGTAAGCATATCCAAAACTTTCCACCTGTCCTTATGAATGGTGATAAACTGGACACTTCAACTTCTTTCACACAATTTGGTCTCTCTCTATCGTCTAATCTCACTTGGAAAACTCATGTCCATTCCCTTGCTAAGAATGCATTTCAAGAGGTTGGCTTCCTTGCCAGAGCCTGCGGGTTTTTCTCATCTTCTCACTTTCTAACTATATAACTAGTCTTGCTCTTGCTAAGTCCCAAATCTGTCCTTCTTTAGAGTACTGCTCCCCCATCTGGGATGGTGCTCCAAAATTCACTCTCTGTCTTCTTGACAAAGTCCAGTCAAAAGCCATTCGTCCCATCAATAATCCTAACCTCACCAAATCTCTCCAACCTCTTTCCCATCATTGATTAGTAGGACATCTTTCCATCCTTTACAGATACTTTCACAGGCATTGTTCTCAGGAGACCAGGGAGATTATTCCTGTTTCTCTGAGGCGTATTAGAATAACCAGAAGCTCAACTCATTCACACCCTTTCAAAGTTTCACTAGCTAATCCACGAACTCTGTCCCACAAATCATCATTCATCCCTAGAACATGCAACTTGTGGAACGTCTTGCCTTCCTCTTGCTTTCCTGAATCTTACAACTTGCCATCTTTCAAATCCAACATCAATAAACTTGATCTTATCTCTCTCTCCTCTAAGCCTTTTGATTTTTTCTTTCTTCCTTTGTTGAGGCATTGTATAGGCTACCATGGCCTTTCCCCAACATAACTCACAAAAAAATCAACTTAATTTAAGCTACTTGTCACACTTTCTACTAACAAGTATTCCCTTTTACCAATTAACTCAAAAAGGCCAAAATCAAGGCAGCCTAAGCTACAGTAATATTGAAACGAACCATAAAAAATCGTTGCTTTTCCTATACAAACATTTTATATAGGGAAATTCAGTTCTGGCAAACATTTTGAGCTAGGGAGGAAATTGGTCTCTAACGTGTATTTCAATTATTAGTGCAGTAGAGCTATCATGTAGGTAATTTGAGTTGAGTTCGGATACGAAGAAGAAAATTTGAATTAGCTTTCAAACTTTTCTCAGATTGGCAAAAACAATATATTGAAACAAACTACTCTGGTTGCAATAAATTAAATCATTGAAAGTTGAAATAATTTATTTCACTGGGCTATCAACTGCCACTAAATGAGGAATCTCCTTCTAAGCATGTAAGAATGATACATTTTTGATAAAAAAAAACGTTAAGAGTCTAAAGTTTGGTCTAAACACGTGAAATTGCATTCCTAGCCCGCTGGCCGTTCTAGGTGGAGAGTCCTAAACTTTCGACGGAACAGGTGCAGACCAAACGGGCAAAATGAGTACACGACAAAGCTAAGGGGAAGAAACAGATCAGTCCTTTCAAGTCACTAGAAAGAGGGAGCTTTGGTATGGAAACATCAGACGTCTACACGCGACACCAACTACAGAATCCACGTTATGTATACCTGGTTTCGTGGTTTGAGAATTTCTTAAGTTGCGTTTTTCCAAGATCCAGTCCAAGCCTTTCTGCAACTAACTTTGCAAGTTCTGGATGTGAACTGCCGCCAAATATTTTTATGTTTGGCATCTTCTTTGGAACGCTTTTCTCAGCTTCTAACAGTTTCTTTCCCTTGTGATTGTAGTCCTCCACCTCGACCATGTGATTGCGGGATCCCGAAGTCAGAATGCATAGGGCATTTAGAAGCCTCACTTCCAAGATTGAGCCCGTAAAGGAGGTCTGGGTGTGTTAGAGACAAAAAATCACGACTGGCCACCTGGCATTCTCCAAATCGCCGGGACCGCCTGCAACTAGATTACATTATGGTCAGCTAGAAACTAAGGACCAGTCTTTTGCAGAAGCAAACCAGAGCATTTCCAGACACGGCAGCGATCATGAACTCCTCATGACGGACTTCCGCGTAAAAATTGAAAAAGTCAAAAAAAATACGGCACCCAGAATTCGTTATGATGTTCAAAAGCTGCAAGAGACGGAAAGGGCAGAGCAATTCAAAGCAGAGATCGGAGACACATTTTCACCGCTACTTCTCCTTGACAACTTACATAAAAAAGCGATAGAATTCACAAGCAGACAAATGAAGCAGCGTCCAATTTCTTTTTCTTTTTTTTTTATTTTTTTTTTTAGTGGGTTATGTTGAGGAAAGGCCATGGTGACCTATACAAAGCCCCAACAAAGGAAGAAAGAAGAAAGCGAGCAGCTAAGAGGATAGAGAGATAAGATCAAGTTTATTTACATTAGATTTGAAAGATGGCAAGTTGTAGGACTCAGGAAAGCAAGAAGAAGGCAAGACGTTCCATAAATTGCATGTTCTTGGGATGAATGATGATTTGTGAGATAGAGTTCGTGGATTAGGCAGTGAAACTTGGAAAGGGTGTGAATGAGTTGAGCTTCTGGTGGTCCTGACACGCCTTAGAGGAACTGGAATAATATCCCTGATCTCCTGAGAACAATGTCCGTTAAAGTATCTGTAAGAGATGGAGAGATCTCCAACTAAACGACGATGGGAAAGAGGTTGGAGCGATTTGGTGAGGTTAGGAATATTGATGAGACGAATGGCTTTGGACTGGACTTTGTCGAGAAGACAGAGAGAAGATTTTGGAGCATCTCCCCAAACGTGGGAGCAGTACTCTAAAGAAGGACGGATTTGGGACTTTTATATAGATTGAAGGTGAGAAGATGAGAAAAACCCACGGGCTCTGGCGAGGAAACCGAGCTTTTGAGATGCATGTTTAGCAAGGGGAATGGATGTGAGTTTTCCAACTGAGATTAGATGAAAGAGAAAGAGCAAGTTGTGTGAAAGAAGCTGAAGTGTCCAGTTTATCACCATTCATGAAGACAGCTGGAAAGTTTTGATTACGTTTGCGTGAAATGACAGCCTGTTTCATCTTGCTTTGGTTGAAAGAAACTAGGTTGTCTTTACCCCACTTCTCAATAACTGTCAGATCATTGGAGAGCAGCGAGGCTGAAGTGTTTCTGTGGAGTTGCATATCGGTGGAAGCATGGTCATTTGGATTGAATGAAAATGAAGAACTTAGGAAGGTATCATCTGCAAAGGAGTGAATGCTAGAAGACGTAGAGATAGGTAGGTTGTTTATGAAGACGATGAAGAGTACAGGGGAGAGGACGGAGCCCTGGGGTACACCAGCATTGATAGAGTGCAGATTGGAGAGGAAGCCGTCCACTCTGACGGCAACAAACCTATCAGAGAGAAAAATACCAATCCAATTAATGAGAGTGTGATGGAGACCAAACATCGGCAGTTTAGCGAGAAGAACCTTGTGCCAAACGCGATCAAAGGCCTTGGAGATATCGAGAGAGATCACTCTGCTCTCACCACTGGATTCTAGAGCAGAGGACCAGACATGGACAGCATAAGCAAGAAGATCACCAGTAGACCTGGCTTTTCGAAAGCCATACTGGTGATCAGAGAGAAGATTGTTTGTTTCAAGGAAGGTAAGAAGTTGATTAGTGATGATGGTCTCCATAGTTTTAGAGATGAGTGAAGTGATTGCAATGGGACGATAGGTGAGTGGATTAGACTGGTAGCCTTTTTTTGGGATAGGAAAGACGTGGGCTTGTTTCCACGAGGTGGGAAATGTGCCAAGAGTGTAGGAAAGCTGAAATAGTTTGTTAAGAATAGGGGCAAGTTTGGGAGCACAGGCTTTGTGAACTATTGCTGGAATACCATCGGGGCCTTTGGATTTGGAGGTGTCAAGCTGGAGAAGGGTTTGGCGAACTTTACGTGTGGAGAACTTAATTGGTGACATAGTGAATTTTGAAGGGGGGAAGTGATCAGGTTGGACCCCTTGGTCGTCCAGGTTGGAGTTGGAGGCAATGATTGACGCAAAAAGATTAGCCTTGGATGAAGGAGTGGTAGAAGAAGAGTCAGAGTTGTTTTTTAGTGGAGGGAAAGATGATTGGCAAAAGTTTTGGGAGACAACTTTGGCCATAGACCAAAAGGAGCGAGAGCCAGCCTGGCAGGAAGCGATTTTGTTGTTGATGCGTTGGACAAAAGATGATTTGGCATTTTTGATGGTTTTGGAGAAAGTATTGCGCGACTGGATGAAAGAAGTTCTTGAGTGTTGGGTTTGAAGTCGCTTCCATTCCTTGAAGTAGTGGTTTTTGTTATTCACAGCTTTGGCGCACTGTGAATTGAACCGCTTAGGGGAATTTTTGTTACCAGAGTTGTAAGAAGAAGGAATAAAATGATCCATGCCAAGAAGTATTGCGTCGGTGATGAAAGAAGCAAAAGAGGAAGGATGATTTGAAAAGCCTGAAGACCAAGGGTAAGAAGAGTAAAAAGTGCGAAGGAAGTCCCAGTCAGCCTTGCTATAGTGGAAGACTCTTTGAGGAGCAAAGGGTCTTTCCAGGTGAGGGAGGAAGTCATACCGTAAGGTTATGAGACAATGATCAGAGCTACCAAGAGGAGAGCTAACGGTGGGAGGAGATTAAATGCTAGGATTGGATGTGAGGAGGAGATCGAGAGTATTTGCTTTGTCTCCTGCACGATCAGGAACGCGTGTCGGCTATGAAATTACCTGTGTCAAGTCATTGACAATGACAAAGGCCTCAGCTTCCCGACCAGCAGGGTTGGTGAGATTGGAGGAATAGGAGAGCCAGTCGGAGTTGTGGATGTTGAAATCACGAAGAACGATGATTTCAGAGCGTGGAGATTGTAAAGTGATGGTTTCGATTGATTTAGAAAGGTGGTCGAAGAGAAGTTCATGATTTTTTGAGTTAGGAGAGCGGTATAGAGTGCAAATGTACTTTGTGGCATGAGGAAGGGAAATTTTCAACCAGAAGAGTTGAAAGCCAATATTAGAAAGATCGAATTGTTTGAGGTGTAAGGTCTGCACATCAGAGCGAATACATGCAAAAACCCCACCATTAGGGTAGAAGGAGGAAAATAACTCATAACCTGGGCATTTGAGATGAGGAGAGAGAACGGTGCTGTTACTGGGATCAAGAGGTTCGATTTTGGTTTCAGTGAGGAAGAGTGCATAGGGGTTTATGGATTGGAGATGATGATGTACTGGGTTGACGTTGGAAGAAAGTCCATGGATGATGCAGAAGGAGATGGAAAAGGGTTTAGGTGCCACGTTGGTTGCTGCAGTTGAGTTGTTTAAATTGTTTTTAATCATTTTGAAGGAATGGTGAGTGGTGGTTGGGACAGTCAAAATGACAGTGGTAGCGGTAAACTGAAATCCCTTGAAAGCTCCCTTAGCTATCCTGTGGCCTCAGAACCCCCCCCCCCTGAGCTGCGAGCTAAGAGTAGCTCCATTTGCGAACTGGCATAACAGGCAGCCCGGGATTATACACCAGTTGATGAGGCAGCCTCCCAAAGCGCTACCAATGGGTTTGGGCCTCTGTACTATCTGGCGGCGGGCCTGCAGTGCACCCTTTCCAACGGTACCCTCAGGGAATTCCAGGGAACAGACTGGCAAATCAGTCTCCAGCAGACCTTTTTCATGATGACAAACCAACCACAAGCGCCGGCATCTCTACCCTAGAGCTGAAAGTGACATAATCACTGAAGGCACTAAAAGGTAGAGTTATGGTACTGCCCCGGACGATGAGTAAAACCCATCTACCATTTACCATTCTTGGGCAAAAGCAAGAATTGAACGAGGCATTGGATAACCACTCATGTGCTAGACAAATGTGAAGCCAAGAATGCACTAAAGAAAATAGAATTTGAAAGTAAGATGATTTTAATGAATGCCAGAAGGCTTACAAGGAGGTCAAGAGGGCTGTCATGGTGGCCCGAGAAACATGGATAAATCTGCAATGTGTAGAAATTGAAGCTGACATGCTGAAGAACTTAAAAAGCTTTCTAAATTGTGAAAAAGCTGGGCGAAACAAAAATATCTGCCTCAACTGCTTCAGTAAATGAAATTGAAAATGGTGAGGTCCTTTCTGAGACAAACCAAGTGCTAAGCCGATGGAAGGAACACTGTTAGACTCTTCATAACCACAATGCTGACAATGATGATGCACTTCTCAAGGAGCTCAAGCACCAAGCTGTCCCGTCCGACATGGCGCCTGATATCCCCCGTCCAGAAGTTGTCAATGCTGCTAAATGCCTGAAGAACTCCAAATCTGCAGGATCTGACAACGTCCCTGGTGAAATGCTGAAAAGCGGGGAGGATGACATGATAACTGCTCTACTCTCCATGTGCAACAAGATTCTCAGTAACGGTGAATGGCCAGCGGAGTGGACGAAATCCATTTAATTCCTATAAAAAAAACCATTCGGAAAGTATGGAGACTACAGGACGATCAGCCTGATAAGCCACCCAGGCCAATTAATGCTGAAAATTATCCAGCAGAGAATAGACAACGCTATCAACTTCACTCTTGATGACGCACAAGCTGGATTCCCAGCCAGCAGGAGCACCGCTGAACAAGTTTGCGACTTGAGAATTATCGGAGAGAAATATATTGAGCACCAAATGAAGATGTACAACAATTTCATTGACTTTAAGAAATCATTTGATAGAGTATGGCACGATGCTCTTTGGGCCGTTTTGGAAAAGCATGGAATAGATTTTGGAATCATAAGAGTGATGAAGAACCTGTATGCACAGTCAGTAAGTGCCGTGGAAGTGAGTGGAAGCAACAGCGAACTCTTCAAATGTGGTGTAGGTGTTCGACAAAGATGCATCCTTTCACCAATGCTGTTTAATGCGTTCCTAGAGGAAATCGCCAGCAGAGCCAATGAGGGGTTTCAAGGAGGCGTTGAAGTCAATTGCGTTGTTGTCATCAACCTTCGCTTAGCAGATGACATTGATCTGATTGCCAGCACTGAGGACCAGCTTTATGATTGGGTTCGAATACCCGTCGTCGGAACCACTGACCACAAGCCAACAGCCAACTCAAGCTGCCCATCGTTCTGAGGTCGGTGAATGAGTACTTAGAAGTAATTCTGAGGGCACAAGTAGTAATGCTGAAGGCCCACATCAGCTGTATAGCTGCCATATATCCAGCCTGTGTTAACAAATAAAAGCTGCTTTGCTTTGTTTTCCTATGATACGGCACAAAGATTGGACAAAATCTCTCGCACGTTTGGCATGGAAATTAGCATTGAGAAAATCAAACTAATTGTGATTGCGAAAGACCCCACAAAGACTACCACGAGCATTAAAGTTGGGGGTATACTACTCCAACAAGTTAACCACTTTAAATACTTGGGTTGCACATTCAATGAGAACGGGAAGACCACTGATGAGGAAAGAATCCCCCTAGCCATAGGTTATGCAGCCCTAAAAAGGTGAGGACCGTCCGGAAGAGTAAGGAAATCAAATTCCTCTCTAAACTCCATCTGCTGCAAGCCATAGTCATAGCTGTACTGTTATACGGTTGCAAGTCTTGGAAATTCAATGTTGACATTGAAAAAGACTTGACGCATTTGAATTCAAATGCTACAGGAAACTCCTTGGAATCACTTTCTGTAAACGGCGCACCAACGATTGCGTCGTCATGGAGATTGAAAGACTAATTTCCCTCGTCAATGTTGCCAAACGAAGAAATCTGAAGTGGTATGGCCACATCACCCACTACCACGACCAATACCTCCTAACCCACACTATCGTCTATGGGACAGTACCAGCGTGCAGAGGACGCGGACAGCCACGACAAAGTTGGGCTGACGACATCGCAATCTGGACAGGGCGCAGTAGAGTCGAAGCGACAAGGAGCGCCCAAGATCGTAAAGGTTGGCAGAGTGTCATTGTGGCAGCGTCCACGGACCATCTCTCCCGTCTATGAGGATGACGATGTTGGGGACAGGCCATGGTAACCTATACAATCCCCAAACAGAGGAAGAAAGAAGAAAGCGAAAGGCTAGGAGGAGAGAGAGATCAGATCAAGTTTATTGATGTTGGATTTGAAAGATGGCAAGCTGTACGATACAGGAAAGCAAGACGAAAGCAAGACGTTCTACAAGTTGCATGTTCTAGGGATGAATGATGATTTGTGGGACAGAGTTTGTGGATTAGGAAGTGAAAACTTGTAATGGGCGTGAGTGAGTTGAGCTTCTGGTGGTCCTGACACGCCTTAGAGGAACTGGAATAATATCCCTGATCTCCTGAGAACAATGTCCGTTAAAGTATCTGTAAGAGATGGAGAGATCTCCAACTAAACGACGATGGGAAAGAGGTTGGAGAGATTTGGTGAGGTTAGGATTATTGATGGGACGAATGGCTTTTGACTGGACTTTGTCGAGAAGACAGAGAGTAGAATTTGGAGCACCACTCCAGACGTGGGAGCAGTATTCTAAAGAAGGACGGATTTGAAACTTGTATATGGATAGAAGGTGAGAAGATGAGAAAAACCCGCGGACTCTGGCGAGGAAACCGAGCTTTTGAGATGCATGTTTAGCAAGGGAATGAACATGAGTTTTCCAAGTGAGATTAGACGATAGAGAGAGACCAAATTGTGTGAAAGAAGTTGAAGTGTCCAGTTTATCACCATTCATAAGGACAGGTGGAAAGTTTTGGATATGCTTACCTGAAATGAACGCCTGTTTCATCTTGCTTTGGTTGAACGAACTAGGTTGTATTTGCCCCACTTCTCAGTAACTGTCAGATCATTGGAGAGAAGAGAGGCTGAAGTATTTCTATGGAATTGGGTATCGGTGGAAGCATGGTCATTTGGATTGAACGAAAATGAAGAACTTAGGAAGGTATCATGAGCAAAGGAGTGAATGCTAGAAGATGCAGAGGTGAGTAACCTATCGAGAAGCCAAAACAGATGTACAGAAACTGACACGCACCTTGAAGGATGCATTCTTGCGTAACAAAGCTGCAGAAATCAAGGAAATTGCGGAAAAGAACATTACCAGAGCCTTGTTTGCAGCCATTAAAGCCATTTATGGCCTATCAACCAGTGGACCCATTCCTGGAAAATCGGAAGACGGGACCCTACTGAAAAATCCGACAGAAATCGACAACAGACTACAAGAGCACATCAAGGAGCTACTGAAAAGAGAATGTGATGTCGACGTTTCTGTGTTCAATCACGTTAGCATTAGACGAGTGAAGGAGCACCTTGCTGCCCTTCTTGAAATGGAGGAACTGCTAGTGATGATCTTCAAAGTGGGTGACCGCTCAGAGTGTGGGAACTACCGGGGCATCTCCTTACTATCGATCATGGGCAAGATCATCACTCGCATCTTGCTTAATCGGCTGCTTCCATTTGCTGAGGAACTTCTTCCAGAATCGCAATGTGGCTTACGGCCCCAAAGGGCCACTACTGACATGATCTTTGCAGCCAGACAGATGCAATAAAAAGCATAAGAGCAAAATTGCCCATGTTTCATTGCCTTCTTCGATCTTACGAAGGCCTTCGACTCAATAGATAGAGAAGCCTTGTGGAAAATTCTTCTGTGGTACGGATGTCCTATGACTTTCATAAGCATTGTGAAGCTGCTCCATACCAATATAAAAGCGTCGGTGATAATGGGAAGCGGCACTACTAACTCCTTCCCAGTGAATGCCGTGGTGAAACAGGGATGCGTCCTCGCCCCCACCCTATTTGACATTTTCCTCGCTGCATTTCTTGAATTTGTGTCTAACAGGCTCCCTTCAAAGGTGGATATGAGCTATCAAACTTACTGGAATCCATTCAACCTTAGACGCCTACAGGCTCGTACAAAAGTGTCATCTAGTGCTGTTGTCGAGTTGCAGTATGCAGACGATTATGCTGTTATGGCCCTCTCGGAATTAGAGCTACAGGAAATCGTGACTGTTTTCTCTGATCCCTATTTCAAATTTGGACTCTCCGTCAATTGCAAGAAAATACAGTTGCTCTACCAAGGTCCTCCAAATGGTACTGCAGCTGTTCCGCCCATCAGAGATTGTGGAGAGCCGCTGGAGGTGGTTCGCGCAAAATGACCATTGATTCCGAAGTACAGCATAGGACTCAATAAGCTTACGTGGCGTTTGGCAAGTTGTGGAACAGAGTCTACAGTCTACACGACATGAAGGTACATACAAAACTATCTGTGTACAGCGCAATCGTCCTGCCCACGCTGCTCTATGGAACGGAAACCTGGGCATTGTACCGCAGACACCTGAAGTATCTTGAAGCGTTCCACCAGCGCTCTCTGAGAATAATCCTCCGCATTCACTGGTCGGCAAGAAGAATCAACGTGAATGTATTAGAGCAGGCATAACTGACAAGCATCGAAGCAATACTTCTAAAACTGCAGCTGCGCTGGGCTGGACATGTGCTGCGGATGGACGACTACAGACTACACAGGTTTTAGACAAGAATAGAATACACAATGTGCTTGATTTCGAGTAACTGAGCTTCAGGTTCGGCCGGACAAGCCTATCCAGAAGCGACCGTCGCAGGAAACTCACGAATCCTAGGTTGCATGTGCAGCAATTGACTGGTCATTCATGGCCCAATCGCGTTAGCCACCCCGTCCATGAGCGGGGTTGATCCAGGGCGTTTACGAAAGGTACTCACCGTGAGGCCAGCCCATGCTTTCATTCCTTGAAGTAGTAATTTTCGTTATTCACAGATTTGGCGCACTGTAGTTGCTTAGGCGAACCTTTTTTAACAGGCTTGTAGGAAGAGGGAATAAAAAAATTCATGCCAAGAACTATTGCATTGGTGATGAAAGAAGCAAAAGAGGAAGGATCATTTGAAAAGCCCAAAGACAAAGGGTAACAAAAGTAAAAAGTGCGAAGGGAGTCCCAGTCAGCTTCACTGTAGTGGAATAATCTTTGTGTAGTAAAGTGTCTACCCAGGTGAGGGAGGAAGTCATGCCATAAGGTTATGGAGACATTGATCAGAGTTAAACAGAGGAGAGCTAACAGCGGGAGAAAAGTAAATGCTAGGATTAGATGTGAGGAAAAGATCAATTGTGTCTGCTTTGTCTCCTGCACGATCACGAATGCTTGTGGGCTCTGATATGACCTGTGTCAAGTCATTGACAATGGCAAAGGCCTCAGCACCTCGACATGCATGGGTTGTTGACACTAGAGGAATAGGTGAGCCAGTTGGAGTTGTTGACGTTGAAATCGCAAAAGGACAGTGATTTAATTTGTGATTGTTTGAGTTGGGAGAAAGAGTAAGAAAAATATAATCTTTCAACCTGATGAGAGAGTATGATGCTGTCATAGCGATCAAGAGGTTTGAGGAAGAGTACATAGGGTCTTAATGGATTGGAGATAATTGTGTGCTGGGTTGGAAGATAGTCCACATATGTTGCAGAATGAGAAGGATACGAGTTTTGGTGCCAAAAGAGCTGCTGCTGTGGAGTTGTTGCATGCATTATTTTGATTCTTGCTAAAAGAATAGTGAGTGACGGTTGAAACAGTCAAAATGTCAGTGGTAGCGGTAATTCAAAAGCCTTGATAGTTCCCTTAGCTACCCTGTGGCCTCAGAAGGATCCCACTAGAGCTGTGAGGTAAGAGTGGCTCCAGTTGCGAACTGGCATAACAGGCAGCCTGGTATTATACACTAGCTGATGACGCAGCCTCCAATTTGGCTATCAATGGGCTTTGGCATCTGTACTATCTGGCAACGGTAGTTTTAATGAATAGACATGTTTTATGCATTAAAAACACATTTGCAAGCATTGGTTTATAAAGTATTCTTGCAATTCTAATTAACAACTGCAAAATTTACTTAAACACACTTCCTGACACTGTAACTGCAAACAGTACAACTATTAAACTTTACTTGCTCTAGAACATTGCGGTTTGACTTACTAACAAGTGCAGTTAATGCAATTAGTTACAAACTTGTGCAAAGTCGAAGTAAAACATTGTGCTGCAAAATGTTTATTAGCGCAGTTCATATAGAATAAATGCATGATCTAAGATAAATTTATCGAAAATGCGTTTATTTGCATTGAACTTAGGCCGCATTGACAGTTATGATAGTAGTTTAAATGATAAGACATGTTTTCTGCATTAGAAACACGTTTGCAAGTATTAATTTAAAAAGTATTCTTGCAATCCTAAATATATACTGCAAACTTTACTTAAACACAGTTGTTGGCACTGTAGCAGCAAACAGTTCAGCTTTTAAAGTTAACTTGCTCTTTAACATTGCAGTAAGTCTTACTACTTAGTAAAACATTTCTAATCATGTATACTACTATTATAACGGTCAATGCGGCCTAAGTTCAATGAAAATAAACGCATCGTCGATAAATTTAACTTAGAAACTGCATTTATTCTATAAGAACTGCGCTAATAAGGAGTTTGCAACAAATTCTTTACTTCGACCTTGCACAAGTTTGTAACTTTTTACGTTAACTGCATATGTTAGTACGACTAACCCACAATGCTTTATTGCGATGTAACTAAAATAGTTGTACTGTTTGCAGTTACAGTCCTAACAACTGCGTTTTAAGTAATGTTTGCAGTCTTCCTTCAGATTCTCAAGGAAACCTCATAGACTAATACTTTCAACGTGTTTTTTAATGCATTAAACAAGCGTATTCATTTAAAATACCGATACAACTGCTAATGCGGGGAAAATTTACTATTTATATATTCATTTTTGTCAAAGTTAACTCAGATAATGCATTTGTTCTATGATGACTGTGTTAATAAAAATTTTCGCAGCCTAATGCTTTACTAACACTTTGCACTAGACTGTAACTAGTTGTATTAACTGCACTTTTTAGTAAGACTTACCGTAATATTCTATTGCAAGTTAACTTAATTAGTTGCACAGTTTGCTGTAGCAATGTTTATAACTGTGTTCAAGTAAAGTTTGCAGTTGTTTTATAGAATTGAAAGAAGATTCTAAAATACAATCTTTGAAACCTCTTTCAGATGCTTGAAACATGTAAATTCATTTTAAATGCAGCTTAAGTTGCTAATACAGTCTAAGGTCACTGTATATTTATGCACTGTTGTCGAATTTAACTAGGATATTGCATTGCTCTATGATAACTGTGTTAATAAATAGTTTACAACACAATGTTTCAGTAAGCAATTGCACAACTTTGCAACTAGTTGAATAAATTTCACGTAACAGTAAGACTGGCTGTAATGTTTTGAAGTAGGTTAACTTTAATAGTTGTACTGTTTGCAGCTACAGTGCTATCAACTGCGCTTAAGTAAAGGTTACAGTTTTCACTTAGAGTTTCAAGGTAAGGTTATTAGATAATGCTTGCAAGCCTGTGTATAGTGCATATAACATGTATATTTATTAAAATTACTTTTAAAACTGCTAATGCAGCCTATGTTTACTGTTTGTCTCTGCATTGTTGACGAATTCAACTCAGATAAAGCATTGTTCTATGATGACTGTGTTAATAAATGGTTTACAACACAATGTTTTACGAAGCAAATGCAAAACTTTGTAACTAATAGAATTAACTTCACCTAACAGAAAGACTCGCCGTAATATTATTAATTAGGCTTATTTTAATAGTTGTACTGTTTGCAGCTACAGTGCTATCAACTGCGTTTATGTAAAGATTGCAGTTTTCACTTAGAGTTTCAAGGTAAGGTTATAGGATAATGCTTGCAAGCCTGTGTATAGTGCATATAACATGTATATTTATTAAAATTACTTTTAAAACTGCTAATGCAGCCTATGTTTACTGTTTGTCTCTGAATTGTTGACGAATTCAACTCAGATAATGCATTGTTCTATGATGACTGTGTTAATAAATGGTTTACAACACAATGTTTTACTAAGCAAATGCAAAACTTTGTAACTAATAGAATTAACTTCACCTAACAGAAAGACTCGCCGTAATATTATTAATTAGGCTTATTTTAATAGTTGTACTGTTTGCGGCTACAGTGCTATCAACTGCGTTTATGTAAAGATTGCAGTTTTCACTTAGAGTTTTAAGGTAAGGTTATTAGATAATGCTTGCAAGCCTGTGTATAGTGCATATAACATATACATTTATTTAAATTACTGTTAAAACTGCTAATGCGGCCTATGTTTACTGTTTGTTTATGCATTCTTGTCGAACTAAACACAGATAATGTATTCATTCAATAAGAACTGCGCTAATTAGTTGCTTGCCACACACCGCTTTGTCGTAGACCTTGCACTTATTTGTAACTAGTTGTGTTAACAGCACTTGTTAGTAATACTTACCGTACTTTTCTATTGCAAGTTAACATAATTAGCTGTACAATTTGCATAAACAATTTTTATAACCGCGTTTAAGTAAAGCTTCAAGTTTTCCTTTAGAGTGTCAAGCAAACGTTAAGAAAGACTGCTTGCAAGCATATCTACAATGCATAGAACATGTAAATATGTTTATATTACTAATGATTTATAAAAATGCATCTAGACATCTAGTTACTAAATAGTTTTAAACACAATATTTTACTAAGCAATTGCACAATTTTGTAACTGGTTGAAGTAAATTCACATAACAGTAAGATTTGCTGTATTCTTATTACGCAGCTTAATTGTAAGAGTTGTACCGTTTGCGGTTGCAGCTCTAACAACTGTGTTTAAGAGAAGTTTGCATATTTCATCTTGAGTTTAAAGGAAAAGTGATAAATAAATGCTTGCAAGTGTGTTTAATATGCATAAAACATGTAAATACATCTAAATTACTAATACTTTAGAAAAATGCATCTGTTTTACGATGACGGTGTTAATAAATAGCTTACAACACAATATTTTACCAAGCAATTGCACAATTTTGTAACTGGTTGAAGTAAATTCACATAACAGTAAGATTTGCTGTATTCTTATTACGAAACTTAATTGTTAGAGTTGTACCGTTAGCAGTTGCAGCTTTAACAACTGTGTTTAAGGAAATTTTGCTAACTTCATCTTGAGTTTTAAGGAAACTTGATAAATAAATGCTTGCAAGTGTGTTTAATATGCATAAAACATGCAAATTTATTTAAACTACTAATACTTCAAGAAAATGCATCTGTTTTACGATAAAAGTGTTAATAAATAGCTTACAACACAATGTTCTACTAAGCAATTGCACAATTTTGTAACTGGTTGAAGTAAATTCACATAACAGTAAGATTTGCTGCATTCTTATTACGCAGCTAAATTGTTAGAGTTGTACCGTTAGCAGTTGCAGCTCTAACAACTGTGTTTAAGAAAAGCTTGCAGATTTCATCTTGAGTTTTAAGGAAACGTGATAGATAAATGCTTGCAAGTGTGTTTAATATGCATAAAACATGTAAATACATTTAAATTACTAATACTTCAGGAAATTGCATCTGTTCTACGATGACAGTGTTAACAAATAGTTTTAAACACAATCTTTTACGAAGCAATTGCACAACTTTGTAACTAGTAGAATCAACTTTACATAAAGGAAAGACTCGTTGTAATATTGTAAATTAGGCTTATTTTCATAGTCGTACTGTTTGCTGATACAGTGCTATCAACTGAGTTTATGTAAAGATTGCAGTTTTCATTAAAACTTGCAAGTATACGTTGTTAAATAATGCTTGCAAGCGTGAGTATAGTGCATAAAACATGTGTATTAATTTAAATTACTAATAATTTATGAAAATACATCTGTTTTATTATGACTGTTCTAATAAATAGTTTACAACACAATGTTTCAGTAAGCAATTGCGAAACTTTGTAACTAGTTGAATTAACTTCACATAACAGTAAGACTTGCAGTAATGTTAATTAAGTAGGCTAACTATAATAGTTTGTACCCTCTGCAGCTACAGTGCTATCAACTGCGCTTATGTAAAGATTGTAGTTTTCATTTAGAGTTTCAAGCAAACGTTATGAAAAACTGCTTGCAAGCATGTGTACAATGCATAGAACATGTAAATATATTATAAATTACTAATACTTCAGGAAATTGCATCTGTTCTACGATGACAGTGTTAATAAATAGCTTACAACACAATGTTTTACTAAGCAATTGCAAAACTTTGTAACTAGTAGAATCAACTTTACATAACAGAAGACTTGCTGTAATGTTAAATGAGTAGGCTACATATAATAGTTGTACTGTCTGCAGCTACAGTGCAATCAACTGCGTTTAAGTAAAGTTTGCAGTTTTCATTAAAAGTTTCAAGTATACGTTGCTAAATAATGCTTGCAAGCGTGAATATAGTGCATAAAACATGTGTATTATTTTAAATTACTGATAATTTCTGAAAATACATCTGTTATATAATGACTGTTTTAAAAACTAGTTTAAAACACAATGTTTTACTAAGCAATTAGACAATTTTATAACTTGTTAAAGTAAATTAACATAACAGAAAGACTTGCTGTAATGTTAATTAAGTAGGCTAACTATAATGGTTGTATGGTCTGCAGCTATAGTGGAATCAACTGCGTTTAAGTAAAGTTTGCAGTTTTTATTTAGAGTTTCAAGCAAACGTTATGAAAAACTGCTTGCAAGCATGTGTACAATGCATAGAACATGTAAATATATTATAAGTTACTAATAATTCAGGAAAGTGCATCTGTTCTACGATGACAGTGTTAATAAATAGATTACAACACAATGTTTCAGTAAGCAATTGCACAACTTTGTAACTAGTTGAATTAACTTCACATAACAGTAAGACTTGCTAAAATGTTAATTAAATAGGCCAACTTTAATCGTTGAACTATCTGCAGCTACAGTGATATCAACTGCGTTTGTGCAAAGATTTCATTTTTCTTTTATAGTTTCAAGTAGACGTTGTTAAATAATGCTCGCAAGCGTAAGTATGGAGCATTAAACATGTATATTTATTTAGATTACTTTCAAAACTGCTAATGCAGCCTATATTCACTGTTTGTCAAAGCATTGTTGTCGAAATCAACTCGGATAATGTATGCATTGTTATAAAAATGCGCTAATAAGTAGCTTGCAACACAGTGTTTTGTCATAGACGCTGCACAAATCTGTAACTAGTTGCGTTAACAGAACTTGTTAGTAATACTTACAGTAATTTTTCTATTCCAAGTTAACATACTTAGCTGTACATATTGCAGTAACAATGTTTATAACTGCATTTAAGTAAAATTTGCAGTTTTCATTTAGAGTTTGAGGAAAACGTTAAGAAAGACTAATTGCAAGCATGTCTACAATGCATAGAACATGTAAATATATTATAAATTACTAATAATTAAGGAAAGTGCATCTGTTCTACGATGACAGTGTTAATAAATAGATTACAACACAATGTTTCAGTAAGCAATTGCACAACTTTGTAACTAGTTGAATTAACTTCACATAACAGTAAGACTTGCTAAAATGTTAATTAAATAGGCCAACTTTAATCGTTGAACTATCTGCAGCTACAGTGATATCAACTGCGTTTGTGCAAAGATTTCATTTTTCTTTTATAGTTTCAAGTAGACGTTGTTAAATAATGCTCGCAAGCGTAAGTATGGAGCATTAAACATGTATATTTATTTAGATTACTTTCAAAACTGCTAATGCAGCCTATATTCACTGTTTGTCAAAGCATTGTTGTCAAAATCAACTCGGATAATGTATGCATTCTAATAAAACTGCGCTAATAAGTAGCTTGCAACACAGTGTTTTGTCATAGACGCTGCACAAATCTGTAACTAGTTGCGTTAACAGAACTTGTTAGTAATACTTACAGTAATTTTCTATTCCAAGTTAACATACTTAGCTGTACATATTGCAGTAACAATGTTTTTAACTGCGTTTAAGTAAAGTTTGCAGTTTTCATTTAGAGTTTCAAGCAAACGTTATGAAAGAATGCTTGCAAGCGTATATGCAGTCCATAAAATCTGTATATGCATTAAAACTACTGTTGTAGCTGCTAATGTGGCCTAACCTCACTGTTTATTTACGCACTGTTGTCGAATTCACCTAGGATAATGCATTGTTCTATGATGACAGTGTTAATAAACGGTTTACAACACAATGTTTCACTAAGCAATTACACAATTTTGTAACTGGTTGAAGTAAATTCACATAACAGTTAGATTTGCTGTATTCTTATACCGCAGCTTAATTGTAAGAGTTGTACTGTTTGCAATTGCAGCTCTAACAACTGTGTTTAAGAAAAACTTTCAGATTTCATCTTGAGTTTTAAGGAAACGTGACAAATAAATGCTTGCAAGTGTGTTTAATATGCATAAAACATGTACATACATTTAAATTACTAATACTTCAGGAAATTGCATCTGTTCTACGATGACAGTGTTAACAAATAGTTTTAAACACAATCTTTTACTAAGCAATTGCACAACTTTGTAACTAAAAGAATCAACTTTACATAACAGAAGAGTTGCTGTAATGTTAAATGAGTAGGCTACATATAATAGTTGTACTGTCTGCAGCTACAGTGCAATCAACTGCGTTTAAGTAAAGATTGCAGTTTTCATTAAAAGTTTCAAGTATACGTTGCTAAATAATGCTTGCAAGCGTGTGTACAATGCATAAAACATGTATATTTATTAAAATTACTTTTAAAACTGCTAATGCAGCCTATGTTTACTGTTTGTCTCTGAATTGTTGACGAATTCAACTCAGATAAAGCATTGTTCTATGATGACTGTGTTAATAAATGGTTTACAACACAATGTCTTACGAAGCAAATGCGAAACTTTGTAACTAATAGAATTAACTTCACCTAACAGAAAGACTCGCCGTAATATAATTAATTAGGCTTATTTTAATAGTTGTACTGTTTGCAGCTACAGTGCAATCAACTGCGTTTAAGAAAAGATTGCAGTTTTCATTAAATGTTTCAAGTATACGTTGCTAAATAATGCTTGCAAGTGTGAATATAGTGCATAAAACATGTGTATTATTTTAAATTACTAATAATTTATGAAAATACATCTGTTTTATGATGAATGTTTTAATAAATAGTTTAAAACACAATGTTTTACTATGCAATTAGACAATTTTGTAACTGGTTGAAGTAAATTAACACAACAGTAAGACTTGCTATAATGTTAAATGAGAGGCTACATATAATAGTTGTACTGTCTGCAGCTACAGTGCAATCGACTGCGTTTAAGTAAAGATTGCAGTTTTCATTAAAAGTTTCAAGTATACGTTGCTAAATAATGCTTGCAAGCGTGAGTATAGTGCTTAAAACATGTGTATTATTTAGATTACTTTCAAAACTGCTAATGCGGCCTATGTTTACTATTTGTATATGCATTCTTGTCGAACTAAACACAGATAATGCATTCATTCAATAAGAACTGCGCTAATTAGTAGCTTGCCGCACACCGCTTTGTCGTAGACCTTGCAAACATTTGTAACTAGTTGAGTTAACAGCACTTTTTAGTACTACTTACCGCACTTTTCTATTGCAAGTTAACATAATTTGCTGTACAATTTGCAGTAACAATGTTTTTAACTGCGTTTAAGTAAAATTTGCAGTTTTCATTTAGAGCTTGAGGCAAACGTTAAGAAAGACTAATTGCAAGCATGTCTACAATGCATAGAACATGTAAATATGTTTATATTACTAATTAATGATGAAAATGCATCTAGACTACGATGACAGTGTTACTAAATAGTTAACAACACAATGTTTTACGAAGCAATTACACAATTTTGTAACTGGTTGAAGTAAATTCACATAACAGTAAGATTTGCTGTATTCTTATTACGCAGCTTAATTGTAAGAGTTGTACCGTTTGCAATTGCAGCTCTAACAACTGTGTTTAAGAAAAGCTTGCAGATTTCACCTTGAGTTTTAAAGAAACGTGACAAATAAATGCTTGCAAGTGTGTTTAAAATGCATAAAACATGTAAATACATTTAAATTACTAATACTTCAGGAAATTGCATCTGTTCTACGATGACAGTGTTAACAAATAGTTTTAAACACAATCTTTTACTAAGCAATTGCAAAACTTTGTAACTAGTAGAATCAACTTTACACAACAGTAAACCTTGCTATAATGTTAAATGAGTAGGCTACATATCATAGTTGTACTGTCTGCAGCTACAGTGCAATCAACTGCGTTTAAGTAAGGATTGCAGTTTTCATTAAAAGTTTCAAGTATACGTTGCTAAATAATGCTTGCAAGCGTGTGTACAATGCATAAAACATGTATATTTATTAAAATTACTTTTAAAACTGCTAATGCAGCCTATGTTTACTGTTTGTCTCTGCATTGTTGACGAATTCAACTCAGATAAAGCATTGTTCTATGATGACTGTGTCAATAAATGGTTTACAACACAATGTTTTACGAAGCAAATGCAAAACTTTGTAACTAATAGAATTAACTTCACCTAACAGAAAGACTCGCCGTAATATAATTAATTAGGCTTATTTTAATAGTTGTACTGTTTGCAGCTACAGTGCAATCAACTGCGTTTAAGAAAAGATTGCAGTTTTCATTAAATGTTTCAAGTATACGTTGCTAAATAATGCTTGCAAGCGTGAATATAGTGCATAAAACATGTGTATTATTTTAAATTACTAATAATTTATGAAAATACATCTGTTTTATGATGAATGTTTTAATAAATAGTTTAAAACACAATGTTTTACTATGCAATTAGACAATTTTGTAACTGGTTGAAGTAAATTAACACAACAGTAAGACTTGCTATAATGTTAAATGAGTAGGCTACATATAATAGTTGTACTGTCCGCAGCTACAGTGCAATCAACTGCGTTTATGTAAGGATTGCAGTTTTCATTAAAAGTTTCAAGTATAAGTCGCTAAATAATACTTGCAAGCGTGAGTATAGTGCATAAAACATGTATATTTATTTAAATTACTCTTAAGACTGCTTATTCAGCCTATGTTAACTGTTTGTGTCTGCATTGTTGTCGAATTTACCTAGGATTATGCGTTGTTCTATAATGACTGTGTTAGCAAATAGGTTACAACACAATGTTTTACTAAGTAATTGCACAACTTTGTAACTAGTAGAATTACCTTTACATAACAGAAAGATTCGCCGCAATATTATTGATTAGGCTTATTTTCAAAGTTGTACTGTTTGCCACTACAGAACTATCCACTGCGTTTATGTAAAGATTGCAGTTTTCATTAAAAGTTTCAAGTACACGTCGTTAAATAATGCTTGCAAGCGTGAGTATAGTGCATAAAACATGTATATTTATTTAGATTACTTTTAAAACTGCTAATGCAGCCTATGTTTACTGTTTGTCTCTGCATTTTTGTCGAATTTAGCTAGGATTATGCATTGTTCTATGATGACTGTGTTAACAAATAGGTTACAACACAATGTTTTAGTAAGTAATTGCACAACTTTGTAACTAGTAGAATTAACTTTACATAAAGGAAAGACTCGCCGTAATATTGTAAATTAGGCTTATTTTCATAGTTGTACTGTTTGCTGATACAGTGCTATCAACTGAGTTTATGTAAAGATTGCAGTTTTCATTAAAACTTGCAAGTATACGTTGTTAAATAATGCTTGCAAGCGTATATGCAGTCCATAAAATCCGTATATGCATTAAAACTACTGTTGTAGCTGCTAATGTGGCCTAACCTCACTGTTTATTTACGCACTGTTGTCGAATTCACCTAGGATAATGCATTGTTCTATGATGACAGTGTTAATAAACGGTTTACAACACAATGTTTCACTAAGCAATTACACAATTTTGTAACTGGTTGAAGTAAATTCACATAACAGTAAGATTTGCTGTATTCTTATACCGCAGCTTAATTGTAAGAGTTGTACTGTTTGCAATTGCAGCTCTAACAACTGTGTTTAAGAAAAACTTGCAGATTTCATCTTGAGTTTTAAGGAAACGTGACAAATAAATGCTTGCAAGTGTGTTTAATATGCATAAAACATGTACATACATTTAAATTACTAATACTTCAGGAAATTGCATCTGTTCTACGATGACAGTGTTAACAAATAGTTTTAAGCACAATCTTTTACTAAGCAATTGCACAACTTTGTAACTAAAAGAATCAACTTTACATAACAGAAGACTTGCTGTAATGTTAAATGAGTAGGCTACATATAATAGTTGTACTGTCTGCAGCTACAGTGCAATCAACTGCGTTTAAGTAAAGATTGCAGTTTTCATTAAAAGTTTCAAGTATACGTTGCTAAATAATGCTTGCAAGCGTGTGTACAATGCATAAAACATGTATATTTATTAAAATTACTTTTACAACTGCTAATGCAGCCTATGTTTACTGTTTGTCTCTGAATTGTTGACGAATTCAACTCAGATAAAGCATTGTTCTATGATGACTGTGTTAATAAATGGTTTACAACACAATGTTTTACGAAGCAAATGCAAGACTTTGTAACTAATAGAATTAACTTCACCTAACAGAAAGACTCGCCGTAATATAATTAATTAGGCTTATTTTAATAGTTGTACTGTTTGCAGCTACAGTACAATCAACTGCGTTTAAGAAAAGATTGCAGTTTTCATTAAATGTTTCAAGTATACGTTGCTAAATAATGCTTGCAAGCGTGAATATAGTGCATAAAACATGTGTATTATTTTAAATTACTAATAATTTATGAAAATACATCTGTTTTATGATGAATGTTTTAATAAATAGTTTAAAACACAATGTTTTACTATGCAATTAGACAATTTTGTAACTGGTTGAAGTAAATTAACACAACAGTAAGACTTGCTATAATGTTAAATGAGTAGGCTACATATAATAGTTATACTGTCTGCAGCTACAGTGCAATCAACTGCGTTTAAGTAAGGATTGCAGTTTTCATTAAAAGTTTCAAGTATAAGTCGCTAAATAATACTTGCAAGCGTGTGTACAATGCATAAAACATTTATATTTATTAAAATTACTTTTAAAACTGCTAATGCAGCCTATGTTTACTGTTTGTCTCTGAATTGTTGACGAATTCAACTCAGATAATGCATTGTTCTATGATGACTGTGTTAATAAATGGTTTACAACACAATGTTTTACGAAGCAAATGCAAAACTTTGTAATTAATAGAATTAACTTCACCTAACAGAAAGACTCGCCGTAATATAATTAATTAGGCTTATTTTAATAGTTGTACTGTTTGCAGCTACAGTGCAATCAACTGCGTTTAAGTAAAGATTGCAGTTTTCATTAAATGTTTCAAGTATACGTTGCTAAATAATGCTTGCAAGCGTGAATATAGTGCATAAAACATGTGTATTATTTTAAATTACTAATAATTAATGAAAATACATCTGTTTTATGATGAATGTTTTAATAAATAGTTTAAAACACAATGTTTTACTATGCAATTAGACAATTTTGTAACTGGTTGAAGTAAATTAACACAACAGTAAGACTTGCTATAATGTTAAATGAGAGGCTACATATAATAGTTGTACTGTCTGCAGCTACAGTGCAATCGACTGCGTTTAAGTAAAGATTGCAGTTTTCATTAAAAGTTTCAAGTATACGTTGCTAAATAATGCTTGCAAGCGTGAGTATAGTGCTTAAAACATGTGTATTATTTAGATTACTTTCAAAACTGCTAATGCGGCCTATGTTTACTATTTGTATATGCATTCTTGTCGAACTAAACACAGATAATGCATTCATTCAATAAGAACTGCGCTAATTAGTAGCTTGCCGCACACCGCTTTGTCGTAGACCTTGCAAACATTTGTAACTAGTTGAGTTAACAGCACTTTTTAGTACTACTTACCGCACTTTTCTATTGCAAGTTAACATAATTTGCTGTACAATTTGCAGTAACAATGTTTTTAACTGCGTTTAAGTAAAATTTGCAGTTTTCATTTAGAGCTTGAGGCAAACGTTAAGAAAGACTAATTGCAAGCATGTCTACAATGCATAGAACATGTAAATATGTTTATATTACTAATTAATGATGAAAATGCATCTAGACTACGATGACAGTGTTACTAAATAGTTAACAACACAATGTTTTACGAAGCAATTACACAATTTTGTAACTGGTTGAAGTAAATTCACATAACAGTAAGATTTGCTGTATTCTTATTACGCAGCTTAATTGTAAGAGTTGTACTGTTTGCAATTGCAGCTCTAACAACTGTGTTTAAGAAAAACTTGCAGATTTCATCTTGAGTTTTAAGGAAACGTGACAAATAAATGCTTGCAAGTGTGTTTAATATGCATAAAACATGTACATACATTTAAATTACTAATACTTCAGGAAATTGCATCTGTTCTACGATGACAGTGTTAACAAATAGTTTTAAGCACAATCTTTTACTAAGCAATTGCACAACTTTGTAACTAAAAGAATCAACTTTACATAACAGAAGACTTGCTGTAATGTTAAATGAGTAGGCTACATATAATAGTTGTACTGTCTGCAGCTACAGTGCAATCAACTGCGTTTAAGTAAAGATTGCAGTTTTCATTAAAAGTTTCAAGTATACGTTGCTAAATAATGCTTGCAAGCGTGTGTACAATGCATAAAACATGTATATTTATTAAAATTACTTTTAAAACTGCTAATGCAGCCTATGTTTACTGTTTGTCTCTGAATTGTTGACGAATTCAACTCAGATAAAGCATTGTTCTATGATGACTGTGTTAATAAATGGTTTACAACACAATGTTTTACGAAGCAAATGCAAGACTTTGTAACTAATAGAATTAACTTCACCTAACAGAAAGACTCGCCGTAATATAATTAATTAGGCTTATTTTAATAGTTGTACTGTTTGCAGCTACAGTACAATCAACTGCGTTTAAGAAAAGATTGCAGTTTTCATTAAATGTTTCAAGTATACGTTGCTAAATAATGCTTGCAAGCGTGAATATAGTGCATAAAACATGTGTATTATTTTAAATTACTAATAATTTATGAAAATACATCTGTTTTATGATGAATGTTTTAATAAATAGTTTAAAACACAATGTTTTACTATGCAATTAGACAATTTTGTAACTGGTTGAAGTAAATTAACACAACAGTAAGACTTGCTATAATGTTAAATGAGTAGGCTACATATAATAGTTATACTGTCTGCAGCTACAGTGCAATCAACTGCGTTTAAGTAAGGATTGCAGTTTTCATTAAAAGTTTCAAGTATAAGTCGCTAAATAATACTTGCAAGCGTGTGTACAATGCATAAAACATTTATATTTATTAAAATTACTTTTAAAACTGCTAATGCAGCCTATGTTTACTGTTTGTCTCTGAATTGTTGACGAATTCAACTCAGATAATGCATTGTTCTATGATGACTGTGTTAATAAATGGTTTACAACACAATGTTTTACGAAGCAAATGCAAAACTTTGTAATTAATAGAATTAACTTCACCTAACAGAAAGACTCGCCGTAATATAATTAATTAGGCTTATTTTAATAGTTGTACTGTTTGCAGCTACAGTGCAATCAACTGCGTTTAAGTAAAGATTGCAGTTTTCATTAAATGTTTCAAGTATACGTTGCTAAATAATGCTTGCAAGCGTGAGTATAGTGCTTAAAACATGTGTATTATTTAGATTACTTTCAAAACTGCTAATGCGGCCTATGTTTACTATTTGTATATGCATTCTTGTCGAACTAAACACAGATAATGCATTCATTCAATAAGAACTGCGCTAATTAGTAGCTTGCCGCACACCGCTTTGTCGTAGACCTTGCAAACATTTGTAACTAGTTGAGTTAACAGCACTTTTTAGTACTACTTACCGCACTTTTCTATTGCAAGTTAACATAATTTGCTGTACAATTTGCAGTAACAATGTTTTTAACTGCGTTTAAGTAAAATTTGCAGTTTTCATTTAGAGCTTGAGGCAAACGTTAAGAAAGACTAATTGCAAGCATGTCTACAATGCATAGAACATGTAAATATGTTTATATTACTAATTAATGATGAAAATGCATCTAGACTACGATGACAGTGTTACTAAATAGTTAACAACACAATGTTTTACGAAGCAATTACACAATTTTGTAACTGGTTGAAGTAAATTCACATAACAGTAAGATTTGCTGTATTCTTATTACGCAGCTTAATTGTAAGAGTTGTACTGTTTGCAATTGCAGCTCTAACAACTGTGTTTAAGAAAAACTTGCAGATTTCATCTTGAGTTTTAAGGAAACGTGACAAATAAATGCTTGCAAGTGTGTTTAATATGCATAAAACATGTACATACATTTAAATTACTAATACTTCAGGAAATTGCATCTGTTCTACGATGACAGTGTTAACAAATAGTTTTAAGCACAATCTTTTACTAAGCAATTGCACAACTTTGTAACTAAAAGAATCAACTTTACATAACAGAAGACTTGCTGTAATGTTAAATGAGTAGGCTACATATAATAGTTGTACTGTCTGCAGCTACAGTGCAATCAACTGCGTTTAAGTAAAGATTGCAGTTTTCATTAAAAGTTTCAAGTATACGTTGCTAAATAATGCTTGCAAGCGTGTGTACAATGCATAAAACATGTATATTTATTAAAATTACTTTTAAAACTGCTAATGCAGCCTATGTTTACTGTTTGTCTCTGAATTGTTGACGAATTCAACTCAGATAAAGCATTGTTCTATGATGACTGTGTTAATAAATGGTTTACAACACAATGTTTTACGAAGCAAATGCAAGACTTTGTAACTAATAGAATTAACTTCACCTAACAGAAAGACTCGCCGTAATATAATTAATTAGGCTTATTTTAATAGTTGTACTGTTTGCAGCTACAGTACAATCAACTGCGTTTAAGAAAAGATTGCAGTTTTCATTAAATGTTTCAAGTATACGTTGCTAAATAATGCTTGCAAGCGTGAATATAGTGCATAAAACATGTGTATTATTTTAAATTACTAATAATTTATGAAAATACATCTGTTTTATGATGAATGTTTTAATAAATAGTTTAAAACACAATGTTTTACTATGCAATTAGACAATTTTGTAACTGGTTGAAGTAAATTAACACAACAGTAAACCTTGCTATAATGTTAAATGAGTAGGCTACATATAATAGTTGTACTGTCTGCAGCTACAGTGCAATCAACTGCGTTTAAGTAAGGATTGCAGTTTTCATTAAAAGTTTCAAGTATAAGTCGCTAAATAATACTTGCAAGCGTGTGTACAATGCATAAAACATTTATATTTATTAAAATTACTTTTAAAACTGCTAATGCAGCCTATGTTTACTGTTTGTCTCTGAATTGTTGACGAATTCAACTCAGATAATGCATTGTTCTATGATGACTGTGTTAATAAATGGTTTACAACACAATGTTTTACGAAGCAAATGCAAAACTTTGTAACTAATAGAATTAACTTCACCTAACAGAAAGACTCGCCGTAATATAATTAATTAGGCTTATTTTAATAGTTGTACTGTTTGCAGCTACAGTGCAATCAACTGCGTTTAAGTAAAGATTGCAGTTTTCATTAAATGTTTCAAGTATACGTTGCTAAATAATGCTTGCAAGCGTGAATATAGTGCATAAAACATGTGTATTATTTTAAATTACTAATAATTAATGAAAATACATCTGTTTTATGATGAATGTTTTAATAAATAGTTTAAAACACAATGTTTTACTATGCAATTAGACAATTTTGTAACTGGTTGAAGTAAATTAACACAACAGTAAGACTTGCTATAATGTTAAATGAGAGGCTACATATAATAGTTGTACTGTCTGCAGCTACAGTGCAATCGACTGCGTTTAAGTAAAGATTGCAGTTTTCATTAAAAGTTTCAAGTATACGTTGCTAAATAATGCTTGCAAGCGTGAGTATAGTGCTTAAAACATGTGTATTATTTAGATTACTTTCAAAACTGCTAATGCGGCCTATGTTTACTATTTGTATATGCATTCTTGTCGAACTAAACACAGATAATGCATTCATTCAATAAGAACTGCGCTAATTAGTAGCTTGCCGCACACCGCTTTGTCGTAGACCTTGCAAACATTTGTAACTAGTTGAGTTAACAGCACTTTTTAGTACTACTTACCGCACTTTTCTATTGCAAGTTAACATAATTTGCTGTACAATTTGCAGTAACAATGTTTTTAACTGCGTTTAAGTAAAATTTGCAGTTTTCATTTAGAGCTTGAGGCAAACGTTAAGAAAGACTAATTGCAAGCATGTCTACAATGCATAGAACATGTAAATATGTTTATATTACTAATTAATGATGAAAATGCATCTAGACTACGATGACAGTGTTACTAAATAGTTAACAACACAATGTTTTACTAAGCAATTACACAATTTTGTAACTGGTTGAAGTAAATTCACATAACAGTAAGATTTGCTGTATTCTTATTACGCAGCTTAATTGTAAGAGTTGTACCGTTTGCAATTGCAGCTCTAACAACTGTGTTTAAGAAAAGCTTGCAGATTTCATCTTGAGTTTTAAGGAAACGTGATAGATAAATGCTTGCAAGTGTGTTTAATATGCATAAAACATGTAAATACATTTAAATTACTAATACTTCAGGAAATTGCATCTGTTCTACGATGACAGTGTTAACAAATAGTTTTAAACACAATCTTTTACTAAGCAATTGCAAAACTTTGTAACTAGTAGAATCAACTTTACACAACAGTAAACCTTGCTATAATGTTAAATGAGTAGGCTACATATCATAGTTGTACTGTCTGCAGCTACAGTGCAATCAACTGCGTTTAAGTAAGGATTGCAGTTTTCATTAAAAGTTTCAAGTATACGTTGCTAAATAATGCTTGCAAGCGTGTGTACAATGCATAAAACATGTATATTTATTAAAATTACTTTTAAAACTGCTAATGCAGCCTATGTTTACTGTTTGTCTCTGCATTGTTGACGAATTCAACTCAGATAAAGCATTGTTCTATGATGACTGTGTCAATAAATGGTTTACAACACAATGTTTTACGAAGCAAATGCAAAACTTTGTAACTAATAGAATTAACTTCACCTAACAGAAAGACTCGCCGTAATATTGTAAATTAGGCTTATTTTAATAGTTGTACTGTTTGCAGCTACAGTGCAATCAAGTGCGTTTAAGAAAAGATTGAAGTTTTCATTAAATGTTTCAAGTATACGTTGCTAAATAATGCTTGCAAGCGTGAATATAGTGCATAAAACATGTGTATTATTTTAAATTACTAATAATTTATGAAAATACATCTGTTTTATGATGAATGTTTTATAAAATAGTTTAAAACACAATGTTTTACTATGCAATTAGACAATTTTGTAACTGGTTGAAGTAAATTAACACAACAGTAAGACTTACTATAATGTTAAATGAGTAGGCTACATATAATAGTTGTACTGTCCGCAGCTACAGTGCAATCAACTGCGTTTATGTAAGGATTGCAGTTTTCATTAAAAGTTTCAAGTATAAGTCGCTAAATAATACTTGCAAGCGTGAGTATAGTGCATAAAACATGTATATTTATTTAAATTACTCTTAAGACTGCTTATTCAGCCTATGTTAACTGTTTGTGTCTGCATTGTTGTCGAATTTACCTAGGATTATGCGTTGTTCTATAATGACTGTGTTAGCAAATAGGTTACAACACAATGTTTTACTAAGTAATTGCACAACTTTGTAACTAGTAGAATTACCTTTACATAACAGAAAGATTCGCCGCAATATTATTGATTAGGCTTATTTTCAAAGTTGTACTGTTTGCCACTACAGAACTATCCACTGCGTTTATGTAAAGATTGCAGTTTTCATTAAAAGTTTCAAGTACACGTTGTTAAATAATGCTTGCAAGCGTGAGTATAGTGCATAAAACATGTATATTTATTTAGATTACTTTTAAAACTGCTAATGCAGCCTATGTTTACTGTTTGTCTCTGCATTTTTGTCGAATTTAGCTAGGATTATGCATTGTTCTATGATGACTGTGTTAACAAATAGGTTACAACACAATGTTTTAGTAAGTAATTGCACAACTTTGTAACTAGTAGAATTAACTTTACATAAAGGAAAGACTCGCCGTAATATTGTAAATTAGGCTTATTTTCATAGTTGTACTGTTTGCTGATACAGTGCTATCAACTGAGTTTATGTAAAGATTGCAGTTTTCATTAAAACTTGCAAGTATACGTTGTTAAATAATGCTTGCAAGCGTATATGCAGTCCATAAAATCCGTATATGCATTAAAACTACTGTTGTAGCTGCTAATGTGGCCTAACCTCACTGTTTATTTACGCACTGTTGTCGAATTCACCTAGGATAATGCATTGTTCTATGATGACAGTGTTAATAAACGGTTTACAACACAATGTTTCACTAAGCAATTACACAATTTTGTAACTGGTTGAAGTAAATTCACATAACAGTAAGATTTGCTGTATTCTTATTACGCAGCTTAATTGTAAGAGTTGTACTGTTTGCAATTGCAGCTCTAACAACTGTGTTTAAGAAAAACTTGCAGATTTCATCTTGAGTTTTAAGGAAACGTGACAAATAAATGCTTGCAAGTGTGTTTAATATGCATAAAACATGTACATACATTTAAATTACTAATACTTCAGGAAATTGCATCTGTTCTACGATGACAGTGTTAACAAATAGTTTTAAGCACAATCTTTTACTAAGCAATTGCACAACTTTGTAACTAAAAGAATCAACTTTACATAACAGAAGACTTGCTGTAATGTTAAATGAGTAGGCTACATATAATAGTTGTACTGTCTGCAGCTACAGTGCAATCAACTGCGTTTAAGTAAAGATTGCAGTTTTCATTAAAAGTTTCAAGTATACGTTGCTAAATAATGCTTGCAAGCGTGTGTACAATGCATAAAACATGTATATTTATTAAAATTACTTTTAAAACTGCTAATGCAGCCTATGTTTACTGTTTGTCTCTGAATTGTTGACGAATTCAACTCAGATAAAGCATTGTTCTATGATGACTGTGTTAATAAATGGTTTACAACACAATGTTTTACGAAGCAAATGCAAGACTTTGTAACTAATAGAATTAACTTCACCTAACAGAAAGACTCGCCGTAATATAATTAATTAGGCTTATTTTAATAGTTGTACTGTTTGCAGCTACAGTACAATCAACTGCGTTTAAGAAAAGATTGCAGTTTTCATTAAATGTTTCAAGTATACGTTGCTAAATAATGCTTGCAAGCGTGAATATAGTGCATAAAACATGTGTATTATTTTAAATTACTAATAATTTATGAAAATACATCTGTTTTATGATGAATGTTTTAATAAATAGTTTAAAACACAATGTTTTACTATGCAATTAGACAATTTTGTAACTGGTTGAAGTAAATTAACACAACAGTAAGACTTGCTATAATGTTAAATGAGTAGGCTACATATAATAGTTGTACTGTCTGCAGCTACAGTGCAATCAACTGCGTTTAAGTAAGGATTGCAGTTTTCATTAAAAGTTTCAAGTATACGTTGCTAAATAATGCTTGCAAGCGTGAGTATAGTGCTTAAAACATGTGTATTATTTAGATTACTTTCAAAACTGCTAATGCGGCCTATGTTTACTATTTGTATATGCATTCTTGTCGAACTAAACACAGATAATGCATTCATTCAATAAGAACTGCGCTAATTAGTAGCTTGCCGCACACCACTTTGTCGTAGACCTTGCAAACATTTGTAACTAGTTGAGTTAACAGCACTTTTTAGTACTACTTACCGCACTTTTCTATTGCAAGCTAACATAATTTGCTGTACAATTTGCAGTAACAATGTTTTTAACTGCGTTTAAGTAAAATTTGCAGTTTTCATTTAGAGCTTGAGGCAAACGTTAAGAAAGACTAATTGCAAGCATGTCTACAATGCATAGAACATGTAAATATGTTTATATTACTAATTAATGATGAAAATGCATCTAGACTACGATGACAGTGTTACTAAATAGTTAACAACACAATGTTTTACTAAGCAATTACACAATTTTGTAACTGGTTGAAGTAAATTCACATAACAGTAAGATTTGCTGTATTCTTATTACGCAGCTTAATTGTAAGAGTTGTACCGTTTGCAATTGCAGCTCTAACAACTGTGTTTAAGAAAAGCTTGCAGATTTCACCTTGAGTTTTAAAGAAACGTGACAAATAAATGCTTGCAAGTGTGTTTAAAATGCATAAAACATGTACATACATTTAAATTACTAATACTTCAGGAAATTGCATCTGTTCTACGATGACAGTGTTAACAAATAGTTTTAAACACAATCTTTTACTAAGCAATTGCAAAACTTTGTAACTAGTAGAATCAACTTTACACAACAGTAAACCTTGCTATAATGTTAAATGAGTAGGCTACATATCATAGTTGTACTGTCTGCAGCTACAGTGCAATCAACTGCGTTTAAGTAGAGATTGCAGTTTTCATTAAAAGTTTCAAGTATACGTTGCTAAATAATGCTTGCAAGCGTGTGTACAATGCATAAAACATGTATATTTATTAAAATTACTTTTAAAACTGCTAATGCGGCCTATGTTTACTGTTTGTCTCTGAATTGTTGACGAATTCAACTCAGATAAAGCATTGTTCTATGATGACTGTGTTAATAAATGGTTTACAACACAATGTTTTACGAAGCAAATGCAAGACTTTGTAACTAATAGAATTAACTTCACCTAACAGAAAGACTCGCCGTAATATAATTAATTAGGCTTATTTTAATAGTTGTACTGTTTGCAGCTACAGTACAATCAACTGCGTTTAAGAAAAGATTGCAGTTTTCATTAAATGTTTCAAGTATACGTTGCTAAATAGTGCTTGCAAGCGTGAATATAGTGCATAAAACATGTGTATTATTTTAAATTACTAATAATTTATGAAAATACATCTGTTTTATGATGAATGTTTTAATAAATAGTTTAAAACACAATGTTTTACTATGCAATTAGACAATTTTGTAACTGGTTGAAGTAAATTAACACAACAGTAAGACTTGCTATAATGTTAAATGAGTAGGCTACATATAATAGTTGTACTGTCTGCAGCTACAGTGCAATCAACTGCGTTTAAGTAAGGATTGCAGTTTTCATTAAAAGTTTCAAGTATAAGTCGCTAAATAATACTTGCAAGCGTGTGTACAATGCATAAAACATGTATATTTATTAAAATTACTTTTAAAACTGCTAATGCAGCCTATGTTTACTGTTTGTCTCTGAATTGTTGACGAATTCAACTCAGATAATGCATTGTTCTATGATGACTGTGTTAATAAATGGTTTACAACACAATGTTTTACGAAGCAAATGCAAAACTTTGTAACTAATAGAATTAACTTCACCTAACAGAAAGACTCGTTGTAATATAATTAATTAGGCTTATTTTAATAGTTGTACTGTTTGCAGCTACAGTGCAATCAACTGCGTTTAAGTAAAGATTGCAGTTTTCATTAAATGTTTCAAGTATACGTTGCTAAATAATGCTTGCAAGCGTGAATATAGTGCATAAAACATGTGTATTATTTTAAATTACTAATAATTTATGAAAATACATCTGTTTTATGATGAATGTTTTAATAAATAGTTTAAAACACAATGTTTTACTATGCAATTAGACAATTTTGTAACTGGTTGAAGTAAATTAACACAACAGTAAGACTTGCTATAATGTTAAATGAGAGGCTACATATAATAGTTGTACTGTCTGCAGCTACAGTGCAATCGACTGCGTTTAAGTAAAGATTGCAGTTTTCATTAAAAGTTTCAAGTATACGTTGCTAAATAATGCTTGCAAGCGTGAGTATAGTGCTTAAAACATGTGTATTATTTAGATTACTTTCAAAACTGCTAATGCGGCCTATGTTTACTATTTGTATATGCATTCTTGTCGAACTAAACACAGATAATGCATTCATTCAATAAGAACTGCGCTAATTAGTAGCTTGCCGCACACCGCTTTGTCGTAGACCTTGCAAACATTTGTAACTAGTTGAGTTAACAGCACTTTTTAGTACTACTTACCGCACTTTTCTATTGCAAGCTAACATAATTTGCTGTACAATTTGCAGTAACAATGTTTTTAACTGCGTTTAAGTAAAATTTGCAGTTTTCATTTAGAGCTTGAGGCAAACGTTAAGAAAGACTAATTGCAAGCATGTCTACAATGCATAGAACATGTAAATATGTTTATATTACTAATTAATGATGAAAATGCATCTAGACTACGATGACAGTGTTACTAAATAGTTAACAACACAATGTTTTACTAAGCAATTACACAATTTTGTAACTGGTTGAAGTAAATTCACATAACAGTAAGATTTGCTGTATTCTTATTACGCAGCTTAATTGTAAGAGTTGTACCGTTTGCAATTGCAGCTCTAACAACTGTGTTTAAGAAAAGCTTGCAGATTTCACCTTGAGTTTTAAAGAAACGTGACAAATAAATGCTTGCAAGTGTGTTTAAAATGCATAAAACATGTACATACATTTAAATTACTAATACTTCAGGAAATTGCATCTGTTCTACGATGACAGTGTTAACAAATAGTTTTAAACACAATCTTTTACTAAGCAATTGCAAAACTTTGTAACTAGTAGAATCAACTTTACACAACAGTAAACCTTGCTATAATGTTAAATGAGTAGGCTACATATCATAGTTGTACTGTCTGCAGCTACAGTGCAATCAACTGCGTTTAAGTAAGGATTGCAGTTTTCATTAAAAGTTTCAAGTATACGTTGCTAAATAATGCTTGCAAGCGTGTGTACAATGCATAAAACATGTATATTTATTAAAATTACTTTTAAAACTGCTAATGCAGCCTATGTTTACTGTTTGTCTCTGCATTGTTGACGAATTCAACTCAGATAAAGCATTGTTCTATGATGACTGTGTCAATAAATGGTTTACAACACAATGTTTTACGAAGCAAATGCAAAACTTTGTAACTAATAGAATTAACTTCACCTAACAGAAAGACTCGCCGTAATATAATTAATTAGGCTTATTTTAATAGTTGTACTGTTTGCAGCTACAGTGCAATCAACTGCGTTTAAGAAAAGATTGCAGTTTTCATTAAATGTTTCAAGTATACGTTGCTAAATAATGCTTGCAAGCGTGAATATAGTGCATAAAACATGTGTATTATTTTAAATTACTAATAATTTATGAAAATACATCTGTTTTATGATGAATGTTTTAATAAATAGTTTAAAACACAATGTTTTACTATGCAATTAGACAATTTTGTAACTGGTTGAAGTAAATTAACACAACAGTAAGACTTGCTATAATGTTAAATGAGTAGGCTACATATAATAGTTGTACTGTCCGCAGCTACAGTGCAATCAACTGCGTTTATGTAAGGATTGCAGTTTTCATTAAAAGTTTCAAGTATAAGTCGCTAAATAATACTTGCAAGCGTGAGTATAGTGCATAAAACATGTATATTTATTTAAATTACTCTTAAGACTGCTTATTCAGCCTATGTTAACTGTTTGTGTCTGCATTGTTGTCGAATTTACCTAGGATTATGCGTTGTTCTATAATGACTGTGTTAGCAAATAGGTTACAACACAATGTTTTACTAAGTAATTGCACAACTTTGTAACTAGTAGAATTACCTTTACATAACAGAAAGATTCGCCGCAATATTATTGATTAGGCTTATTTTCAAAGTTGTACTGTTTGCCACTACAGAACTATCCACTGCGTTTATGTAAAGATTGCAGTTTTCATTAAAAGTTTCAAGTACACGTCGTTAAATAATGCTTGCAAGCGTGAGTATAGTGCATAAAACATGTATATTTATTTAGATTACTTTTAAAACTGCTAATGCAGCCTATGTTTACTGTTTGTCTCTGCATTTTTGTCGAATTTAGCTAGGATTATGCATTGTTCTATGATGACTGTGTTAACAAATAGGTTACAACACAATGTTTTAGTAAGTAATTGCACAACTTTGTAACTAGTAGAATTAACTTTACATAAAGGAAAGACTCGCCGTAATATTGTAAATTAGGCTTATTTTCATAGTTGTACTGTTTGCTGATACAGTGCTATCAACTGAGTTTATGTAAAGATTGCAGTTTTCATTAAAACTTGCAAGTATACGTTGTTAAATAATGCTTGCAAGCGTATATGCAGTCCATAAAATCCGTATATGCATTAAAACTACTGTTGTAGCTGCTAATGTGGCCTAACCTCACTGTTTATTTACGCACTGTTGTCGAATTCACCTAGGATAATGCATTGTTCTATGATGACAGTGTTAATAAACGGTTTACAACACAATGTTTCACTAAGCAATTACACAATTTTGTAACTGGTTGAAGTAAATTCACATAACAGTAAGATTTGCTGTATTCTTATACCGCAGCTTAATTGTAAGAGTTGTACTGTTTGCAATTGCAGCTCTAACAACTGTGTTTAAGAAAAACTTGCAGATTTCATCTTGAGTTTTAAGGAAACGTGACAAATAAATGCTTGCAAGTGTGTTTAATATGCATAAAACATGTACATACATTTAAATTACTAATACTTCAGGAAATTGCATCTGTTCTACGATGACAGTGTTAACAAATAGTTTTAAGCACAATCTTTTACTAAGCAATTGCACAACTTTGTAACTAAAAGAATCAACTTTACATAACAGAAGACTTGCTGTAATGTTAAATGAGTAGGCTACATATAATAGTTGTACTGTCTGCAGCTACAGTGCAATCAACTGCGTTTAAGTAAAGATTGCAGTTTTCATTAAAAGTTTCAAGTATACGTTGCTAAATAATGCTTGCAAGCGTGTGTACAATGCATAAAACATGTATATTTATTAAAATTACTTTTACAACTGCTAATGCAGCCTATGTTTACTGTTTGTCTCTGAATTGTTGACGAATTCAACTCAGATAAAGCATTGTTCTATGATGACTGTGTTAATAAATGGTTTACAACACAATGTTTTACGAAGCAAATGCAAGACTTTGTAACTAATAGAATTAACTTCACCTAACAGAAAGACTCGCCGTAATATAATTAATTAGGCTTATTTTAATAGTTGTACTGTTTGCAGCTACAGTACAATCAACTGCGTTTAAGAAAAGATTGCAGTTTTCATTAAATGTTTCAAGTATACGTTGCTAAATAATGCTTGCAAGCGTGAATATAGTGCATAAAACATGTGTATTATTTTAAATTACTAATAATTTATGAAAATACATCTGTTTTATGATGAATGTTTTAATAAATAGTTTAAAACACAATGTTTTACTATGCAATTAGACAATTTTGTAACTGGTTGAAGTAAATTAACACAACAGTAAGACTTGCTATAATGTTAAATGAGTAGGCTACATATAATAGTTATACTGTCTGCAGCTACAGTGCAATCAACTGCGTTTAAGTAAGGATTGCAGTTTTCATTAAAAGTTTCAAGTATAAGTCGCTAAATAATACTTGCAAGCGTGTGTACAATGCATAAAACATTTATATTTATTAAAATTACTTTTAAAACTGCTAATGCAGCCTATGTTTACTGTTTGTCTCTGAATTGTTGACGAATTCAACTCAGATAATGCATTGTTCTATGATGACTGTGTTAATAAATGGTTTACAACACAATGTTTTACGAAGCAAATGCAAAACTTTGTAATTAATAGAATTAACTTCACCTAACAGAAAGACTCGCCGTAATATAATTAATTAGGCTTATTTTAATAGTTGTACTGTTTGCAGCTACAGTGCAATCAACTGCGTTTAAGTAAAGATTGCAGTTTTCATTAAATGTTTCAAGTATACGTTGCTAAATAATGCTTGCAAGCGTGAATATAGTGCATAAAACATGTGTATTATTTTAAATTACTAATAATTAATGAAAATACATCTGTTTTATGATGAATGTTTTAATAAATAGTTTAAAACACAATGTTTTACTATGCAATTAGACAATTTTGTAACTGGTTGAAGTAAATTAACACAACAGTAAGACTTGCTATAATGTTAAATGAGAGGCTACATATAATAGTTGTACTGTCTGCAGCTACAGTGCAATCGACTGCGTTTAAGTAAAGATTGCAGTTTTCATTAAAAGTTTCAAGTATACGTTGCTAAATAATGCTTGCAAGCGTGAGTATAGTGCTTAAAACATGTGTATTATTTAGATTACTTTCAAAACTGCTAATGCGGCCTATGTTTACTATTTCTATATGCATTCTTGTCGAACTAAACACAGATAATGCATTCATTCAATAAGAACTGCGCTAATTAGTAGCTTGCCGCACACCGCTTTGTCGTAGACCTTGCAAACATTTGTAACTAGTTGAGTTAACAGCACTTTTTAGTACTACTTACCGCACTTTTCTATTGCAAGTTAACATAATTTGCTGTACAATTTGCAGTAACAATGTTTTTAACTGCGTTTAAGTAAAATTTGCAGTTTTCATTTAGAGCTTGAGGCAAACGTTAAGAAAGACTAATTGCAAGCATGTCTACAATGCATAGAACATGTAAATATGTTTATATTACTAATTAATGATGAAAATGCATCTAGACTACGATGACAGTGTTACTAAATAGTTAACAACACAATGTTTTACGAAGCAATTACACAATTTTGTAACTGGTTGAAGTAAATTCACATAACAGTAAGATTTGCTGTATTCTTATTACGCAGCTTAATTGTAAGAGTTGTACTGTTTGCAATTGCAGCTCTAACAACTGTGTTTAAGAAAAACTTGCAGATTTCATCTTGAGTTTTAAGGAAACGTGACAAATAAATGCTTGCAAGTGTGTTTAATATGCATAAAACATGTACATACATTTAAATTACTAATACTTCAGGAAATTGCATCTGTTCTACGATGACAGTGTTAACAAATAGTTTTAAGCACAATCTTTTACTAAGCAATTGCACAACTTTGTAACTAAAAGAATCAACTTTACATAACAGAAGACTTGCTGTAATGTTAAATGAGTAGGCTACATATAATAGTTGTACTGTCTGCAGCTACAGTGCAATCAACTGCGTTTAAGTAAAGATTGCAGTTTTCATTAAAAGTTTCAAGTATACGTTGCTAAATAATGCTTGCAAGCGTGTGTACAATGCATAAAACATGTATATTTATTAAAATTACTTTTAAAACTGCTAATGCAGCCTATGTTTACTGTTTGTCTCTGAATTGTTGACGAATTCAACTCAGATAAAGCATTGTTCTATGATGACTGTGTTAATAAATGGTTTACAACACAATGTTTTACGAAGCAAATGCAAGACTTTGTAACTAATAGAATTAACTTCACCTAACAGAAAGACTCGCCGTAATATAATTAATTAGGCTTATTTTAATAGTTGTACTGTTTGCAGCTACAGTACAATCAACTGCGTTTAAGAAAAGATTGCAGTTTTCATTAAATGTTTCAAGTATACGTTGCTAAATAATGCTTGCAAGCGTGAATATAGTGCATAAAACATGTGTATTATTTTAAATTACTAATAATTTATGAAAATACATCTGTTTTATGATGAATGTTTTAATAAATAGTTTAAAACACAATGTTTTACTATGCAATTAGACAATTTTGTAACTGGTTGAAGTAAATTAACACAACAGTAAACCTTGCTATAATGTTAAATGAGTAGGCTACATATAATAGTTGTACTGTCTGCAGCTACAGTGCAATCAACTGCGTTTAAGTAAGGATTGCAGTTTTCATTAAAAGTTTCAAGTATAAGTCGCTAAATAATACTTGCAAGCGTGTGTACAATGCATAAAACATTTATATTTATTAAAATTACTTTTAAAACTGCTAATGCAGCCTATGTTTACTGTTTGTCTCTGAATTGTTGACGAATTCAACTCAGATAATGCATTGTTCTATGATGACTGTGTTAATAAATGGTTTACAACACAATGTTTTACGAAGCAAATGCAAAACTTTGTAACTAATAGAATTAACTTCACCTAACAGAAAGACTCGCCGTAATATAATTAATTAGGCTTATTTTAATAGTTGTACTGTTTGCAGCTACAGTGCAATCAACTGCGTTTAAGTAAAGATTGCAGTTTTCATTAAATGTTTCAAGTATACGTTGCTAAATAATGCTTGCAAGCGTGAATATAGTGCATAAAACATGTGTATTATTTTAAATTACTAATAATTAATGAAAATACATCTGTTTTATGATGAATGTTTTAATAAATAGTTTAAAACACAATGTTTTACTATGCAATTAGACAATTTTGTAACTGGTTGAAGTAAATTAACACAACAGTAAGACTTGCTATAATGTTAAATGAGAGGCTACATATAATAGTTGTACTGTCTGCAGCTACAGTGCAATCGACTGCGTTTAAGTAAAGATTGCAGTTTTCATTAAAAGTTTCAAGTATACGTTGCTAAATAATGCTTGCAAGCGTGAGTATAGTGCTTAAAACATGTGTATTATTTAGATTACTTTCAAAACTGCTAATGCGGCCTATGTTTACTATTTGTATATGCATTCTTGTCGAACTAAACACAGATAATGCATTCATTCAATAAGAACTGCGCTAATTAGTAGCTTGCCGCACACCGCTTTGTCGTAGACCTTGCAAACATTTGTAACTAGTTGAGTTAACAGCACTTTTTAGTACTACTTACCGCACTTTTCTATTGCAAGTTAACATAATTTGCTGTACAATTTGCAGTAACAATGTTTTTAACTGCGTTTAAGTAAAATTTGCAGTTTTCATTTAGAGCTTGAGGCAAACGTTAAGAAAGACTAATTGCAAGCATGTCTACAATGCATAGAACATGTAAATATGTTTATATTACTAATTAATGATGAAAATGCATCTAGACTACGATGACAGTGTTACTAAATAGTTAACAACACAATGTTTTACTAAGCAATTACACAATTTTGTAACTGGTTGAAGTAAATTCACATAACAGTAAGATTTGCTGTATTCTTATTACGCAGCTTAATTGTAAGAGTTGTACCGTTTGCAATTGCAGCTCTAACAACTGTGTTTAAGAAAAGCTTGCAGATTTCATCTTGAGTTTTAAGGAAACGTGATAGATAAATGCTTGCAAGTGTGTTTAATATGCATAAAACATGTAAATACATTTAAATTACTAATACTTCAGGAAATTGCATCTGTTCTACGATGACAGTGTTAACAAATAGTTTTAAACACAATCTTTTACTAAGCAATTGCAAAACTTTGTAACTAGTAGAATCAACTTTACACAACAGTAAACCTTGCTATAATGTTAAATGAGTAGGCTACATATCATAGTTGTACTGTCTGCAGCTACAGTGCAATCAACTGCGTTTAAGTAAGGATTGCAGTTTTCATTAAAAGTTTCAAGTATACGTTGCTAAATAATGCTTGCAAGCGTGTGTACAATGCATAAAACATGTATATTTATTAAAATTACTTTTAAAACTGCTAATGCAGCCTATGTTTACTGTTTGTCTCTGCATTGTTGACGAATTCAACTCAGATAAAGCATTGTTCTATGATGACTGTGTCAATAAATGGTTTACAACACAATGTTTTACGAAGCAAATGCAAAACTTTGTAACTAATAGAATTAACTTCACCTAACAGAAAGACTCGCCGTAATATTGTAAATTAGGCTTATTTTAATAGTTGTACTGTTTGCAGCTACAGTGCAATCAAGTGCGTTTAAGAAAAGATTGAAGTTTTCATTAAATGTTTCAAGTATACGTTGCTAAATAATGCTTGCAAGCGTGAATATAGTGCATAAAACATGTGTATTATTTTAAATTACTAATAATTTATGAAAATACATCTGTTTTATGATGAATGTTTTATAAAATAGTTTAAAACACAATGTTTTACTATGCAATTAGACAATTTTGTAACTGGTTGAAGTAAATTAACACAACAGTAAGACTTACTATAATGTTAAATGAGTAGGCTACATATAATAGTTGTACTGTCCGCAGCTACAGTGCAATCAACTGCGTTTATGTAAGGATTGCAGTTTTCATTAAAAGTTTCAAGTATAAGTCGCTAAATAATACTTGCAAGCGTGAGTATAGTGCATAAAACATGTATATTTATTTAAATTACTCTTAAGACTGCTTATTCAGCCTATGTTAACTGTTTGTGTCTGCATTGTTGTCGAATTTACCTAGGATTATGCGTTGTTCTATAATGACTGTGTTAGCAAATAGGTTACAACACAATGTTTTACTAAGTAATTGCACAACTTTGTAACTAGTAGAATTACCTTTACATAACAGAAAGATTCGCCGCAATATTATTGATTAGGCTTATTTTCAAAGTTGTACTGTTTGCCACTACAGAACTATCCACTGCGTTTATGTAAAGATTGCAGTTTTCATTAAAAGTTTCAAGTACACGTTGTTAAATAATGCTTGCAAGCGTGAGTATAGTGCATAAAACATGTATATTTATTTAGATTACTTTTAAAACTGCTAATGCAGCCTATGTTTACTGTTTGTCTCTGCATTTTTGTCGAATTTAGCTAGGATTATGCATTGTTCTATGATGACTGTGTTAACAAATAGGTTACAACACAATGTTTTAGTAAGTAATTGCACAACTTTGTAACTAGTAGAATTAACTTTACATAAAGGAAAGACTCGCCGTAATATTGTAAATTAGGCTTATTTTCATAGTTGTACTGTTTGCTGATACAGTGCTATCAACTGAGTTTATGTAAAGATTGCAGTTTTCATTAAAACTTGCAAGTATACGTTGTTAAATAATGCTTGCAAGCGTATATGCAGTCCATAAAATCCGTATATGCATTAAAACTACTGTTGTAGCTGCTAATGTGGCCTAACCTCACTGTTTATTTACGCACTGTTGTCGAATTCACCTAGGATAATGCATTGTTCTATGATGACAGTGTTAATAAACGGTTTACAACACAATGTTTCACTAAGCAATTACACAATTTTGTAACTGGTTGAAGTAAATTCACATAACAGTAAGATTTGCTGTATTCTTATTACGCAGCTTAATTGTAAGAGTTGTACTGTTTGCAATTGCAGCTCTAACAACTGTGTTTAAGAAAAACTTGCAGATTTCATCTTGAGTTTTAAGGAAACGTGACAAATAAATGCTTGCAAGTGTGTTTAATATGCATAAAACATGTACATACATTTAAATTACTAATACTTCAGGAAATTGCATCTGTTCTACGATGACAGTGTTAACAAATAGTTTTAAGCACAATCTTTTACTAAGCAATTGCACAACTTTGTAACTAAAAGAATCAACTTTACATAACAGAAGACTTGCTGTAATGTTAAATGAGTAGGCTACATATAATAGTTGTACTGTCTGCAGCTACAGTGCAATCAACTGCGTTTAAGTAGAGATTGCAGTTTTCATTAAAAGTTTCAAGTATACGTTGCTAAATAATGCTTGCAAGCGTGTGTACAATGCATAAAACATGTATATTTATTAAAATTACTTTTAAAACTGCTAATGCAGCCTATGTTTACTGTTTGTCTCTGAATTGTTGACGAATTCAACTCAGATAAAGCATTGTTCTATGATGACTGTGTTAATAAATGGTTTACAACACAATGTTTTACGAAGCAAATGCAAGACTTTGTAACTAATAGAATTAACTTCACCTAACAGAAAGACTCGCCGTAATATAATTAATTAGGCTTATTTTAATAGTTGTACTGTTTGCAGCTACAGTACAATCAACTGCGTTTAAGAAAAGATTGCAGTTTTCATTAAATGTTTCAAGTATACGTTGCTAAATAATGCTTGCAAGCGTGAATATAGTGCATAAAACATGTGTATTATTTTAAATTACTAATAATTTATGAAAATACATCTGTTTTATGATGAATGTTTTAATAAATAGTTTAAAACACAATGTTTTACTATGCAATTAGACAATTTTGTAACTGGTTGAAGTAAATTAACACAACAGTAAGACTTGCTATAATGTTAAATGAGTAGGCTACATATAATAGTTGTACTGTCTGCAGCTACAGTGCAATCAACTGCGTTTAAGTAAGGATTGCAGTTTTCATTAAAAGTTTCAAGTATACGTTGCTAAATAATGCTTGCAAGCGTGAGTATAGTGCTTAAAACATGTGTATTATTTAGATTACTTTCAAAACTGCTAATGCGGCCTATGTTTACTATTTGTATATGCATTCTTGTCGAACTAAACACAGATAATGCATTCATTCAATAAGAACTGCGCTAATTAGTAGCTTGCCGCACACCACTTTGTCGTAGACCTTGCAAACATTTGTAACTAGTTGAGTTAACAGCACTTTTTAGTACTACTTACCGCACTTTTCTATTGCAAGCTAACATAATTTGCTGTACAATTTGCAGTAACAATGTTTTTAACTGCGTTTAAGTAAAATTTGCAGTTTTCATTTAGAGCTTGAGGCAAACGTTAAGAAAGACTAATTGCAAGCATGTCTACAATGCATAGAACATGTAAATATGTTTATATTACTAATTAATGATGAAAATGCATCTAGACTACGATGACAGTGTTACTAAATAGTTAACAACACAATGTTTTACTAAGCAATTACACAATTTTGTAACTGGTTGAAGTAAATTCACATAACAGTAAGATTTGCTGTATTCTTATTACGCAGCTTAATTGTAAGAGTTGTACCGTTTGCAATTGCAGCTCTAACAACTGTGTTTAAGAAAAGCTTGCAGATTTCACCTTGAGTTTTAAAGAAACGTGACAAATAAATGCTTGCAAGTGTGTTTAAAATGCATAAAACATGTACATACATTTAAATTACTAATACTTCAGGAAATTGCATCTGTTCTACGATGACAGTGTTAACAAATAGTTTTAAACACAATCTTTTACTAAGCAATTGCAAAACTTTGTAACTAGTAGAATCAACTTTACACAACAGTAAACCTTGCTATAATGTTAAATGAGTAGGCTACATATCATAGTTGTACTGTCTGCAGCTACAGTGCAATCAACTGCGTTTAAGTAGAGATTGCAGTTTTCATTAAAAGTTTCAAGTATACGTTGCTAAATAATGCTTGCAAGCGTGTGTACAATGCATAAAACATGTATATTTATTAAAATTACTTTTAAAACTGCTAATGCGGCCTATGTTTACTGTTTGTCTCTGAATTGTTGACGAATTCAACTCAGATAAAGCATTGTTCTATGATGACTGTGTTAATAAATGGTTTACAACACAATGTTTTACGAAGCAAATGCAAGACTTTGTAACTAATAGAATTAACTTCACCTAACAGAAAGACTCGCCGTAATATAATTAATTAGGCTTATTTTAATAGTTGTACTGTTTGCAGCTACAGTACAATCAACTGCGTTTAAGAAAAGATTGCAGTTTTCATTAAATGTTTCAAGTATACGTTGCTAAATAGTGCTTGCAAGCGTGAATATAGTGCATAAAACATGTGTATTATTTTAAATTACTAATAATTTATGAAAATACATCTGTTTTATGATGAATGTTTTAATAAATAGTTTAAAACACAATGTTTTACTATGCAATTAGACAATTTTGTAACTGGTTGAAGTAAATTAACACAACAGTAAGACTTGCTATAATGTTAAATGAGTAGGCTACATATAATAGTTGTACTGTCTGCAGCTACAGTGCAATCAACTGCGTTTAAGTAAGGATTGCAGTTTTCATTAAAAGTTTCAAGTATAAGTCGCTAAATAATACTTGCAAGCGTGTGTACAATGCATAAAACATGTATATTTATTAAAATTACTTTTAAAACTGCTAATGCAGCCTATGTTTACTGTTTGTCTCTGAATTGTTGACGAATTCAACTCAGATAATGCATTGTTCTATGATGACTGTGTTAATAAATGGTTTACAACACAATGTTTTACGAAGCAAATGCAAAACTTTGTAACTAATAGAATTAACTTCACATAACAGAAAGACTCGTTGTAATATAATTAATTAGGCTTATTTTAATAGTTGTACTGTTTGCAGCTACAGTGCAATCAACTGCGTTTAAGTAAAGATTGCAGTTTTCATTAAATGTTTCAAGTATACGTTGCTAAATAATGCTTGCAAGCGTGAATATAGTGCATAAAACATGTGTATTATTTTAAATTACTAATAATTTATGAAAATACATCTGTTTTATGATGAATGTTTTAATAAATAGTTTAAAACACAATGTTTTACTATGCAATTAGACAATTTTGTAACTGGTTGAAGTAAATTAACACAACAGTAAGACTTGCTATAATGTTAAATGAGAGGCTACATATAATAGTTGTACTGTCTGCAGCTACAGTGCAATCGACTGCGTTTAAGTAAAGATTGCAGTTTTCATTAAAAGTTTCAAGTATACGTTGCTAAATAATGCTTGCAAGCGTGAGTATAGTGCTTAAAACATGTGTATTATTTAGATTACTTTCAAAACTGCTAATGCGGCCTATGTTTACTATTTGTATATGCATTCTTGTCGAACTAAACACAGATAATGCATTCATTCAATAAGAACTGCGCTAATTAGTAGCTTGCCGCACACCGCTTTGTCGTAGACCTTGCAAACATTTGTAACTAGTTGAGTTAACAGCACTTTTTAGTACTACTTACCGCACTTTTCTATTGCAAGCTAACATAATTTGCTGTACAATTTGCAGTAACAATGTTTTTAACTGCGTTTAAGTAAAATTTGCAGTTTTCATTTAGAGCTTGAGGCAAACGTTAAGAAAGACTAATTGCAAGCATGTCTACAATGCATAGAACATGTAAATATGTTTATATTACTAATTAATGATGAAAATGCATCTAGACTACGATGACAGTGTTACTAAATAGTTAACAACACAATGTTTTACTAAGCAATTACACAATTTTGTAACTGGTTGAAGTAAATTCACATAACAGTAAGATTTGCTGTATTCTTATTACGCAGCTTAATTGTAAGAGTTGTACCGTTTGCAATTGCAGCTCTAACAACTGTGTTTAAGAAAAGCTTGCAGATTTCACCTTGAGTTTTAAAGAAACGTGACAAATAAATGCTTGCAAGTGTGTTTAAAATGCATAAAACATGTACATACATTTAAATTACTAATACTTCAGGAAATTGCATCTGTTCTACGATGACAGTGTTAACAAATAGTTTTAAGCACAATCTTTTACTAAGCAATTGCACAACTTTGTAACTAAAAGAATCAACTTTACATAACAGAAGACTTGCTGTAATGTTAAATGAGTAGGCTACATATAATAGTTGTACTGTCTGCAGCTACAGTGCAATCAACTGCGTTTAAGTAAAGATTGCAGTTTTCATTAAAAGTTTCAAGTATACGTTGCTAAATAATGCTTGCAAGCGTGTGTACAATGCATAAAACATGTATATTTATTAAAATTACTTTTAAAACTGCTAATGCAGCCTATGTTTACTGTTTGTCTCTGAATTGTTGACGAATTCAACTCAGATAAAGCATTGTTCTATGATGACTGTGTTAATAAATGGTTTACAACACAATGTTTTACGAAGCAAATGCAAGACTTTGTAACTAATAGAATTAACTTCACCTAACAGAAAGACTCGCCGTAATATAATTAATTAGGCTTATTTTAATAGTTGTACTGTTTGCAGCTACAGTACAATCAACTGCGTTTAAGAAAAGATTGCAGTTTTCATTAAATGTTTCAAGTATACGTTGCTAAATAATGCTTGCAAGCGTGAATATAGTGCATAAAACATGTGTATTATTTTAAATTACTAATAATTTATGAAAATACATCTGTTTTATGATGAATGTTTTAATAAATAGTTTAAAACACAATGTTTTACTATGCAATTAGACAATTTTGTAACTGGTTGAAGTAAATTAACACAACAGTAAACCTTGCTATAATGTTAAATGAGTAGGCTACATATAATAGTTGTACTGTCTGCAGCTACAGTGCAATCAACTGCGTTTAAGTAAGGATTGCAGTTTTCATTAAAAGTTTCAAGTATAAGTCGCTAAATAATACTTGCAAGCGTGTGTACAATGCATAAAACATTTATATTTATTAAAATTACTTTTAAAACTGCTAATGCAGCCTATGTTTACTGTTTGTCTCTGAATTGTTGACGAATTCAACTCAGATAATGCATTGTTCTATGATGACTGTGTTAATAAATGGTTTACAACACAATGTTTTACGAAGCAAATGCAAAACTTTGTAACTAATAGAATTAACTTCACCTAACAGAAAGACTCGCCGTAATATAATTAATTAGGCTTATTTTAATAGTTGTACTGTTTGCAGCTACAGTGCAATCAACTGCGTTTAAGTAAAGATTGCAGTTTTCATTAAATGTTTCAAGTATACGTTGCTAAATAATGCTTGCAAGCGTGAATATAGTGCATAAAACATGTGTATTATTTTAAATTACTAATAATTAATGAAAATACATCTGTTTTATGATGAATGTTTTAATAAATAGTTTAAAACACAATGTTTTACTATGCAATTAGACAATTTTGTAACTGGTTGAAGTAAATTAACACAACAGTAAGACTTGCTATAATGTTAAATGAGAGGCTACATATAATAGTTGTACTGTCTGCAGCTACAGTGCAATCGACTGCGTTTAAGTAAAGATTGCAGTTTTCATTAAAAGTTTCAAGTATACGTTGCTAAATAATGCTTGCAAGCGTGAGTATAGTGCTTAAAACATGTGTATTATTTAGATTACTTTCAAAACTGCTAATGCGGCCTATGTTTACTATTTGTATATGCATTCTTGTCGAACTAAACACAGATAATGCATTCATTCAATAAGAACTGCGCTAATTAGTAGCTTGCCGCACACCGCTTTGTCGTAGACCTTGCAAACATTTGTAACTAGTTGAGTTAACAGCACTTTTTAGTACTACTTACCGCACTTTTCTATTGCAAGTTAACATAATTTGCTGTACAATTTGCAGTAACAATGTTTTTAACTGCGTTTAAGTAAAATTTGCAGTTTTCATTTAGAGCTTGAGGCAAACGTTAAGAAAGACTAATTGCAAGCATGTCTACAATGCATAGAACATGTAAATATGTTTATATTACTAATTAATGATGAAAATGCATCTAGACTACGATGACAGTGTTACTAAATAGTTAACAACACAATGTTTTACTAAGCAATTACACAATTTTGTAACTGGTTGAAGTAAATTCACATAACAGTAAGATTTGCTGTATTCTTATTACGCAGCTTAATTGTAAGAGTTGTACCGTTTGCAATTGCAGCTCTAACAACTGTGTTTAAGAAAAGCTTGCAGATTTCATCTTGAGTTTTAAGGAAACGTGATAGATAAATGCTTGCAAGTGTGTTTAATATGCATAAAACATGTAAATACATTTAAATTACTAATACTTCAGGAAATTGCATCTGTTCTACGATGACAGTGTTAACAAATAGTTTTAAACACAATCTTTTACTAAGCAATTGCAAAACTTTGTAACTAGTAGAATCAACTTTACACAACAGTAAACCTTGCTATAATGTTAAATGAGTAGGCTACATATCATAGTTGTACTGTCTGCAGCTACAGTGCAATCAACTGCGTTTAAGTAAGGATTGCAGTTTTCATTAAAAGTTTCAAGTATACGTTGCTAAATAATGCTTGCAAGCGTGTGTACAATGCATAAAACATGTATATTTATTAAAATTACTTTTAAAACTGCTAATGCAGCCTATGTTTACTGTTTGTCTCTGCATTGTTGACGAATTCAACTCAGATAAAGCATTGTTCTATGATGACTGTGTCAATAAATGGTTTACAACACAATGTTTTACGAAGCAAATGCAAAACTTTGTAACTAATAGAATTAACTTCACCTAACAGAAAGACTCGCCGTAATATTGTAAATTAGGCTTATTTTAATAGTTGTACTGTTTGCAGCTACAGTGCAATCAAGTGCGTTTAAGAAAAGATTGAAGTTTTCATTAAATGTTTCAAGTATACGTTGCTAAATAATGCTTGCAAGCGTGAATATAGTGCATAAAACATGTGTATTATTTTAAATTACTAATAATTTATGAAAATACATCTGTTTTATGATGAATGTTTTATAAAATAGTTTAAAACACAATGTTTTACTATGCAATTAGACAATTTTGTAACTGGTTGAAGTAAATTAACACAACAGTAAGACTTACTATAATGTTAAATGAGTAGGCTACATATAATAGTTGTACTGTCCGCAGCTACAGTGCAATCAACTGCGTTTATGTAAGGATTGCAGTTTTCATTAAAAGTTTCAAGTATAAGTCGCTAAATAATACTTGCAAGCGTGAGTATAGTGCATAAAACATGTATATTTATTTAAATTACTCTTAAGACTGCTTATTCAGCCTATGTTAACTGTTTGTGTCTGCATTGTTGTCGAATTTACCTAGGATTATGCGTTGTTCTATAATGACTGTGTTAGCAAATAGGTTACAACACAATGTTTTACTAAGTAATTGCACAACTTTGTAACTAGTAGAATTACCTTTACATAACAGAAAGATTCGCCGCAATATTATTGATTAGGCTTATTTTCAAAGTTGTACTGTTTGCCACTACAGAACTATCCACTGCGTTTATGTAAAGATTGCAGTTTTCATTAAAAGTTTCAAGTATACGTTGCTAAATAATGCTTGCAAGCGTGTGTACAATGCATAAAACATGTATATTTATTAAAATTACTTTTAAAACTGCTAATGCAGCCTATGTTTACTGTTTGTCTCTGAATTGTTGACGAATTCAACTCAGATAAAGCATTGTTCTATGATGACTGTGTTAACAAATAGGTTACAACACAATGTTTTAGTAAGTAATTGCACAACTTTGTAACTAGTAGAATTAACTTTACATAAAGGAAAGACTCACCGTAATATTGTAAATTAGGCTTATTTTCATAGTTGTACTGTTTGCTGATACAGTGCTATCAACTGAGTTTATGTAAAGATTGCAGTTTTCATTAAAACTTGCAAGTATACGTTGTTAAATAATGCTTGCAAGCGTATATGCAGTCCATAAAATCCGTATATGCATTAAAACTACTGTTGTAGCTGCTAATGTGGCCTAACCTCACTGTTTATTTACGCACTGTTGTCGAATTCACCTAGGATAATGCATTGTTCTATGATGACAGTGTTAATAAACGGTTTACAACACAATGTTTCACTAAGCAATTACACAATTTTGTAACTGGTTGAAGTAAATTCACATAACAGTAAGATTTGCTGTATTCTTATTACGCAGCTTAATTGTAAGAGTTGTACTGTTTGCAATTGCAGCTCTAACAACTGTGTTTAAGAAAAACTTGCAGATTTCATCTTGAGTTTTAAGGAAACGTGACAAATAAATGCTTGCAAGTGTGTTTAATATGCATAAAACATGTACATACATTTAAATTACTAATACTTCAGGAAATTGCATCTGTTCTACGATGACAGTGTTAACAAATAGTTTTAAGCACAATCTTTTACTAAGCAATTGCACAACTTTGTAACTAAAAGAATCAACTTTACATAACAGAAGACTTGCTGTAATGTTAAATGAGTAGGCTACATATAATAGTTGTACTGTCTGCAGCTACAGTGCAATCAACTGCGTTTAAGTAAAGATTGCAGTTTTCATTAAAAGTTTCAAGTATACGTTGCTAAATAATGCTTGCAAGCGTGTGTACAATGCATAAAACATGTATATTTATTAAAATTACTTTTAAAACTGCTAATGCAGCCTATGTTTACTGTTTGTCTCTGAATTGTTGACGAATTCAACTCAGATAAAGCATTGTTCTATGATGACTGTGTTAATAAATGGTTTACAACACAATGTTTTACGAAGCAAATGCAAGACTTTGTAACTAATAGAATTAACTTCACCTAACAGAAAGACTCGCCGTAATATAATTAATTAGGCTTATTTTAATAGTTGTACTGTTTGCAGCTACAGTACAATCAACTGCGTTTAAGAAAAGATTGCAGTTTTCATTAAATGTTTCAAGTATACGTTGCTAAATAATGCTTGCAAGCGTGAATATAGTGCATAAAACATGTGTATTATTTTAAATTACTAATAATTTATGAAAATACATCTGTTTTATGATGAATGTTTTAATAAATAGTTTAAAACACAATGTTTTACTATGCAATTAGACAATTTTGTAACTGGTTGAAGTAAATTAACACAACAGTAAGACTTGCTATAATGTTAAATGAGTAGGCTACATATAATAGTTGTACTGTCTGCAGCTACAGTGCAATCAACTGCGTTTAAGTAAGGATTGCAGTTTTCATTAAAAGTTTCAAGTATACGTTGCTAAATAATGCTTGCAAGCGTGAGTATAGTGCTTAAAACATGTGTATTATTTAGATTACTTTCAAAACTGCTAATGCGGCCTATGTTTACTATTTGTATATGCATTCTTGTCGAACTAAACACAGATAATGCATTCATTCAATAAGAACTGCGCTAATTAGTAGCTTGCCGCACACCACTTTGTCGTAGACCTTGCAAACATTTGTAACTAGTTGAGTTAACAGCACTTTTTAGTACTACTTACCGCACTTTTCTATTGCAAGCTAACATAATTTGCTGTACAATTTGCAGTAACAATGTTTTTAACTGCGTTTAAGTAAAATTTGCAGTTTTCATTTAGAGCTTGAGGCAAACGTTAAGAAAGACTAATTGCAAGCATGTCTACAATGCATAGAACATGTAAATATGTTTATATTACTAATTAATGATGAAAATGCATCTAGACTACGATGACAGTGTTACTAAATAGTTAACAACACAATGTTTTACTAAGCAATTACACAATTTTGTAACTGGTTGAAGTAAATTCACATAACAGTAAGATTTGCTGTATTCTTATTACGCAGCTTAATTGTAAGAGTTGTACCGTTTGCAATTGCAGCTCTAACAACTGTGTTTAAGAAAAGCTTGCAGATTTCACCTTGAGTTTTAAAGAAACGTGACAAATAAATGCTTGCAAGTGTGTTTAAAATGCATAAAACATGTACATACATTTAAATTACTAATACTTCAGGAAATTGCATCTGTTCTACGATGACAGTGTTAACAAATAGTTTTAAACACAATCTTTTACTAAGCAATTGCAAAACTTTGTAACTAGTAGAATCAACTTTACACAACAGTAAACCTTGCTATAATGTTAAATGAGTAGGCTACATATCATAGTTGTACTGTCTGCAGCTACAGTGCAATCAACTGCGTTTAAGTAGAGATTGCAGTTTTCATTAAAAGTTTCAAGTATACGTTGCTAAATAATGCTTGCAAGCGTGTGTACAATGCATAAAACATGTATATTTATTAAAATTACTTTTAAAACTGCTAATGCGGCCTATGTTTACTGTTTGTCTCTGAATTGTTGACGAATTCAACTCAGATAAAGCATTGTTCTATGATGACTGTGTTAATAAATGGTTTACAACACAATGTTTTACGAAGCAAATGCAAGACTTTGTAACTAATAGAATTAACTTCACCTAACAGAAAGACTCGCCGTAATATAATTAATTAGGCTTATTTTAATAGTTGTACTGTTTGCAGCTACAGTACAATCAACTGCGTTTAAGAAAAGATTGCAGTTTTCATTAAATGTTTCAAGTATACGTTGCTAAATAGTGCTTGCAAGCGTGAATATAGTGCATAAAACATGTGTATTATTTTAAATTACTAATAATTTATGAAAATACATCTGTTTTATGATGAATGTTTTAATAAATAGTTTAAAACACAATGTTTTACTATGCAATTAGACAATTTTGTAACTGGTTGAAGTAAATTAACACAACAGTAAGACTTGCTATAATGTTAAATGAGTAGGCTACATATAATAGTTGTACTGTCTGCAGCTACAGTGCAATCAACTGCGTTTAAGTAAGGATTGCAGTTTTCATTAAAAGTTTCAAGTATAAGTCGCTAAATAATACTTGCAAGCGTGTGTACAATGCATAAAACATGTATATTTATTAAAATTACTTTTAAAACTGCTAATGCAGCCTATGTTTACTGTTTGTCTCTGAATTGTTGACGAATTCAACTCAGATAATGCATTGTTCTATGATGACTGTGTTAATAAATGGTTTACAACACAATGTTTTACGAAGCAAATGCAAAACTTTGTAACTAATAGAATTAACTTCACATAACAGAAAGACTCGTTGTAATATAATTAATTAGGCTTATTTTAATAGTTGTACTGTTTGCAGCTACAGTGCAATCAACTGCGTTTAAGTAAAGATTGCAGTTTTCATTAAATGTTTCAAGTATACGTTGCTAAATAATGCTTGCAAGCGTGAATATAGTGCATAAAACATGTGTATTATTTTAAATTACTAATAATTTATGAAAATACATCTGTTTTATGATGAATGTTTTAATAAATAGTTTAAAACACAATGTTTTACTATGCAATTAGACAATTTTGTAACTGGTTGAAGTAAATTAACACAACAGTAAGACTTGCTATAATGTTAAATGAGAGGCTACATATAATAGTTGTACTGTCTGCAGCTACAGTGCAATCGACTGCGTTTAAGTAAAGATTGCAGTTTTCATTAAAAGTTTCAAGTATACGTTGCTAAATAATGCTTGCAAGCGTGAGTATAGTGCTTAAAACATGTGTATTATTTAGATTACTTTCAAAACTGCTAATGCGGCCTATGTTTACTATTTGTATATGCATTCTTGTCGAACTAAACACAGATAATGCATTCATTCAATAAGAACTGCGCTAATTAGTAGCTTGCCGCACACCGCTTTGTCGTAGACCTTGCAAACATTTGTAACTAGTTGAGTTAACAGCACTTTTTAGTACTACTTACCGCACTTTTCTATTGCAAGCTAACATAATTTGCTGTACAATTTGCAGTAACAATGTTTTTAACTGCGTTTAAGTAAAATTTGCAGTTTTCATTTAGAGCTTGAGGCAAACGTTAAGAAAGACTAATTGCAAGCATGTCTACAATGCATAGAACATGTAAATATGTTTATATTACTAATTAATGATGAAAATGCATCTAGACTACGATGACAGTGTTACTAAATAGTTAACAACACAATGTTTTACTAAGCAATTACACAATTTTGTAACTGGTTGAAGTAAATTCACATAACAGTAAGATTTGCTGTATTCTTATTACGCAGCTTAATTGTAAGAGTTGTACCGTTTGCAATTGCAGCTCTAACAACTGTGTTTAAGAAAAGCTTGCAGATTTCACCTTGAGTTTTAAAGAAACGTGACAAATAAATGCTTGCAAGTGTGTTTAAAATGCATAAAACATGTACATACATTTAAATTACTAATACTTCAGGAAATTGCATCTGTTCTACGATGACAGTGTTAACAAATAGTTTTAAACACAATCTTTTACTAAGCAATTGCAAAACTTTGTAACTAGTAGAATCAACTTTACACAACAGTAAACCTTGCTATAATGTTAAATGAGTAGGCTACATATCATAGTTGTACTGTCTGCAGCTACAGTGCAATCAACTGCGTTTAAGTAAGGATTGCAGTTTTCATTAAAAGTTTCAAGTATAAGTCGCTAAATAATACTTGCAAGCGTGTGTACAATGCATAAAACATGTATATTTATTAAAATTACTTTTAAAACTGCTAATGCAGCCTATGTTTACTGTTTGTCTCTGAATTGTTGACGAATTCAACTCAGATAATGCATTGTTCTATGATGACTGTGTTAATAAATGGTTTACAACACAATGTTTTACGAAGCAAATGCAAAACTTTGTAACTAATAGAATTAACTTCACCTAACAGAAAGACTCGTTGTAATATAATTAATTAGGCTTATTTTAATAGTTGTACTGTTTGCAGCTACAGTGCAATCAACTGCGTTTAAGTAAAGATTGCAGTTTTCATTAATTGTTTCAAGTATACGTTGCTAAATAATGCTTGCAAGCGTGAATATAGTGCATAAAACATGTGTATTATTTTAAATTACTAATAATTTATGAAAATACATCTGTTTTATGATGAATGTTTTAATAAATAGTTTAAAACACAATGTTTTACTATGCAATTAGACAATTTTGTAACTGGTTGAAGTAAATTAACACAACAGTAAGACTTGCTATAATGTTAAATGAGAGGCTACATATAATAGTTGTACTGTCTGCAGCTACAGTGCAATCGACTGCGTTTAAGTAAAGATTGCAGTTTTCATTAAAAGTTTCAAGTATACGTTGCTAAATAATGCTTGCAAGCGTGAGTATAGTGCTTAAAACATGTGTATTATTTAGATTACTTTCAAAACTGCTAATGCGGCCTATGTTTACTATTTGTATATGCATTCTTGTCGAACTAAACACAGATAATGCATTCATTCAATAAGAACTGCGCTAATTAGTAGCTTGCCGCACACCGCTTTGTCGTAGACCTTGCAAACATTTGTAACTAGTTGAGTTAACAGCACTTTTTAGTACTACTTACCGCACTTTTCTATTGCAAGCTAACATAATTTGCTGTACAATTTGCAGTAACAATGTTTTTAACTGCGTTTAAGTAAAATTTGCAGTTTTCATTTAGAGCTTGAGGCAAACGTTAAGAAAGACTAATTGCAAGCATGTCTACAATGCATAGAACATGTAAATATGTTTATATTACTAATTAATGATGAAAATGCATCTAGACTACGATGACAGTGTTACTAAATAGTTAACAACACAATGTTTTACTAAGCAATTACACAATTTTGTAACTGGTTGAAGTAAATTCACATAACAGTAAGATTTGCTGTATTCTTATTACGCAGCTTAATTGTAAGAGTTGTACCGTTTGCAATTGCAGCTCTAACAACTGTGTTTAAGAAAAGCTTGCAGATTTCACCTTGAGTTTTAAAGAAACGTGACAAATAAATGCTTGCAAGTGTGTTTAAAATGCATAAAACATGTACATACATTTAAATTACTAATACTTCAGGAAATTGCATCTGTTCTACGATGACAGTGTTAACAAATAGTTTTAAACACAATCTTTTACTAAGCAATTGCAAAACTTTGTAACTAGTAGAATCAACTTTACACAACAGTAAACCTTGCTATAATGTTAAATGAGTAGGCTACATATCATAGTTGTACTGTCTGCAGCTACAGTGCAATCAACTGCGTTTAAGTAAGCATTGCAGTTTTCATTAAAAGTTTCAAGTATACGTTGCTAAATAATGCTTGCAAGCGTGTGTACAATGCATAAAACATGTATATTTATTAAAATTACTTTTAAAACTGCTAATGCAGCCTATGTTTACTGTTTGTCTCTGAATTGTTGACGAATTCAACTCAGATAAAGCATTGTTCTATGATGACTGTGTTAATAAATGGTTTACAACACAATGTTTTACGAAGCAAATGCAAGACTTTGTAACTAATAGAATTAACTTCACCTAACAGAAAGACTCGCCGTAATATAATTAATTAGGCTTATTTTAATAGTTGTACTGTTTGCAGCTACAGTACAATCAACTGCGTTTAAGAAAAGATTGCAGTTTTCATTAAATGTTTCAAGTATACGTTGCTAAATAGTGCTTGCAAGCGTGAATATAGTGCATAAAACATGTGTATTATTTTAAATTACTAATAATTTATGAAAATACATCTGTTTTATGATGAATGTTTTAATAAATAGTTTAAAACACAATGTTTTACTATGCAATTAGACAATTTTGTAACTGGTTGAAGTAAATTAACACAACAGTAAGACTTGCTATAATGTTAAATGAGTAGGCTACATATAATAGTTGTACTGTCTGCAGCTACAGTGCAATCAACTGCGTTTAAGTAAGGATTGCAGTTTTCATTAAAAGTTTCAAGTATAAGTCGCTAAATAATACTTGCAAGCGTGTGTACAATGCATAAAACATGTATATTTATTAAAATTACTTTTAAAACTGCTAATGCAGCCTATGTTTACTGTTTGTCTCTGAATTGTTGACGAATTCAACTCAGATAATGCATTGTTCTATGATGACTGTGTTAATAAATGGTTTACAACACAATGTTTTACGAAGCAAATGCAAAACTTTGTAACTAATAGAATTAACTTCACCTAACAGAAAGACTCGTTGTAATATAATTAATTAGGCTTATTTTAATAGTTGTACTGTTTGCAGCTACAGTGCAATCAACTGCGTTTAAGTAAAGATTGCAGTTTTCATTAAATGTTTCAAGTATACGTTGCTAAATAATGCTTGCAAGCGTGAATATAGTGCATAAAACATGTGTATTATTTTAAATTACTAATAATTTATGAAAATACATCTGTTTTATGATGAATGTTTTAATAAATAGTTTAAAACACAATGTTTTACTATGCAATTAGACAATTTTGTAACTGGTTGAAGTAAATTAACACAACAGTAAGACTTGCTATAATGTTAAATGAGAGGCTACATATAATAGTTGTACTGTCTGCAGCTACAGTGCAATCGACTGCGTTTAAGTAAAGATTGCAGTTTTCATTAAAAGTTTCAAGTATACGTTGCTAAATAATGCTTGCAAGCGTGAGTATAGTGCTTAAAACATGTGTATTATTTAGATTACTTTCAAAACTGCTAATGCGGCCTATGTTTACTATTTGTATATGCATTCTTGTCGAACTAAACACAGATAATGCATTCATTCAATAAGAACTGCGCTAATTAGTAGCTTGCCGCACACCGCTTTGTCGTAGACCTTGCAAACATTTGTAACTAGTTGAGTTAACAGCACTTTTTAGTACTACTTACCGCACTTTTCTATTGCAAGCTAACATAATTTGCTGTACAATTTGCAGTAACAATGTTTTTAACTGCGTTTAAGTAAAATTTGCAGTTTTCATTTAGAGCTTGAGGCAAACGTTAAGAAAGACTAATTGCAAGCATGTCTACAATGCATAGAACATGTAAATATGTTTATATTACTAATTAATGATGAAAATGCATCTAGACTACGATGACAGTGTTACTAAATAGTTAACAACACAATGTTTTACTAAGCAATTACACAATTTTGTAACTGGTTGAAGTAAATTAACACAACAGTAAGACTTACTATAATGTTAAATGAGTAGGCTACATATAATAGTTGTACTGTCCGCAGCTACAGTGCAATCAACTGCGTTTATGTAAGGATTGCAGTTTTCATTAAAAGTTTCAAGTATAAGTCGCTAAATAATACTTGCAAGCGTGAGTATAGTGCATAAAACATGTATATTTATTTAAATTACTCTTAAGACTGCTTATTCAGCCTATGTTAACTGTTTGTGTCTGCATTGTTGTCGAATTTACCTAGGATTATGCGTTGTTCTATAATGACTGTGTTAGCAAATAGGTTACAACACAATGTTTTACTAAGTAATTGCACAACTTTGTAACTAGTAGAATTACCTTTACATAACAGAAAGATTCGCCGCAATATTATTGATTAGGCTTATTTTCAAAGTGTTACTGTTTGCCACTACAGAACTATCCACTGCGTTTATGTAAAGATTGCAGTTTTCATTAAAAGTTTCAAGTACACGTTGTTAAATAATGCTTGCAAGCGTGAGTATAGTGCATAAAACATGTATATTTATTTAGATTACTTTTAAAACTGCTAATGCAGCCTATGTTTACTGTTTGTCTCTGCATTTTTGTCGAATTTAGCTAGGATTATGCATTGTTCTATGATGACTGTGTTAACAAATAGGTTACAACACAATGTTTTAGTAAGTAATTGCACAACTTTGTAACTAGTAGAATTACCTTTACATAACAGAAAGATTCGCCGCAATATTATTGATTAGGCTTATTTTCAAAGTTGTACTGTTTGCCACTACAGAACTATCCACTGCGTTTATGTAAAGATTGCAGTTTTCATTAAAAGTTTCAAGTAGACGTTGTTAAATAATGCTTGCAAGCGTGAGTATAGTGCATAAAACATGTATATTTATTTAGATTACTTTTAAAACTGCTAATGCAGCCTATGTTTACTGTTTGTCTCTGCATTTTTGTCGAATTTAGCTAGGATTATGCATTGTTCTATGATGACTGTGTTAACAAATAGGTTACAACACAATGTTTTAGTAAGTAATTGCACAACTTTGTAACTAGTAGAATTAACTTTACATAAAGGAAAGACTCGCCGTAATATTGTAAATTAGGCTTATTTTCATAGTTGTACTGTTTGCTGATACAGTGCTATCAACTGAGTTTATGTAAAGATTGCAGTTTTCATTAAAACTTGCAAGTATACGTTGTTAAATAATGCTTGCAAGCGTATATGCAGTCCATAAAATCCGTATATGCATTAAAACTACTGTTGTAGCTGCTAATGTGGCCTAACCTCACTGTTTATTTACGCACTGTTGTCGAATTCACCTAGGATAATGCATTGTTCTATGATGACAGTGTTAATAAACGGTTTACAACACAATGTTTCACTAAGCAATTACACAATTTTGTAACTGGTTGAAGTAAATTCACATAACAGTAAGATTTGCTGTATTCTTATTACGCAGCTTAATTGTAAGAGTTGTACTGTTTGCAATTGCAGCTCTAACAACTGTGTTTAAGAAAAACTTGCAGATTTCATCTTGAGTTTTAAGGAAACGTGACAAATAAATGCTTGCAAGTGTGTTTAATATGCATAAAACATGTACATACATTTAAATTACTAATACTTCAGGAAATTGCATCTGTTCTACGATGACAGTGTTAACAAATAGTTTTAAGCACAATCTTTTACTAAGCAATTGCACAACTTTGTAACTAAAAGAATCAACTTTACATAACAGAAGACTTGCTGTAATGTTAAATGAGTAGGCTACATATAATAGTTGTACTGTCTGCAGCTACAGTGCAATCAACTGCGTTTAAGTAGAGATTGCAGTTTTCATTAAAAGTTTCAAGTATACGTTGCTAAATAATGCTTGCAAGCGTGTGTACAATGCATAAAACATGTATATTTATTAAAATTACTTTTAAAACTGCTAATGCAGCCTATGTTTACTGTTTGTCTCTGAATTGTTGACGAATTCAACTCAGATAAAGCATTGTTCTATGATGACTGTGTTAATAAATGGTTTACAACACAATGTTTTACGAAGCAAATGCAAGACTTTGTAACTAATAGAATTAACTTCACCTAACAGAAAGACTCGCCGTAATATAATTAATTAGGCTTATTTTAATAGTTGTACTGTTTGCAGCTACAGTACAATCAACTGCGTTTAAGAAAAGATTGCAGTTTTCATTAAATGTTTCAAGTATACGTTGCTAAATAATGCTTGCAAGCGTGAATATAGTGCATAAAACATGTGTATTATTTTAAATTACTAATAATTTATGAAAATACATCTGTTTTATGATGAATGTTTTAATAAATAGTTTAAAACACAATGTTTTACTATGCAATTAGACAATTTTGTAACTGGTTGAAGTAAATTAACACAACAGTAAGACTTGCTATAATGTTAAATGAGTAGGCTACATATAATAGTTGTACTGTCTGCAGCTACAGTGCAATCAACTGCGTTTAAGTAAGGATTGCAGTTTTCATTAAAAGTTTCAAGTATAAGTCGCTAAATAATACTTGCAAGCGTGTGTACAATGCATAAAACATGTATATTTATTAAAATTACTTTTAAAACTGCTAATGCAGCCTATGTTTACTGTTTGTCTCTGAACTGTTGACGAATTCAACTCAGATAATGCATTGTTCTATGATGACTGTGTTAATAAATGGTTTACAACACAATGTTTTACGAAGCAAATGCAAAACTTTGTAACTAATAGAATTAACTTCACCTAACAGAAAGACTCGCCGTAATATAATTAATTAGGCTTATTTTAATAGTTGTACTGTTTGCAGCTACAGTGCAATCAACTGCGTTTAAGTAAAGATTGCAGTTTTCATTAAATGTTTCAAGTATACGTTGCTAAATAATGCTTGCAAGCGTGAATATAGTGCATAAAACATGTGTATTATTTTAAATTACTAATAATCTATGAAAATACATCTGTTTTATGATGAATGTTTTAATAAATAGTTTAAAACACAATGTTTTACTATGCAATTAGACAATTTTGTAACTGGTTGAAGTAAATTAACACAACAGTAAGACTTGCTATAATGTTAAATGAGTAGGCTACATATAATAGTTGTACTGTCTGCAGCTACAGTGCAATCAACTGCGTTTAAGTAAGGATTGCAGTTTTCATTAAAAGTTTCAAGTATAAGTCGCTAAATAATACTTGCAAGCGTGTGTACAATGCATAAAACATGTATATTTATTAAAATTACTTTTAAAACTGCTAATGCAGCCTATGTTTACTGTTTGTCTCTGAATTGTTGACGAATTCAACTCAGATAATGCATTGTTCTATGATGACTGTGTTAATAAATGGTTTACAACACAATGTTTTACGAAGCAAATGCAAAACTTTGTAACTAATAGAATTAACTTCACCTAACAGAAAGACTCGTTGTAATATAATTAATTAGGCTTATTTTAATAGTTGTACTGTTTGCAGCTACAGTGCAATCAACTGCGTTTAAGTAAAGATTGCAGTTTTCATTAAATGTTTCAAGTATACGTTGCTAAATAATGCTTGCAAGCGTGAATATAGTGCATAAAACATGTGTATTATTTTAAATTACTAATAATTTATGAAAATACATCTGTTTTATGATGAATGTTTTAATAAATAGTTTAAAACACAATGTTTTACTATGCAATTAGACAATTTTGTAACTGGTTGAAGTAAATTAACACAACAGTAAGACTTGCTATAATGTTAAATGAGAGGCTACATATAATAGTTGTACTGTCTGCAGCTACAGTGCAATCGACTGCGTTTAAGTAAAGATTGCAGTTTTCATTAAAAGTTTCAAGTATACGTTGCTAAATAATGCTTGCAAGCGTGAGTATAGTGCATAAAACATGTGTATTATTTAGATTACTTTCAAAACTGCTAATGCGGCCTATGTTTACTATTTGTATATGCATTCTTGTCGAACTAAACACAGATAATGCATTCATTCAATAAGAACTGCGCTAATTAGTAGCTTGCCGCACACCGCTTTGTCGTAGACCTTGCAAACATTTGTAACTAGTTGAGTTAACAGCACTTTTTAGTACTACTTACCGCACTTTTCTATTGCAAGCTAACATAATTTGCTGTACAATTTGCAGTAACAATGTTTTTAACTGCGTTTCAGTAAAATTTGCAGTTTTCATTTAGAGCTTGAGGCAAACGTTAAGAAAGACTAATTGCAAGCATGTCTACAATGCATAGAACATGTAAATATGTTTATATTACTAATTAATGATGAAAATGCATCTAGACTACGATGACAGTGTTACTAAATAGTTAACAACACAATGTTTTACTAAGCAATTACACAATTTTGTAACTGGTTGAAGTAAATTCACATAACAGTAAGATTTGCTGTATTGTTATTACGCAGCTTAATTGTAAGAGTTGTACCGTTTGCAATTGCAGCTCTAACAACTGTGTTTAAGAAAAGATGGAGATTTCATCTTGAGTTTTAAGGAAACGTGATAGATAAATGCTTGCAAGTGTGTTTAATATGCATAAAACATGTAAATACATTTAAATTACTAATACTTCAGGAAATTGCATCTGTTCTACGATGACAGTGTTAACAAATAGTTTTAAGCACAATCTTTTACTAAGCAATTGCACAACTTTGTAACTAAAAGAATCAACTTTACATAACAGAAGACTTGCTGTAATGTTAAATGAGTAGGCTACATATAATAGTTGTACTGTCTGCAGCTACAGTGCAATCGACTGCGTTTAAGTAAAGATTGCAGTTTTCATTAAAAGTTTCAAGTATACGTTGCTAAATAATGCTTGCAAGCGTGAGTATAGTGCTTAAAACATGTGTATTATTTAGATTACTTTCAAAACTGCTAATGCGGCCTATGTTTACTATTTGTATATGCATTCTTGTCGAACTTAACACAGATAATGCATTCATTCAATAAGAACTGCGCTAATTAGTAGCTTGCCGCACACCGCTTTGTCGTAGACCTTGCAAACATTTGTAACTAGTTGAGTTAACAGCACTTTTTAGTACTACTTACCGCACTTTTCTATTGCAAGTTAACATAATTTGCTGTACAATTTGCAGTAACAATGTTTTTAACTGCGTTTAAGTAAAATTTGCAGTTTTCATTTAGAGCTTGAGGCAAACGTTAAGAAAGACTAATTGCAAGCATGTCTACAATGCATAGAACATGTAAATATGTTTATATTACTAATTAATGATGAAAATGCATCTAGACTACGATGACAGTGTTACTAAATAGTTAACAACACAATGTTTTACTAAGCAATTACACAATTTTGTAACTGGTTGAAGTAAATTCACATAACAGTAAGATTTGCTGTATTCTTATTACGCAGCTTAATTGTAAGAGTTGTACCGTTTGCAATTGCAGCTCTAACAACTGTGTTTAAGAAAAGCTTGCAGATTTCATCTTGAGTTTTAAGGAAACGTGATAGATAAATGCTTGCAAGTGTGTTTAATATGCATAAAACATGTACATACATTTAAATTACTAATACTTCAGGAAATTGCATCTGTTCTACGATGACAGTGTTAACAAATAGTTTTAAACACAATCTTTTACGATAATTAAAACACAATCATTAAAAGTTTCAAGTATACGTTGCTAAATAATTCTTGCATTCGTGTGTACAATGCATAAAACATGTATATTTATTAAAATTACTTTTAAAACTGCTAATGCAGCCTATGTTTACTGTTTGTCTCTACATTGTTGACGAATTCAACTCAGATAAAGCATTGTTCTATGATGACTGTGTTAATAAATGGTTTACAACACAATGTTTTACGAAGCAAATGCAAAACTTTGTAACTAATAGAATTAACTTCACCTAACAGAAAGACTCGCCGTAATATAATTAATTAGGCTTATTTTAATAGTTGTACTGTTTGCAGCTACAGTGCAATCAACTGCGTTTAAGAAAAGATTGCAGTTTTCATTAAATGTTTCAAGTATACGTTGCTAAATAATGCTTGCAAGTGTGAATATAGTGCATAAAACATGTGTATTATTTTAAATTACTAATAATTTATGAAAATACATCTGTTTTATGATGAATGTTTTAATAAATAGTTTAAAACACAATGTTTTACTATGCAATTAGACAATTTTGTAACTGGTTGAAGTAAATTAACACAACAGTAAGACTTGCTATAATGTTAAATGAGTAGGCTACATATAATAGTTGTACTGTCCGCAGCTACAGTGCAATCAACTGCGTTTATGTAAGGATTGCAGTTTTCATTAAAAGTTTCAAGTATAAGTCGCTAAATAATACTTGCAAGCGTGAGTATAGTGCATAAAACATGTATATTTATTTAAATTACTCTTAAGACTGCTTATTCAGCCTATGTTAACTGTTTGTGTCTGCATTGTTGTCGAATTTACCTAGGATTATGCGTTGTTCTATAATGACTGTGTTAGCAAATAGGTTACAACACAATGTTTTACTAAGTAATTGCACAACTTTGTAACTAGTAGAATTACCTTTACATAACAGAAAGATTCGCCGCAATATTATTGATTAGGCTTATTTTCAAAGTTGTACTGTTTGCCACTACAGAACTATCCACTGCGTTTATGTAAAGATTGCAGTTTTCATTAAAAGTTTCAAGTAGACGTTGTTAAATAATGCTTGCAAGCGTGAGTATAGTGCATAAAACATGTATATTTATTTAGATTACTTTTAAAACTGCTAATGCAGCCTATGTTTACTGTTTGTCTCTGCATTTTTGTCGAATTTAGCTAGGATTATGCATTGTTCTATGATGACTGTGTTAACAAATAGGTTACAACACAATGTTTTAGTAAGTAATTGCACAACTTTGTAACTAGTAGAATTAACTTTACATAAAGGAAAGACTCGCCGTAATATTGTAAATTAGGCTTATTTTCATAGTTGTACTGTTTGCTGATACAGTGCTATCAACTGAGTTTATGTAAAGATTGCAGTTTTCATTAAAACTTGCAAGTATACGTTGTTAAATAATGCTTGCAAGCGTATATGCAGTCCATAAAATCCGTATATGCATTAAAACTACTGTTGTAGCTGCTAATGTGGCCTAACCTCACTGTTTATTTACGCACTGTTGTCGAATTCACCTAGGATAATGCATTGTTCTATGATGACAGTGTTAATAAACGGTTTACAACACAATGTTTCACTAAGCAATTACACAATTTTGTAACTGGTTGAAGTAAATTCACATAACAGTAAGATTTGCTGTATTCTTATTACGCAGCTTAATTGTAAGAGTTGTACTGTTTGCAATTGCAGCTCTAACAACTGTGTTTAAGAAAAACTTGCAGATTTCATCTTGAGTTTTAAGGAAACGTGACAAATAAATGCTTGCAAGTGTGTTTAATATGCATAAAACATGTACATACATTTAAATTACTAATACTTCAGGAAATTGCATCTGTTCTACGATGACAGTGTTAACAAATAGTTTTAAGCACAATCTTTTACTAAGCAATTGCACAACTTTGTAACTAAAAGAATCAACTTTACATAACAGAAGACTTGCTGTAATGTTAAATGAGTAGGCTACATATAATAGTTGTACTGTCTGCAGCTACAGTGCAATCAACTGCGTTTAAGTAGAGATTGCAGTTTTCATTAAAAGTTTCAAGTATACGTTGCTAAATAATGCTTGCAAGCGTGTGTACAATGCATAAAACATGTATATTTATTAAAATTACTTTTAAAACTGCTAATGCAGCCTATGTTTACTGTTTGTCTCTGAATTGTTGACGAATTCAACTCAGATAAAGCATTGTTCTATGATGACTGTGTTAATAAATGGTTTACAACACAATGTTTTACGAAGCAAATGCAAGACTTTGTAACTAATAGAATTAACTTCACCTAACAGAAAGACTCGCCGTAATATAATTAATTAGGCTTATTTTAATAGTTGTACTGTTTGCAGCTACAGTACAATCAACTGCGTTTAAGAAAAGATTGCAGTTTTCATTAAATGTTTCAAGTATACGTTGCTAAATAATGCTTGCAAGCGTGAATATAGTGCATAAAACATGTGTATTATTTTAAATTACTAATAATTTATGAAAATACATCTGTTTTATGATGAATGTTTTAATAAATAGTTTAAAACACAATGTTTTACTATGCAATTAGACAATTTTGTAACTGGTTGAAGTAAATTAACACAACAGTAAGACTTGCTATAATGTTAAATGAGAGGCTACATATAATAGTTGTACTGTCTGCAGCTACAGTGGAATCAACTGCGTTTAAGTAAGGATTGCAGTTTTCATTAAAAGTTTCAAGTATAAGTCGCTAAATAATACTTGCAAGCGTGTGTACAATGCATAAAACATGTATATTTATTAAAATTACTTTTAAAACTGCTAATGCAGCCTATGTTTACTGTTTGTCTCTGAATTGTTGACGAATTCAACTCAGATAATGCATTGTTCTATGATGACTGTGTTAATAAATGGTTTACAACACAATGTTTTACGAAGCAAATGCAAAACTTTGTAACTAATAGAATTAACTTCACCTAACAGAAAGACTCGTTGTAATATAATTAATTAGGCTTATTTTAATAGTTGTACTGTTTGCAGCTACAGTGCAATCAACTGCGTTTAAGTAAAGATTGCAGTTTTCATTAAATGTTTCAAGTATACGTTGCTAAATAATGCTTGCAAGCGTGAATATAGTGCATAAAACATGTGTATTATTTTAAATTACTAATAATTAATGAAAATACATCTGTTTTATGATGAATGTTTTAATAAATAGTTTAAAACACAATGTTTTACTATGCAATTAGACAATTTTGTAACTGGTTGAAGTAAATTAACACAACAGTAAGACTTGCTATAATGTTAAATGAGAGGCTACATATAATAGTTGTACTGTCTGCAGCTACAGTGCAATCGACTGCGTTTAAGTAAGCATTGCAGTTTTCATTAAAAGTTTCAAGTATACGTTGCTAAATAATGCTTGCAAGCGTGAGTATAGTGCTTAAAACATGTGTATTATTTAGATTACTTTCAAAACTGCTAATGCGGCCTATGTTTACTATTTGTATATGCATTCTTGTCGAACTAATCACAGATAATGCATTCATTCAATAAGAACTGCGCTAATTAGTAGCTTGCCGCACACCGCTTTGTCGTAGACCTTGCAAACATTTGTAACTAGTTGAGTTAACAGCACTTTTTAGTACTACTTACCGCACTTTTCTATTGCAAGGTAACATAATTTGCTGTACAATTTGCAGTAACAATGTTTTTAACTGCGTTTAAGTAAAATTTGCAGTTTTCATTTAGAGCTTGAGGCAAACGTTAAGAAAGACTAATTGCAAGCATGTCTACAATGCATAGAACATGTAAATATGTTTATATTACTAATTAATGATGAAAATGCATCTAGACTACGATGACAGTGTTACTAAATAGTTAACAACACAATGTTTTACTAAGCAATTACACAATTTTGTAACTGGTTGAAGTAAATTCACATAACAGTAAGATTTGCTGTATTCTTATTACGCAGCTTAATTGTAAGAGTTGTACCGTTTGCAATTGCAGCTCTAACAACTGTGTTTAAGAAAAGCTTGCAGATTTCACCTTGAGTTTTAAAGAAACGTGACAAATAAATGCTTGCAAGTGTGTTTAAAATGCATAAAACATGTAAATACATTTAAATTACTAATACTTCAGGAAATTGCATCTGTTCTACGATGACAGTGTTAACAAATAGTTTTAAACACAATCTTTTACTAAGCAATTGCAAAACTTTGTAACTAGTAGAATCAACTTTACACAACAGTAAACCTTGCTATAATGTTAAATGAGTAGGCTACATATCATAGTTGTACTGTCTGCAGCTACAGTGCAATCAACTGCGTTTAAGTAAGCATTGCAGTTTTCATTAAAAGTTTCAAGTATACGTTGCTAAATAATGCTTGCAAGCGTGTGTACAATGCATAAAACATGTATATTTATTAAAATTACTTTTAAAACTGCTAATGCAGCCTATGTTTACTGTTTGTCTCTGCATTGTTGACGAATTCAACTCAGATAAAGCATTGTTCTATGATGACTGTGTCAATAAATGGTTTACAACACAATGTTTTACGAAGCAAATGGAAAACTTTGTAACTAATAGAATTAACTTCACCTAACAGAAAGACTCGCCGTAATATTGTAAATTAGGCTTATTTTAATAGTTGTACTGTTTGCAGCTACAGTGCAATCAACTGCGTTTAAGAAAAGATTGCAGTTTTCATTAAATGTTTCAAGTATACGTTGCTAAATAATGCTTGCAAGCGTGAATATAGTGCATAAAACATGTGTATTATTTTAAATTACTAATAATTTATGAAAATACATCTGTTTTATGATGAATGTTTTATAAAATAGTTTAAAACACAATGTTTTACTATGCAATTAGACAATTTTGTAACTGGTTGAAGTAAATTAACACAACAGTAAGACTTACTATAATGTTAAATGAGTAGGCTACATATAATAGTTGTACTGTCCGCAGCTACAGTGCAATCAACTGCGTTTATGTAAGGATTGCAGTTTTCATTAAAAGTTTCAAGTATAAGTCGCTAAATAATACTTGCAAGCGTGAGTATAGTGCATAAAACATGTATATTTATTTAAATTACTCTTAAGACTGCTTATTCAGCCTATGTTAACTGTTTGTGTCTGCATTGTTGTCGAATTTACCTAGGATTATGCGTTGTTCTATAATGACTGTGTTAGCAAATAGGTTACAACACAATGTTTTACTAAGTAATTGCACAACTTTGTAACTAGTAGAATTACCTTTACATAACAGAAAGATTCGCCGCAATATTATTGATTAGGCTTATTTTCAAAGTGTTACTGTTTGCCACTACAGAACTATCCACTGCGTTTATGTAAAGATTGCAGTTTTCATTAAAAGTTTCAAGTACACGTTGTTAAATAATGCTTGCAAGCGTGAGTATAGTGCATAAAACATGTATATTTATTTAGATTACTTTTAAAACTGCTAATGCAGCCTATGTTTACTGTTTGTCTCTGCATTTTTGTCGAATTTAGCTAGGATTATGCATTGTTCTATGATGACTGTGTTAACAAATAGGTTACAACACAATGTTTTAGTAAGTAATTGCACAACTTTGTAACTAGTAGAATTAACTTTACATAAAGGAAAGACTCGCCGTAATATTGTAAATTAGGCTTATTTTCATAGTTGTACTGTTTGCTGATACAGTGCTATCAACTGAGTTTATGTAAAGATTGCAGTTTTCATTAAAACTTGCAAGTATACGTTGTTAAATAATGCTTGCAAGCGTATATGCAGTCCATAAAATCCGTATATGCATTAAAACTACTGTTGTAGCTGCTAATGTGGCCTAACCTCACTGTTTATTTACGCACTGTTGTCGAATTCACCTAGGATAATGCATTGTTCTATGATGACAGTGTTAATAAACGGTTTACAACACAATGTTTCACTAAGCAATTACACAATTTTGTAACTGGTTGAAGTAAATTCACATAACAGTAAGATTTGCTGTATTCTTATTACGCAGCTTAATTGTAAGAGTTGTACTGTTTGCAATTGCAGCTCTAACAACTGTGTTTAAGAAAAACTTGCAGATTTCATCTTGAGTTTTAAGGAAACGTGACAAATAAATGCTTGCAAGTGTGTTTAATGTGCATAAAACATGTACATACATTTAAATTACTAATACTTCAGGAAATTGCATCTGTTCTACGATGACAGTGTTAACAAATAGTTTTAAGCACAATCTTTTACTAAGCAATTGCACAACTTTGTAACTAAAAGAATCAACTTTACATAACAGAAGACTTGCTGTAATGTTAAATGAGTAGGCTACATATAATAGTTGTACTGTCTGCAGCTACAGTGCAATCAACTGCGTTTAAGTAGAGATTGCAGTTTTCATTAAAAGTTTCAAGTATACGTTGCTAAATAATGCTTGCAAGCGTGTGTACAATGCATAAAACATGTATATTTATTAAAATTACTTTTAAAACTGCTAATGCGGCCTATGTTTACTGTTTGTCTCTGAATTGTTGACGAATTCAACTCAGATAAAGCATTGTTCTATGATGACTGTGTTAATAAATGGTTTACAACACAATGTTTTACGAAGCAAATGCAAGACTTTGTAACTAATAGAATTAACTTCACCTAACAGAAAGACTCGCCGTAATATAATTAATTAGGCTTATTTTAATAGTTGTACTGTTTGCAGCTACAGTACAATCAACTGCGTTTAAGAAAAGATTGCAGTTTTCATTAAATGTTTCAAGTATACGTTGCTAAATAATGCTTGCAAGCGTGAATATAGTGCATAAAACATGTGTATTATTTTAAATTACTAATAATTTATGAAAATACATCTGTTTTATGATGAATGTTTTAATAAATAGTTTAAAACACAATGTTTTACTATGCAATTAGACAATTTTGTAACTGGTTGAAGTAAATTAACACAACAGTAAGACTTGCTATAATGTTAAATGAGTAGGCTACATATAATAGTTGTACTGTCTGCAGCTACAGTGCAATCAACTGCGTTTAAGTAAGGATTGCAGTTTTCATTAAAAGTTTCAAGTATAAGTCGCTAAATAATACTTGCAAGCGTGTGTACAATGCATAAAACATGTATATTTATTAAAATTACTTTTAAAACTGCTAATGCAGCCTATGTTTACTGTTTGTCTCTGAATTGTTGACGAATTCAACTCAGATAATGCATTGTTCTATGATGACTGTGTTAATAAATGGTTTACAACACAATGTTTTACGAAGCAAATGCAAAACTTTGTAACTAATAGAATTAACTTCACCTAACAGAAAGACTCGCCGTAATATAATTAATTAGGCTTATTTTAATAGTTGTACTGTTTGCAGCTACAGTGCAATCAACTGCGTTTAAGAAAAGATTGCAGTTTTCATTAAATGTTTCAAGTATACGTTGCTAAATAATGCTTGCAAGCGTGAATATAGTGCATAAAACATGTGTATTATTTTAAATTACTAATAATTAATGAAAATACATCTGTTTTATGATGAATGTTTTAATAAATAGTTTAAAACACAATGTTTTACTATGCAATTAGACAATTTTGTAACTGGTTGAAGTAAATTAACACAACAGTAAGACTTGCTATAATGTTAAATGAGTAGGCTACATATAATAGTTGTACTGTCTGCAGCTACAGTGCAATCGACTGCGTTTAAGTAAAGATTGCAGTTTTCGTTAAAAGTTTCAAGTATACGTTGCTAAATAATGCTTGCAAGCGTGAGTATAGTGCATAAAACATGTGTATTATTTAGATTACTTTCAAAACTGCTAATGCGGCCTATGTTTACTATTTGTATATGCATTCTTGTCGAACTAATCACAGATAATGCATTCATTCAATAAGAACTGCGCTAATTAGTAGCTTGCCGCACACCGCTTTGTCGTAGACCTTGCAAACATTTGTAACTAGTTGAGTTAACAGCACTTTTTAGTACTACTTACCGCACTTTTCTATTGCAAGCTAACATAATTTGCTGTACAATTTGCAGTAACAATGTTTTTAACTGCGTTTCAGTAAAATTTGCAGTTTTCATTTAGAGCTTGAGGCAAACGTTAAGAAAGACTAATTGCAAGCATGTCTACAATGCATAGAACATGTAAATATGTTTATATTACTAATTAATGATGAAAATGCATCTAGACTACGATGACAGTGTTACTAAATAGTTAACAACACAATGTTTTACTAAGCAATTACACAATTTTGTAACTGGTTGAAGTAAATTCACATAACAGTAAGATTTGCTGTATTGTTATTACGCAGCTTAATTGTAAGAGTTGTACCGTTTGCAATTGCAGCTCTAACAACTGTGTTTAAGAAAAGATGGAGATTTCATCTTGAGTTTTAAGGAAACGTGATAGATAAATGCTTGCAAGTGTGTTTAATATGCATAAAACATGTAAATACATTTAAATTACTAATACTTCAGGAAATTGCATCTGTTCTACGATGACAGTGTTAACAAATAGTTTTAAGCACAATCTTTTACTAAGCAATTGCACAACTTTGTAACTAAAAGAATCAACTTTACATAACAGAAGACTTGCTGTAATGTTAAATGAGTAGGCTACATATAATAGTTGTACTGTCTGCAGCTACAGTGCAATCAACTGCGTTTAAGTAAAGATTGCAGTTTTCATTAAAAGTTTCAAGTATACGTTGCTAAATAATGCTTGCAAGCGTGAGTATAGTGCATAAAACATGTGTATTATTTAGATTACTTTCAAAACTGCTAATGCGGCCTATGTTTACTATTTGTATATGCATTCTTGTCGAACTAAACACAGATAATGCATTCATTCAATAAGAACTGCGCTAATTAGTAGCTTGCCGCACACCGCTTTGTCGTAGACCTTGCAAACATTTGTAACTAGTTGAGTTAACAGCACTTTTTAGTACTACTTACCGCACTTTTCTATTGCAAGCTAACATAATTTGCTGTACAATTTGCAGTAACAATGTTTTTAACTGCGTTTCAGTAAAATTTGCAGTTTTCATTTAGAGCTTGAGGCAAACGTTAAGAAAGACTAATTGCAAGCATGTCTACAATGCATAGAACATGTAAATATGTTTATATTACTAATTAATGATGAAAATGCATCTAGACTACGATGACAGTGTTACTAAATAGTTAACAACACAATGTTTTACTAAGCAATTACACAATTTTGTAACTGGTTGAAGTAAATTCACATAACAGTAAGATTTGCTGTATTCTTATTACGCAGCTTAATTGTAAGAGTTGTACCGTTTGCAATTGCAGCTCTAACAACTGTGTTTAAGAAAAGCTTGCAGATTTCATCTTGAGTTTTAAGGAAACGTGATAGATAAATGCTTGCAAGTGTGTTTAATATGCATAAAACATGTACATACATTTAAATTACTAATACTTCAGGAAATTGCATCTGTTCTACGATGACAGTGTTAACAAATAGTTTTAAGCCGAATCTTTTACTAAGCAATTTCACAACTTTGTAACTAAAAGAATCAACTTTACATAACAGAAGACTTGCTGTAATGTTAAATGAGTAGGCTACATATAATAGTTGTACTGTCTGCAGCTACAGTGCAATCGACTGCGTTTAAGTAAAGATTGCAGTTTTCATTAAAAGTTTCAAGTATACGTTGCTAAATAATGCTTGCAAGCGTGAGTATAGTGCTTAAAACATGTGTATTATTTAGATTACTTTCAAAACTGCTAATGCGGCCTATGTTTACTATTTGTATATGCATTCTTGTCGAACTTAACACAGATAATGCATTCATTCAATAAGAACTGCGCTAATTAGTAGCTTGCCGCACACCGCTTTGTCGTAGACCTTGCAAACATTTGTAACTAGTTGAGTTAACAGCACTTTTTAGTACTACTTACCGCACTTTTCTATTGCAAGTTAACATAATTTGCTGTACAATTTGCAGTAACAATGTTTTTAACTGCGTTTAAGTAAAATTTGCAGTTTTCATTTAGAGCTTGAGGCAAACGTTAAGAAAGACTAATTGCAAGCATGTCTACAATGCATAGAACATGTAAATATGTTTATATTACTAATTAATGATGAAAATGCATCTAGACTACGATGACAGTGTTACTAAATAGTTAACAACACAATGTTTTACTAAGCAATTACACAATTTTGTAACTGGTTGAAGTAAATTCACATAACAGTAAGATTTGCTGTATTCTTATTACGCAGCTTAATTGTAAGAGTTGTACCGTTTGCAATTGCAGCTCTAACAACTGTGTTTAAGAAAAGCTTGCAGATTTCATCTTGAGTTTTAAGGAAACGTGATAGATAAATGCTTGCAAGTGTGTTTAATATGCATAAAACATGTACATACATTTAAATTACTAATACTTCAGGAAATTGCATCTGTTCTACGATGACAGTGTTAACAAATAGTTTTAAACACAATCTTTTACGATAATTAAAACACAATCATTAAATGTTTCAAGTATACGTTGCTAAATAATGCTTGCAAGCGTGTGTACAATGCATAAAACATGTATATTTATTAAAATTACTTTTAAAACTGCTAATGCAGCCTATGTTTACTGTTTGTCTCTACATTGTTGACGAATTCAACTCAGATAAAGCATTGTTCTATGATGACTGTGTTAATAAATGGTTTACAACACAATGTTTTACGAAGCAAATGCAAAACTTTGTAACTAATAGAATTAACTTCACCTAACAGAAAGACTCGCCGTAATATAATTAATTAGGCTTATTTTAATAGTTGTACTGTTTGCAGCTACAGTGCAATCAACTGCGTTTAAGAAAAGATTGCAGTTTTCATTAAATGTTTCAAGTATACGTTGCTAAATAATGCTTGCAAGTGTGAATATAGTGCATAAAACATGTGTATTATTTTAAATTACTAATAATTTATGAAAATACATCTGTTTTATGATGAATGTTTTAATAAATAGTTTAAAACACAATGTTTTACTATGCAATTAGACAATTTTGTAACTGGTTGAAGTAAATTAACACAACAGTAAGACTTGCTATAATGTTAAATGAGTAGGCTACATATAATAGTTGTACTGTCCGCAGCTACAGTGCAATCAACTGCGTTTATGTAAGGATTGCAGTTTTCATTAAAAGTTTCAAGTATAAGTCGCTAAATAATACTTGCAAGCGTGAGTATAGTGCATAAAACATGTATATTTATTTAAATTACTCTTAAGACTGCTTATTCAGCCTATGTTAACTGTTTGTGTCTGCATTGTTGTCGAATTTACCTAGGATTATGCGTTGTTCTATAATGACTGTGTTAGCAAATAGGTTACAACACAATGTTTTACTAAGTAATTGCACAACTATGTAACTAGTAGAACTACCTTTACATAACAGAAAGATTCGCCGCAATATTATTGATTAGGCTTATTTTCAAAGTTGTACTGTTTGCCGCTACAGAACTATCCACTGCGTTTATGTAAAGATTGCAGTTTTCATTAAAAGTTTCAAGTAGACGTTGTTAAATAATGCTTGCAAGCGTGAGTATAGTGCATAAAACATGTATATTTATTTAGATTACTTTTAAAACTGCTAATGCAGCCTATGTTTACTGTTTGTCTCTGCATTTTTGTCGAATTTAGCTAGGATTATGCATTGTTCTATGATGACTGTGTTAACAAATAGGTTACAACACAATGTTTTAGTAAGTAATTGCACAACTTTGTAACTAGTAGAATTAACTTTACAAAAAGGAAAGACTCGCCGTAATATTGTAAATTAGGCTTATTTTCATAGTTGTACTGTTTGCTGATACAGTGCTATCAACTGAGTTTATGTAAAGATTGCAGTTTTCATTAAAACTTGCAAGTATACGTTGTTAAATAATGCTTGCAAGCGTGAGTATAGTGCATAAAACATGTGTATTATTTAAATTACTAATAATTTATGAAAATACATCTGTTTTATTATGACTGTTCTAATAAATAGTTTACAACACAATGTTTCAGTAAGCAATTGCGAAACTTTGTAACTAGTTGAATTAACTTCACATAACAGTAAGACTTGCAGTAATGTTAATTAAGTAGGCTAACTGTAATAGTTTGTACCCTCTGCAGCTACAGTGCTATCAACTGCGTTTATGTAAAGATTGTAGTTTTCATTTAGAGTTTCAAGCAAACGTTATGAAAAACTGCTTGCAAGCATGTGTACAATGCATAGAACATGTAAATATATTATAAATTACTAATACTTCAGGAAATTGCATCTGTTCTACGATGACAGTGTTAATAAATAGCTTACAACACAATGTTTTACTAAGCAATTGCAAAACTTTGTAACTAGTAGAATGGACTTTACATAACAGAAGACTTGCTGTAATGTTAAATGAGTAGGCTACATATAATAGTTGTACTGTCTGCAGCTATAGCTTTAAAGATTGCAGTTTTCATTAAAACTTGCAAGTATACGTTGTTAAATAATGCTTGCAAGCGTGAGTATAGTGCATAAAACATGTGTATTAATTTAAATTACCAATAATTTATGAAAATACATCTGTTTTATTATGACTGTTCTAATAAATAGTTTACAACACAATGTTTCAGTAAGCACTTGCGAAACTTTGTAACTAGTTGAATTAACTTCACATAACAGTAAGACTTGCAGTAATGTTAATTAAGTAGGCTAACTATAATAGTTTGTACCCTCTGCAGCTATAGTGGAATCAACTTCGTTTATGTAAAGATTGCAGTTTTCATTAAAAGTTTCAAGCATACGTTGTTAAATAAGGCTTGCAAACGAGAGTATAGTGCATAAAACATGTATATTTATTTACATTACTAATAATTTCTGAAAATTCATCTGTTTTATTATGACTGTTTTACAAAATTGTTTATAACACAATGTTTTACTAAGCAATTAAACAATTTTATAACTTGTTGAAGTAAATTAAAATAACAGAAAGACTTGCTGTAATGTTAATCAAGTAGGCTACATATAATAGTTGTACTGTCTGCAGCTACAGTGCAATCAACTGCGTTTAAGTAAAGTTTGCAGTTTTCATTAAAAGTTTCAAGTATACGTTGCTAAATAATGCTTGCAAGCGTGAATATAGTGCATAAAACATGTGTATTATTTTAAATTACTGATAATTTCTGAAAATACATCTGTTATATAATGACTGTTTTAAAAACTAGTTTAAAACACAATGTTTTACTAAGCAATTAGACAATTTTATAACTTGTTAAAGTAAATTAACATAACAGAAAGACTTGCTGTAATGTTAATTAAGTAGGCTAACTATAATGGTTGTATGGTCTGCAGCTATAGTTGAATCAACTTCGTTTATGTAAAGATTGCAGTTTTCATTAAAAGTTTCAAGCATACGTTGTTAAATAAGGCTTGCAAACGAGAGTATAGTGCATAAAACATGTATATTTATTTACATTACTAATAATTTCTGAAAATTCATCTGTTTTATTATGACTGTTTTAAAAAATTGTTTATAACACAATGTTTTACTAAGCAATTAAACAATTTTATAACTTGTTGAAGTAAATTAAAATAACAGAAAGACTTGCTGTAATGTTAATTAAGTAGGCTAACTATAATAGTTGTATTGTCTGCCGCTATAGTGGAATCAACTGCGCTTAAGTAAAGTTTGCAGTTTTTATTTAGAGTTTCAAGCAAACGTTATGAAAAACTGCTTGCAAGCATGTGTACAATGCATAGAACATGTAAATATATTATAAATTACTAATAATTCAGGAAAGTGCATCTGTTCTACGATGACAGTGTTAATAAATAGATTACAACACAATGTTTCAGTAAGCAATTGCACAACTTTGTAACTAGTTGAATTAACTTCACATAACAGTAAGACTTGCTAAAATGTTAATTAAATAGGCCAACTTTAATCGTTGAACTATCTGCAGCTACAGTGATATCAACTGCGTTTGTGCAAAGATTTCATTTTTCTTTTATAGTTTCAAGTAGACGTTGTTAAATAATGCTCGCAAGCGTAAGTATGGAGCATTAAACATGTATATTTATTTAGATTACTTTCAAAACTGCTAATGCAGCCTATATTCACTGTTTGTCAAAGCATTGTTGTCGAAATCAACTCGGATAATGTATGCATTGTTATAAAACTGCGCTAATAAGTAGCTTGCAACACAGTGTTTTGTCATAGACGCTGCACAAATCTGTAACTAGTTGCGTTAACAGAACTTGTTAGTAATACTTACAGTAATTTTCTATTCCAAGTTAAAATACTTAGCTGTACATATTGCAGTAACAATGTTTATAACGGCGTTTAAGTAAAGTTTGCAGTTTTCATTTAGAGTTTCAAGCAAACGTTATGAAAGAATGCTTGCAAGCGTATATGCAGTCCATAAAATCTGTATATGCATTAAAACTACTGTTGTAGCTGCTAATGTGGCCTAACCTCACTGTTTATTTACGCACTGTTGTCGAATTCACCTAGGATAATGCATTGTTCTATGATGACAGTGTTAATAAACGGTTTACAACACAATGTTTCACTAAGCAATTACACAATTTTGTAACTGGTTGAAGTAAATTCACATAACAGTAAGATTTGCTGTATTCTTATACCGCAGCTTAATTGTAAGAGTTGTACTGTTTGCAATTGCAGCTCTAACAACTGTGTTTAAGAAAAGCTTGCATATTTCATCTTGAGTTTTAAGGAAACGTGACAAATAAATGCTTGCAAGTGTGTTAAATATGCATAGAACATGTAAATATATTATAAATTACTAATACTTCAGGAAATTACATCTGTTCTACGATGACAGTGTTAATAAATAGCTTACAACACAATCTTTTACTAAGCAATTGCAAAACTTTGTAACTAGTAGAATCAACTTTACACAACAGTAAACCTTGCTATAATGTTAAATGAGTAGGCTACATATCATAGTTGTACTGTCTGCAGCTACAGTGCAATCAACTGCGTTTAAGTAAGCATTGCAGTTTTCATTAAAAGTTTCAAGTATACGTTGCTAAATAATGCTTGCAAGCGTGAGTATAGTGCTTAAAACATGTGTATTATTTAGATTACTTTCAAAACTGCTAATGCGGCCTATGTTTACTATTTGTATATGCATTCTTGTCGAACTAAACACAGATAATGCATTCATTCAATAAGAACTGCGCTAATTAGTAGCTTGCCGCACACCGCTTTGTCATAGACCTTGCAAACATTTGTAACTAGTTGAGTTAACAGCAGTTTTTAGTACTACTTACCGCCTTTTTCTATTGCAAGTTAACATAATTTGCTGTACAATTTGCAGTAACAATGTTTTTAACTGCGTTTAAGTAAAATTTGCAGTTTTCATTTAGAGCTTGAGGCAAACGTTAAGAAAGACTAATTGCAAGCATGTCTACAATGCATAGAACATGTAAATATGTTTATATTACTAATTAATGATGAAAATGCATCTAGACTACGATGACAGTGTTACTAAATAGTTAACAACACAATGTTTTACTAAGCAATTACACAATTTTGTAACTGGTTGAAGTAAATTCACATAACAGTAAGATTTGCTGTATTCTTATTACGCAGCTTAATTGTAAGAGTTGTACCGTTTGCAATTGCAGCTCTAACAACTGTGTTTAAGAAAAGCTTGCAGATTTCACCTTGAGTTTTAAAGAAACGTGACAAATAAATGCTTGCAAGTGTGTTTAAAATGCATAAAACATGTAAATACATTTAAATTACTAATACTTCAGGAAATTGCATCTGTTCTACGATGACAGTGTTAACAAATAGTTTTAAACACAATCTTTTACTAAGCAATTGCAAAACTTTGTAACTAGTAGAATCAACTTTACACAACAGTAAACCTTGCTATAATGTTAAATGAGTAGGATACATATCATAGTTGTACTGTCTGCAGCTACAGTGCAATCAACTGCGTTTAAGTAAGCATTGCAGTTTTCATTAAAAGTTTCAAGTATACGTTGCTAAATAATGCTTGCAAGCGTGTGTACAATGCATAAAACATGTATATTTATTAAAATTACTTTTAAAACTGCTAATGCAGCCTATGTTTACTGTTTGTCTCTGCATTGTTGACGAATTCAACTCAGATAAAGCATTGTTCTATGATGACTGTGTTAATAAATGGTTTACAACACAATGTTTTACGAAGCAAATGCAAAACTTTGTAACTAATAGAATTAACTTCACCTAACAGAAAGACTCGCCGTAATATTGTAAATTAGGCTTATTTTAATAGTTGTACTGTTTGCAGCTACAGTGCAATCAACTGCGTTTAAGAAAAGATTGCAGTTTTCATTAAATGTTTCAAGTATACGTTGCTAAATAATGCTTGCAAGCGTGAATATAGTGCATAAAACATGTGTATTATTTTAAATTACTAATAATTTATGAAAATACATCTGTTTTATGATGAATGTTTTAATAAATAGTTTAAAACACAATGTTTTACTATGCAATTAGACAATTTTGTAACTGGTTGAAGTAAATTAACACAACAGTAAGACTTGCTATAATGTTAAATGAGTAGGCTACATATAATAGTTGTACTGTCCGCAGCTACAGTGCAATCAACTGCGTTTATGTAAGGATTGCAGTTTTCATTAAAAGTTTCAAGTATAAGTCGCTAAATAATACTTGCAAGCGTGAGTATAGTGCATAAAACATGTATATTTATTTAAATTACTCTTAAGACTGCTTATTCAGCCTATGTTAACTGTTTGTGTCTGCATTGTTGTCGAATTTACCTAGGATTATGCGTTGTTCTATAATGACTGTGTTAGCAAATAGGTTACAACACAATTTTTTACTAAGTAATTGCACAACTTTGTAACTAGTAGAATTAACTTTACATAACAGAAAGATTCGCCGCAATATTATTGATTAGGCTTATTTTCAAAGTTGTACTGTTTGCCGCTACAGTACTATCCACTGCGTTTATGTAAAGATTGCAGTTTTCATTAAAAGTTTCAAGTATACGTTGTTAAATAATGCTTGCAGGCGTGAGTATAGTGCATAAAACATGTATATTTATTTAGATTACTTTTAAAACTGCTAATGCAGCCTATGTTTACTGTTTGTCTCTGCATTTTTGTCGAATTTAGCTAGGATTATGCATTGTTCTATGATGACTGTGTTAACAAATAGGTTACAACACAATGTTTTACTAAGTAATTTCACAACTTTGTAACTAGTAGAATCAACTTTACATAACAGAAATACTTGCTGTAATGTTAATTAAGTAAGCTAACTTTAATAGTGGTACTGTCTGCAGCTACAGTGCAATCAACTGCGTTGAAATAACGTTTGCAGTTCTCATTTAGAGTTTCAAGCAAACGTTATGAAAAACTGCTTGCAAGCATGTGTACAATGCATAGAACATGTAAATATATTATAAATTACTAATAATTTAGGAAAATGCATCTATTCTACGATGACAGTGTTAATAAATAGTTTACAACACAATGTTTCAGTAAGCAATTGCACAACTTTGCAACTAGTTGAATTAACTTGACGTAATTGTAAGACTTGTTGTAATGTTTTGAAGTAGACTAACTTTAATAAATGTACTGTTTGCAGCAAAAGTGCTAACAACTGCGTTTCAGTAAAGTTTGCAGTTTTCATTGAGAGTTTCAAAGAAACATAATACACTAATGCTTGCAAGCGTGTGTATAGTGCATAAAATATGGATGTGAATATAAATTACTAATAAATTAGGAAAATGCATCTGTTCTACGATGACAGTGTTAATAAATAGTTTACAACACAATGTTTCAGTAAGCAATTGCACAATTTTGTAAATAGTTAAAAAAAATTCATATTACATGAAGACTAGTCTCAATGTTATTAAGTAGGCTAACTTTAATAGTTGTACCGTTTGCAGTTGCAGTTCTAACAACTGTGTTCAAGGAAAGTTTGCAGTTTTCATTTAGAGTTTAAAGGAAATGTGATAAATAAATGCTTCCAAGCGTGAGTATAGTGCATAAAACATGTAAATCTATTTACGTGACTAATAAATTAGGAAAATGCATCTATTCTACGATGACAGTGTTAATAAATAGTTTACAACACAATGTTTCAGTAAGCAATTACACAATTTTGTAACTAGTTGAATTAACTTCACAAAACAGTAAGACTTGCTGTAATGGTATTAAGTAGCTTAACTGTAATAGTTTTACTGTTTACGGTTACAGCTCTAGGAACTGTGCTTAAGTAAGGTTTTCAATTTTCATATAGAGTTCCAAGGAATAGTTATGAAATCATGCTTGCAAGCGTGTGTATAGTGCTTATAACATGTATATTTATTTAAATTACTATTAAAACTACTAATGGGGCCTATGTTTACTGTTTGTTTATACATTGCTGTCGAACTAAACACAGATAATGTATTCATTCTATAAGAACTGCGCCAATAAGTAGTTTGTAGTACAATGTTTTGGATAGACAGTCAACAAGATGGCAACTAGTTGCGTTAACCGCATATGTTAGTACGACTAACCCACAATGCTTTATTGCGGTGTAACTAACATAGTTGTACTGTTTGCAGTTACAGTTCTAACAACTGTGTTTAAGGAAAGTTTGCAGTTTTCATTTAGAGTTTCAAGCAAACGTTATGAAAGAATGCTCGCAAGCGTATGTGCAGTGCATAAAACATGTAAATTCATTTAAATTGCAGCTTAAGTTGCTAATGTGGCCTAATCTCACTATTTATTTACGCACTGTAGTCGAATTTACCTAGGATAATGCATTGTTCTATGATTACTGTGTTAATAAATAGTTTACAACACAATGTTTCAGTAAGCAATTGCGAAACTTTGTAACTAGTTGAATTAACTTCACATAACAGTAAGACTTGCTGTAATGTTAATTAAGTAGGCTAACTATAATAGTTTGTACCCTCTGCAGCTACAGTGCTATCAACTGCGTTTATGTAAAGATTGTAGTTTTCATTTAGAGTTTCAAGTGAACGTTGTGAAATATTGCTTGCAAGCGTGTGGATAGTGCATAAAACATGTATATTTATTAAAATTACTTTTAAAACTGCTAATGCAGCCTATGTTCACTGTTTGTCTCTGCATTGTTTTCGAAATAAACTCAGATAATGTATTCATTCTATAAGAACTGCGCTAATAAGTAGCTTGCATCACACTGTTTTGTCGTAGACGTTGCACAAATTTGTAACTAGTTGCGTTAACAGCACTTGTTAGCAAGAATAACCATAATTTTATATTCCAAGTTAACTTAATTGGTTGTACAGTTTGCAGTAACAATGTTTATAACTGCGTTTAAGTAAAGTTTGCAGTTTTCATTTAGAGTTTCAAGCAAACGTTATGAAAGAATGCTTGCAAGCGTATATGCAGTCCATAAAATCTGTATATGCATTAAAACTACTGTTGTAGCTGCTAATGTGGCCTAACCTCACTGTTTATTTACGCACTGTTGTCGAATTCACCTAGGATAATGCATTGTTCTATGATGACAGTGTTAATAAACGGTTTACAACACAATGTTTCACTAAGCAATTGCACAACTTTGTAACTTGTTGAATTAACTTCACGTAACAGTAAGACTTGCTGTAATGTTATTAAGTAGGTTAACTTTAATAGTTGTATTGTTTCTAGCTACAGTGCTAACAACTGTTTAATTAAAGTATGCGGTTGTTATTTAGGATTGCAAGAACACGTTATAAACTACTGCTTGCAACGTGCGTCTAATGTGTAAAACAGGTATATTCATTTTAATTACTGGTACAACTGCTAATGCGACCGAAATTTACTGTTTAATTATGCATTGTTGTCGAATTTAACTAAGATAATGCAAGCGTTCTATGATGACTGTAATAATTAATTGTTTGAGGCACAATGTTCTATTCAGACTTAAATTTATCGACAATGCTTTTATCTACAAGGAGCTTACACCCCCTTGACCGTTTTAATAGCTAGTTAAATGAGTATGCATGTTGTATTCACTAAATTCATATTTGCGAGCATTTGCTTACAAAGTATCCGTGCAACTCTAAATAAAAACTACAGCCATTATTTGAAAGCAGTTGTTAACACTGTAACTGGAAACAGTACAACTCTTGAAGTCCACTTGCAATAAGTCATTGCAGTTAGTCTTACTAACATATGCAGTTAATGCATTTAGTTACAAACTTGTGCAAAGTGTTAGTAAAACGTTGTGCTGCAAAATGTTCATTAACACAGTTGTTATAGAATAAATGCAATATCTAAATTAAATTTATCGATAATGCGGTGATTTACATTAAACTTAGGCCGCTTTGACCGTTATTATAGTAGCTTTAATGAATAGACATGTTTTATGCATTATCAACACGTTGGCAAGTATTAGTTTAAAAAGTATTCTTGCAATTTTAAACCACTATAGCTGCAAACAGTACAACTATTAAAGTTAACTTGCTTTATAACATTGCAGTAAGTCCTACTGTTAAGTGAAGTTACTTGAACCTAGTTACAGACTTGTAAAAAGTCTAAGTAAAGCATTGTTTCGCAAACTATTTATGAACGCAATTATTATAGGATAAGTGAATTATCTAAGTTAAATTTAATGACAATGCGTTTATTTACATTGAAGTTAGGCCGCGACATTATTTATAATATTAGTTGAAATGAGTATACATGTTCTATGCATTAAAAGCACGTTTGCAAGCATTTGTTTAAAGAGTATGTTTGCAATTCTAAATGACCACTGCAAACTATACTTAAGGATAGCTGTTAGCATTAAAACTGCAGACAGTACAAATTTTGAGGTTAACTTGCTTTAAAACATCGCAGTAAGTTTTACTGTTAAGTGCAGTTACTGCATCTAGTTACAAGCGTGTGTAAAATCTACGCTTAAAATTGTGTTGCAAACTGTTTATTTTATTTTTCCGTTCTCTTTTTTTTTCTTTCGTGAGTAATGTTGAGGAAGGGCTATGGTGACCTATACAAAGCTTCAACATAAGAAGAAACAAGAAGAAAGCGAGAGGAAGGTTCAGGAAAGCAAGAAGAAGGCAAGACGTTCCATAAGTTGCATGTTCTTGGGATGAATAATGATTTGTGAGATAGAGTTCGTTGATTAGGCAGTGAAACTTGAAAAGGGTGTGAATGAGTTGAGCTTCTGGTGGTCCTGACACGCCTCAGAGGAAGAAGAATAATGTCCCTGAACTCCTGAGAATAATGTCCGTTAAACTATCTGTAAAGGATGGAAATATCTCTAACTAAATTTGGATGGGAAAGAGGTTGGAGCGATTTTGTGAAGTTAGGATTATTGATGAGACGAATGGCTTTGGACTGGACTTTGTCGAGAAGACAGAGAGTAGATTTTGGAGCACCACCCCAGACGTGGGAGCAGTACTATAAAGAAGGACGGATTTGGAATTTGTATATAGATAGAAGGTGAGAAGATGAGAAAAACCCACGAGCTCTGGTGAGGAAACCGAGTTTTTGAGATGCATGTTTAGCAAGGGAATGGATGTGAGTTTTCCAACTGAGATTAGATGAAAGAGAAAGACCAAGTTGTGTGAAAGAAGCTGAAGTGTCTAGTTCATCACCATTCATGAGGACAGGTAGAAAGCTTTGATTACGTTTGCGTGAAATGATAGCCTGTTTCATCTTGCTTTGGTTGAATGAAACTAGGTGTCTTTACCCCATTTCTCAATAACTGTCAGATCATTGGAGAGAAGCGAGGCTGAAATGTTTCCGTGGAGTGAAACATCGCTGGAAGAATGATCATTTGGATTGAATGAAAATGAAGAACTTAGGAAGGTATCATCCAGAAAGGAGTGAATGCTAGAAGAAAGGAGAGGTCAGTAGGTCGTTTATGAAAAGAATGAAGAGTACAGGGGAGATGTCAGAGCCCTGGGGTGCACCAGCATTGATGGAGTGCAGATTGGAGAGGAAGCCGTCCACTCTGACGGCAATTGACCTATCATATAGAAAGCTACCAAACAAATTAATGAGAGTCTGATTGTGACCAAACATGGGTAGTTGAGCGAGAAGACCCTTGTGCCAAATGCGATCAAAGGCCTTGGAGATATCGAGAGAGATCACTCTGCTCTCACCACTGGATTCTAGAGCAGAGGACCAGACATGGACAGCATAAGCAAGAAGACCACCAGAAAACCTGGCTTTTCGACTTGTCGCCCTTTTTGGGATAGGAAAGACGTGGGCTTGTTTCCATGAGGTGGGAAATGTGCCAAGAGTTGTCGTAAAGCTGAAAAAGTTTGTTAAGAATACAGGCAAGTTCAGGAGCACAGGTTTTGAGAACTATTGCTGGAATACCATCAGGGCCTTTGGATTTGGAGGTGTCAAGCTGGAGAAGGGTTTGGCGTATTTTCCGTGTTGAGAACTTAATGGATGACATAGTGAACTTTGAAGGATGGGAGTGATGTGGTTGGACACCTTTGTCGTTCAGGTTGGAGTTGGAGGCAAATACTGACGCAAAAAGATTGCCTTGGATGAAGGTGTTGTAGAAGAACAGTCAGATATCTGTTTAGTGGAGGGAAAGATGATTGGCAAAAGTTTTGGGAGACAACTTTGGCCATAGACCAAAAGGAGCGAGAGCCAGTCTGGCAATAAGGGATTTTGTTGTTGATGCGTTGGACAAAAGATGCTTTGGTATGTTTGATGGTTTTGTAGCAAGTGTTGCGTGAGTTGGTAAAAGACGTTCTTGAGTATTGGGCTTGAAGTCACTTCCATACCTTGAAGTAGTGGTTTTTGTTATTCACAGCTTTGGCGCACTGTCAATTGAACCTCTTTGGGGAATTTTTTTACCATGCTTGTAAGAATAGAGAATAAAAAGATCCATGCCCAGAAGTATTGTGTCGGTAATGAGGCAAGAGAGGAAGGATCATTTGAAAAGACTGAAGACCAAGGGCAAGAAAAGTAAAAGTTGCAAAGGGAGCCCAAGTCAGTCTTTTTTTAGTGGAAGACTCCTTGCGGAGCAAAGGGTCTATCCAGATGAGGGAGGAAGTCATGCCGTAAGGTTATGAGACAATGATCAGAGTTACCAAGAGGAGAGCTAATGGTGGGAAGAGATTCAATGCTAGGATTAGATGTGAGGAAACGATCGAGAGCATTTGCTTTGTCTCCTACACGATCAGGAACGGGTGTAGGCTCTGATATTACCTGTGTCAAGTCATTGACAATGGCAAAGGCCTCAGCTTCCTGACCAGCAGGGTTGGTGACATTAGAGGAATAGGAGAGTCAGTCAGAGTTGTGGACGTTGAAATCACCAAGAACAATGATTTCAGAGCGTGGAGATTGTAAAGGGATGGCTTCAATTGATTGGGAAAAATGATTGAAAAGAAGTTTGCAGTTGTTTGAGTTAGGAGATCAGTACAGTGTGCTAATATACTTTGTAGCGCAAGGAAGAGTAACTTTCAACACCACATGAGTTAAAAACCAGGATTAGAAAGGTCAAAATGTTCGAGGTGTAAGGTCTGCACATCAGAGCGAATAAATGCACACAACTCCACCATTAGGGAAGAAGGAGGAAAATAACTCATAACCTTGGCATTTGAGATAAGGAGAGAGAACGGTGCTGTTACTGGGAATAAGAGGTTTCATTGTTGTTTCAGTGAGAAGAGTGCATAGGGGTTTATGGATTGGAGATGATGATGTACTGGATTGATGTTGGAAGAAAGTCCACGGATGTTGCAGAATGAGATGGAAAAGGGTTTAGGTGCCGCGTTAATTGCTGCAGTTAAACTACTTTTTATATTATTTTGAATCATGCTGAAGGAATGGTGAGTGGTGGTTAGGACAGTCAAAATGACAGTGGTAGCGGTAAACTGAAATCTCTTGAGAGCTCCCTTAGCTATCCTGTGGCCTCGGAAGGCCCCCCCGGATATGCGAGCTAAGAGTGGCTCCAGTTGCGAACTGGCATAACAGGCAGCCCGGGATTATACACCAGCTGATGAGGCAGCCTCCCAATGCACTACCAATGGGTTTGGGCCTCTGTACTATCTGGCGGCGGGCCTGCAGTGCACCCTTTCCAACGGCACCCTCAGGGAATTCCAGGGAACAGACTGGCAAATCAGTCTCCAACAGATCCTGTTCATGATGACAAACCAACCACAAGCGCCGGCATCTCTACCCTAGAGCTGAAAGTGACATAGTCACTGAAGGCACTAAAAGGTAGAGTTGTGGTACTGCCCCGGACGATGAGTAAAACCCATCTACCACCTAAAGTATATACCATCTACCACCACATTAACACAGTTATTATAGAATAAGTGCCTTATCTAGCTTAAGTTCAATGAAAATTCATAAATTACCATTGACCTTAGGCCACATTAGCAGTTACAACAGTAGTTTTAATGCATATACATATTTTATGGATTAAAAAAAGTTTGCAAGCTTTGTTTTATTAAGTCTTCTTGCGATTCAAAATAACAACTGAAAGTTTTACTTAAATACAGTTGTTAGCACTTTTACTGCTAACAGTGCAAATTTTGAAGTTAACTTGCTTTAAAACATTGCAGTAGGTCCTACTGTTAAATGAAGTTACTGCTACTAGTTAAAAATTTGTACAAAGTATAAGTGAAACATTCTGTTGCAAACTGTTTATTATTGCAGTTATCATAGAATAAATGCATTATCTATGTTAAATTTATCGACACTGCGTTTATTTACATTGAAGTTAGGCCTCGATATTAGTTATAATATTAGTTGAGATGAATATGCATATTTTATGCGTTAAAAACACGTTCGCAAGCATTCATTTATAAAGTTTTATTGCAGTTCTGAATAACAACTGCAAACTTTACTTAAACACTGTTGTTAGAACTGCAACTGGAAACAGTACAAGTTTTAAAGTTAACTTGCTGTAAAACATTGCAGCAAGTCTTGCTGTTAAATGTACGTATTGCAACTAGTCACAAACTTATGCAAAGTCTAAGCAAAACATTGTTTTGCAAACTGTTTATGAGCACAGTTATTATAGAATAAATGCATGATCTGAGTTTATTAAATGAAACGACAATGCATACATTAACATTGAACATAGAACGCATTAACGATGCGTCTTCTCACTTTTCTGATTCTTTTTTCCTGCCTCTTATACATGTAAAGAGTCTTGGTGGATTTATACTTCCCTCTGTAGATGTACATGATATTATTCAAGCCACAGAAAAAGCTTTCGTGTTGCATTTGCTGGTATTGATTACCAACGCCCAACCATCTCATCCAAAATAATACTTAAATAATTTTCATAAATATAGTCAATAGACAACTTTCAGGCAAGAATTTATTTCCTAATCTCGATGACCATGATTTTCAACATGAATTAGATACTGAACACCTTCATTCGTCTCAACTGAGAAAGATATAAATTGAAAAATACACCATCTTTCGATTACTGACATGATGATGATAAAAATAATAATATGGAATGATAGATGGAAGATTACTACAAATTTTTCTTGGCCCATGTAGTAAAATGGCTACAGAAGGAATTTGCAATGGCATTTTTGTCATTTGTGATGAGATCTCCAGATATATCAAATGCAGTTGAATGCAATGGAGATTTATCACCCGTTGGGTATAGCTTCTTCATCATTTTCTAGCACTGCTTAGCATTTTGGGGTTCTTCTTCAATCATTTTCCTACTATAGGAAGCTTTACTTTTTCTGACGCTAGCATTGATCTTGTTTCGGTATTGCCTGTACAGAGACCATCATGGTTACTGTCGCTCCTCCTAGCTCTCCTTGAATGGTTATCCCTTGTCTTTATGGGATTCATTATTTCCGTGGTCCGCCAAGGGTAATGCAATACGCGCACCTTCTGTTGAATCATAGGAGCATGCTTTTCGACGGAGTCAGCAACTAGGGATTCAAAATTATCATACGCTGTGTCTAAGTCAGGTGCATCGTAGACCTGTCCCCAGGGGGAGCCCTTCATGTCGCTATTGAATTGTGCACCATTGTAGTTCTTGTAGTTTCTGCAGCATATTACTCGAGGTTTGAATCATCAACTATTCAATTTTCGCACAGTACCAATCATACAATGATCGGTACAACCAGATTCAAAAAAAGGGAATGGATGTAAAGAATCGGAAAGCATTACAATAAAGACAAGTTCAAAAGCACTCTTCCGACAATAAAAACAAAGTAAAACCAGGAAGTATCGAAATGAAATTGTAAAACTGTTTATTTCCTTGAAATTTCCTTCAAATTTAAATTTCCTTAAAAATTTCCTCAAACGGGTCACATTTCTTCATATGTGGAAGCACTGCATCAAAATAGTTTGTTAGTCATCTTCGGCGCTCTAAATCACCAGTTGTTTTCAAAGCGAGGCATAATTCAACTGAATGCTCCTAATTCTACGCATGGTATTGGAATAATGGCGTCGCAAATGGGACGGTTCTGCCGGCAATATCGACGTATCATTCTGGAGAATGCTTCGAAGAATAAATTTTTAATTGATAGACCATATCAAGTTGAGGGGAGGCGCTTGTTCTGGATCTCTTCATGCGTACAGACTGAGCAAAGTCATGAGATCGAGCAAGTTAATAGGCCAGTCAGAGCCGTAGATGAAGTGTCTAGAATACAGCCGAAACAATTCGAAGTCAATTTTCAGGAGTTCATAAGGCTGAAAAATTACATACGGACAAGACAGAGAGTGGCTGGAATGCCGTTTGCTTTTTTAGGTCTGGGAACATCGTCAGTTGTATCTGCGTATATGTTCCCTGAAATGTTTGATGCAACCCCTGAAAATGTTCAATTGATTATGTAAGTAGACGGAATTGTATAAATTTGATATGGTCCAACATGAATGCGAAAGTTTCTTATTATGTCCAAGAGGTGCAGGAAGAGAAGCTGAAGGGAAAGTTAATCCCAAGTGCCTTCAGTGACTATGTCACTTTTAGCTCTAGTGTGCCGGCCCTTGTGGTTAGTTTGCCATTGTTAACAGGAAATGCGGGAGACTGATTTTCCAGTCTCTTCCCTGGCTATTCCTAAAGGTACTACGGGAAAGGATGCATTGCAGGCCCCTCCGCCAGATAGTACAGAGGCCCAAACCCTTTGTCAGAGGCTGCCTCATCAGCTGGTGTACAATCCCAGGCTGTCTGTTACGTCACTTCACAACTGGAGCCACTTTTACCTCACAGCTCCAGGGGTCCTTTTGAGGCCACTCAATAGCTAAGGGAACTCTCAAGGGCTCTCGGACTACTCTACCACTGCCATTTTGACTGTTCCAACCATCACTCACCAATGTTCTTAAATGTCTTAGAAAATAGAAAAAAGCTCAACTGGAGCTACTGATGTGGCACCTGCAACATAAGTGGACTATCTTCGAAAATTAACTCGATACACCATCTTCTCTAATCCATAAACCCATCTGCTCTCTTCCTCACCGAAACAACAATGAAATCTCTCAATCCCAATAACAACATTATCTCTCCTAATCTAACTTGCCCAGGTCATGAGCTATTTTCCTCCTTCTTCCCTAATGGTGGAGTCGTGTGCATTTATTCGCTCTGATGTGCAGACCTTACACCTTGAACATTTTGACCTTTCTAATCCTGGTTTTTAACTCATGTGGTGTTGAAAGTTACTCTTCCTTGCGCTACAAAGTATATTAGCACACTGTACTGATCTCCTAACTCAAACAACTGCAAACTTCTTTTCAATCATTTTTCCCAATCAATTGAAGCCATCACTTTACAATCTCCACGCTCTGAAATCATTGTTCTTGGTGATTTCAACGTCCACAACTCTGACTGACTCTCCTATTCCTCTAATGTCACCAACCCTGCTGGTCAGGAAGCTGAGGCCTTTGCCATTGTCAATGACTTGACACAGGTAATATCAGAGCCTACACCCGTTCCTGATTGTGTAGGAGACAAAGCAAATGCTCTCGATCGTTTCCTCACATCTAATCCTAGCATTGAATCTCTTCCCACCATTAGCTCTCCTCTTGGTAACTCTGATCATTGTCTCATAACCTTACGGCATGACTTCCTCCCTCATCTGGATAGACCCTTTGCTCCGCAAAGAGTCTTCCACTAAAAAAAGACTGACTTGGGCTCCTTTTGCAACTTTTACTTTTCTTGCCCTTGGTCTTCAGTCTTTTCAAATGATCCTTCCTCTTTTGCTTCCTTTATCACCATTGCAATAGTTATTGGCAATAATCTTTTTATTCCGTCTTCTAACAAGCCTGGTAAGAAAGATTCCCCTAAGTGGTTCATTGTGGCAAAGCTGTGAATAGCAAAAGCCACTACTTCAAGGAATGGAAGTGACTTCAAGCCCAACATTCAAGGACTTCCTTTATCCACTCCTGCAACATTTGCTCCATTTGCATTGTTCTCAGGAAATCAGGGAGATTATTCCTGTTCCTCTGAGGCGTGTCAGAACCACCAGAAGCTCAACTCATTCACACCCTTCCCAAGTTTCACTGCCTAATGCACGAACCCTGTCCCACAAATCATCATTCATCCCTAGGAAATGCAACTTATGGAACGTCTTGCCTTCCTCTTGCTTTCCTGAATCTTACAACTTGCCATCTTTCATATCCAACATCAATAAACTTGATCTGATCTCTCTCTGCTCTTAGCCTTTTGCTTTTTTCTTTCTTCCTTTGTTGAGGCATTGCACAGGCCACCATGGCCTTTCCCCAACATAACTCACTAAAAAAAACCATTAAAAATGCCAAATTATCTTTTGTCGAACGCATCAAAAATAAAATCGCTCCCTGTCTGGCTGCCTCAGGCTCCTTTTGGTCTATGGCCAAAGTTTTCTCCCAAAATTTTTGCCAAACATCTTTCCCTCCACTGAAAAACAACTCTGATTCTTCTACCACCCCTTCATCCAAGGCCAATATTATTGCCTCAGTCTTTTCCGCCAACTCCAACCTGGATGACCAAGGATCGCAATCACTTTTCCCTTAAATTCTACCATGTCACCCGGTCAGTTCTCCACACTAAAAGTCCGCCAAACCCTTCTCCAGCTCTACACCTCCAAATTGAAAGGCCCTTTTCTTAGCAAACTAAGCTTTCCAACACTCTTGGTACATTTCCTACCTCCTGGAAACTAGCCCACGTCTTTCCCATTCCAAAAGAAGGCGACAAATCTAATCCACTCAGCCATTGTGCCACTTAGCCATTGTGCCATTCAATGGTGGCCCTTCGTTTTGGGCACTGAGGCACCAAGAGTTGTCGGCTAAATTTATTTTCATACTACATTGCTTTCTATCAATGCATTGTTTACGGTACGCTAACCAATCTTATTGATATTCGTCGCATCATACCCGTCAGATTTTTCAACGGCTTCAAATTTCTGCATGATCTGCGCAGGTAGGACCAAAGCAATTTTGCCCTCCCTAGCCTGCTTTGGGCATGCATATTAGCGTGTTAGCGTTAATTCTGGAAGACAGCGATTGGCTGATTCTTTTAAAAAATGGGTAAAAATATTGTCTGCCCTTCCAGAAACAATAACAACCACATCACTACATTGTGGGTTGATTTGAATGTGCTGAGCCTGATCTAAATGCTTCAAAGTTGATCTGCTGTTGTTTTCATTTCGTTTGCATGAGAGAGTGTGAATTAATATTTTGCTTATATATTTTGCTTACTGGTGAAAAGATCAATGCGGTTACATTGAACTGTTTTTTTAAACTGCAAAGTTATCTTCACACACGAGGATTCATTGTCAGTTCTTAGGTGCTGTAACTTAGGCCATCATATTCCTGTACCTGCTAGCGAAGGGACTAGTTTTGAAATCAATATAGTTAGTCTCAGATATTCCTGGAGTATTCCGAGGATTGGTTCATTTTACTGCTGCCCTTGATTCAATCCTTAGTAAACATCTGGAAACAACTTCTATGTTTAAAAAAAAGTAAAAGACAGTTCAGAATTAGTTGCTGGATATAATGCTAGGTATTTGCAAGGATATTATTAAAAGAGAAATAATAGAGTCAGATTTTTAGCACTTATTTCTGATGATACAACAGATGTTTGAAACTATTCAAGGAATATTTTTGTATTCAGATACATCAAAAATAACAGGGTGGACAGATTTAAGCCATTTTGTACCCTACCCCAAGGAGATACAAACAGAATTTCATCCAGATTTTTTACCTGCTTGGATGAAGTTCTTCCTTATCCTGAAGACAAGCAAAAACTAATTGCTCAATGCTATGATGGTGCTGCAGTAATGAGTGGTTGTAATAGGGATGTACAAATCATAGTTAAGCAATAACATCCAACTCTCATTGTGTGCATTGCTATGCACACCAGCTGAAGCTTATTCTCCAAAAGGCCAGCATCTCAGATTCCTCAACTCAAATGAGGCTTTTCTTTGCAAACCTTATGGTTTTTCACCCTTTTACTGTCCCTCACCTAAGCGAGTAGAATACTTGGACAAAGTGTTGCTAGGAGGATCCCAAGGTCTGCTTAAACAAGGTGGAATTTCCAAAGCAGAATTGTTGGCACTGTACATGGATACCAAAATGATCTAATGGAATGCTTTCAAAGCATAATTGCTGTTTTGAGCAAAGATTCCCATGCTAGATACCAAAAAAAGCAGCTGAATCTTACCCCATATTAAATGAAGAAAAGTTATACTCAGAGCTGGGCCTATTTTGCTGTAGAAAAGAATTTAGGCAGTGCTGTGGAGCTTTTGCTTTGATTCAGTTCATCCATGGAATTAATCTCACTGAAACATTTCTGAAGTAGTTGAACTTCTTAAGTTGTTGATTACCACTCTAATGTCATCATGTGAAGGTGAAATATGTTTTTTCTACACTAAAGAGAGTAAAAATATTTTTGAGAAATACCATGTCTGAAGAAAAGGGTACTGCCCTAGCCATGTTGTCAATGAAGGAAAGACTTGTAAGAGAATCTTCCAATTTGAGCAGCTCTGTTATAAATAAAATTGTAAGCTTGAAAGATAGGATTGCAACCATTTTGTGTAGATGACTTAATTTTTCTTAATTTTCTTGATGTTAACTTTCAGTATTAATTTCAAAGGGTTTTACAATATCCTGCAAGTAATTTATTTTAAAATGAAAACATGAACATTTTTCTGTCTGAAGATAGGTTTTTCCAGGTAATGCATTCATTTCTGTGCAAAATGAATGGTAAATAACAAATTGAAAAGATTGAAAACTAATTCAATAATAAAAAAATGTTTAAGGAATATGAAAATATATAGAAATAGTTACATAAAAACATGAAACATATAGAAATATTTTCTTATCAAGTTTGAATAATGATTATTCATATCATTCCTTGAGACCATGTTCACGTTTGCAGTGTTTTTCTAAAAATTAGGAAACAAATACTACCAAAGTATTTAAAGGGCTTCTACCCCCACAGTTCCAATTGCCCTGGTCTGGAACCAAATTCTCAGGGCTCAATGCAAAAAGTTGCTTTGGTTTTTGCCTCACCAACCTGCTAGACCACCAGCCACCACTGGTTCTATAGCAATCACTTTCCTCATACCTAAAACAATGGAGGCCATCATCACTAAACAACTTCCTACCTTCCTTGAAACCACCATTCAGTATGGCTTTCGAAAAGCCAGGTCTACTTGGGATCTTCTTGCTTATACCGTCCATGTCTGGTCCTCTGCTCTAGAATCCTACGGTGAGAGCAGAATTATCTCTCTTGGTATCTTCAAGGCTTTTGATCGTGTCTGGCACAAGGGTCTTCATGCTAAACTACCAATGTTTGGTCTCCATCACAATCTCATTAAATGGATTGGTCTTTTCCTCTCTAATAGGTTGAATGCGGTCGGAGTGGACAGCTTCCTCTCTAATCTGCACTCAATTAATGCTGATGTACCCCAAGGCACTTATGGAACTTCTTGCCTTCTTCTTGCTTTCCTGAGTCCTACAACTTGCCATCTTTCAAATCTAAGATCAATAAACTTGATCTTATCTCTCTATCCTCTTAGCTGCTCGCTTTCTTCTTTCTTCCTTTGTTGGGGCTTTGTATAGGCCACCATGGCCTTTCCTCAACATAACCCACTAAAAAAAAGGGCTCTGTTATCTCCCCTATACTCTTCATTATCTTCATTGATGATATGCTTACCTCTAATTCTTCTAGCATTAACTCCTTTACTGATGATACCTTCCTAAGTTATACGGTTTCATTCAACCCACATAACCATGCTTCCTGTGATATCCCATTTCACAGAAACATTTCAGCCTCGCTTCTCTCTGATGACCTGACAATTAAAGAGAAGTGGGGTGAAGACAATCTAGTTTTGTTCAACCAAAACAAGATGACGCAGGCTGTCATTTCACCTAAAGTCGACCAAAACTTTCCACCTGTCATGAATTGCACTGAACTGGACCCTTAAACGTCTTTCTTGCACAACTTGGTCTTTCTCTATCGTCAAATCTCACTTGGAAAACTAACATCCATTTCCTTGCTAAACATGCATCTCAAAAGCTTGGTTTCCTTGCCAGAGCTGGCATGTTTTTCTCATCTTCTCACGTTCCAACTATAGAGAGGTCCAAAATCCATCCTTCTTTAGTGTACTGCTCTCATGTTTGAGGTGGCACTCCAGAATCCACTCTCTGTCTTCTTGACAAAGTCCAGCCCAAAGCCGTTTGTCTCATCAATAATCCTAACCTCACCAAATCTCCCTAACCTCTTTCCCATCATCATTTAGTTGGATATTTTTCCATCTTTAACAAATTCTTTCATGAGCATTCTCAGAAAATCAGGGAGATTATTCCTGTTCCTTTGAGGCATGTCAGACCCACCAAAAGTTCAACTCACACCCTTTCCAACTTTCGCTGCCTAATCCACAAACTTTATCCCACAAATCATCATTCATCCCTAGAACATACAATTTATGGAATATTTTGCATTTTTCTTGCTTTCCTGGATCTTACAACTTGCCATCTTTCAAATCTAAATGAATATACTTGATCTGATCTCTCTCTCCTCTTAGCCTTTTTCTTTCTTCTTTCTTCATTTTTTGGGCTTTGTATAGGCTGCCACAGCCCTCCCCCAACATGATTCACTAAACGAAAAGAAGCAAGAGAAATTTAAGCAAAAAATTTGATTCCAATTTCCAAGAATTTTTCATCTTTGAAAATCAGTGGACATATAAATCTCCTATTATAGCAAAGTCCTCTGAGATTTTAAAGCTTCTAACTGTTGATTCTTCACACATTATATAGCTACCTCAGCTTCTGCACTTAAAGAGAGTTTCTTCAGTTTGTAATAGCCTGATCTGATATTGGTATTCACAATAAATTTAACGTGCTGGACCAAGTTATTTGCACACAAAAACCCATAAAATTTAAAAGTGAATTAAGGTTTTGTCAAAGTGGACCAAATACTTTTCATCAATTTTGTGGCTGACAAGAATAGTATTCCTTAAGGAAGCATGTTGACATAATGGCCATCAATTTTTAGGGGTCTGGATCCGTTGGTCTTCTGTGGAATCTGTGGTGTGGCTAGTGCTGGTGTTGGTTATGCTTTGGGTACACAACTTTTTAAATCACTGTGGAAATTGATGCATAAGAATCAAGCAATGATTCTCACAGAGGTGTGTAATATCCTGTTCTATCTTTTTATTGAAAACTTGATGCTTCAATGTTCTTACATTTGTCAGATGTATGTTCTTACATTGTCCATGGCTCTCCATGTGACAGCATATTGCACTTCTTCTTGATTAATTCTACCCACATAGCAAAAGTGATGTTTTTTGATTCATTTAAGTGGGTTTTTCAATATGATGCCTAATCTAGAGCATTGTTATAATATTCAATTCCATAATGTTATAATCTCTTACTTGTGTAAGTCCAATGGACTCCTTTGAAATGGATGGATATTGTAAAAATCATCTGTCCTGATAAATTAAAGGTTGATTTAAATGTCACTGTAATCCGTGCTTATCAATTTGGTTTTTGTAGCGAGAGAAAGATTTCTTGGAAAGAATCCAGAAACACAGATTTGCATCTTTCAGCAAATTTGATGATGATTATTATGGTGAGAGCATAAAGAATTTAAGTGACTATAGACAATGGCTTCGTACACAGCAGAAAAAGGCTGAAGCCAACAAAAAGTTTTCTAATGTAACAGACAACAAAGTTTTGGAATCAAAGAAGGCTCTTTGATCTTATGATGATATTGTTATGGTATAGAATTATGTCTTAGAATTGCACCATTAATTATTACTGTCTACCTGTTTGTCTATTTTGCCCTTCTACATATCAAAATCTTAAAAAGATGTGCAATGTGAATCGGTTATTAAATCTATGATCTAGGTGACTGAATATACATGTTTCTCTTTGAATCTACAAACATAAGCTTAATTTTGATACAAACTATGGAAAAGATAGAATCTCTTCCATAGTATCCAAATGTAGATTTGATGGTGCTGAGAAGCAATGCTGATCAGTGTCCTGGTCCTTCCTATGAATGGGACTGGAAGTTGTACAGAACTGCAAAGCACTTCTAGTGATACAAGCCATCTACTTTAAATTCCTGCATTAAAATTGCTATTGTTATTACCATTATGGCTTATAATAAGTTAACACTGTGATGTAGAGCCATTGCATTTTTTTACTGCCTTCAATGTTCAAAATTTTAAAATAACTGATTGGTCCTGTTAAGGCAAGTTTTTGTTGATATGATGTAGAAAAATGTAAGCATTTATCATGCTTTCAAGTTTTGTTACCATATCAAAGTTAGTTGGCCTAAGATGTACACCATATGGAATCCAGGGAATGTAAACAAATCCACTTAGTTGCAAGCAACAGAATTGGATTGGTCCTTTTTCTGACCTTGATGTAGGATGTTTGGTCACTCTCCACATATACAATGCACAGTTGCATTCATGCACTGTATCAATTCCCATTTCCCAATGTAAAATTTAATTTGGAATCTTGCTCTCATTGGCTTACATAGATGATTTTTTGCTAGACTTTGCTCCTGCAGTTCTGTACTTGTGTTATCATTATGCTGCACTCAATTCTTATGTCTCATGTCTCTTGTCATAATGCTGGCACTCAAGCACAAAATCACACACTCAGTTTCAATGTTTGCACACATGTATTAGTACAAATATATTGGTATTGATAAATGCTATGATCAAACCAGCAAACGTTCTTAAGTCATCTGGTGATCCACTGCAATGTTGCTTCTCATCCTAAAGAAGGATAAAGGACAAGTTAGTGAACTTGGAACATTTATGGTAACCAACCCTTATTGCAATACTGCTATTATCCAAAATTATCCTAAAAATTGTTGTAACCAATGTTTACCGTAAAATTCCACCGGTTTTTGTTACTTGGGGTACACGTTTTCAGGATGGCTTGGTCTCGTCTGATATGGTCTGATGACCTTTATGCAAAGCTCTCTCATAGCAACTGCCTCCTATGCTGATCCTACTCTGCCCCTGAAACCATAAAGGAGATAACCAACCCTGGCTCCTACTTGCTCCTATGGCGTTTGAAAATGTCCCAAGTGAGCTACGTGATATGAACTGCCCAACCTCACACGCAATGAGCTTTTTTTTGGTCCAAGAGCAAGAACTGTACATAAGCATCAATACTTTAAACTCAAGATGCATAAGATAACTTGGAATTGAAGAACATGTCTTGAGTGAGTGTAATGAAATCCCTTCAATGCTAGATTCAATCTGGCTTTTGATTTTAAGTCATACATGGCACTCTGAGAATGTATCAAGTGTTACAATATCAGGATCTTTGAAACTATCCACACGGAGAACTTTGCAATGGACTAAATGTGGAATCAAATCAAACGATATAAATTGTTAGATTACCTTGCTACGCCTATAGCAGGAGTTCTTTAATTGCCTTCTATAGATGTACTTGTTTTCGCATTTTCCTGGAAGTTAGCTGCAGTTAAGGCAATCATCATTAAGTCAAGATGAAATACATGCAGTAATACGATTGCAACAGATTTATGTGATTATCGCAACTGTAGCTTGTTAAACTGTCATTGCATTAAGATCGATAAGTTTCATTTAAGAAGTTGTCATCACCTCGTTATCAGGCGAATAAATCCTTTGTTGAACAGAACTACAATGTTGCGAAAATACTATCTACCGCTTGCGATCATGAACTAAAAAGGGCATCAACTGAACACTTTAATAGACAGCATCGAAAGTTGCAGCTGTGAAATGACGAAGTACTTTGGAGTAGCTGATTTGAATATATATCCGGTCTTTATTGCAATTTTAGTGACACATGCCTGGGATGGCAGACATTCAAGAATTTCGTCATTGGAGAGATGCATTCGCTCCATGTAGACTTATTCAACCTTTACCAAGAATTAAATATTGGATATTTTTGCCATATTATTGTCCAAATTCAATGCTTGAGAGAGCAGTAAACATTTGCTTCCATCATGTTAAAAGACCTCATCTAGCACTCGCCAGCTGAGTTTCATTATATGGTTGTAAAATGGAGTTTGCAATCAGAAAACTCGCAAAAGAACCAGTTGATTGACTGGCTATTTGTTTGAGCCAATCATCGTCCTCCGCAATTCAGATGAGCCAAGAGCACGCTAGAAAAATTGGAACATTTTAATCTACAATCAGGGCCGCTTTACGTCCATTGGGGCCTCTTGAAATATACCAAAAAAAGTTTGTTCCATCTGCGTAATTGGTGGCATCAGAATATTACTGAAAAGGCCGCAAGATTCAATCATAACTAAAAGAGTTCATATGAGCAAAATAATTTGATAAGATGATAGGTAAAAACTCAAAACAGGCATTAACTTGAACAAATATGCGCATTACGGTACTATCGAAATAAAGCTACCTTTCTTTATGACGTTAGTGCCGTTCATCTTGATTCAACTGCTGGAAGCTTTTGGGTTATGTTATCGGGGTCCAATGCTCTCAAGACATCAAAGTTTACTGCCATTGGGCATAAGGCAACAACAAACTCTTATGACATTTTGGACATTAATTCACTCTTTACCCTTCTCAACATTGAGAAGCTTCCTTGACCTGAGGCAACTCCACAAGATAAAATGAGCAACAGTCTAAGTGCAGTCATTGCATTTGGGAAACTACAGCTACGTCTCCTTTCACGAATTGCTCTGATAGATACTCAGAAATATAAATTTTTGTTTCGCGGGGTTGCTGCCTCTTCAATTTGTTTCTTTCCTTGTGGCATTCGGCTTCGTTATCAACGAGATTCCTTTTTTCATCTAGGAACACTTCTAGAGATTTTCCAAAAAATTTGCAATATTGCCGAATTTCCTTTTCCATTTCATCATCAATATGATTTGGATGGGCATCATGCCAAAACAAACAAATGAATACATTTCATATGGTATCTAACTAGTCAGAGATTGACTCAGCATATCTTGTCTGCACTGTTTGCTCTTCATCTTCAGCTAACTCCTCTTAAGAATCTTTGATTGGAGTATATCCTTTTGCAAGTGCCATGATGGCATCATTCCGAGCAGACGATCTTGTGTCAGACTGTTTTTGACGACAAGTTGGTATTTCACTAACTTTTCTTTCATATAGCCCCATCGGTAAGTTGAAGCAGAAAAACATTATTAAATTCCTTTACGATAGAATCGATTGAAACTGCCTCGCAACAGCATTCAGCAGCAACGGTGCCCACAAGATTCAATGAGTTGCTGGCACAGGGAAAATAGGTTCACAGCCATTGATCTCTTTGATGCTTGCTTGAACGCCAGCATATTTTCCCGACATGTTGGACGCGTTGTCATGTGACTGGCCTCTACAAAGATAAATGTCCAGTGTGAGAGCTTTCAAGCTCTCTAGTATGTCTGAATTTAAGAGCTCACTTTCGTATGATTTGATAAGGGTAAGCCCAATAAATCCTTCTAAAGGTCTTCCATTTTCAATGCATCCTATTATCGAAGTCATCTGATCGCTAAGAGCGGCATCTGGAGACTCTTTTATGTACGCTACTATATTTTCCCATAACACATTTCCTAATATGCTTACAATTTCTTCCATCGTTGCATGATATAGGTATGATGGAACTCTGGATCTTTGATTTCCAAAATGGGCAATATGGTCAGTTAGAAAAGCTTCAAATATTCCAATGAGCTCCATGATTCCAAAGGAATTACCGTTATGTGAGTTTCCTATACTGCGATAATATCTATGTAGAACCAGCCCTCGCTCTCCCTAGAACTTCACCACTTCGATAACCCTTGACAATTTACTCCTCCAATATGCTTCCTCTCTCTGTGTTTGCTTTTAGTGCTGTGTATCTGCAGTATTGAATGCTACCAAAGTGGGCTGATGAACACTTATGGGCCTGAATTAGTTCTGCGTGTTTCCAATCGTCAAATCCATCCTTTAAAAACATCAAAGAATGATCTGTGCTTTCAAGCAGCTTGCAATAAAAGCAAAAACCTTCCCCGTTGATGGCGAATAAGGAAGCCATTCTCTCTTAATTTTCTCCCCATGCGGCATTTTTCTGTAAAGAACGGCTTCACTAAAAATGTCGGGTTTTTATTCGCCTCCCTTCTTTAAACTCCATTGCCAAATGAATGTAAAAGAGATGTCCACAGAGTGTCGAAGATCCTCGGTAACTTCAGTACACTGCCCTGCATTACTAGAGAAAGGGCGGACCAATAAAGTCTCGTTGAAATAATTTTTGAGTTTTCTTCCATTGGTATTCTCACAAGAAGATTCCAATCCAGAGCTATCTGCGTCTACATATGTGGCATTCGTTACTGCTTTAACAGTTGATGTCATTTGGCCTTGCCCCTCAGTTTTCAGTTTGCATATCTCTTCCTGGACGCCATCACCATCTCCTTCAATCTTGAGCTTTGACTCAAAACCAAAAAATTTTAATTTTGGAACGCTTTTAAGAGGTTCGGCTTCACGACTTTTCTGCAACTTTTTTGCTGCACCACTAGGGTAGTACCTGCTGTTGTTCATTCTTAAGATTGGCTAGTCCTCAAGAAATTCGGAATAAATAATTGAGTGGGATAAATAATTGGCCGACGCCCAATCTAGCTTCTAAATGTTCATGAATTGAATCTCTAATCGTTGTCTGGAAGCCGCTACAACTCAATTCAAACGCAAGACCAAATTAACATCACCTAAAGATTTTCGAACTCCGCCATAGCCGGTCCAAAGCCCGGTGGAGAAATGAGGAGGGTTGGGCGTCGGGCTAGCAGCCCGGCCCCTTAAAAATTCAGCCGCTACGAGAACAGCAAATAGAAAATCAACCACAAACTGGCGTGAGAAAGGAGGCGGGGGATTCATTCCTCGAATGACGGTAAAGGAGCACAGCCTAGCTGGGGAACTTCATTGCCAGAAAAGCCGGATTTTCGGTGCCAAAACACAATAAAGTTCGGAGCGAGGAATATCCGAACACTATATCAAAGCGGGAACTTGGCTTAAGTTTTCAGAGACGCAGATAACTACGGACTGGACATTATGGGCATCAGTGAGATGAGATGGACAGGCAGTGCAAAAACTATCAGCGACGGCAGAACAGTGATCTATTCAAGAAAGACGAACTCCATCATGCTGACGTAGGAACGATCCTGAGTAAGGAGGCCGCGCGATGTTTAATTTGATGGGAATCTGTGAACGATAGAATCATAACAGCCAGATTAAAAAGCTGTCATGCGAAGGTAACCATCATTCAAGTGTATACACCAACTGAGGATAGCATTGAAGCTGTTAATGACAGGTTATACGAACAACTGCAAGACACCTTCAACAAAATTCCCAACCATGTCATCAAAGTGCTGATAGGAGATCTGAATGCAAAAGTTGACAGCAACAGGGATGGAATCGAACAAGTGGTTGGACAGCATGGATCAGCACAAAAAACAAATGACAACGGTGAAAGACTACTGTTGTTCTGTGGCATCAACAGCATGGCAGTCTCCAATACCTTTTTTGCACATAAGGACATCCACAAGAAAGCCTGGCGATCACCTGACGGGGAAACAAGCAGCGAGATTGACTGTTTCTGCATCAGTCAAAGTTATAAATCATCAATTAGGGATGTGAGAACATGCAGGGGCGCGGATGTGGGCTCAGACCATCATTTAATGCGAGCATTGATCAGGTTGAAATTGAAAAAATTGAGAAAAGTAAAGAAGGTGCAACCACTTGATATCTCCAAATTGAAAGACCAAAAATTTGTCCAAATGTAAAAGTTACATCTGCATAACAGATTCCAAGTTCTGCGGTGACCTTGAAGACCACTGGATTTGTTTCAAAAAGGCAGTCACTGAAGCGGTGGAGGAGGCTATTGGAAGAAGAAGAGGAACTCATCGCGAAAAATGGATACAGGAGCGAACTTGGAATCTGATCGACGAGAGAAAAAGATCAGTGCTCCAACTTTCGAGATAATGAGAGAAATGCTCAAATATGGGGGAGATACTCACAGAGTTGTTGAATAATTGTTGAAGAAGGCAGGAAGTACCAATTGAATGGCAACAGGGAACGATGGTGGAGCTACCGAAGAAAGGTGACTTGTCAGACTGTAACAATTGGCGTGGAATTACCCTGATTTCTATTCCTGGCAAAATCTTTTGCAGGATACTTATTCAAAGGTTGAAGAACGCAGTTGATGTCAGACTTTGTGAAGAACCGGCAGACTTCAGAGCAGGAAGATCGTGCGTTGAACAAATCTTCACCCTTCGAAACATTTTGAATCAGTGCGTAGAATATCAATATCCACTGGCTACGAACTGTGTGGATTTCAAGAAGGCTTTTGATAGCGTACACCGAGAATCATTGCGGCAAGTGGCGGAGTTGTATGGTATCCCAGCAAGTTTTATCAGCACCTTCAAAAACATCTACAGAAACTCGAGATGCTGTGTGAGAACTGAATCGGGAACAACGGAGTTCTTTGATATCATGACAGGGGACAGACAGGAGTGCATTTTGTCCCCTTGCTATTTCTGCTGGTGGTGGACTTCGTAATGAAAAAGGCTACGAACGTACGTGATATTGGTGTGGAGTGGACGAATGGGAGTAAACTGAGTGACTTAGATTTCGCAGACGACATTGCATTATTTGCAAAAGAGGCGAAAGGACTACAACAACTAACATCGAATATGGAAGTAGAAGGGGGAAAGCTCGGACTGAGGATTAGTAGTGAAAAGACCAACGTTATATACACAGGAGTTGGAAGAAGGACGTTAGTTAACGTGGGAAACGAGCCAGTTGGAGAAGTGACTCAGTTCACATATTCGGGGAGTGTGATAGCTAATAATGGCGATGCTGCAACGGATGTCAAAATCAGAATTGGGAAGGCGGCTGCAGTGTTCAGAAAAATGAACAACATCTGGACATCAACATCCACCATTGTAAATTTGAAGATTCGATTGTACAATGCAATAGTGCTACCAACAGTCTTGTACTCTAGTGAAGCGTGGAAAAGTATGGTTAGCCTTAACAAGAAATTGGATGCTTTCCATCAGAGATGTCTGCGGAAGATATTGAAGATATCGTACAGAGATCACATCACCAACGAGGAAGTGCTCAGAAGGGCGAAGTCCAAGACACTACACGAGACTGCCATCACAAGCCGGATTAAACTGGCGGGCCACATCCTTCGACTACCAGCAGAACGTCATTCGAAAAGGGCGATGACATGGGTTGCTATCCAGTGGTAAACGGAATAGAGGACGACCCAGCTTCACCTAGAGAAGCACCTTTCGGAAGGAATTCCAGATTGGAGGAATCAACTGGAACAGTATTGAAGTAGAAGCTTCTGACAGAGTACGTAAGAGAAAATTTGCTGACCAATGCCCAGCGCTGGGCAGGAGAACTATGTCTAAGTAATTAAGTGAAGATTTTCGAAAGTTTTGCTCGGGGACCCTCGGCCTGGGCTCAGTTGGCCCATTGTGTAAATGCGCCACTGTCTACAAAGAGCAGGGTCTCTCGTTCAAATAAAGACCGATTCCAAACTAAAAAAGGAAATCAATTGTATAAAAATTCTTGCATTGTTCTTTAGAAGCATTCTGGCTGCCAATTTTATTAAACCATGTCACAGTTCCATTCAAAGAATCTTCATTTGATCATAAATTTTAGAATATTAAGGTACATAGTGCTGTCATCAAACTGTAAAACAGAAAACAGATCTATAAAGAGAGGATATGTTTAACGGGATCTCTTGAGAGCTTCCAGTCTTTTTTGTTACAAGCTGTGTTTCGCCTGTCAGTTGCAATAATCACAAGATTAGTGTTTGGTATCTTTGCCAATGAAAAATTCTTCATACAGACATAATCTTTAGTTACACCTGAAAATTAAAATTCCATTTGAGTTCTTGCAAAGAGAATTCCATGAATCAATTTTGCAAGAAGTGCCTCGTATTCACGAGCATTAATTTTTATAGAGGAAGAATGAAAATAACTGAATTTTCGTTGAAAATGAAGAAAATGAAACAGAACCGAGACTAAGTAATACCTTTTCTGATATTCTAGCAAAATAAGCCTCTTTTAGTTTTAGTGACTGGTACAGATACTTCTCAATTCGTTTAAACATCTAAAAGCAATTGTAAGACACTGAGAATCCATGTGCATGGAAGACTGCTCTGATCATTCCACTCACTGCAAACGCGCCAAACGATTTCTACACCTTTGAATAACTCAAAGTTATCCAATCTCGTAGTACTAGGGAAAGTAAAGCTGGAAATAGAACTAATTCCACTGATCAATAGATACGTGAAAACGAGCCCGACCACTTAGTCATCCTGGCATCTTTTAGAACATTTCATTCAACGAGCAGAAAGGAAGAATCCAAAAATAAAGAAAGAGCAGTTTGAACGGGATGAGAGATGATTTCCCAAGCGTTGTTAAGGTAACAGCATTGACTAATGATACCACCTTCAAATGGCAGCTTCGTTTCGTCCAGTTTATAGAACGTCATCTCTTTTACGCAGTTCATATTTTCAGTTGATTCACTCTGTGCTTGAGTGACTTCATTGGAATTGAAAACCAGTGTGGAAATTGTTGTGGAGAATAGCCTACAATGGAATAATCATTTCCATCCACACGCTTATTAGCAAATAAAGTAGAAGAGTAAAATTATGATGATGTGATAAGTCCTTCCTGAATTAGCCTTAATGCTATGAAATAGAATGTCTAGTTGAGATCACAAAGAATTTGTTTTTTTTTCTACAGAAGAGTTGGAAATGGAGACACTGAAGAGGCTAGTAAGATACCTTCCTTGGAAGAGTCATATCTACCGCAAATAACGCATTGAGACCAATATGTTAGGAATGTAACAAACGTGACAACTTTTTATTGATTTACGTATGCCTGTACTTATGATATATAGCTACGTCTTTGGTGTGGGCCAAGAAAACCATGAAAAGCTCGCAGTTTAGCTAACCAGCAATAAAATTGTCTAGGAATGTGAAAGATATCTTATCTTCCCTTATTGTAGATAAATTCTTTCGTGAATTAAACTACATAAAAAGCATCCTTACTGGAAAGATCTTTATGCATGGTTTAGTCGAATTGTTAGGCTAAATAAAAATCTTGACAAAGGATAAATTTTGCCAACTGATTGATAGATAAAAATTGAGCAGCATTTTTCCTTTCGGCAAATATCTGACACAAAATGTGCAAAACATATAGCACTTTTGACAACGGTCTACCCCAATGATGATGATGATGATGATGAAAATGATGATGATGATTATGTTGCTGCTGATTATGATGCTGCTGATTCTGATGATGATGATGATGATGAAAATGATGATGATTATGATGATGAAGATGATAATGAAAACTTCAATGGTGGTGATTATGATGATGATGATGATGATGAAAATGATGATGATTATGATGATGAAGATGATAATGAAAACTTCAATGGTGGTGATTATGATGATGATGATGATGATGAAAATGATGATGATTATGATGATAATTATGATGATGATGACGATAATGAAAACATCAATGATGGTGATTATGATGAGGATGATGATAGTAATGATAACGATGATGAATGGTGATATCAGCTGCAAATCACGAGGCCCGTTCCACTAAGCGAGAATGATTCAGTTCTAGAGATGATTTTGATGCTATAAAAGCAAACCTCAACACAAGGATCTTGTAAAGAAAATGAATATCTGGTAGCTTACGTGAGCATTGCCTGTAGGATGCAACTAATGCATGCAAACATAACCTAAAGGAAGCATACTTGAACTGGTAAGACTTACACAGTAATTAAGCAACAATTACATTTCATCGTAAATTGGTTGCTTATAGCTCTTGATTAAAGCAAGAAGCACTGCTATGTGTATGCTAACTTAAAACTTATTATGTTAAATGCTTGTAAATGTAAAATTAATTAAATTAAAACTAACTTATGTTTAAAAATTGCCTTGTCGCTTATTCTTAGGAGTCTTACAACTGGAGCACCTGTGCAAAGCCTTCTTCCTCTTTTCTTCTGGATTATTTCAGGATGAAGTCAATTCAAGACTGCTTTATGTGATGCCCTCCATAACTGGATTTACTCAATAAGTTCCTTACAATGGAATGGCTGAAGACTTCAAAGCAGGATGCATTGCCTACTTTCACCCCTCCCATTGATCCATGCTCTGCGCCAGCTCAAGACCCCAATAGCTAGTAGCTTCCAGAAAATTGATTGTAGATAATCAGTGCTATCGTCATGAATAATACAATTTGCCTGATTGAGGCATAAATTTTACGTTTTAAGCAACGTATGATATGGTATCATCACGAGGTGTCATGATAGAAAAATGTTAAAGCAATTGCTCGTAGATTCATTGAAATGTGGTTTGACGCTACCATTGAACATAAGTTACTCATTTTTAGAAGATTTACTAGCTTTCTATATCCCCAAGCTAAGGAAATAGCACGTGAGATCACATTTACAGGAAGGACCAGGACATTTCTCGGTACACATAGCTCTCATTATTCAAAAATTGTCTCTCTTATGCCAGACAGAATGCTGAAAAAAGAGTCCCTTTTCAAAGTGATTTAAACTGTTGGTTGCTGTTGCCCTTGATGGGTGCTGATTGGTAATTATTACTCCCTGACCATCTCAAACTAACACCAGCTTGCTATCAATGAGATTTCTTCACATCAAAATCCTTTTAGTAAAGTTAAATGGGCCAAAAGGACAAAATCTTCAGCTGATGAAGAATCTGATCAACTAAACAATTTTTAGTGCTTACAATGGACGTACATTTTTTATTCTACTTGCGCTGCCAGCTGGTTTGAACTCTGGTACGCATCCTGCCTGTTCATCATTCAGTGTATGTCTGAAAAATAATACGAAATGTACTACATGTGCACTAAGATAGCATAAAAGGAATTTAGAATAAGGAAACGTGTTCTTTTAAGCTTTTTTGACGATTTTTTGACAAAAATGGCTGCTTTAGGCACTTTTTGATTGGCAATGGGAGCTTAAGACGAAAAAGCTCTCTATATATTTTGTTTCATTTTAAATTGGCTTGCAATTAGTTATGAAATATGAACTCTGTATCCAAAATCTCCAACCAAAGAGCTTTGTTAGATTACCTTCTCCTCAAATGAAACGGGTTGAGGAGGATCTTTAAGGCGACCTTCTTGAAATTAAAAGCGTTTTGAAAAGTTCTTTCAGTGTTTAATGGAAAATCAGGTAGCTTGATAAGACATTAGCATGATAAAGACTGTTCTATTTTTGACTGTTCTGTATAAAGGCTAATGAATATTCTATGTGGTGGAAAAGATACAGTGAAGTTACCTCTCCCTTAGGTATCATCATCAAGCGTTTAATCAAGCAAGGAATCCAAATGTGCTTCATGGTCAACGCAAAGGATTAAGAGCCACGACGTTTAATTGTTGGCATTGCAACCAGTTTGGTTAAAAATTAAGCACTGGATTTTCATACTTCTCTACTCAATTTATGTACGAGAATATGCAATGAGTTTCTTTCAAGTGATCGCTTAACAAGTAGTTTCGACTTACTTGACATAAATCTTTTCATCAACCAGGCGTCTCATCACTAAACCCTCATGAGCTCCAAAGAAATTGCTATCCTAATTTCAATCAAGGTAGCAATGTTAGTTCTATATGCAATTGCTTCTCTTGGGTAAAGCATACAGCTGCTATATCAGCTTTGCTGTGTGTTGGTCACAATAGAACTGGATATTCTGTTAAATGTTTGTTAACTCTTGGAGCAGGAGGAGTAAAATTTATGGGAACTACATGTGAGAATGTGTCGTTCAAATCTCAATTTTGGTATGATATTCTCCTCAGTAGCACATTTTTCATTCCAGCCTTCGATTCAAAGTGAATGAGCAATTATTGAAAAAGTTTTTGCCGAGTTTCTATTTATTCACATGACTGAGATGCAATTATTACTGTAAAAATATAAATAAAAACTTCAATGTGGGCTATTTCTGGAGCAAAAGAAGCAATAAGGACTGCTTAAGATCATAACGACAGATGCTTGGGTTACGATGCAACTAAGCGACATGTGTATAGGCTGCCACTTGCATTTCTCAGAAACTGACTGGGAAGACTGGAGAAACCTTCTCAACCTATTCAGCTTGCAATAGGATCAAAATTTCTGCTTAGTAAGATTCACTTGATGATGGTAGCAATGCTCATAATAATGAAAATGACAAAAATTATGCTCATGGTTTAAAATCTACCTAGTAATAAAGGTGAGGTACAAACCATGTTTTTGTCATTATTCAACGCAACGATGAACCCATCTGTATCAACGATGTAACATCCACTGCTCTATAAACAATTCAATCGACTATGTATGAAAAAATTATTTCCATTCTATTCATCATCTAGCATGATAGCAACAAGTGCATAATTTTTGTTATTTCTCTCATCATCGTGTAGTTCTCTGTGGAGCAACTATTCTAAACTAGTTGTATTTGCATTGCTCAATTATATACTTTCGTCAAAATGAATGTTTTTAATATCATTGCAAAATCTACTTAGAACTGCCTTAATGCTACAATGTGATTTGAATCAAGTCTAACGTTATGATTTGTCTGCTTAGCTAAAGTTTCATCATAAAAAATTCTAATTCCACCTGATAGACTAATCAATTCATGATAGACTAATTAATTCACACCATTCAATGCTTGATTGATAAGTTGATTTATTACTCATTCATTCACTGACTTATTCATTCACTTGCTTATTCATTTATTCATCCTCCTTATTTTTTGATGAGGAAATATTTCTGAAAATACTAATTGCATACCATGTAGTTGCTGCATTTCAAAGACTATCAAGGAGAAAAATAGCGTTGGTTAAAGAAGCATTAAAGTTTTATTAATATTTGACAGGATAAACTAGTTCATCCGAAAATAAGAATGTCTGGCATATTCTGTTTACTCATGCTATCTGAATTTGATGCATCTTTGAACAAGATCCTATTTTCTTGGAGATTCTTAATTCCGCGATGGTAGGAGATCCTCATCGTAATAACAAAGCAGAAATATGAAATCCAAGTACAACTAGTTTGAAATCAAGCCTTGCTTAATACAAGAGTTGTTAAGTCTTTTTTCAATTCACACATAATATAAATAGAAAGCTCAAAGTATCTCTCCAGATACATTTCAGCTTTGTTAAAAAAATGATTCCATCTTTTTGAATGAGAATTAAATATTTGTAGATGGTTAATCTGATTGTTTACTTAATGGAAAAATTGGCTCTAAGTCGTACCCTTCACTCATTGTTGGGAAACGTAGAGTAGCTAATTACCCGGCCCACATTTTTGTAAGAGAGGATAAAATCATGGTATGAGGGGATCTTGTGGTAATGTGATTTTTGCCATCCACAACAAATTGACTCATTGCTTCTTTTGAAGCAAAGAAGGGGCTGGATCAAGACATTCTAGGTCCATGAAAGTGCTATAATAAAATTTGTATTTATATAGACCTGGTGGGGTTGAGCTGATTGAAGCCACTGACGGACAGTCTTTTGCCACATCGTAAATCCAGTAACTACAAAATATAGCATTTCCTCCTTTCAGGTATCAACGCAACTACTCTATTAAAAAGGAAAGTGAATTAAACAGAAAATTGGCCCCATACTAAATATGAGAATTGGGGGTGCATTGATAGATTGGGTATGGACGCATTAAAATACGTAAAGATCAAATTACTCTAATACTTTTTGCCAATGTTTTCTTTTGTTGCAGTCTGAAAGGATATTTGCCGCTTCTTTCTACCAGCCTTTAATTGGAATTGTAACAGGTCACCTAAAGCAGTCGCGCAGGAAAAAGGAAGGGTTCAAGGATTTTCTAAGCTTTGATAAGCATTCATAAAAATAAGTTTTCTGGACACATCAATGAACCCGCATATAGGGAAGCAAGCTTCAAGCTGTCAGTTAGCCGAGATGGGAAGCTTGTTTGGAACGGACGCCGGGGCAGAGCCAATGAAAAGAACGCTCTTCGAGCAAGGAGGAATACGCTGGTTGTTTTTGTTTATCTGAGGTTTATTCAGAGTTTTACTTCAGAGGTTTACTATAGAAATGTGCCCTGAAAACTTATTTCAATGAATACTTATCAAGTCTTGAATAATACGTGAGCCCTTCTTGTTTCATACGCAACAGCTCCAGCCATCCTGTTGCATTTGTGGTACCAGAAGTGGGGTTCAAACTTTACTTTCTCAGTTTTTGAGAGCTGAATAGAAGTTAACGGGAATAGCCAAGAAGAGTTCAGTAGAAGAGCAACTCGCCCAGCTGACCGTGAAGGCAGAGGAGATGAAGTTAAAGGTGCAGGAACAGGCCACCTCCACCCCTGATAGTACTCATCAGCAGCCAGATGCCGGTGCCAGTCACGCAGCCCTGCCAGCAATATGTGTTAACGCAACAAGGGAAAAGCGGTTTGACAAGTACGATTGAACAATGGACGACCTAGTGCTAGAGGGGTGGATTAGCGATGCAACGTAAGCCGTACAAGGACTCCACGACAGTGATGCTGTAGATATCTTTCTGTATCACTTGGAGGGTGTGGCGAAGGAAGTACACCTCTACTTGGAGAAGGGTCCAACCCCCCGACGGTTAGCATCAGTGGTACGAGAGACCATAGAAGAGGCTGATCGCGATGTGAAGAGGTGAATATTACGAGGTACGGAAGGAACTGAATGTGAGGTTGCTGAGACAGAAAATTGAAGTGAGGATCCCGAAAAGAGTTGGGCATATAGCAAGGATGGGGGAAGATAGACTAGTGAGGAAAGTCACCTTCGGGTAGATGAAGGACTTAAAAGACTGCAAGTTGGAGAGCATCAGATCTAGAGACACACCTTGATACGGGAGAAAGCTTACCAAAAGAGCATGTTTCGAAATAGCGGATATCAAATGGTTGGCGAAGGATGAATTGAGGTGGCTTGCTGAAATGATAAGGAGACGGGAAAGAATAGATCAGTGGGAAGAGGAGAACTGCAAAAGGCGAGACGGAGATAAAGAATCGCAAACGATTGAGAGAAGTCAGTGGGTGAAAGAAGAGCACCAATCACTAGTCTGCAAGGAATGCGGTAAGGAATGTAAATCCAAAGGTGGTCTCACTATTCACCGAAAGTGCATGCATCGACAGGGAACCTTGAGCAAAGAAATGAAGAGAAAATGAAATGCAAATATTGCGAAAAGATGTTCAGACAGGCAGCTAACAGGATAAATCACGAAAGGTGTGCCAAAGGAAACATGAAGGAGATCAGTCGGAGGAAAGAAGCACCAAAGTAGATGGGAGGAACTTGAAGAGTGCAGGCTTGTGCTGAGTGCCACTGACATGGCCAAACATAAGGCCTGGAAATATTAACCTTCCCCATGTGGGATGCCTTTTCAAGGTGATAACCCTGGCACAAGACAAGACAAGACATGACATGACAAGACAAGTGCAGTGAGGCAGGTCATTTCTTCCGGGAGTGTTCCAAGGCACCTCCAGATAGGTGCATCATCGGTAAGTGACCACGAATCAAGGAGAAGCCGGCTCTAATCGGCCGAAATCCATCGCAGTGAGCACAGCGGTGGAGGAAGTGGACAGTGGCCCACACCTTTCAGAGTTAGTTGGTACCTCACCAACTACTACAGCAAAGTTGGCCGGTGTAGAGGTCGAGTGTCTTGTTTACACTAGCTCCATGGTTTTTCTGATATCGGAACAATTCTACAAGCAGAGAATCAACTCCATCTGAGGAAGATTTCATGGCGGAGGGCAGCTGCTGAGTCTTCGAGGTGCTAACGGACTCGAAATCCCATATCTGGTGTATCGGGAACTTGATGTGGAGGTGGAAGGGGTGAATATGCGAAAGTTTGGTGTGCTGGTCCTCAAAGACCCTGCAGCGATTATCCAGCAGAGACGACGACCATCTGGAGTACTAGGGACGAGCATGTCTGCGAGGATTCCAAAGTGGGCGAAGATGAGGGAGCTCAACCGGGTTGCGAGTAGTTATTCAGAGCTTATCAACAAACCCACAAAGCGGAGGCTAGTAAAGGTTGCTGGTAGCAATGCTGTGTGCATTCCAGCAAGGTCAGTGGTAGATCTCAGTATTGCCGGTTCTGTTTGTAGATCTAAAGCTGTGGTGGAACCTCTGAACACTTCTCTACAAGGAGGACTGAAGGTGACGTCTACTCTGGTGGATGCGTCCAAGTCAAGCTTCAAGATTCATGAAGTGAACCATACGCGGAGAGGGATGAGCCTCAAGAAACAACTTTGTCTTGCAAACCTTCAAGCCAGCGGACGTAATAACAGAGAAAAGACTGATAATCTCAGCAGAAAAAAATTAGGTGGTGCCGACATGTGCTCAGGAGGTACACTGTCATGATGCATCACAGGTCTCTGGCAGAGAGACAGTCACAGGACGGAGCAACACCCCAAACGGGGTAGCACTCGATACTTTCCCATGAACAGAAGATGAGAAGGAAAATGCACTGAAAATCTTTAGCGACTGTGAGCACGTGTTCTCTCGAAACGGGGAGGAACTTGGATGTACATGGACTGTGCATCACAGGATCCACACAAAAGGCGATTCACCGGTCAATCAGCGGCACAGAAGGATTCCCCCAAGCCAGTTTGATGAAGTGAAGCAGCATTTACAGGTGCTCCTCGACCGGCGTCCTTTCACCAAGTCAGAGTAACAATGCATCGCCAATCGTGCTCGTTCGCAAGAATTCTAGAAAGCTGAGGATGAGTGGACTACGGCCGTCTAATTGCCAAGACAAGAAGTGCTGCATACCCCATAATAAGGATCGATGAATCACGAGACGCTCTTGGAGGGGCAAGGTACTTTTCTATGACTGATCTTGCTTCAGTATACAATCAAGTTGAGGTCCATACTGATGACCGCCACAAGACCACCTTCACCATCCCTATGGGCCTACATCAGTATGATAAGCTGCCATTTGGTTTGTGAATGCGCCAGCAACATTCCAGAGGCTGATGAAGAGCATCTTCAGGGATGAATTGTTGCAGATCCTGCTTATTTCCTGGATGATGTCATTGTTTTTAGTAGCAGTGTTGCTGACCACCTAAAGAGGCTTGAGCATGTGTTCCATAAGCTGAGGGAGCACAGACTGAAGATTGAGGCAAGTAAGGCTAGTTCTTTCACGGCAAAGTAACCTTCTTGGGACAAGTGGTATCAGCAGACGGTGTAGCGATGGATGAAGCAAAGACAGCAGCAGTGTCAGAGTGGCCAGCCACTGGGAAGTTGAAGGAGCTTAGGTCGTTCCTTGGATTCGCATCATACTACCGGAGGTTCTTGCCAGGTTTCGCACAGACTGCTGCATCACAAGCTGACGGTGGTACTTTCTGATAGAGGAAAGAGGAGGCAAGGGACCATCAGCAGAAATCAGTTGAAGATAGACAGCAGAACGCAATTGAGGAGCTGCGGACACGTCTGACCTGTGCACCAGTGCTGGCTTATCGTGACTACTGGAAAACCTTTGTTGTAGAGACGGACGCTTCAGACAAGGGACTGGGAGCTGCACTATTGCAGAAACACGAGGGAAGCTGAGGATGATCGCTTATGCATGCAGAGGTTTGAGAGGAGCTGAAAAGAATATGAGTAACTACTCATCCATGAAGTTGGAGCTACTTGCACTAAAGTGGGAGGCATCGGATAAGTTCAAGGAGGGCGCATTTTCTGGGATCGGAGTTCGGAGTCTACAGCGACAACAACCCGCAGACGTACTTGCAGACCAAAAGCAAGGTTGTAGTGACTCAAAAAGGTAAAGGCCGTCCAACAGCAATGAACAGCTGAGGTAGCAACCTTCAACTTAAAGGTAAAGTACAGACCGGCAGACACAGCACCAACGCAGACACACAAAGCCGCCTAGAAACCTCAGACCACAGAGTGACGAGCGCAGATGACAAGGAAGAACAGAAGGAATTGGATTAACAAGCTGTGAATGCTGTCGAGGTACTGGCTGCTGCTGCACAGACGACCAGAGTTCCCGAAAAAGTGAGGCTAAAGCTACTGGAAGAAGCATTGCATGTAGTAGGGCTGACCATGGTGATGCCATCTGATCAAGAGACAGAGTAGCTATGTGCTTACGATCTCAACAAAAAGCAAATATAGTGGAACTGCAAAGGAAGGATCCAGCAATAGAGCGTATGAGACAATAAGCAAGGTTGAAAAGGAGGCCTACCGCAGAGGAGAAGGGACGAGAGACCAAGGATGCTCTAGAGCTGATAATGTATTTGGGCAGTATCAACAAAAAGGCTGAAATTCGGGTAAAGAAAAACAATGGCAACAACAGATAAAACCAGCCGTAATAAAGGTAGGACATTGGTCCTAGTGCGAGACAGTACTACCAGGGGTAGAAACAAGATTCAAGATCGTTGGAGTCAACATGTGCATAAAAGCTTGGGAATTGCGGCATGCAAAAGTTGCTTGCTCCCCACTTGATGAGCGCGCATATAGGGAAGCAAGCTTCAAGCTGTCAGTTAGCCGAGATCGAAAGCTTGTTTGGAAGGGACGCTGGGGCAGAGCCAATGAAAAGAACGCTCTACGAGTAAGAAGAAATACGCTTGTTGTTTCTGTCATTTGAGGTTATTCAGAGGTTTACTTTAGAGGTTTATGATAGAAATGTGTCCTGAAAACATATTTTAGTGAATGCTTATTAAGTCTTAAATAATCCTTTAACCCTTCCTGTTTCATAAGCGACAGCCATAGACACACATGCACACACATCCCTATACACCTATGTGTGCGTGGGGGAAAAAAAACTTTTGTATGCCGTAAGTCCTAAGGCACTGTGCCAAAAGTATAGTACTGGGGGTGCAATCTAAGCAGCGTTTACAAAACGACAAAAAGCAAAATGGATTCCCCAAAATTATTCCTAAGCACTTATTATCTTAGTGAGCAAAGGCTGCAAATTTACTTAATATCAGATAACTATAAGAGTTCTACTGGACCCCATTACAAAAAGAGAGACAATATTTTAGCGAAAAGATTGCGGCTGAAAAACAGAAAAGCTAGAATATATTGTATCACCCAGCAGTTTAGAACTGTTTGGAAGCAAATGTCTCCCTGGTGGGAAATGAGGCGCGATCTTTTGCTTATCAGACAAGGATACCTCCTTAATGTAATGAAACTCGTCCAAAAATGAAGAAAAGCTGCTTACCCGTGACCTAATATTCAACATAAGCTGTTTTTACTGTCGATAGTTTTCACCCGATACATTATATGCCATTGTAAATACTAGTGTCTGGTTATTCTGATCATTATACTGGAATAGATAACCAAATTTTAGGCCACGAACCAAAAAAATGCAATTTCAATTATATTTCATATTGAAAACGCTGGATGAGACTGATAAGTGGCAATTCTTGTAAATATCATTGTACCTATGCTTAATTATACATGTGATAATTGTTGAAGTCTTTGCATAACTTACCAGCAGCAATAGCTTTGTCTTTCCCAATAGTGATAGGGGTTACCGCCATTATAGTAGGGTCTATGGAAAATGTAAAAGTTTAGTAAACTTGGTTATCATAAGGTCTGCATAAAGGAAGCATGCATCAACTATGTGATTCAAATTGGGCATTTGATTTGTAGGACCGACCAAATTCTGCACTTGGTGTTTGCTTAGAAGAAATATACTTCCCAGCATATTCTATAAAGAGCTTAACAGATGCAATACGCAGACTTGAAGCCTTTTTAAGGTTATTTTTGTTAAGGTTGATTCCTATTGCCTTCCAATTCAAAATAATTTTCCATATGAATCATGCAGGATTTGAACTCACCACTCTGCGAAATCATTAAACAAAGGTCCAGTGTTTAGAGCAAAGTACACATGTTTGCAAAACTGAGATGCTTTAAGAATGAAATATACTAAAAGGATATTGTTTGTAATTGCTTCATGCCCTAGACCGCCTCGCGAGCAGAAATCCGATGTTCCTTCTACTGGGGTATAATTACACCATCTACCCCATATGAGATACCTTGTTGGATGGCTGGCATGTACCAAACTGGAAATATAGAACCATACAAGCAAGAGAATGAGAATGGAAAGGGTAAATACTTCGATTGAAGAGTTATATCAATTCACACAGTAACATGCTATTAAAATCAAATTTAACAGTTGTTCTTTTTATAATTTTAAAGCTTATTACGTTTTTTCTTGACAGTCTCAGCAAGATATCTGAGGAAGCATCATCAGATAGTAAGGTGGAAGATGCATACCATAGTTTGTTCACAGTTAGCAATAAATTTCTAGGTACTTCTGAGTACTGAGGCACTTTTGCTTCATAAGTAAATCGAAAGATCAGAGTCTTCAGCTCACCTCTTCTTTTTATCTTACATAGAGTTATAAGCTAAGAACAGCTCTCTATAATGTCAGGTGCAGGAGTCACGATATAGGTACACATCGTGAGGAAGGACCAGGTGGACACAGTAAGCATAGCTTCTCTCAGTGTCTTACTATCTATACTCAGATCCTAAGAACAGAGCGTATAAAAGGTCAAAAACGTACCATTCGGCTCAGCAACAGTGAAGAGATACTGAAGCCCTGCCTCTTTGTACAGCGTTGCTGCTCTCAAGTAGAATAATTCGCTTATGCTCTTTTTACCAACACTTCCAAATGTCTTGTTTGCCCTTATAGGGATCAAAAGAAAATAAACAAAAACAATTTAATCATCCCTTAATTGACTGATCTGTTATCGTTTGAATCAATTCACTCATACAAGCTTCCGAAAATTTCAGAGGACTTTTTGAAAGAAAAATTGCAATAACTACATTAAACTGCCACTAGAATACCCTGCAACTTTCTCAATACCAAGTGATGTAGTAATCTTTATTTGTTTTGCCGTCAGCACGATCTACTTTAGGCCATATATGTAGGAAATGGCGGTACGATGGCATTTAATATTTGAACCTTTGTGCTTACTGAAAGGCTTTCTCTATATACCAAGTATTGTACTTAAAAAGAATACCCCATTGTTGCTTATAAACCCAATATTTATTGTAGGAAATAGATCATGACTTCGTCTCTAAAAGAAATTATGCTAGCTTCTTGCTAGAATTGCACAGAAGAACAAAATCATTTTATAACATTTTCTTAGAGATGGTTGCCCCTTATTTACACACCCAGCTGTAAATGAATTCCTTGTATAAAGCTGGGAGCAAAATGAGAGGAGAACAAGAGCTGGTCACCCATCTTCATGATGCCGTGGCTAAGAATGGTACCTTCTAACAAGGTATGCTCATTCTGAGTATGGGACTCGACTCTACTATTTACAAGCAAATGAGTTGATTCATCTAAGGATTTATTTTAAGATCTATTAGAATGCTCCGTTCTGACAGACACAATTGTAAAATATAAAGATTATAACCTATTCCACAATTATTTGTTTATGCTTTTTAGCCCAAGGGTGGCTTACGGTCGATATGAGCCAGTAAGCAGATGGGTCTTCTCCAGTTCTGCTTGCGGTGGACAAGGAAGGCTATTTTTGCTGCAATGGAACAGCATCGCATGCATCGCCTCCGAGAAATGTAGCGTCCAGATTAACCAGACAGTGTTAAGCATACGCTTATTTTGTAATGATCAGTGTTGAGAATTTGGCAACAACATATTCAACCGGTAGCCGGTTCTAATGAAAATTATGCTTTAAACTATTGCATTGACCTTCAAATGTCAAGGTGTCATTTCTTGAAGCAATTACAGTGTTGAAAAGTAGCTATTGAAGATTATTAATCTTACCCGTGAAATTTTGTATTTGTGTAGCCAGAATGGGTGGATATAAACGTGCTCACAACACCATTTCTGAAAAAAATGAATAAGATTGAATTGACTTGATTGTCTCTGGGGAAGAATGTTACAGTTAAGGACAATTTGATTTAATTATTGATCTAGAAAGATTACGTTTATATACAAGTGAGATGTACTGTCTTTCCTGTCAGGTGGGATCGCTACCAAACGAACCTTGGAAACATTACAATAACAAGTACGTCCTTATCTGTGTGGCCTAACTAGCCCAACATGCCAATTTATGTCTCTTTCCTCAAGTCTGGGAAAAACGAATTTTGCTTTATCAGAGAATAGACCTTTTGACACCAATCAAAAACATCATATGAGAATTGATAAAATAAAAGCCAAAAAGTGTTAACGTGCCTAGTTTTAAGGCAGATAAAAAAAATGCCATGTTCGTTTCATGTCTCTGAAATAATTGACTGCATAGGATAAAATCTAAATAAATTTGAAAGGTAGGCACAATATTATCATTAAAAAGGGTTCAAGGAAAACTTACAGTGAACTTCTTGTGTCATTCCATTCGTTTCTAATGATGGGATCAATTTTTAATGCGGATAAAAGCAATTTCTCCGTCAGTTCTTTGTTGCCTAGGCATATCAAAATAATTAGAATAGTGATAGGTGCAACTATGACGTGATGCACTGGTAAATCACAACATATTGGCCTGTGTCCATATTTAAAAAATTTTGTATAAATGCATTCAATAATTTTCATTGATGAAGTCAAAATAAGCCTTTCTCTATCTAATTTCGAATTTTGAATATGTGAAAACAATTTTTCATTTTCCCATTTATTTTAAGTTAGCAGTTGGAGGAGATCATGCAAAGGAAATGAATCAAACTCACAATTGGATGGCACCTCGTTGAAATTCGAGAGATACTCAGCAAGTTCTTGCTTATTCGGATAGAATTTGTAAATTGTTGGATTATTCAGCTGCATCTTTGTTGTTATATTGCAGTATGGCCTATAGCAAGAGCACAGGACATCAAATGTGCATTAAAAAATTGTCCACAGCTTCAGTGGAAAAGCGATTCAATGGAAATTGACTGATGACTATTTGATTAATTGAGCATAAAGATTTTCCCGCATAAATTGCTTTTCATAAAAAAATTAGCAGAAGTTTATTGCAAAATTTCCGTGAAATAGTTTTAGAAAAAGATTGAAAGACAAAGGTCTGGGTATGTGATAATCAATGTTATAGGAAACCGTGTCATGCTCTTGCTTTCCTGAATCTTACAACCTACAATCTTTCAAGTCCAAGATCAATAAACTTGATCTGATCCCTCTCTCCTCTTGGACTTTCGCTTTCCTCTTTCTTCCTTTGTTGAGGCATTGTATAGGCCACCATGGCCTTTCCCCAACATAACTCACTATAAAAAAAAGAAAAAGAAAATATTCAACGGTTCATATGCCACGGGAAATGTTATGCGTTGTACATCGTGAATCGTGCCCTGTTTGAAGTGAGATGTGCAATTTTCCAACCATGCATAGGTTTGGCATGGATTGTGTTATGTGAAATATCATGCATTAATATACGTACGTATACAATGATTCATAGCCATACATTCATAGCAATGCATTCATGGCCATACATAGCCATACATACATTGCCATGCATAGCCATACATTCATAGCCATACATAGCCATACATACATTGCCATGCATAGCCATACATACATAGCCATGCATTCATAGCCATACATTCATAGCCATACATAGCGATACATTCATAGCCATACATAGCCATACATACATTGCCATGCATAGCCATACATACATAGCCATGCATAGCCATACATACATAGCCATACATTCATAGCCATACATTCATAGCCATACATTCATAGCCATACATAGCGATACATTCATAGCCATACATAGCTCTACATACATTGCCATGCATAGCCATACATACATAGCCATACATACATAGCCATACATTCATAGCCATACATTTATAGCCATACATTCATAGCCATACATTCATAGCCATACATAGCCATAAATTCATAGCCATGCATAGCCATACATACATTGCCATACATAGCTATACATACATAGCCGTACTTGTATGCACCTACAAATATATAAATCTATTATTATTCATATATAAGCATGCTAAATGCTTAATAAAAGATATGGTGACATACCATGGTGAGACAGTGATATCATTTGAAAGCGACGAATTTAAACTCCTTACAGCTGTAAAACATTAATTCAAAGATAGCAATAAAGGTCCTTGACAAAATTATATAGCAAAAATTGCTAGTTATAAGGTACTTATTATGATTAACTACGCCAAAGGAAGAAATGCTTTTGAAATCTTCTTTATCAATTCTTTCCCTCGAATGTGCTTTTGAAGTAAAATGTCTCAAGGAAAATTTCAAGTAGTTCACAAAAATGTTATCTTTTTCTATATTGTTTGAGATTGAAACAATTATTATATTGTCTTTGATTCTGAGGGTACAGTCATTTTGACTGTGTGATATTTACAACCTTATTGAATTTTCCAATGGCTAATGACATTTTCTTTCTTCCTAAAAATGGCAGAGGGTACTCGAGAAATTTTCTAGAACAAAGCAATTTACTTGCCTTGTGCGTAATTGATTGAGAAATTGTGCCCCTTGAATATTTGAAATATACCATACTCCTGGATGCCGATGCCAGCACTGCCAAAGGAATTTTTCATAAATTTTCAATAGAAGAAAAATAAATATGTGCAGTAACGGAACGACTTGAAAGGTTCCACTATTTTGAACTTTTGGCTGGAGCAATAACAAGCATTTATTTTGTGAAAGCTTGACCAGTTTTAAGCAACACATACTTTACAAGCAATGTTTTTACATACGTGAAAGGAGATATTGGAATCGGTGTGTAGAAATAGTTCATTTTGGAAAATATCAACCGCTCCTGCAATGAAGAGGATATACAAATAATGCTTAGGACAATCGATCCCAACTATAAAAGAAACTAGCTACAGAAACTGTGATGTTTCCTAGAAGGGCGCTGCACATTTAGGAGGTGGCTTCTCTTTTCTTTCCTCACCGATTTTGATAAAAATTGCAGAAGTTTCATTTGTTGTTGAGTGCCATAGAAAAATTATCTATTTCTTAAACTGCTTGCCTTCAAAAACAGCATCTATAATAACTTTTGATAGCATTATGATTTCAAGGAAGGCTTCCGAAAAAGTAGGGAAGGTATTGTGGCTATCAAGTAAGTGAGTTCTTGCATCAGTAGAAACCAAATGCTTTGAAACTATCTAGAGAGTGCAACAGTGTGGCTCCATAATTTCAGGGATCACCCTGTTAAAACACATTTCATGATTACTCCTTTAGCGTTTCACTTTTGCTTTCCTGCAAAAAGCAATGAAAAGTTTACTAGAAAACTTATCATGCTAAAAAAAATTCAATGCTGACTGGTGCAGATATCCCTATCGCTTTTAAATGAGAATAAAACTGCTAATAACAAACCCTCTTTTCATCCGAAATTGTTTGTATATTATTCGTCAAAAGTTGTCCAGTTTTGCGATCCACCATTTGCCTTACCAACTAGAAAATATTCCCTCAAATGATTTTATAAATTCATTTGTTGCTATCTATGAAAAGGCATGCCCTAACCCTATCCTGAACCCTATGGCTTGTCTTCTTTAAAAGCTGAAATTAATCAATTGGGTATAATATCCTTCTGCTAGCCTTTCTCTTTTGTTCTTTGTGTTGGGATTTTGTCGACTATCGGGGCCTTTCTCCTAGATATCTCAAGCAAAGCTTGAAATGCTCCGGTCATGGACACAGCTTGAGAATGGACACATCAATAAAACGAAAAATCACAACTGTGATTCAATATAAATCAACTAGATCTTCTCAACCAGTAAAAATAATGCTGATCTAGAAAGCTTCTTTGATATGGCCCTGTCTTATAATATCTTCTCATTTGATATTTCTCTTATTGCTGACGTCAGTAAATGGCCACACTGTCTCTGACTATTTTTACAAATGAATAGACATACCAATCAACTCACAAAGTCACTTTGATTCTGAGCATTGAATTCAACTGCAGATAGAAGAGTTGTTGGTGCAAATATATTCTTCTTCTGTAATACAAGAACACTGACCTGTAGGTAATACCCATTTATAAAATTGAGAGAAATCGTGAAGCTTTATTCTGTCAAACATCCTGGACTTTGGCACATAACTTCTTATAACTTTTTCTTTTAATAAAGAAGCTTGCAATGGTGGTTTTCTTGTTCAACAAATGACTATTCATCGCTAAACAAATGGAGCCTGCAAAGTAGTTTTAAGGCAATATTTTCGCAATGGAATAGTGGAAGATATCTATACCAGATGCACTTTGACTTTTATCAGGACAAGCTTTAGCCATAGTCAGACAAATGCTTACTTGTTTCCACTGCAGTCGTCGATGGAAGTGAATAAAACCATTATTATTGATGCTAAAACCATATCCATTCACACCCAGCTTAAAGAAAATGAATGGAAATATTGACAGAAGTTTCAACGCCTTAGTTAATTTGCTGCATGTGCCTTTTACCTATTGATAGTGTAAAGAATTGCATGGTTGTAAACCGACGTCTACCAATAAAATGCTTTTCCATTCCCTCCTCCTTGCATATACAGGGAGGTGTTAGGACACTGAGATTATTTGCTTATCGAGCAGTGTCTTGATGCTTTCTCTCGATTTGGAAACGTCTCGTGATCGCTACCCTTGGTAGTGCAGAGAGCTAAAGACTCTTTTTACGAGTATTTACTTTGACGTAAGGGTCAAAACACTGCTTGTAGGATCTTGGAGGAGATGATTATGATATGGTGTAGTGACTATAGAATTATAAGCACCTGCTTTGGACTAAATTACCTTATGAACAGGAACTGTGTTTTCAAGCTCAACCAATGTGATGTCTTGTGCAGCAACACCAAGGACTCCCATATCCTTTAGATATATATACACATTATATAAAGAAGTTTTTAAAATTGAGAGTTTATCTGGAAGGCAATAGGCTGTTCAAATCCCAACGACGCTGCAAAATTGATTGCTTCAAATATGCAAAACAGCGGTTGGTTCAAAAAATTTAATCAATTAGTCAGAAGCTGTGTCATTTTCCATTCTCGCTATTAGTCCCTTGGTATCATATGAACTGACAATTGTTGCATTTTTCCCAGTCTTTTGCTGGGAGAAAATTTTAGCTTAAAGGCAGCCTCAATATTGTGTAAATTTGATGGAAGCTGAAGCAAAAATGGTGGAAAAAATCTTGTAGGCTAGCCTCTGTACCCATATGCTGCGCTTAAAAGCCACGCTTTAAAACAACGTATGAAATGCTGCAAGATGTTTACAGCTCAAAAGTGAAGATTTTTAAACCATAGGTTAAAAAAGCTACTTTCATTGTGTATACATACCATAGGGGTAGTCTTATTACCCACAACTGGTAAAACAACAGAGAAGATTGGCTGTTGAGTCTATGGGAGACAATAAAAAGCATACCTTTCAGTGTGAGACACGTATTTAGCATTGCTAGTATGAGAAATACTTGGCAATGCACGTGACTACAATTGTGAATGGCTAGTGGAAATGGAGAGTAGAGTTCTAGGAGGAAGGCAACAAAGCACCTAACCTCACGATTATGTGACTGGGGACATGAACGGTCTAAAAAGGTGCTCCCAGTCACTCGTTTTTAGCATGGAACTTGAATTATTTTTAGTCTTTTTTTCAAGAGAGAGGCTTTTGGAGACATTGATAAATAGATAAATGGTCAAAATCGCAATCAACGGCTTGTGAGTCAATTCCAAGATTTACTCGCATGAGAATATCTTTCAGCTCAGCTGTTTTCAAGCAAATAGTGGTAATTCAGGGGGGTGGTAATCTGAGTTATCATGCTTCAATGCCGTTCAATGGAATAAGCAAAGCAGACAAAACTACGTCTACCCTTACCTCCCAATCAATATAAACTGGAACATAAGTCGGTACTCGAGACAAGTTTCTATTTACATGAGCAGTCGGGTATCCTAGTATTCGTACATAATCCTGAAATGAATAAATTTTCACAATGGGTAACATAAATCAAGTAGGAGAGAATCAGGTAATAGCAGGTGACAGTAATAATTTCTGGAAAGTATGGAAGCCATTAGAAGAATGAAAGAAGTTTTACATGTATTTCATTTAAATTTTACAAAAAAAAATATCCCTGAAGACACACCATGCTAATCTAACGGATAGAAAAGCTGACAGATATAAACGGAAACGGGCAATCTGCATATACCAACGAGAGAAGCACTAGCGATAACGTACTATAAATAAGATTAGGTTAACGGGGCTTAAGTAGAGGTTACAAATCTCAGGAGCTATTGATACTATGAATCGAATAAAGCTACTGGATATGCGAAAGGGCGAAATCGGGAAAGATGAAGCTAGAGTGGTTAGGGGCCAGCCTGGAGATGCTAGAGTCGAATGTCAGCGTTGAAAGTTCCTAAAAAGATGGACATCAAGCGAGACACTGGTATGCCTCATGGCGACTGTCTGTCACTCAAAATATTCACTAAGTACCTATCAAAATCCGGGATAATCGTCAATGATTGCAAAGTAGCAATGTGCAGGCACCGAGAAGAAAATGAAAGCAGCCCCATCTGGTGTGTCAAAAATGTGAGCCCAGACAGTTGCAATGGATTCATTTGCAATTTGAGGTTAGAACGAGAAGATACTGGCCTATTGAGTGTTAAAGAGGTGGTTAAGACTAAGCAAACAAAGAGAGGAAGGCCAAGATGTAGTATAGGGATGACCGGGGGAAGGAACTGTGCCTTAAACTCGACCCCAGTAAATCCCTGGGACCTGTTTTTCTACTTTTTTCTTTTCGTGAGTAATATTGAGGAAAGGCCATGGTGGCCTATACAAAGCCTCAAAAATGGAAGAAATATGAGAGCGAGAGGCTAAGAGGAGAGAGGGATCAGATTAAGCATATTAGCCGGAGGTTTGATTTGAGAGACTAATTTCTTCTTAAACACACTAACGGAAGGGGATTGTCTTATTTCGGGATCAAGTTAATTCCATTCACACAAGGAGTCAGAGTAGAAACGGGACTTGCATTTTTCTCTTCTTGCCATTATTTGCCCTACAACGGACGGATAGCGAAAAAAGTAGCTATTTGGATGAAGTGGTGGAAAAGTATCCTTTTGTAATTAGGAGTCAATTTGCTAATAAGTTTTTAGAACTGGGCAAGACGTCTACTCCATCTTCTTCCGCTCAACGCTACCTATCTAAATTCACTGTACAGCATCTCTCGAGATGTTCCTCTCCAAGTTCCTGTCATTGCTAGGGCAGCAGAGCATTGTAGTTATTCAAGCTTTCCCATTATGAGCTTTCCATAGCCATCCGCTCTTTGCGGAACATGATAAATTACGTCGCCGTAGTTTTGCTGGCGTCTTACATACTATTCATACAACTAATTCAGTGTATTTCTAGGGGCTGCTTGCATATGAGGTGAGCAAGAATTTATTTACTTATTTACTCATTCACTTATTTACTTACTTATTTACTTATTTACTTATTTACTTATTTACTTATTTACTTATTTACTTATTTACTTATTTACTTATTTACTTATTTACTTATTTACTTATTTACTTATTTACTTATTTACTTATTTACTTATTTACTTATTTACTTATTTACTTATTTACTTATTCATTTCGCCCATTCATGGATTGCATGGTGATTTGAGATGTCAACAGAGATCACAGAGAATAGGATGGAGCAGAGGGCTGCATAGCTCATACGAAAAAGGAGAAGTGGAAGGATTATTTCAGGAATGTTTGAATTATGGAGTAAAACAGCTTTGATGCTAATAAATGAACGATTGAAGACATGATTTAGAAGTTTCCAATGAATTATTGCAACGCCAACGCCATGGAATTACCTTTAAATAAAACACAATTTAATTTTGTAACAAAGGTAAATATGGAGTTGCAGTCACACTTTGACCATCAGTTGGTACTAATTACCACCGGTAATTTCGCTTCAAATACTTTTTATGATGACTATCACAGTGTGAGTTTTTGTAGCTTACCAAGACAAAATCGTATGCACTGCCAATTGTTTCTAATTTGTAAAATTTTCCTGTAAAGAATTAAAATTTTCCCTCTTATAAAACAGTAAAATCTCCAAGATAACTTTGATAATATGATTTATCGTGGCTTTTCATAAGAAGCCATAACAAATTTGATATCCCATGGCATTGGGGTGAAGTATGGAATGCTGTGATACTCAGTTAATCTGCTAATCGTAAAGAAAAGCCTTTGTCCTTTAACTTCCTGTTCAGAAAAAATTTACGTCCTTGCTTTCTTCAATAGCTAAGCTAAAGCTGGGATGCAAACTATTGAGAAATTACACTGAAATAAGTAATTTTCAGATGTCAAAATAGTGAGAAAATGGAAGTTCTGTTGAAAGTTTTCAGTAGTGATAAGGAATATTAATCGGTTACAGTTTCCTTCTCAGAGAATGGTTTTGAAATATTGTTGCCTTTAAGACGCTTCTCGCTACATTTTACTTACCTAGTGTTTTGCATGATATGTACTTCATGGCTTCCCTTTTCTTGGATCCACGACCAATTTGATAAGAAAAAATTCTCACCTAGAAGTTGAGTACCAGATGAATTAAGAATGTGTACGTATTGGAAAGAATACCCTCGCAACGTTTCATAAATTTATCTAATGAATCTATTTGATAAGGAATGATGCTCTAATAGCAACTGGAAAGTTATCGCTTCAACATAAGTGATAATAATAGTAGTTTTTTTATTGAGTTGTTTTCGGGAAAGGGCCATGATGGCCTATACAAAGCCCTAAAAATTGCAGAAAGAAGAGAGCGAAAGGCTAAGAGTAGAGGGAGATCAGATTATGTTTATTGATCTAATATTTGAAAGATGGCAAGGTATCAGATTCAGAAAAGCAGGAAGAAAGCAAGACGTTCCTTAAGTTGCATGTTTTAGAGATAGACGATGACTTGTGAGTTAAAGTTCATGGGTTAGGCAGCAAAACTTTGAAAAGGTGTGAGTGAGTTGAACTTCTGATGGTTCTGACACACTTCAGAGGAACAGGAAGAATCTCCCTGATCTCCTGAGAGCAATACCCGTCAAAGAATTAAAAAAAGATGGAAGGATCTCCGACTCAACGACGATGGGAACGAGGCTAGAGAGATTTGGTGAGGTGAGGATTGTTGATGAGACGAATGGCTTTGGACTTGACTTTGTCAAGAAGACAGAGACCCCAGACGTGGGAGCAGTACTCAAAAGAATGATGGATTTGGGGCCCACGTATAGTTAAATATTTGATTAAGCCTTATATTGCACTTCTTGCAATGGATTCAACTATACCTCGGTTCCTTTAAATTTCCCAACAATTTTCTTCATATCTTCGAAGTCTTCAATTTCGTCTGATAGAAGAAATATGACTTTGTGACAGCCAGAACTAGTCATCTCACTCTTTTCTGCTTCCTTAATGAACAAAGCATGAAAAATTGAAAATATGTTAAAAAATTTATTGAACTGAAGCCCTTATTTTTTGCATTCCGAGCAAAACAATGCAAATGTGATTTTTTCAAGCATAATTCCTTTTAATCTGACTCTCATTAGAGTATGAGACGAAGTCAACAAATGAGATGATATGATAAAGTCAATAAAGAATAGGCAAGGTTAGGGCGAACACCTGGTGAGAGTTATGCTATTATGCTTCTCAGCACAATAGTGGGCGCAAATCAAATATTTCTCCGTCAAACGAAAGGGAAACATCAGAGAGTGACGTGGAAGCATTCACAAAATTATGCATATGCAAATTGCACAAGATTGCACGGCATGGATGGGGATAATCGATCAGGTCATTGACATGCAGTACGCTCGTTTTTATACGAGAGGATAGGGGATTTTACACGGCGCGTAAGTCAAATTTGCATAAATCGAATTAATTAATCCCATTTAAATTAACTGAAAAGCCAAAGAAGCGTTCCGCGGTTGCGGAAGTTGCCCTCTTGTAATTGTATACTATGTTGTTATTTAACATTTTAAAGCTTCTGTTGTACTCTTCTTGAGTGTTTATAACCTTTTATGATAAAGATCTTACTATATTCTAGGGGGGGAGAGAGATAATTTTTCTCATTTTCAAGTCAATGTTATGAACTGCTCTCGTTGCGTGACGAAGTTAGCGCTATCCCAATTTTGCACGTTTATTGCTTTCACCAGAGATTATATTTATTATTTCTATTAAAGCTTTTGATGCTGTTATGACTTGAGACAGACCCTTGTTTTAAACTTTTAATAATAAAGATAGTTATAATTGCTTTAATGTTTTTTATTTCCCTTTAAACACCAGACTATTTTTAATTTAATGTTTATCGATTGTCTAAATTATCTATCGGTCTGGGTGTAGGCGGAGCTACGCACTTGTTATTGTATTTGTGTACAAGTGCACTCTACGGTAAAGTAGGTTACCGTACAGGTTCTACTTTAGGATACCACCTCTTGCTATGCGTTTATGCGTAGCCTTAACTTATGATCACTCATTTTAGTGTGATCTATTTTAAGAGGGTAAGTTTTTTCTAGCTTTTGGCGGATTGCGTAAATTCGAATTAACGAGTAAATCGATTTTTTCTCCATATTTTATACCCGCGTTGTTTCGAATTCGCGTAATCAAACTCGCGTAAAAAGCGAGCGTACTGTACAGGGAATTTGCGAAATCCACTAAGATGATCAGTATGATGAAGGAAAATTTCCACATTTATATAAAAAATCTAATTAGTCAAAAGTTCAATGGTAGTAGTCTTTTATGAGATAAAACATAGTAGTGATATCCAAGGCCTCTAGCGTACATTGACATATATTACAAAGACAACGGTAAGGAGAGCTTTGAACAAGGTGAAGATTGACAAAGCAGGGGAGAACCATAGATTGTGACAAGGAAAGTGCTTAACAAAGTGGGAGAAGAAGTTGAGAAAAATGTTCACTGGCTCTAGGAATCCAAACTTAGTAGAAGAAAGAAACATAGCTTACACGACACAAAAGTTATGCATATTTGATTACATGTGAAGATATATCTTAATGAGCCCACCACTTTAATGCCTACGACGACTTACAATGAATGTACCTGTAGCAATTGATATGCCTTCTCCAAAGCTTTCATTCCATTTGCATAACCACTTGGATTCGGAAGTGTTCTTATCTTCTCTAAGAGTTGCTAAATAGCAATGCAAAATATCTAATTAAAAGAACAAAATATGATAATCAGTTCCGCACTGAACGATCCCACTTTCTGTGGGCATAAATCTAGGCGAAAATGGCAACTATCCACAATAGTTCATTCAAGAATAGTAAATTTTAATTAACAGATTGCAAAAATCATACTAAATCAAAGTTGCAAATAAATGATTAAACTGATAATAAGATAATTATAAAAGCATTTTAATCAACAATTCATGAGTATGCTGACAAGCTTTGAACACAAGCTAAAAGTTTTCGCTTCTTTGCAAGAGCAAAAGTATTGATGAATAAATGTGGATGCATCATAACTTTGTCGACCATATTCAATCCAACAAGATGCACTGGAATGCAACATCTGAAATTTTATAGCTTGCGTTAAGAAAATTCAAAAATCTACATAATATATCTAAAGGCTAAGAAATCATATTTAATCACATGCAAGTCACAGGTGCAAAATCATATAAGGCAATCGTCAATAATTAAGATACCGTTCTTCATTGTTGACCTTCGTTCAACTCATGAAAGTAATATATTTTGAACATTCTTTATCTCAGTTAGAATCAACTATAAAGAATATCAGAATGATATTTAGAGTCAGGACTTGGTTAGAACCCCTGAAGAGGATGACCATTAACTCTACTTGGCATCATACGACCTCAATGGAAAATAATGCCTTTTTGAAAATCCTTCTTTTTTAAGTTGTCATGAGATTTTATAAAGACAGCGTTTTCATAGATCTTCATTGCAAAGGATATTGGAAATGGCTGAAAAATATTTTCAAAGGAAATGGAAAAATGTAATTAGACTTTTTGATGCATCACCTCTCTGTTTGATTTGCTGGCTTGAACAAGATTTGGATAACAGTCATTCAAGACATCTGCATTCGTGTTGAACTGCGCAATAATCGTTTAGGATGACATGAAACTTCTATTTCAAATACTCAGAATGGATTTTCATCATAAGGCTGCTCGTAAAAGCTACTCCACCGATCAATTTTGCCTACTGTTTATGATCAATAATTGATCCTCCGTCTACCTTTGCATCAATATTGATTCAACATGGTACTTTACATAGCTCTTCATTGTGCGTTTACACTTGCATTACCCACACTTTGTACACAAGAAGAATGAAATAATGCTTTTTTTCATTTCGAGTTTAGAAGTAAGCAAGTATCTATCATCTAATATAACTTCTATATGCGCCTATTTTTTTGCATTGAATAAAGAAATAATTTTCTTAACATCGGACCTTTTCATCAAAAATAATCGTATCAGAGCAGCTTTGCATGCAAATCAATTTCAGATGATGCTTAATTCCTAATTTAGAAATTGTGGTTATATTAGTGCTTAAGTCTGTCTTTTTAGCCAAATCACTCTCCTCTCCTTGCTTTTCTTTGTAACAGATATTAGGCATATCCAAAAATTTTTGGATTTCTTAAACGAAGGTAAAGAGTTATGTGCCGATGAATCAATCTGTATCAATGGATTTGGTTTCCTCAAAACCTTGTCTCTAATGAGCTTCGTTCTAACTCTTATCATCAAATCTTCTCACTTTAACCATAAGATTTTTGTCCAATTGCCAAGCTATAAACATGAGGGTAAAAAAGTGAAAGCTTCTGCATACATAGACAATGTTGAAGAAATCGTTCTCTTGCAGTGATTCTATGATGATGTTTATTGCAGCAATCGCAATGTTAGAATTTGTTCCCACCATGCTTCCACTTCTAGAAGTAGACATTTAATATTGTTTAGCTAAATGACAAGCAATGCACTTATGAACAAACAAACCAGTAAAATTGTGGTATTTTCAAGTCAAATGCTTGTTGAAAGATAGGATACTGAACAATAAGTCGCACTTTTCAAGTATCCCTTTCACAAATCACTCGCAAATATTTTTGAGTTAACTAACTTCATGCATTCATATTCATTTTTGAACTGAAATGTAATTTTTGATCTTCTGCCCTAAGCTCAATTATTCAGAATTTCAGCCATTCTTTTTCTCTGAGTTTCATCCACTATTCAGTCAAAGTGCCTTTTTAATTAAGACTTTTGAATTAATGCAGTACTAACTTTTCAATAATGAGGATGAATTTGAATTACTTACCGATCGAAGAGAATCACAACATCTTTTGGTGATGTGGCGCCTACAGTATACCTGCAGAAAATTTTATTATTGAAGCAAATTTGATTAATTAATAAATGGCCTAGGTAATTGACACTAGCAGCGGTTGGTTAGAATGGAAATACTTTAGATTGAATGCTTGTACGGCATTGGTGACACAATTTCTACCCTTTGCATGCTGCAGTAAATTTCAGGACGCTGCAAAAGCATACTTATCAAATAAAGTCCTGGTTCTTCTTTTCAATGTAACCACACATTGTTATTCCTATGCCTTGCAGTACAGAGCGAATCCCCTTACTGTAAGTGAAAATTGAGCTAGAGGTGGCCTAGAACTGTTACGTACCATCCTCTACGTCTGCAGTCAAATCTGTCCGTTTCTGGGTTACGCCATAAGTGACCTGCAAGAAGAAGACAATGTTTCGCTCAAAATTTGCAGCACTTTTCATTATGCTGGAGAGATTCAGCATGAATTCTGGGTCTATTTTTGCTATTTCTATCACTGGAAAACTGGAGACGTTTTCTTATACTTTTGTCTTGGCTGCAGATCCTTAACTGGATTATCCCCAACTGAAAAAATTTATGTTGCAAGGCAGTATTGAATATTTCATGTTAATATGTTGAGCATGAATAAAAATGGTCAATCGGAGTGGCTAATTTTGGTATCAAGTGAACAGCAAGGAAGACTATCCCCTTTTTTGTGCTGGAATAGGAAATGCAAGTCAACATTGACCAAAGTCTCATCAAGGGCAATCGAAACTTTAATCTACGAACATCTATATGTTGAGCATTAATATTCAAGCTTAACTGCGATTTGAACAATACGTTGCACTTTGAAGCCACTTGAATGGCCAGCAAAGGGCCCAAGTAATTTTAGCATGGCACAAATCAATGTTCCGAAAATCAAGGCTGTGCAGCAGTTATGAAAAAACCTATATCTATTGGCAAATTTCATTTTGCCGTGAGAAGAGCTGAGTTGCAAATGTAAATTGAAGCAGCGCACCTGGATACATGCTTAAGACTCCATGCTGTGAGCCTATATATTGCCATAGAAGAGTTGATTGCTTTTCATAATTCTTTCTGTATAATGGGTCTAGCTTTTGCCTCTCCTTTATCACATTTAATACCTCGTATCCTAAAGCAGACGGAAAACAAGATGTTGGGCTCAAATGAGATGCATGCACATAAGTGCTGTGGTGTTAATAAAAAGAAATGTTTCAACATTTAGGAAAAAATTCACAGCAAGAAAGGTTTTAAGTTAAAAATCACTTGGCCCTGATCATTTGAGCAATACTTAGTAGTATCAACTAGAATCCTTAAAGACACGGAGATAGGAGGCTAAGGGAAACATTTTAGATTCACCGAGCTATTGATCAATTGAAGTTGAACTTTTTACAAGCAGTTACTAAAATTTTCCCAAATCGTTCTAGAAAAAATTATTGTGCCTCCATACTTTTTCTCATTAAAACCGAGTGCATTTTGCCGGCCATTTCCTTTTTAGATTGGACAGGCGCACCTGTCTCCTTTTGTCTTTATTTGCAAGCATCACAGTTGCCTCTTGTCCATGTTTACAATATTGCTAGTAGTAGTGCTCTAGCTGGCATGAGGTAACTTACACATTCCAGTTGAAAACAGCTATGTATTTCTTTTGCAAGGTAAATAGTACAGGATATATAAACAGGGAAGTATCAAGATCAAGAATTAATCTTTATGCCAGCGGTCTTTTCAATGGTGCTAGCTCACTTCAAATACTAAGTTATCACCCTCGTCAAGCACTTCTTTAAAGCAAATTTGTTAACACTTTCCAACCTCCTTCCCTATTGGTTTGCAGTAAGCATGAACAAAAAAGAGCTTGGCTATTATCACAAGACTAAAAGGTAGTACTTCCTATGTTAGGTTGTGATAGACTTATGTTCGCCTCCCGCCTCACAATGCCTAGCTCATCATAGTATCTCTCGTAAAAAATGCTCTGGATGACGCTCGCTTCAAGCATGGTGCTCTGTTGGGTCTCACTTGTATGGATGCAGAACAGCATCACTATGATATCTTTTCATTCACATTCTTTTTGTATTTGTGATGGAAAAGAGCTTGGTAATGCCTTCTGATAGCTCTTTGGCATTGTACTAAAAGATTGAGTCTAAAAGAATTGTTGTTACGTTAAATGCTGTCAGACAGACTCCAAGCTAAGGAAAAGTAGCTGGAAAATATTTGACTTACTGAATTGGTACACGTTAGTAGGAATGACATGCCCGCTCATTGTTGTGTTTACAGGTTTCTCCGAGAAGAATTTTTTGTCTCTTCGAAGAATAGGTCGTCCAGAGTAATTGTAATCTTTCATATCGAAGAACTGAAACTAAATTCAATAAACAGATGGATAACATTTCAATCATAGAATAGTATCAGAATACTGGTTGACTCAGCAATGTTTGAGGACTCTTACCAACCGCTGGATTTACCCCCCGTTGATTTTCCTAACACTTGAAGATCAGTATCATAACATGACCTCACCCAGTTGTTATGAGTATTGTCTAGTTGTACTTTAAAGTTAGTTAGGGTGGTTCGTGTTGTAATGATCACGCGATATAGTTTTGGAGCAAAAGAAAAGTGTTCTTCTTTCTGTTGCTTGATTATCTGCGGAGATATATGCCACAAATTTGGTGACAACGACGTGACAGATTAGAAATTTAATGATTGAATTCCTGTGTAGAGATGCTAAATATTTTAAAGTCAATATTCGAGGACTAAAATCCTGATTTTGTTGGAAATTGTTAGAAATCCGCATTCGTTGTAACAATTTTCATGTTGTTTCTCTGAAGAAACGTTTACAATTGAAACCAAGAAAATCGAAATGTCATTGTCAAGTGAAGTAGAGGGACTTCAGTCTAAACAAGTGACACTTATTGTGCCCCTTGGCAAGGATGAATTGTACGAGCTTTGTGTTCATTTTGATATTCCCGAGGCCGATTTTGACAGCAAAACGCGATTAGGATTGATAACAACTCTAATCTCAAAATCCGAACAACTGGTCTCGGATTTGAAAGAGGAAGAGAGAGAGCCCTTTCTACTAGATTGTCTAAGGATTGTTTCAAAAATGGGAGAAGCAAATGGTGAAGAACAAATGCAAATTAAAGAATTGGAAGCCAATATTGCTTCACTGAAGGAACAACAAGTGAGAGAATTAGAAGCCGCCAAGGAGAGGCTCAAGGCAGCAAGAAGTGAGACGTGGGCTAGGCTGGATGGCTCTAATATTGCGAATTTAAAGTCGATTTTGAGGCGCGATCTTCAATTCGCTGGAGTCTTAGAGCCTCAGGGGCAGAAGGATAGCTTGTCCCTCATGAGTTTGAATAGGCAAATTGAAGAAGGGTTGAATAAGGGCTACGAGGAGAAAGAAGTTATAGACGGGATTATTAGGTGTATTCCATCACACCTTCCGTTGAAAGATTACATTGAAGCCATGAGAGAATCAGGGCTGGAAACAATAAATAATATTTTGCGTGCCCATTTTCAAGAGAAAAACTCAAGTGAACTTTGAACAAGTCTCACTGGTCTGGTTCAAAGTACAAGTGAAGAGCTACAGAATTTTCTCCTGCGTGCAATGAATCTCAGAGAAAAGGTAATCTTTGCCTCGAAAGTAGGTAATGCAAAAGTTAGGTATGAGCCTGTACAGTGCCAGTCAATGTTTCTACATGCCGTAGAAACAGGATTAATAAGCAACATAAGAAGACGGAGAGGAAATCATTTGGTTTTTTGAGTTTTGGTGCTTCCATATCTTCATATCTTGTAAGATCTTAAGCCAAAAGCGCTTGCTCAATTTTTACCACAGTCCTCGCACGTAGAAGTCCTTGGTGAGATTTAGTCCGTCACGGCGTGGGCTCGGTCGCGTGTCTCATTTTCATGGGTAACTTTAGCTCCAGCTCTGATTTTTTGGCGCCAAATTTGATCGTTTCCCAGTTCTCCGACGCTATATTTGTGGACTGAAAACTCCTTTTCAGAGCGTCCTTTTCTAATTTAAGCCTTAAAAAATGCGGCTTCGGGTCAGCAGAAAGTATGGAGCAAGTCATTTCTGCAAGCAAATTATTTTGCATAAACTGACGAGATCCTTTCATGATTTAGACTGCCATCAAAAATTTTTTAATTTGATGTTGAATCTTCTTTGCATGCCTATCAAATATGAATAAAAGCCACTAATACTAGAGTAAGGCATAGAGAAATGTTCTTTCATTACAAATATGTAACTGGACATTTTGCAAGATCAAATGGTAATATGATATACCCTGCCTCAATATGACAATGGAAGAAGGGCATCTGCCATATTCAAAATTTTGTTCGAAATCCAGTAAAAAAATTCATGCATTTTGCAATTTGTTTATTGTGGATTCAAATCTTGTTTCCTTGGCATTATCAAAAGAAAGTAAGGGGAAAAGTTTGATAATCAAAATCAGCATCAAAGCCAATCAGAAGCTCAAAAGAAATCTATGTTCTGAAGAAGGAGAGCTAACAGTCAAGTTTGATGCCTTGCGACGAGTAAAGGAGATTGCAAAATCAAAAGAGAATCCAAAGTTACGTTTCATCAGCATCATCGTCGGGCGTGCCCAAATCCATGGAGTGCATGTGCAACCAGTCCCGATTTTTCATCACCGCTTTGAGGTCTGAGGAGTTCAATCCCGTGTCCTTGTTGAGTACTGATTTGAAATCGAGCCAAGGTCCTCCCTGGTTCCTTTAACCAATGGTTCCACATTACCACGCCCGAAGCTACTTCGTTGCTTCGCCAGCACTGGCCAGCTAACTTGAGTCTATGGTACCGGATAAGTTCCCAAGCTTTTCTGAAATTTCCGAGCAGTTATACGTTGGATATATGCTGTCTGCAGGATGTTTAGGATTTTTCAAAGAAGTTGAGTGTAGGTACTGGCAATCTAGTCGTTCATTTTTGCAGTTGCTTTCCATATTTCTGAGCAGTACAGGAAGACACTTTCGACTGTAGCTCTGAGGAAAATGATATTAAGCATACGTGCAAGGTGGGACTTCCCGATGTTCTCGAGTTTCCAAGTTGCTGACCAAGCTTTTTTTCTCTTTTTTAAATGAGTTGTGCTGCGTAAGTCCATGGTGGCCTATACAAAGCCCCAACAAGGAAGAAAGAAGAATTCGAACAGCTAAGAGGAAAGAGAGATAAGATCAAGTTTATTGATCTTAGATTTGAAAGATGGCAAGTTGTCAGATTCAGGAAAGCAAGAGGAAGGCGAGACGTTCCATAAGTTGCATGTTCTAGGGATGCATAATGATTTGTGACATAGAGTTCGTGAAGAGGCAGTGAAACTTGGAAAGGGCGTAAATGAGTTAAGCTTCTGGTGGTTCTGACATACCTCATAGGAACAGGAACAATCTCCCTGATCTGAGAGCAATCGCCCGTCAAAGTATCTATAAAAGATGGAAATATCTCCGACTAAACGACGACGGGAATGCTGTTGGAGTGATTTGTTGAGGTTGGGATTGTCGATGAGACGAATGGCTTTGGACTGATCTTTGTCAAGAAGGCAGCAAGCAGATTTTAGAGCGCCACCCCATACGTGGGAGCAGTTCTCTAAAGAAGGACGGATTTGGGACTTGATATAGTTAGAGTATGGGCTTGCCTAACGGTGAGCACTTTTCGTATGCGGCATCGATCACCCCCGCTGATGGACAGGGTGGCTAGCGTGATTGGGCCGTGAGTGACCAGTCAATTATTGCACATGCCTCCTAGAAGTCGCGAGTCTGCTGTGACAGGCGCTCCGGGATAGGCTTGTCCTGACCGAACCGACAGTGCAGTGGGCGTCTGTATAGGGGCATAGAACATCGTGAAGGAAAACACCCGGCCATGAGCGCCGCTAGAAATCTGCAGTGCATTCATCTCCCTGCGTTCCGGCCTGCCAGCCACTGGAATTGCAGATGGATACGTCAAGTTGGGTTCACCCATGGACAAGCTTTTCCGTCACTCCACCCAGGCGTTGAATTTTGGTTGGTACTGCAGGAGTCACCACCCGTACAGCTGTGTGAACATGCTGGAAAACAGGTGGGCGATGGCAGTTACCAGTTATAAGATCAGCACTGTTGCCGTCAAGCTGATCGCCAGGGGTCATCGTTGACGGTGGGAGAAGCCATCGTGCTTCAATGAGCGGTTGCCGCCCACCTCAAGCAAGGCAGCTCCTGGTCAGTTAGGTTCCGCTCTGGCACAGCTAGTGGGTGCTAGGGTGAGCAACCATTACACAGCCGTTAAACTGTTCACCTACCTCAAGCAAACCTCAATTACTTCAACATTTATGTATTGGATCTTGGAACGTGCGTACGATGTTACCACAGGGGCTGTTACGAAAGTCAGCTGTTATAGGGTCCGAGCTTGGAAGGTTGTCAATTGATATTGCCACTCTGTCAGAGGTGAGCCTGGCTGACAGCGGAACAATCAGAGAACCAGATTACACTTCGCTGGAGTGGCAGACCAGAGGGCGAGTGTCGGACAAGCGGCGTCACTATCGTGCTTCGCAATAGTCTCATAAAAACCGTCTCATCTACGCGATGTGTCAACGACCGCATTATATATGTGGTTATGTCTAACGTAGCTCTCGTCAGCGTCTACGCTCTTACAATTGACGCACCAGCCCCTGAAAAGGATATCTTCTACAATCAGCTGTACGATGTTTTGCACAACTTCCAGAACGACACATTTGCTGTCCTGCTGGGCGATTTCAACGCTAGAATCGGCAGTGAAAGTGGGCCCTTGAAAATGACAATGGGCTTAACGGTGTTGACAGAATGAATGCAAATGGTCAACGACTACTTGAGCTGGCAGCAACTTGCGGATATGGGGCCACAAGTACATGTTTTCAGGCGAGTGAGAAGCGCAAAGTCACGTGGCAGAATTCTCGGTCCAAGAGATGGCACCAGCTTCATCATATTCTCGTCCGGCGGAGAGACCTCAAAAATGCTCTAAACACAAGAACAATGCAAATTGCCGATTACGATAGTGATCACTCCCTAGTTGTAGGCAGAATTCATCTACCAGCCAGGCGACACTTCACGCGGTTTGCCTCGCGTGGCCCATCCCGTATCAATTTCACCAAATGTGCAAACCTGAAATGCATCGCAGAATTCAAGAAACTACTGCTGGAAACTGCACCGCAAGTTGACGTCAACAATACGGTTGACAACAAATGGAACATCCTGAAGAAATCGATTAAAGATGCATCCCTCTCTGCCTTTGGACGCCTCGATCGGAAGCAGCCGAACTGGTTTGCAGAATTCGTGCAGGAACTTCGACCGCTGGTAGAACACAAGCGGCACGCACGGTTAGAGTACAGCGCGCGGCTAACACGTGCGCGGCTCAACGAACTACCCGAGGCCAAGCGTGCATTACAACGGGAAGCCCGAAACAAGTACAAGAAGTACGTCACAGATCTCAGCTGCAAGATTCAGATTGCTTCCAACATCGACGACATACGCGCAATGTATGAAGGCATAAAAAGGGTCATCGGTCCTCAGCCCAAGAAATGTGCTCCAATTGCCGCCAAGGATGGTACAGCGCTGACCTCCAAGGACGAGCAGCTAGGCAGATTGATCGAGCATTTGAGTGAGCTGTACGGCCACACGCCTGTTTTTGATAACGTCTTCCAATCCCTGCCTGCTTTTGAAACAAAAGACGAGATTGCTGCTGAGCCGACTCTGGGTGACGTGAAGTGTGCAATAGCTGCTCTCCGTGGCGGAAAGTCACCAGGCGAAGATGAGATCCCTAGTGAAATCCTGAAGGCTGGTGGTGAAGTACTGGTCAGTCAACTCGCTGACTACTCACTGAGTGCTGGCGCTCAGAAACAATCCCAGATGAAATGCGTAATGCTCTTCTCGTCACTCTCTATAAGGACAAAAGGGTCTCGATCAGATTGCAACAACTATCGTGCAATTGCTCTACTCAGCGTAGTCGGCAAAGTGTTCGCGCGTGTGCTGCTATCCAGGCTGAAAGTGCTCGCAGAAGATGTGTACCCTGAAAGTCAATGCGGATTACAAGCCAATCGATCAACAAGCGATGTGATCTTTAGTCTTCGTCTACTAAAGGAAAAATGTGCGCAGAAGAACCTCCCCCTGCACATCGCCTTCGTGGACCTTCCAAGGCTTTTGACACTGTGAATAGACAGGCACCGATGGACATGCTATTATACACTGGTGCACCGGCGAAGCTGGAATATCAATTTGCAGTCTGCATGAAGGTACAAAAGGCAAGGTGAAGTTTCCAGTTCATCACCATTTAGAGGGACAGGTGGAAACTATTTGCAGAAAATTGGCAGTAGACCGGGCTTTTCGAAAGCCATACTAGTGATCAAAGAGAAGATTGTTTGTTCATGGAAGGTAAGAAGCTCCTCTGTGATGATAGTGTTCATTGTTTTAGATATGGGTGAAATGATTGGAATTGGACGATAGTTGAATGGATTGGAAATTTCACCTGTTTTTGGAATAGTGATGATAGTAATTGATTTGGCAAAATGATTGAAAAGAAGTTTGTGATTGTTTGAGTGAGGAGATCAGGGAATAAGGAAGCAAAAAAGCTCATGACATGGGCAAGTTAGATTAAGAGAATTAATGGTGCTGTTATCGGGATTGAAAGATTTGATTTTTGTTCCAGAGAGTAAGAGGGCAGGCGTTGCCAACCTGTCAGAGGCGAAGAGCCACAATTTTTCATGTGCTGCTGCAAAGAGCCACATGAGACACGTGGGCACACATGCACAAAAATCATCTGTGTATTTCTTATTAGCTTAATCTTTAATCATTTGATTATTATGCTGTAAATTGAATTTAAGTCCCCTGGTAAACTAGCATTCACTGAAGAGTCACCACAGAATTACTTGTGATGGCGGAGTTCAGCACTTTTTTGGAAATTCCTGGTCATTATTGCATTATAAATATTGAGAAGCAATTATTGTTTAAATTTTTTGAAAATGATTGTTGATGCCGGCCTTTAAGAGCTGCAAACAACCTAGCGAAGAGCCAGATGCGGCTTGTGAGCCTCGGGTTGGCCACCCTTGGCATAGGGGCTTATGGATTGGAGATGATGGTGTACTGAGTTGATGTTGGAAGATAGTCCACGGAGGTTGCAGAAGGGGAAGGAGAAGAGTTTAAGTGCCACATTAGTTACTGCAGTTAAAATATTTAGTATGGTATGGTTGGGACAGTCAAAATGACAGTGACAGTGGTAATCTGAAAGCCCTTGAGAGTTCCCTTAGATATCATGTGGCCTCAGACCCCCCCCCCCTCGAGATGGGAGCTAAGAGTGGCTCCAGTTGCGAACTGGCATAGCAGGCAGCCCAGGATCATACACCAACTGATGAGGCTGCCTCCCAATGTGCTGCCAATGGGTTTGGGCCTCTGTACTATCTGGCGGCGGGGCCTGCAGTGCACCCTTTCCAACGGTATCCTCAGGTATAGCCAGGGAGCAGACTGGCAAATCAGTCTCCCGCAGTCCCTGTTCACATTTATAAGCCAACCACAAGCGCCGGTGTCTCTACCCTAGAGCTGAAAATGACATTGTCACTAAAGGCACAAGAAGGTAGAGTGGTGGTACTGCCCCAGACGACGAGCAATACTCATCTACCACCAAGTTGCGCCTTTCCTGACTTTGAGATCTTCCACTAAATCATCTAACCAGGAGCAGAGATAGTTGAAGTTATTGACACGCTTGATGGTTTTTTTGTTTGCTGTCAGTTGGCTGTTTTCTTCAGGGTTGTTGTAAGACATATATCCCGTCTTCTCTTCGTTGATGCTTAGACCCACGTTCTTTGCAGCTTCCACAACTAATGTAAAGAGTCTTTGAGCATTTTCAATGGTGTTGGAAAAAAGTGCAATGCATTCTGTGAAGTCAGTTAGATGGATAGCAGGATTTCGTCCGCTTTGTCTTTCTCTCAGTTCGAATCCGAGGTTTTCATTTCCTTTGTGGCAGTGCTCAGTAGTCAACCATGATGATGAACAGGTACAGGGCTAGCGTGCCCCCCTGAAGGACTCCAGCTTTGATGCCAAAGAAGTTTGTATTCCATCTTCCGTCTTCGGTGACTACTTGTGCCATGGTGTCAATGTAGGCCACTTTGATGGCTGTGATGATGCGTTCTGGGCCGGCGTAAGCCGCCAGGATTTGACATAGTTTCTCTCTGCTTATCGAATGAAAGGCTTTTCGAAAGTCGATAAAGTCAAAGACAGCTTGTGCTTTGTTCATCGGAACTTCGTCAATGATTCTTCTTAGGGACAGCGTTTGTCCGATTGTCGATCTTTCCTTCTCTAAAGCCATTTTGGTTTGTTCCAATGATCGAAATGTGATCTGACTCGATTGAGTAACATTCTGCTGTAGACTTTCACTGCATTTGGGATCAGGCTGATTCTTCTGTAGCTCTGTCTGTTGCTGAGGTCACCTTTCTTCGGAATTGGTATGAAAAAAGTTACGTTTAACCAAGCCTAAGAAGATCAAGTTAGGGTTCATATTTTCAAGTCTAAGTTCAAATTCCATTAAATTTATCCCTTTCCTTTTTCTGATTTTTAAGTATGATTTATCTTGACTTCCAAAATTTTGCTTTTCTACTTTATGTGCCCATAACTCTTTTCCTTGCATAGATGATAAGGGAAATGGCAGCTATTCTAGCCAAATATATAATCCTGAGTAGCAGTGGAATAAAAAAATACTTCATGCAATACAGAATGAGAGTTGAAAACATCTTTACTGGTTTTATATTTTCATCGGGTTTTGGATTGACATATTCCTCAGCTTTCTTTTGTACATTCTGCAATGCAAGAGGAGTTTTTCTTATTTGATAGGCATACATATTCTATTTGTTTACTCAAGTCTAGCTATAATCTTGCTATTGACTTTGACTTATTGATGCCTTCTAAGCTAATAGACGGCAATTGTACGAGACTTAGCTCCACAACAGCTTTCATTAGCTGCCTTAGTATGTGTGGAGCTTTAATCTAACTTAAATTTTTAAAGATGGCTGATACCTGCAGCACACAAATACAGTGTTTACGGCAGCAAATGATTGCTCTGTCGACAGCTTTGCTACAATTATTGGCTAAATCTTTAATCTCGTGCATGCTCGGGCAAAGCGAGTTCAAACATGCAATATGATTTCAACATGTCTTCCATTAGTTTATCAGTCCATTAAACTTGTTTCCATTATCCAAACTACATTTTCTGCTTCGTTACTTATATTTTTGCCATGATTTTAGGAGCAGCATGCACGCTCATGATATCAAAGCTTCAACATTATCATGCCATGACGGACGCGCCAACCCGTCTCTAGCCCGGACTAGTCATTATATGAGAGAGCCAGCTCACCTCGAGCGCGTTGAAACTGTTTTATGAAAGTGGGCTAGCTCGGCAATTCATTTTCAACCCGCCTTCAGCTCACTTCATATAATCGCAATGGGTGTTTATGAAGGATTTGACCGAAGCATCAGGACAGCTCGCTGGGCCGTAAACGAGCTACAAACGGGTTGGCTCGCCCCTGCACAATCAGGCCCTAATTCCTTCAACATGACTTTGTCGACATAAGCGTAATCCTTGATAAATGCCCTTCAAAAGCTATGGAGCTCTTTTTAGACACCTTATCACCACAATTTTTGTACGCGAATCAAACTATGTTATTCTAAAGAGCAAGTCTTTCATGTTAAAAGGCTTGTTACAATTGAAAATTTTGAAAGTAAGACAAGTAAAATATTAGACAGGTGAAAACAGATTTTCTAAAAAGTCCTTCTCTTCCGTTGATTAGTTATTTTACAAACAAACGAAGAAGCAAACAACTATTTGAAGCAATTTAGCCAATGAGAATTGTCTTTCAATTCAGCCCATCTGTTTGATATTTTTTTAGGCAAAAGTGATGATCTTATCGCTTCCGTCAGCACCTGCTTCATATGCAGGGACTATTGGAATGAGCCATATGGTGGCGTATGTGAGCAAGAATGAATAATGATGAATTCATTAGACCAGCTACCCACCCTTAGTGTACATTAGAAGGACCAACATTTCACAATCAAGAAATTTTGCTCGAAGCACCAAAGATGGGCAATCAAATACTTTAATCATGAATGGAAAACAAAGTTTCAAGATTGACGGGAACTCCCATTGCATATCAACCAAAACTCTGCAAGCCACAAGCAGAGTTATCTGGAGCCAGCCCTAAGACCAGGCAAATTTGGGAGGGGGGCTAGTGGAACTTTACATTTCAAGAAGTTTGGATGAGTTGGTAGGCTGTAAAAAGAGTCCCTCTTCAGACTAGAAAATGTCATTTTGACAGGCCTACAGATGTGCATCATACAGAGATATTTGTAATCGTCATTATCATTCGCACAGAGGCATTACACAGTAATAATGCCGTAGTAATTATGTAATATAGACACTAGACCGACTTGAGTTTTTTGCATCGCAGCTTGACATAGTTATCAATATCATCCTGCGTTTCATATACGGAATGACTATCTCCATCGCTGATTCTACATTTTTGGAATAGAAGAAGGAAATGACTTGACATTTTTAAAAAGTATAAAGACCAAGTGTTTTTATCTTCATCTTCAATTAAGGCAGTGAAAAAGAGGCTGTGAAACTGATTTGGCAGTAATCGTTGTGTACTTATTGAAAATTTTTGACTTAAGGCAGATTTCTGTGTTCAAAAATTAGCATCTTACCAGTAGCACTGCGTTTTTTGACTCAACTTGTTCTTCTAACATTTTTGCAAACTCCTTAACAAGATTTTTTCCATTCACCTTTACAACTTGGAGGAAATTTTCTTTCAGTAAGTCTATAAATTCCTAATTGAAAAAGTAAATACTCAAAGTGAATTCAATAGCAAAAAATGCAGATTCAAGATACGATTCTTAAATATGTAAGGGATAAACACGCGTAAGGAAAATAGCTCACAATAGTGGAAGTGTGGCGTACTAGATGCAAAATATTCTTAAGCAAAACAGTATCTTACTGAAGGACAGGGGCAACTATGCGGTACGAAATGGCGTCAAGCAACTTTGCAGCTGAACGACGAGGTGTCACCTTGCAACTACAATTGAACCATTCAAGCTTTCATTCAATTGATTGTATTGCGGCGAAAGCTTAACCCCTGACACGAATACAAACTTAGGCTCCGTCTGGCGGATATTTTCGAAAAAGCTATTATTTTTATCCATTTTCAATAAAATCTGCGTCCACACCATGAGCGTTTTCAAAAATTTCCCCGTCCGCACGGAAACACGAAACCATTTGAAAACGCTTGGAATTCGACTATGAGCATGCGTAGACTACTTGGTAGTAATCGTAAGAAGACAGTCATCGCTGTACATATGTAGTGATTCAGCTTTCTACCCTCATAAATCTCTATCTACAAAGCCATTGCCATCTTGCAATCTTGCAATCTAAATAATTTTATTCATTCAATCAATTGTTATTTCCTGTCATACTTTCCCTCAACTCATCATCTATTCATCTACTTGCGTCAACAACAACCAACCCTGCCGCTCCTATTCTGAATCGATGAGTTTGGTAATTTTATCTCTTCGTTATTCGCCTATATAAAGATGTCTTTCACTTCAATAAGTTAGTCAGTCATTCAAGCACAACAGCGCTACTCGTTGTCTCTCTGACTCCGTGCTCTCTGCACGTTAAATAAGACTGCAAGGCAAGAATCGTCCCTGTGGGTTGAATCGAACAGCAGCTTTTCAGGACCAGTTTCATACGCGCATCTTGAAACCGGTGATTCCTAAACTTGTTACCAACATACCGGACACCCGGCAGATCGGTGTAGCGTGCAGGATCGGTCTTAACACGTCTTCATCCCCCTGAAGCCCCTGAGATCAACTTGCATGCAAAGTGCGTGGGCTTCACTGTCGCGAAGTATCGTCCACCCTAATCAAAGTCTCAGCGAACGGCCCCGTTCTTCCCTTCCATTCCTTATCCCTACCTTTCCTTTCACCCCTACCTTGAAAAGCCCAACGGCGATGGTCCCGCGGGCGATGGGGACAGGCTTGGCTAGCTGGAAGTCTCTAGTCCACGCCCACACGTTGACGCCGATCCGTGATGGTCGCTCTTCGTTGGACCGTGATGACAAACGAGTTCGGCAGCTGTTTCTGCGACTGGGCTGACCTATTCAGGACCACCGCAGCCCAGCCCGATCGGGGAGCCCCCTAGAAAAGGTGGGGGAAACATCGGTCAGCACAAGTAGTCTGACTGGTAAGCCGCGACCAGTGGAAGTCCCAATTTAGCGGTCGAAATTTTCAAGCTCAAATTGGCTCAGGACCAAATAAACATTATTTTTCTAAGACTATGACTGTTGGTGCGTGGAACATTTGAACTTTGATGGATACTGCTAACTCGGACCGCCCTGAACGCAGGTCGGCTCTCGTCTGCAGGGAGCTTGCACGCTTTAACATCGACGTGGCCGCCCTCAACGAAACAAAACTAGCTGACGAAGGAAACATCCAAGAAACCGCCGCTGAAGACACAATTTTCTGGATAGGAAAGACAACCGACGAACCGCGGATCCATGGAGTCGGTTTTGCAATCAAGACACGCCTCGTGGAGCAATTCAACCTAGCCCCAACGGAAATCAACGAACGACTTATGACGTTGCGGATCCTGCTCAAACGAAGCAAGTATCTTACTTTAATCTCAGTCTATGCCCCGACTCTTACCTCAGATGATGAAACGAAAGATTCCTTTTACGACGACCTCCACCGTTCGATCCGACCAGTCCCCAAAAACGACAAGCTTGTGCTACTCGGCGACTTTAACGCCCGCTTTGGACGTGACCACCTCTTGTGGGACGGCCTAATCGGCAAGCACGGCCATGGAAACTGCAACGCTAACGGTCGCCTGCTTCTCGGATTATGTACGGAACACGACCTCACTGTCACAAACACTCTCTTTCGCCTAACGCTGCGCCAGAAGACCACCTGGAGGCACCCAAGATCAAAGAACTGGCATACGCTCGACTACGTATTGACAAGGAAGCGTGACATCAAGGATGTCTGTATAACTCGCTCCATGCCGGACGCCGATGACTGTTGGACGGATCATCGCCTGCTGTTGTCCCGTTTGAGAATGAACATCCGCGTACCACCAAGACACCCCATCTCCAGCCGACTCCAGAGACGATTCGACTGCCACAAACTGAAGGACCCGATGTGGATATCACGCTTCCAGGAAGTGGCGACGGCCCACCTGGACACCTGTCCACCATCCAGCGTGAACGAGAACTGGATCTCACTCAGAGACGCCTTAACCACTGCCGCCGTAGAGACAATCGGTTTCTCGAAACGAAAGAAGCAGCACTGGTTTGCTGAAAACGAGGCTACTATCACAAGCATCATTGAAGCAAAAAGCAAGGCACGCCTCGACATGGAGAGCCACGCGACATGCGGCAACATGCTAAAATTCCGCAAAGCCAGCAGGACCTGCCAAAAAGTGCTCCGCAAAATACAAAATGCATGGTGGAGGAAAAGGTCGAAGAGATTCAAGCTTACTCCAACCAAAGGGACATGCGACGCTTCTACGCCGCAACGAAAGAGATCTACGGTCCCACTAGATCGTCAATTAATCACCTCAAGGATGTAGACGGTACCACCGTGCTCAGCGAACCTGACAGGATACTCGAGCGCTGAAAAAACCACTTCGAAACGCTTTTCAATATCACTCTATTACCCCGGCTGACCTGCTCCACATCTCCCCCCAAGCATCCACCCAACATTGGATGTCGGAACCGCCCACTCCCGATGAGCTCACCAAAGCAATGAAGCGAATGAAACCCGGAAAGGCGCTGGGCCCCGACAACTTCCCTTTGAGTTGCTCAACAGCACAGGACCAGCTGTGAAGTCACGTCTAATGGAGCTTCTGACTCAAATCTGGAATTCTGACTCCGTTCCCCCGGACTTCAAAAATGCAAACATCATCACCATCTTTAAGAAAGGTGACCGTATGTCTTGTGGCAACTATCGCGGAATATCACTTCTCTGCATCGCCGGTAAAATCTTTGCTCGAATCCTGCTCGACAGACTTCTCCAACTGGTGGAGGAAATCCTACCAGAGTCCCAGTGTGGATTTAGACCTTCTCGCGGCACGATCGATATGATCTTCTGCGCAAGACAACTGCAAGAAAAAAGTCGTGAGCAACAACAACCACTTATGTAGATTTTCTGGGACCTGAGGAAGGCCTTCGATAAGGTACCAAGACCAGCCATGTGGCTGACCCTGGCCAAATTCGGTTGTCCCGACCACTTTATCAACCTGATACGCGCTCTGCATGACGGAATGACGGCCAGGGTAATCCAGCAAGGTAATGTTTCGGAAACGTTCGAGATTAACGGCGGACTCAAGCAGGGCTGTGTTCTTGCCCCAACACTATTTGCGCTTTACACCGCAGCCATGATGAACGAAATCCCACTCGATGCACCATCAGTTGAAATCCGCTACCGACTAGATGGTGGGCTATTCAAACTATCCCGTCTGCGATCCCGAACGAAAACAACCCTCCATAACTTCCGTGAACTCCAATACGCGGACGACAACGACACCGTCACTCAGAAACCCCAGGACCTTCAACGTACCGCTGACCAGTTTAGCGCAGCCTACAAACACTTTGGCATGGACGTAAACGCTGAAAAGACCAAACTCCTAGTTCAACACGCATCAAATCGACCCCATCACATCATACCGACTGTTCAAGTCAACACTCGTATCGTGGAGAGCGTCCCGAGCTTCTCATACCTTGAAAGCCTACTGTCATCAGTAGCCACGTGCGAAGACGAAATACAAAATCGCATAAGGGCGGCTCACGTGGCGTATGGAGGAGTGACAAAGCGAGTTTTTGAAAACCACGGACTTAATTTCCAAACAAAAGACATGGTCTTTCGAGCTGTTGTGCTGTCTACTCTGCTATACGCCTGCGAGATCTGCGGTACGCTGGAAAGACAAGATCACAAACAACGAGATCCTCACCCGTGCATCACTTCCGAGCATCGAGGCCACAATCCTCCAGCATCGCCTACGTTGGGTTGGGCATATTGCGCGCATGCCACCTACTGGCCTCCCGAGAATTATTCTGTATGGGGAGCTCGCAGAGGGCAAACGGCCCAGAGGTGGCCCGAAGCGCCGCTTTAAAGACCAACTGAAGCGATCGCTAGCGCAGGCCAACATCCCCGATAACAACTGGGAAACCAATGCACACAAGCGACACTCATGGAAGGTCAGAGTTCGAGAAGGCGTAGAAGCTTTCGAAGCCGAGAGGAGGAGCAAGGTGGACCTGAAGCGCCAAGAACGCAAGCGCAGACAAGCAGCCACCCCTCCGCCGGCCACTCTGCCATGTGACTACTGCTCAAGAGTGAACCCCGGACATCCTGAGCTTTGCGCTTTCATTCGCCACAACTCTACAATAACTTCTTCATCAATAAATTTGTCCCACAACGCATTTGAACATCCTGGCCTAATCTAGAATCTTCTTCGATTGTATGGCCTATATCGCTTTGGTCGTGCCACTTCGAAACAATGCAATTTTTAGCTGCAAGCAAGCAATCGGACTAGACAAAAGTGATACCATCAGAGGAATTACTGTGTTCTCCATGTTGGATTGGAATTGATTAATTGTGACATCAGCGTTTTCAAAAATTTCCCTTTCGCCGTCCACATGTGAACATGAAAACGGCGTTTTCAATAAATTCCACCCTAGAGCGTTTTCAAAACGTTGCGTTTTCGGTCACAGAAAACTCCGGCTACTTGTGGACGGAAGGTAAAAATGGACAAAAATAATTGCGTTTTCGAAAATATCTGTCACAGTGTCGACGGGACCTTAGTCAATGCAACCCTCAAATCTATTCACGGCACAGAATGCTTTTAATCTTCCATTGATGCAAATTGTCGTATATTGTCGCCTTCTATCAGTTTATTTATACTTCTAATCAGTTGATTCAGTTGATCGAGGGCTCGCTTCAAAGGTGTGAAATCCATTCATAATTCGTTCATTCATTCTTATCTCCTACCTGTTGAAAATGCTTTCTCGCTGTTGTTTCTTCAGCTATTTCAATAAGCCATCTTCCAGTTATGTTTGCCAATTTTTCAGTCCTATGAATAAGAAAAGTGGTAATTAACTTTATTAGCACCTTTAATGTATCAACTTTTCTAAATTTACTGAGAAATGATTCAGTCTACTATTTAGCAGTCCACATTATGACTGCTTTTTAAAAAACAATGTCCTGAAAATTTATTGAGAAACGAAGTCTTCGCTTTCTAATGATCGTAGCAAGAATTCTATTCTGACAAGTCAACATAACATATTACGGAATTAATTTTACTTATGCACGACTAGGCCATGCACTCGTATTGGCAACATCATGTCAGATGAGCTAATTTTTCATTTCGTCCAAGATTCACCAAGTTTGCGAGCTTCGCAAAACATGCAAGCTCAACTTCACGCTTGAAATCAAGCGTATCGTATGCACACAGGGAGGAACACGTGGTACGAGTGGCTGTAGCTGAGAAATCTGCAAACCACCTAGGACGAAAATAGTGAATAGGCATAGTTGGTGCTGAAAAAATACAGATATGTCTGAAGGGAATAATTGATGCTGCATTTTATCATTGGCTTCCATTCAAATCGTAATCCTCGCTCTACGTCATCTCTTTAAAAATTAAAAGGTTTGGTAGACGGGATACTTGAATGCACAAGCATGTATGAACAATAAGAGCAATAGGAATCCTAAATTATAAATCGTTTGTTAAAATCTATGCTCCATTCGCTACATACGTAATCTGCTGGGTGTAAAAAGCTTGGTTCTTTGACCTCAGCATTAGCTGACTTAGTGAAACAGGCGTATAGCATTTTCAAAGGATAAATACTAGCAATAAGGAATTGAGTGCTAAATGATATTTTTCCTCTGGCAATACTTGCATTTCATATATTCGAATGGTGAACTACTTTCAATATTTTCGCAGTTTTTTATCCATGCAAAAAACAATTTACTACAATTATCAAATTTTATAGTTAAAACTATAGCAAAGAGCGCCAAATACCGCGTTTACCTGTGAAAGAGTACCTAGATATAGCTTACTTTCATCATAAAAGACATCACATTTCATTGCAGAGTGAGATTATTTTACCCAGTTTACTGACATTTAGCTAAAGCATGAGCACAAAACCCAGAGTTTATTGGCTTGATTTGGGCATGGTTCAGCGTAAAAACGCCAATGATGAAAAGTGCAATGGGAAAACCAACTCAAAAAACCAATTTCGTCAGAAAATGCTCAAGTCCTAGCTTCTGCTAATTTAGAGCTCGATTATGCAGTGGAGCTCATAGTTACAAAATGATGATCTCAGCATCTTTTTCCGTTTTCTCTTTCTTATTTCTGTATACACATGCTTCTACCTAGATGTTACCTCATGATTCCTACGCCTGGAATTACAAAGGGCTGGTGGCTCTCCTCACTCTAAGTAAAAGTTTAGCTGAGGTGGGACTCTAACTACTGACCATAGGATCAATGCGCAAGATTCTTACCATTGAGCTATCCTACTTGTATCTCAGCATCTGAGATGCAAATGAACTCAAATATCATAAACAAAAAATAAAAGAGCGGAAATAGACTAAGGTCAGAAAATCAGAAAATTGGCAAGCATTCACCAGATAGTATTTTTGAAATTGCAAAAAAGAGGGAGCTAGAGTGCTTTGGTCATGAGACTTTGATCGGAGAATCCACAAGAACGGTGATGGATAGCGGACTGGAAAAGAAAACAAGGAGAGAAGTGCCATTAGTTCACGCGACCAAAAATTGCAGAGGGCTGGAACTATTTAGAGTTACTTTTTTACAAGTCCTACCTAGCATCTTAAGGTAGACTTGGAACACTGATCTATGCTTATCGAGCAGTACCCCCGTTGTTTCTCTCAATGTGATCAGGCATCGTGGCTTCTACTTCTAGAAAGGCAGAATGCTACAACTCTCCTTACTCTAAATGAAACTTGAGTTCAATGTTAAGCTCAAACCACTGATTTTGTAACATTCAGTCAGGCCTCTTAATCACTAAGAAATCCTCATAGATCGCAGTGAAGTAGACTAGAGAAATCGCCAGTCACGCTCAGTGGCATTAGAGCATTCTTAACGTCATTCACTCAATGACCATCTTGATATTGACATGGCGAATAATGGCAATGACAAAGATGATTGATGATAATGATGAATATTGATGATGAAGAATATCATTGCTGCTAAAGATAATAATGATTGATGTTAACGATTTATCATAATGATAATTATGATGATTATGAGTGTGGTGGTGAAAATGATGATGGTGGTGACTATAGTGATGACAGTGATGATGACGATGATGATGATGGTGGTGATAATGACGGTGATGATACCGATGATGATTGAAATGATAATAATAACGATAATGAATATTTTTATTATTATATTGACTACTGTCATCCTTGATGCTTTCAGCATATCCATTAAATTTGTCCACGCTCATGGTATCAAGGTACGAATCGCATTTTCAATAAGTGAATGCAAAAGAAACTCCAGGTTTGCTTGATCTTTGAAAAGTCATCAACTGTGAAAAGTCATACCTCCCGTTGCTGTGATGTGTTTTTTTAACTACTCCCGACTTGAATAGCCAAGGAAACAGTTGATTAATGTCATTACTACATAGCAAAATTTGGAAACCAAACAATCTATTCCTGAAAATTATGGACAAATGTTACAAGAAACTCTATTTTGCATTTATTGGCTCTGTTGGAAATATGCCAGTGGATGCAAAGATGGAATGCTGAATTCTTTATTATCTAATGTTCCTAGATAAGTTACCTCCTTGGGGGTAAATATTAAGCATTCTAATTAATTTTGAAAGGGTATAATGTTGAATTCATATATTCAACTAAAGTTTACTCTCACAACAGGTACAGCTAATTGGAATGTTCTCAGTGAATTCCCATTTAAAATTTCGAATAGGAATATTCCTTGTATGCTGCAGGCTAAAATGCTAGAAGTGGTTTTTTCCCCAATCTCTTTAAAGGTCAGTGAGTCACAAATAGGTACGAGAAAATTTGCCCCTCTTTTGATATGACGTTCTTGCTCTCAGCATATTTGATGTTACAAGCATCGAGCGAAAAGGGTTAACTATTTCCTTTGTTTTCTTAGCTTGAATACAAGCAACCAAAAACTATTTTAGAAAATATTTATTCCTAAGCAAACACGTGAGAACGAGATATTCACGACCTGCTTAAATTCAATTGGATTTTACGTTAAGTACGATAATTCATAACCATTATCAATTATTGCTCTTCCAAAGCAAATTTCGCGTTTCTATGGAAATGACATCTAATTTACAGACTGAATCTCCTTTTGGTAAGTTCTTGCTTAAAAGCAGCCTTTTAAGAATCTCGATTCAAATAGTATGAAGGAAAATTAAGATGAGTCTCGGGAGCTGGATACAAATAAGATATTTAGCTGAAATATCCACAAATCTGCCAGCCCTTGGCAGTATTATCTACTGTTCTGGCATAGATGTCTGGTTCAAAGGATATGAAAATGGAGGTGAGCGTGATCTCATTTGCCAATATGACCAGGGGAAGAAGCTGATGGGACTATTGTATGTGATTAATCAAGTTCTTTACTGGGCTACGCTTGCAATCAAGATTTGCAAAGTATTCTTTGAATTCATAAAGTGTTTCAACACTGGCTATTCGTAAGATTTTGATAAAATTCGATAAACAAGAATGCGAGGATTGTTTGTATTGAAGTTAAATGGCCAAATTGTGAGATGACGAACTATAATGAGGAACTACAACGGCTAGTTAGCAGTTCTCTGTCTGATGGATTGCTTCTGCTTTTAGCAGTGTCTCAATGTTTGATTCGATGTTCTATCGATAATCAACTGTCAAAAATATATCAAACAAAGCCAACATCGAATGCACCGTATTAGCTTTGTCTAAGGAAAGCCCGTTGAGGTGATTAACAATTCCGTTATTGCGATGAAATGACAGCAAGATAGCAACAAGATGCGGCAATTCTGCTGCCGGGCGAAAGAGATATTTTATCCTGCTACTTCCCTAGAACTGAAAATGGAGGGCCACCCTTACCCTAGCTCATGACTTATCATTTGTGCATTCTCTGGTAAATGTAGGAAAACAGAGTTGCCTACAAAAAGGGCTACATTCATGAGTGTGGCTAACTGGGCATTGTTTGCTGAGATGTTTGTCTTTGCATCAGCTAAAAAAGAGAAGCTGTTGACTTTGGAAACAACTGGGTTAAGATTTATTCAAAGGATTTGCAAGTAACTGCGATAGAATCATCACTGAAATTGGATGCATATTGTTTAACTTTTTTAATAAAGTTATGCTTGCACATTGGATAAATCAGCAGATCTAAATTAGCATGAAAAATGACGAAGTATTGATTTTTGAGCCTGAAAGAAAAAATTTCAGCTTTTCTATGAATGAAGAAGTTTGATTTGCTTAGAAAAATTAAGCATTTACCTCAATTCAGCTGAACTGGATTTACGAATTACATCGATATAATAAGTTGCTGTCTAACTTCTGACAGAATGATGGTCAATGAGAAAGACAAGATGATTATGAGTTGTTCTAGGATATCTTCAGAGCAGGAGATTTACAATAGATTTTTTTGGAAAATGATTGCAATTTGTCGAATCGATTTATTCTGTGAAGGGGCCAAATGAAGAACTTTTATAGTTGGTCAGCATATTGCCTTTGATATAGACGCAAAGGATTAACCACATCTGAATTTAGAACTTTTCACAAAAGTGGAAAGATATCATTGTAATAAAGTTCAAGCCCGTTTGTTTTGATTTTACGACTGCTGCAGCAAAAAGACTTGCTGGTGCAAAAACATTTTTCAAAGATTGTTGACTGACCGGAAATGGATGTGCTTTTTTCTGAAAAGTTGAATTTAAGCGTGATAGAACTGTAAATGTATTTCTTTTTCATAACGACTATGTGACTTCAGTTTTTATACCTGAAAAGCTGTGTTTCTAATAGTTGTCAAGGGTAATGAACATCTACCAAACTGGTGAATACATGCAAGTTAAACAAAGGTTCAATGTTTAAAAGAAAAGCGAAAAAACAGTTTGTCATGTTTACGATGCTTTAATCTGACATTCATCAGAGTATGAGATTTTTTCGCTTTTTGTGCAATATCTACAAAATGGTGTCTTACTCGGTAAGCATGGACGTGTCTCCAGGTTGCATTTCGAAAAGGTTGATAAAGACTCTGGACAGCACAGCAACAAAATGAATGCTTGTTAGATGCATCTTATCTTTATGGTCACCACTTCTTCATTTGCAGCCAATAACTTTTTGACTATAAGAAGAATGAGTGGAGTAACCACTGGCCGTGTAAAGCAACATCAACTAAATTCCAACTGCTTACTGCACGAAATATAATGCATGTGAAAGCGACAAATTGCAAGTACCCGCAAAGGAAGATAACATTGATATGTGTGCTCATGCGCTTTCATGAATAATTTATCGATGACTGTCCAGAACTCTATGTAAAATGTAAGTCAGAATATCAGACAGATATTGCAATTTAAGCTTTCAAGTTCCTCTCTCTTAATCTGCAGTCAGAGGCTATTCCGACATGTCTCTCTGCACAATGATATGCAAATGATTCTGTTGATTACACTTGAGGAAATCTAGGTTTCCAAATACCTCCTAGTTAAACATTTAGCCTGCAATTATTTTCTTTTCTGCTAATGCAAACACGTGTGTGCATTATAATATTGCTTAGCAGCCCTAGCAAAGTCAGCTGTGGTTCCTTGTGATCAGAGTGGGCAGTGTGGGGGAGGGGTGGCTAAAGGATAGCTCATGGTATTGGTTTTTAGTATTCTGTCAGGTGAACCTCTCTCACATAAACAATTCCAAGACATCGGTCAGAGCAACCCATAATTGGATGCTTCCATTTATGCTTTGTTGTGATTATTCATGGATGTGCTGTCCTTCTGAAATTTCTGAACTATATCAATCATTATGTGATCATGGCTAGCCCGAGCAGAAATCATTCAAATAAAGGCGAGCATTCACAACTTCACAGATGCTCTCAATGACAAATCGCTTCTTGTTTGCTTACCTTGCTCAGGTAGTGGCTGAGCTTTTTGATACAGATTCCCTATCAGCTTTTCACAATCAGTCTATCGAATTTTAAGTTGGTGGGTTCTTACAGCAGGACGCTTTGCCCGTCTCCAACGCTCTCCATTTCTTCCGGCTAAGGACCAGTTTTAGAAGTCACTTGCTTGCGGTTTCCAGGGAATGGGATTTCTCCCAAACAAATGTGGCTACCTATAGGCAATACTCTTCGTGATAGTTTCAAAATTGTTGATACCTCGATGTTGCAACCTTGGATACTCAGTCCCACATGAAGCAGAAACTAAAAGCTAGTTTTTTAATCTCATCCAGGGAATGTCATTATCGGACATTTTAGGTAAGAAAGTACAGCCCAGCGGATTCTATGCATTAGCTAATCAGATGCATCTGAAACAACATTGTGATGTTTCTGAAGTCGTCCAAGCAATAGAGGCATCCACATTGCTAACTTAGCAGCATACTCAATTCGTCGTGGATTACATTACAATATGGATAAGAGGTCCTAACAGAGAGTCTAGGTCAGAGCAAGACGTCAATTATTCATTTTCTTTCATTTAATCATTTTATGCATGACAGCTCCATCAGTATAAATTACAAAAGTAAGGAAATGATATGAAGAATATTTACAGCTTATTTAAGCAAAATCTAAATCTAAAACCTTACCGTTCTTCCTTGAGGTCATGTTTCGGGAGGATCTTCGATGTCTTATTGGCCCAGAAAAAATAGTTTCTAACCTGCTTTTTGAAAAGTGCAGCTGATTCCACATTTCTAATATTGTTTGAGATATCATTCCACACCTTGGCACCTTTATACGAAGAGCTTTTCTAGTTAATTCTAGCATAGGTTTAGGTACCTGTAGGTCATTCCCTCTCCTTGTTTCATACCTTGAAATCTGATATCTTCTCTTAAACTCTTGTTAAAGGGTGCCTGGACATTGCCCATTTAGAATTTTATGCACCATCACCGCTTGGTCAAGTTTAATCAATTATTTTACATTTAACGTTGCAGATGGTATTCTGTCCTTAGTAGTTGTCGACCGGATAAGAGAAATCGTCCTATCCTTTAAATTCTGCAAGTTTTGGAGTTTAGTTACAGAAAGGCGAGCCCATAGCAGATCGCAATATTTGAGGTAACTTTCCACCAATGCCCGGTAAACTTGAAAAAGTTTTGATTGAGGGAGAATGTGTGTAAGTTATCTGATTGAATCAAGACCGCCCTTCAATTTTCCTTTTACTATCTTATATTGTTGCTTCAATGACAGGCTTTCATCAATAGTTAGCCCTAAACATTTCGTCTTTTTAACTCGCTTGATTTCATCTTCGTCAACCTTGAGATCGTCGATTTCAGAGATCTTACCTAATTGTTTACTGTTCCCTAAGAACATATATCCGCATTTCGTTACATTTAGGCTTGACTTCTTTCGTCTTAGCCAATCTTTAACATCCTGCAACTCATATCGTAAGTCTTCCAAAAGCTGGTGAGCTCCCCCCCCCCCCCTAAAGTAATACTTGTGTCATCGGCAAACATATTGGGTGTGGATTTTGTAAGGAACTCTTCAAAGTCGTTGGTATATAATATAAAGGGAACGGGCCCTAAACAAGACCCCTGAAGAATACCACAAGTAACCAGTCGTTTCTCTGAAGTCTGACCGTTAAGGTAGCAATACTGCTGGCGTTCTGTTAGATAGGAAGCGAACCATGCGAGCTCTTTTTGACAAATGCCATATCTTTTTAATTTTGCTAAGAGAGTATCATGATCAATAGTGCCAAGTGCCTTTTTCAAATGAAGGAAAAGGCTAGTGTTGACAATGTTTTGATCAATATTGCTATACCAAGAATCTGGTACATTCAACAGTGATGTTACTGTAGAATTAAATTTGCGGTAAGCAAATGGGTTCTTGGATAGCAGATTTTTTGCTGTTAAAAATTCAAAGAGTTGATTTCGAGCTACTTTTTCAAATTTTCTTGAAGCAGCCGACAGAACGGAAATCGGTCTATAATTGTTTAAATCTGATTGCCGTTCTGATATAAGAATAGGTTTTACCCTTGCTGCTTTCCATGTGTCAGGAAACACGCCCACTTTTAGCGACTCATTGAGTATCTTTTAGGGGGTTACTGATCAGTTCTTCTGCGTCCTTCAGTATCTTTGCTGAAACTCTATCAGGTCCAAGGTGATTTAGAGTCCTTGAGTCCTTTGATCGGAGTAAGTACATACTGCTTAGTAACGGGCTTAAATTTAAACGTAACAGACACTTCATGCTTGGTATAAAGCTGGTTGGGTCATCATTCAATTTACCTTCAATTTTACCCCCTAGGGAAGGGCCTATGCTTGTGAAGTGTCTGCTGAAAGCAGACACAATTTCTTTCTGTCTGTTATCTGCTTGTTTTCAAATTCGACCATTTCAACAGAAGTGGTTTTTGATGTTTTATCAAGGACCGCATTCATGGTTTTCTATATTTTCGAGGGTTTGCCTTCGTTATCCGAGATTTTTCGAGAATAGTAATCCTTTACTGCTTTGCGTATGCGAGATGTCACATTATTGCGGAGCTTTTTGTATTTGGCCACAATGCTGCATCTTTTATCGCCAATCTTTTTGCTAAATCTCGCTTGCGCATGAGTTCTTTTATCGGTTTTATCCACGGGGCATATTCCGTTCGTACCTTTCGTTTTCTCAAAGGGGCATGTAAACTTAGCAACGATTCAAGTATTTCTTGGAAGGTTACTGCCATCTGATTTTGATCAAGTGATAACTCAGAAAACAAGGTTAATCATGGAGTATCAGTACGGAGTTTATGAATCTCCTATAGTCTCATTCATAATCACCATTGGGTTACTGGTGGCTGTGCTGAATTTTCCAAATTAACTAGGAGAGTTTTTCAAAGAATTTAACTTCACTACACAATTCAACCTTACGTGGATATATCCTGAAATCAATGGTAAAATTATTACAAAAGATATCAATAAATAATCAGCATATCTGTTTCTTTTCATTCAGTATTTATTATTTCCTAATTGCTTCTAAAAAACTGTAGTGAGGTGAAGAGGGCAATATCTGCTATTTCTGACCGACAATAAAAAGCATTGAATTCACAACTGGTAAGTCAAAACCAAATAGCAGTGCTTAAATTTCTCATCTTAGCATTATGTTATGAGCCATTCCAAACACTAGTCTATCTATCGCAATCTGAGCTGTACATTTGCAAATCAATTAAAACCCATAAGTCTAAAGTCGTCTGAGTACAAGATTTCATTTCTTGATGTCCTAAAGCAGCAGTACTTTCTCATCCCTCTGTAAAACCTTTTTTGAGAAACTGAACGAACATGAAAGGAGAAATTATTAGAAGAAAGGATTTTTCTAAAGCTATGGTCTTCCGTATATAGCTCCTTGATCATGTTTTAACATTCCCGCCTTTGGTGCCAGAGCTTGTTGTCAGACGTTTTGAACAAGTATCCTGAAGTTTCAAAATATGATCCTCATGGGTCAATCCGCAAAGAGAAGGGCGTTGAACACATTGTCTGAACGAAGTGAAATTTTTTATGTATCGAGCATTAAGATCACGGGAAAAGGCTTAATTGCTCAGCGCTAATTGGAATAAATAGAGTCGCCATTTTTCTTTTTGCATACATTGTTGAACTGTTTGGATGAAAATTGTCACTTGTCGTAAACCTGTGGCAAGTAGTTTTGATTTGTAAACAAGCAATTTTCTCAGCTGGGTTAGCAAAATGATGAAACTTCTAGTACCTGAAGGATATTTAGAAAATGATTTGAGAGGGTAGATGTAATTTATCAGTTTAAGCTCAAGATGAAAGACTTTTACATCCTTAAAATGCAGACACAGAAAGTTAATCTCTTATCTCTTGTTAAGAGTAGTTGAGATGGCATCAATCATTCAATGGTTGAGGTATGAAACATGAATGACTGCTATACTCGGGCTTGATTTTTGTTTTGCCTTCTTTTCTTTTGCTTTTTTGGTAACACAGGCTGGGAATATGGGTAGCCATTAGGTTAATGCGGGCCTGCGGCATTAATGCTTGTACCCTCAGAGTTACCTCTTACTAACCTAATAATGATGGACAGCTGAGTTGGCTATTGGCTTGTGGTCAGTGGTTTCGACCACGGGACTCGAAACGACGCGAGTAGACCTCACAAGATTCGAAGCACAGCGCCACATCTACTATGCTCTTAACTTTCTCCTTAACAGTGATAAAGTAATACAACAGTATATAAAAGAGAACCAGTCGTATTATAAAAACAAACTCAATAACTTCCAAATCAACAGCAGGTGACTCTTAAGCTATTGAGCAAGTTTAAGAATTATCGATTGAAAAGATAGGTTGGATAGGAGAGATGCTGCTTGGAGACCATAGAAAACTAAATTGCTGAGTAGGTCACGTGATGGGAGGAAAGACAGGAGATCAAAGGTGGTAGACATAGAGTGGTAAGAAACACGGGAATCTCCTTACTGTTGAAACCTTGCGGAAAACTTTTTTTGCGACGACTTGGACATATATTTTTGTTTTTAGATAATTATTAAAATATGCAAACAGTGTAGATATTTTTTAGGACTTTTTCTTACGCATTTAAAGTTATAATAATGCCGAAATCTTGTTCTGCTTTCACATGTACTGCATGGAGTGACAGTGTAAACAAAGCATTAACCTTCCACAAGTAAGTTGAAGCATATGCAACAATATATTACCATATATTTTCATTACGGTTTTTACTTTGATGATGCAAACTTGCCATACATTCTAGAGCAGAGGATGCATTGGTTTCTTTGTATGGGCCTACATTTGTCCCAGCTTAGAAATATGAAGTTTGAAATCATTCAATTGATGTCCTGGATATTGGCTTGGCAAAATATAAGGAGGAAAGACTTCCTTCACTTGGCTAATAATGGTAATATAGTAGGATAGACCTCTATAAATACAAATTTAATCTGGGTCTCAAATTAAATACAATTAATGAATTAGTCAGCAATCTTTGTACATAGGTTTCCAAGCAATAACCCTGAGCTACTGAAAATGGATAATTGATAAGAATAATCAAAGATTCTAAGATCACGCAAGGTTCAAGCAAAAGATGTCCCGCATCTAGGTAACAAGTTAAAAAGACATCCCATTATTTGTTGTCCTACTTGAAAACTCCAGGTCTTGAAAACAGTGCTTCTATTATAAATTTTATACAGAAAATGGATTATGTTTAACATCCTTAATAGCAAAAACAAATTTGGAAAGGCAGCAAAAAAGCCAATAAAACAAGAGAAAACATTGCAGAGGTTGAAATGTACCTGCAATCAATTGAAGCCTACCTTCTTTCTGCAATTAAAATATCAAGATGATAATTTACTATTCAGAGGAAGAAGGAAAACAATCATCATTGGGTTCATCACTAAGTCTGTTTTAGCCATAAATAGACGTCTTTTGTACAGAGAGAATAATCTATTTCAATATGTGTTGACATACAGATTCTCACAAGATTCATTTTAGATGTTTTTCAGTAAAATGAGGGGTCGCTTTGGATGGAACAATAATCCAGATATCTTAGAATTAAAATATCCAATAAGAGCAGTTCTGTTAACAAAAAATGTAGATGCTCCAGAAACAGCTCATTGCACTGATATATCTCAATCTTCCAATGATGATTATGAAGAGAACAGCTCAGCAGTTGATCCTGCAATTATCACCTTCTGGAAATATCCTTCTTCTTCATTCAGCCATAGACAATGGTTGATCCGTTGGCACTTCCCTTCCAGGAAATTATCCACTTATTGGAAATATGATGTCTTGTTCTATATTGGAGGCTTCATCGCAAAGAAAATGGTTGCCAACATGAAATGCCTCAAATGTGCAGCTTCACTTTATAAGTCATTTAATCAGGAAGACATTAACAAAATCAAGACAACTCTCCTGCCCTTGGGCAATTTGTTTGTTCCATCTTCCTCATTAGTTAGCATAGTGCAAACAACTGACAAGCTTGTCCGAGAGATGCTGGCTCATTGGCAAAATTCACCTAATAAAATAAAAGAAGGAGTTGTCATTAACGTTGTAGAAGAGCTAAAGAATAAAGTTTTTTTAATGCTACAAGAGCACTCAATGCAGAGCCACATCCTTAACGAAGATGGTCACGTAACAGCATTGATAAAATATGTTGCTCACCACTTCATCGAGATATTTGTACATCAGTTCAGCAAAGTGCATACAGAGAGATTTGTAATGGGAAGCAGAGTATCAAAGAGACAAGTTAACACAGATAGTACTTTTATCATGACTGATATTTACGGAATCTCATAGCCATTTCAAGATGATATCTGGGAGCAGTATAGCATGTTTCCTAGCACTTTTGACTACATTTTTATTGTTAAGAATTGAATAACTAGGAAAGTTTCGTTTCCGTCTTAAGCTAGGCCTATTGCGTTAGTTTGTTAAATCTTAAGTTTCTGTTCTTGTTTTCAGCATCAGATTATGCCAAAAGTATAAAGAAACTTCATTTATCACTTTTGCTTACCAATACAGCAGGCGGGCAGGTATACCATATATTTAAATGTTGAACGTAGCCACAAAAAGCCATCACCCCGACACATCACTTGATCAACTCCGTCTCATCCTCAGCGCATCACTGCTAAAAATTTTGATAAAATTACCAGTCTTGTGAAATTCTTTACTCTTCAGTTTTATAAAGTGTTCCTCTACCAGCATATCTGGTCGAGGAGAAATGAAAATGCTGACTGCTTTGTTTACCTTCCGCTTCGCATTTCAGATATACAAACCACCTAAATCGCCTTCACCACTCTATGGTCGCCATTATGGAAACGCATAGTTACCACGCTGAGCGCCAATGCCGATGGTCACAGTGCGCACTCTAGTATTCTTATCGCTGTGTTGGATACATACACTGCGGTTTGATGTGGAGAGGTGTAAGGAAGATTCTACTTCTGATAAGGAGAATATTTTTAGCTGGTTAATTGACATAGCACTTTGATCTCCTCAAATAAATGTTTTATTTACAAATCTCAAGATTAGCTTCCGTGACAGCATACCCTGCCTATCCGAAAAAAATGTAAAAAAATATTTACAATATCATTACAAACTTATGAATGGTATGGTATGCTTTGTTTGCATCATGCAACTTGTCCTTTTGTTTCAGACTATGTTTTAAACTCTTCTTCTGCTGAAGAATTACCCAATGCGTCTAGAAGCTAAAGCAAAAACTACAGCAATATGAGGCGCTAAGCGGGAATTTTTTGTTTGTATTTTTGCAAGTTTATTTCTTTGTTGTAATTTGATCATCTCCATAATAGTAAAAGAGTATATAAGCTAAGTACATCTACGCTTTGTGATCGAAATTGAATAAAATAGAATGAACTCTATTGTAACTGTTTTCTTTTTCATTGCCAACAATTTTTCCTTCTCTTTCTAACCTTTGAAATGCCCTTTATTTCAAAATTTATATATTCAGAACCAGACTTTGTACTAAATTTGAATCTCCTGTCAGAGCGAAATCTTTCCCGAAGCTAAAAAGCCATATTAAGACAGAGTGCCATTATTTTACTAAATGAAGCTAGCATTGAGAGAAGATGTTTAATGTCATTTAAAAAACAACCAGTGAGGAAAGGATATCCCTGTCAAAGAAATTTCTCAAGAAACTGTGGCTAGAATTGGTAAAAACTGCTTTATCGTAAGGCACTTGCAACCAGATCCTTTTATTTGAGCCCAGCCTTGGACTCTCGATTTAGTTAAAAGAGAGAGCATTCGCAACTTCTATCTACCAAAGTCTTACCTTTGCGTGCTAGGTAGGCCACATGAAAGAAAACATACTGGGAATGTACCTTTCTCTCTCATTCTTAAGAGTTCGCTCATGAATATTGAGCTCTAATGTCAACACTGCATGAGACAAATTATATTCATTTTCGTTGACGTGTCCAGTTACAGTAACCCAAACCAATGCTTAAACCGGATCATTAAACTGGAAGACTATTTGCTATAGGCTGCACTATAGTCCTAAAAAAGCAAATCCTTATTTCAAAATGGCAGCCCTATAGGTCGTGAATTAAAAGCAGTATTCTATGAAAGCTGAATTGAAGCCCGTGAAAAACTATTTTATAATTTCATGCAACGTAGCATTGCATTGTGATTGGGTGTTCGAAATCGGTTCATTAATGAATGAATTCGTTTATGTTTTACACCTGTCATCTCGCTACTTAGTGTTAACAGGGAGCTAAATTTTTACCAATCACCAAAATATGGCTTAAAGTTTATTTCATGTTCGGCAATCAACGTTCTTTTTTCAAGATTTTCTCTTCTGCAGTTATCTCCATGGAAAAAGTCATTAAGGAAATTCTTTATTCCATAACTTGTGAGACGAAATTCTTTGCTAAGCTGATTGAATTCACAAACGTAAACAGATGGCTTACATATTACTTTTACTTATGATGACTAAAACTGAGTCAATTTACTAAGGTCAATCTTGAAACATATTCAGAGTTCGGTCTTAGCTGCTAAACTCTCAAAAGTGAAACAGAAATCTGGGCCTTTACATGAAAGCCAGACATGATAATAAGGAAATTTTATCATTGCATAGCTGTAGGAATTTTAGACAAAGCGAAGAAAAAAACATTTGCGTTATATCATTATAAAGCTGCTAAGATAACAATAAGGGAAATTGACGATGAAAAGTGCTACTTCCATACACCAATTAACGATTAACTATAAAATTATCGGTTGCAAGAAGACAAATGATGAAAGGTTTTTAAGAAGCTGGAAAGATCATGTAGCCAGTTTACGATCAGAAAGTCCGCGAAATGCATTTTATGTTTATTGAGCCTTGATTTTCCTTCATTTTTTATGATTGCACGTATTGAGCACCACTGCATTGTAGAAGATTGTATACTGACAGGACCATATAGTATCACAGTGCGGAAATTACTTTTTTCTATGTGGCTCACACTACTGGCTTGCCTTCACTTATGATGATAAAAAGTGGCTTAGAATCTCCAATGGTTTTATCATTATTTTTTGTTTTTTATTTCAGATATGGCGAGAAAAATAGGTCAGTAAATATGGAGTCTTCTTTGTGCGAACAATGTCACCTCATAAGAATATTGCCTTCAATATGAAAAGATGCGTTATTCCTTGGCATTAAGTATTGCGATACCTTATCAAAAATATATTTATGCTAAAAGATTGCTGGAGTTGGAAATTAGGAAATGGAAAACAGTAAGCAAATCTACAAAGACGAGAGGTGCTCGATATGCATAGTTGAATCGTTCCACCATGATAAAATACAATGACACATGGTTATGAAACACATAACAGGTGGCTATTTCTCTATGAACAAGAAAACAGCAAATGACAGAAATTTCACATTTTGATAATGAATTTGCGAAGGTACGAGCGATATACAGTGGCTGCATGTGTGATTCCAATGTCAGTTTTGTAATGAATACGGAATTTTTGCGTCTTACGAGGTCCAATATATTTTGATTTTAAGCCATTTTTGGTTTCTGGATATTCAGTCTTTGCAGATAGCAGCTCTGTGCAACAAAATATACCCGGATTATGGCCTTACAATGAAAATATTTGTCAAAGCAATATAATTGACTTCATTTGATGACAGGTTGACGCAATTCGACAACCCTTAAAAGCGCAGAAGACCTCTGTTGTAGATAAATGAGTTGGCAAATTATATCTCATTATGGCGTATGTATTAAAACCACTGTCTTCCTTCATAGTTTTGGGAAAGGGAGAAGAAATACTGTTGTAGTAACAATGTCACTCCTCCATTCTTCTTCGGGTGCCATTTCAGGGACTGACGTTGGCTACCACTTCTCTGAGACCAATCCGGTCACCCGTACGCCGCAAAAGTTCCACCGCACTGTATCCCGTAGCCGACGCCAGTCCCCCCATGTAGTCCAGCCTTCTTCATCCGCGCCCTCTTTTCCCCTCTAGCTTCCCTTCCAGAACCAGCTTCTGAAGCCCTTCTTTCCTGACTGCATGGCCCACAAATCTCAATTGCCTTCTCCGTATGGTCACCATCATACTTTTTGTCATACCACACATTTCAAGCACCCGTTCATTGCTCATTTTCTTTACCCACGATATCCTCATCATCCTTCGATAGCACCACATTTCCATTGCTTCTAATTTCTTTATGCAGCTTTTGTTTACAGTCCAGCTTTCGCAGCCATGCAGCAGAAGAAAGAGTAAACACAGCATTCAAAATGCGTAGTATTACGAAATAATGTTTCTAGGTATTGTCCCAACAGCCCTCTCCCCATCAGAAAAGTAACCTTAGCACTCCCCAAGGTATCTTGAATGCTTTTCTAATATCACGAAATTTATTCGTGCATGAAAAAGGTAGCAGTTCTACTGGCACTCTTAACCTCTTGATTGTGTACCTTTTGTTCGTATACATGCTTAGGTCTGTAAATTCTTTTCAATATTCAGTAAACTGAATGGTTTATATGAATGTATTCCCTTAATTGAAGGTAAGATTTCAAACCAACCAAAAAACTGAAAAATACTCAATCATTTCCAAATCTGTGCAGCTACCTTAGTCTACGACAATAGACAGATACGTGGAATACGCGCTTGTATCTCAAATTCTACTGTCAGCTGAGCTTTACTTTTCAAATGAATATACTATGAGTCGCCCAATGATTTTACTCTACAGCTTTCATTTTCTTGTCGAGAGCTCATTTTCAGATACGAGGGTTTGTTTTCATAAAGAACGAGCTTAGCTTAGAAATTACTGCCTTACTCCTTGGAGTATAGACACTTTGTCGTTTGAAAAGAGAAAGTCGATCTAAAGCAGGTAGTTATGAAGAACAAATTAAGTTAATCAGTTACACTGCACGATCAATTCTAAATGCTGTTTCTAAGTGCTGCAGTTATAAACTATAAATGCAATCTTGTATACGCAACATCACAAGCACTTTTTAGTCCTTGCCTCTCTCCCCTCCTCTTCTAAAATCAAGCACATTTTACATGTTCCAACAGAGACAGATTTTTTACCTCTGAGCATCAAATTTGCAGTATTGCTACTGAAAATGCTCTCCATGCCACATTCTGGTTATCTTAGTTTAATTTCTTGCTACTCCGCATACATCAATGAGAACATGTTTAACCAATTGTGTGCTACGCAAGAGAAGAAGGCCATTTATCAAATATGGCAATTTAACTTTTTGTTAGACACTCGGTCAGTGGTACCGGTGATGGCTCGTTTTGATTGATGATAAAGAACAATGCAGAATACTAATATATGTTTGGACATCAAGATTCTTGTTTCAGATAAAAGAGGTAAAGGCATCAGCTTCTCGACCAGCAGGGTTGGTGAGATTGGAGGAATAGGAGAGCCAGTCGGAATTGTGGATGTTGAAATCACGAAGAACGATGATTTCAGAGCGTGGATATTGTAAAGTGATGGTTTCGATTGATTTGGAAAGGTGGTCGAAAAGAAGTTCATGATTGTTTGAGTTAGGAGAGCGGTATAGAGTGCTAATGCACTTTGTGGCATGAGGAAGGGAAATTTTCAACCAGAAGACTTGAAAGCCAGGATTAGAAAGATCGAATTGTTTGAGGTGTAAGGTCTGCACATCAGATCGAATAAATGCACAAACTCCACCATTAGGGAAGAAGGAGGAAAATAACTCATAACCTGGGCATTTGAGATGAGGAGAGAAAACGGTGCTGTTACTGGGATCAAGAAGTTTCATTTTGGTTTCAGTGAGAAGAGTGCATAGGGGTTTATGGATTGGAGATGATGATGTACTGGATTGATGTTGGAAGAAAGTCCACGTATGTTGCAGAATGAGACGGAAAAGGGTTTAGGTGCCACGTTAATTGCTGCAGTTGAGTTGTTTAAATTGTTTTGAATTATGTTGATGGAATGGTGAGTGGTGGTTGGGACAGTCAAAATGACAGTGGTAGCGGTAAACTGAAATCCCTTGAGAGCTCCCTTAGCTATCCTGTGGCCTCAGAACCCCCCCCCCTCGAGATGGGAGCTAAGAGTGGCTCCAGTTGCGAACTGGCATAACAGGCAGCCCGGGATTATACACCAGTTGATGAGGCGGCCTCCCAAAGCGCTATCAATGGGTTTGGATCTCTGTACTATCTGGCGGCGGGCCTGCAGTGCACCCTTTCCAACATTACCCTTAGGTATATCCAGGGAACAGACTGGCAAGTCAGTCTCCAGCAGACCCTGTTCATGATGACAAACCAACCACAAGCGCCAGCATCTCTAATCTAGAGCTGAAATTGACATAGTCACTGAAGGCACCAAAAGGTAGAATGGTGGTACTGCCCCGGACGATGAGTAAAACCCATCTGACACATGGGTGCTACACACATGCTACTCTCAACTTATTATTGCCACGACTAAAACTCAATACAATTATTGCTACCCTTATCGCTGACGGTCATATGATGCATCGGTCAAAGTCCCATGACCCATGACACATGGCTCATGTGAGGCATTGGTCAAAGTCCCATGACCCCATGACACATGGCTCATGTGAGGCATTGGTCAGAGTCCCATGACCCCATGACACATGGCTCATGTGAGGCATTGGTCAGAGTCCCATGACCCCATGACACATGGCTCATGTGAGGCATTGGTCAAAGTCCCATGACCATCTGCAGTCAGATGACCATCGCAACACAAAGAAGGTGTTGCATTCTTCGGAAATGTAAGTAATTGCTATGGCGCATCGCCGCTCTTGAGACAAGTCCGTAGGGCTTAAGGCTGGGGGTGTATGTATATATGTTTAGTATAATTTTTATATTTGGATGATTTGAGCACTCTCGAGGATCGCCCGAAGGGTAAGGAACTCTCACAGAATTTACGAGAACTCTTACAGAACTTACGAACACTCAAGACCATCGACGAAGATTCTATCATTACAAGAACTCATCTCGTATCCGTAGAAAGAACCAGTGGAACCTGGCAGTCGACTGACTCAATTCAAACGCGGGGATCGACAGAGACGAAAAAGTAACTTTTAGTGATTACACACCTCGTATTATCATCATTGCGCTCAGCATTTGCTTACATATATATACTTTTACGTTATTTACTTTACTCTTTTAACGATTATATACAGTCAGTCCTCTTTAGAACAAATTTTGCACCCATTAAGAATTTTTTCTAGCCTTGCTCCCCTAGGCCGAAATACCCCTAGAACTTCCCTACCTAGGCTCGACATTGAACCGGAGCAAGGATAATTCTTTGCAGAAAATGAAGGAGCAAGAAAATTGGAAGAACGCCGCCGCTACCACCATAGACGTCATCTACTTCCGCTCCAAGATTGTGGCGTCTACCCATGCCCTGAATGTCCAAGGTCCAAGGGTCTGCACCAGCAAAATCGGATTTCACTCCCATCTCTCTGCCCATCGCAGAAAAGCGACCCGTCATCATCTGTCAAGATCGAATGCCCTACATTGTAAGTAAGCTTTTGATTATGGTTCAAATTTCTGAACCGTAGAGAAGAGCAGATTCGACGCATACTCTGAACGCTCTGATCTTTATTCCGAATCTGCAATTAGATTTCCATATTCTCCAGAGCTGATCATTAGCTTCAGAGCCCCTGTGCCCGTCGGACGTTGAAGTCTTTGTTGGAAGATTTTAGCCAACTATCTAGATATTTGAAGTCTTCTATTCTCGCGATGTTTCCTTCCGCGATTGCAAGTTGCTGATCTGGGTCTTTCGGACGTCCAATTACCATGTACTCTGTCTTGGTTCGGTTGGCGAAGAGTCCCACAGACAGTACCCATTGTTTATCAGTTGTTAGAAGAATTTGTGCATTGGTTTCCTTTACAGTGAGCAAGGCGATCTCATCTGCAAAGTCGAGATCCGTAAGTTGAAGTGCGGGACATCTTCTTCTTTGGATGGCAAAACCGATGTTTTCTCCCACATCTTTGACAACATTTCCCATGATGTAGTCTACTACAATCTGCATATTTAAGTGTTAAGATAGCTTGATGTCTCAGCTCTCTGTTAACAGCCTCCATCGTCACTGGTGTAAGGCCATACTTAATTTCTTATGATGAAGGTCGCTAGCGATATTTTTACTGCCGTAAGGTTGACGACATGTGGTCTCATCGAAAGAACGTTGCTTGATGAGTCTTGTTTACTTCTATAATGCTTAAAATAGGAGAATTCGGACTCGTTTTCGTTAGAAAAGCAGCTTTTGATTTCTTTCTAATTTCATTAAACAATGCTACTAGGGTATGCCATGTTTTTGTACCATGTAGAATGCAAGGGGAGGATCTTAACATATCATTGTAAGTCACTATTGAACCCATGAAGCTTTCTCAAGTTGAACCCGTGAGCTTTCTCGTCAATGGTCAATGACTGGTCCTCCATCTCTGTGTGCATTTTGTGACTTCTCTACCTATGTTTCATATTGGTATCGACTTTTCTACTGCAAACTTCCATGTCTCTTCACAGGTCGCGTATAAAATGCTCACTCAAATCATCTCACTGAATTCCTTTAAATGCTAAATAAGACATTCCGTTAAAGCCATACTTCTTCTAGGTTCCCCACTAAACAAATCATCAATCGTTATCCAAGCAATATCATTTTCATCATCATGGTTTGTTTGTTGTTGCCGGAATGATCAATTTAGATTTCGTAATTTCGTACCAGTTCTTTCCAAACTTCTCTGTTGTTTCCTGCTCTGGTGATATCTTCGATGTCTAGTCCAGGCAGGTCTTCAAGCACCTGATTGACGTAAATTTTCCGATTTCCCTTTCCGATGTTAAGTGGTTCTGGAGGTTGTCATAAGACCAGGTTCTTCACTGGTTGACTGCAACGCGTTCAGTGGCCGACGGATTGTAGCCTGCTTGATTTGATGATCTGCCTGGACATTTGAAGTCTTCTACTTTCGCGATGTTTCCCTCCGCGACTGTAAATTGCTGATCTGGGTCTTTCGGACGTCCAATTACCATGTACTCTGTCTTGGTTCTGTTGATGAAGAGTCCCTCGGACAGAGCCTATTGCTTAACAGTTGCTAGAAGGATTGGGGTTCTTTACAGTGAGCAAGGCGATGTCAACTGTAAAGTCAAGATCCGTAAGGTGAAGTACTGGACATCTTCTTTGGATGGTAAAACCGATGTTTTCTCCCACATCTTTGACAAAATTTCCCATGATGTAGTCTACTACAATCACGAAGAGGTATGGAGCTACTGTCGCCTTGTAGTATGCCTGCGGTGATGTCGAAGTCTTCACTTGGTCCATCAGGTGTTATGATGTGTGCGGTGGTTTGTCATTCAGACAGATGACTAGTTTGACGATCTTGGGTTGATTGCTGTAGGCGATAAGTATCTGATTGAGTTTGATTCGTGAGACCGAGTCAAATGCTTTGCAGAGATTGATAAACGTGACAATACATGGGTGCTTCTTTCTGATGCTGCATTCATCGATTATTCGTCTGAACGCGAGGATGTGTTATGTTGCACTACGTCCGACCCAAAAGCCATTTTTGTCTTCTCTTAGTTGGTGATCCAGATGCGGTCGGAATCGATTTAGGAGGAGTTTGTTGAAGAGCTTTGCTACCTGGGACATGAGAGCGATTCCTCTGTAGTTTCTGGGTTCTGGGATTGGAGCTGTCAAGCTTTTGTAGACAGTCACGATTTGTGATTTTAGCCAGTCAACTAGTGTGTTTTCTGCTGGATGGATATTGTTAAGAGCCGGGAGAAGTACTCCCAGGATTGGTTGACATTTCTGTAGTTCGGGTGGATTTAATCTCCTCCACTTTCTTTTCCCTTTTTTAGTTTTTTTGGCTACTGTCTCCAGTTCTTCTGATGTGAATACATACAGCACCACATGCAACACATGCTGTATGCATCTATAGTAGCTATATCTTTTTACATTTTCAAAAATTTTTGAAAAAGCTCCAAGGAGTCACTAGGGCCGCGCTTAAGAGCTGCGGGTTGCCTACCCCCGGTATAACTGTATCAAGGAGTTATGGATAACTTTCACGTAGATCTCTTCATCGAGTTTTTCCTTCAAATGTGCTTTGAGAGAAAGTGGTTGCAGAATCGGTTACGAGCCGAGAGAAAATGAGTAGAGATCACCTTCGGCGGTCGATATCCAGGGACACCACCGTGGAGGTTTCTGCATGTAGATGAAATAGAAGTATGCACTTATGTCGAAACTGTCACCTCGTGGGTTCATAAATGCGATTATTTTCCAGAAAAGAGCTATCTAGAGAAGACAAGGTCATTAAGTTTCCATGCTAAATTATTCATTATTCACTAGCCCGCCCTAAATCGCAGTCAACGTGAACACCAAACAAACACAAACATCGCTCGTCGCCATAGCTACTATATACAGGAAAGTGTTGGACTGGGGCATGGGGCGAGTTTGGAAAAATGAGAATTTTCAAATGCTATGCTTCTCAGGGTGGTAAGGCTGCCTAGGCTTGAAACGTGAATTGAGTCACTAGCGTAAATTGAACATTCACTTTGAATTTTATTGTTCCAGCTTTCACGAAATTAGAGCCAACTGTTTAATGAAAGAAAAATTTGAAATTTTGAAATATTGCTAAGAGCCGAAGAGGAAAGAGTTGAGCGGTTGAGAAGATAAATCCCTGAGTATTATACCCAAAAATCGTCTCCTTCTTACTACACAAGCTTGTTACTGAACGAATTGCTGAAGATAAACTTAAGTTCCAAGAACAGGTTAGCCAATGCATTCCACTTGTAGAGCAGTGCTTCTGATTTTTCTTGCTAGGCCTCTTTTTAAGAGCACTCTCTCTGTTGCCTTGCTTCTGCTGAAGTACCTACCTCTAGAAAATATCAGGGTAAACCAGTCGAAGGTCTTTTTAAAGGTTAATTGGAAATGCAGAATTCCAAATGTTTATACAAATACGCCCTTGTCTTGCATCGGGATTTTGTATTGGGATAAGAAAAGCGCTTCTTTGTTACTCGCTCATAACGATCAACAGCGCTTTAAAACATATCCAACTTCTCAATATAGTTTGTCAGTTTTGGAATGACCTCTGGAGCTCTCTATTTGGTTCTCCAATGAAGGTTGCTTGTAAATTTTTCTCGCTTTATTCAACATAATCATCGTTTTATTTATCATTGTTGCGAGAGCAATTGTGCAAGAACAATCAATCGGAAGATGCTTGTTATAAAATTAAGCGTTTTTTAGTGGACAGGCGGCTAACTGCAGTTAAATCTCAGATCGAAACCCTAGTTGAAATAAATGGCGGAAGCGTCTTGCAAAGAGAACAAACTTACTGGATAATTGGAATCCATCTTACATTTAGGCAAGGTTCCATCCCTTTTATTGATTTAGAGACGAACCAAATGACCCTTGGTTACTATAAAATGTAACTTGGGAAAGGGGGGGGGTCGTAATGTCATAACTTTTTAGTAGGTTATGCTGAGGAAAGGCCATGATGGCCCATACAAAGCCCCAACAAAGGAAGAAAGTGAAAAGCTAAGAAGAGAGAGAGATCAGATCAAGTGTATTGATCTTAGATTTGAAAAATGGTAGGTTGTAAGATTCATGAAAGCAAGGAGAAGGCAAGAGGTTGCAAAAATTGCATGTTCTTGGGATGACTGATGATTTATGAGATAGAGTTCGTGAAATAGGCAGCGAAGCGTGGAAATGGTGTGAATGAGTTGAGCTGCTTCTGGTTGTCCTCACACGCCTCAGAGGAACTGGAATAATATCCCTGATCTCCTGAGAGCAATGCCAGAGAAAGTATTAGTCAAAGATGGAAATATCTCAAACCAAAAGACGATGGGAAAGAGTTTGGAGCGATTTGGTGAGGTTAGGAGAGATGAATGGCTTATGACTGGACTTTGTCAAGAAGACAGAGAGTCTATTTTGGAGCACCACCCCAGATGTGGGAGCAGTACTGTAAAGAAGGACATCTTTGGGATTTGTATATAGTTAGAAGGCGAGAAGATGAGAACAGGGTGGCGGAGTGTCCTATTTTTCCTTGGTCTAGTAATCAAAATATGTTATGTTCTTAAACTGAGAAATCACAAAGGGAATGTTTTTTATTTTCCATATATGCAGGCTGCTAATCTTTTCAATCTTTGCTCCATTGATATCCTAAAATTGAGTGTCAGCAAGTCATCAGAAGATGACAATGTCTGAATGCTATAAAAACACAGAATAAGATTCCTTGATTTATATGAAACTACAGTTAAGTGTGCGAGAAGTCGACAGAGGATGACGTATATGGACAATATAAAAAAAATGACTGGAATCGAGTCCATGGCGACGATTTTCGCTAGTGCTCGCGATCGTCAACATTGGAGAAACATGACCGCCCAAGCATGCATCACGCAAGGCACATACATAAGCAAGCAAGCAACAGCTAAGGGTGATTTCACAAAATCATAGGGCAAAATATCTTATAATTGATTATTATCAGCAAGACAGAAAAGCAATATATGCCAAGATGCCATTAACATGAGACACTGAACAAACGGGAACTCTTGAGAAAGCAACAAAAAGGAAGAAAATTGTGAAAACGAGTTAAGAAATAAAAAATCACATTGAACTGCATAAGGATGAAAATTTCTTGAAGACGCCAAAATATTATTTTCAGTAAAGAAATTGGGCTATTTTGACACAATAATGTCAACAACCAAAATAACCATTTCCTCCTTGAGGGGTATGGCATAGGAGCCCGATAAGAATGACTTGTGATGGTAGCGATTCTACGGAGTGAGGCGCTACGAACGTTTGCTTCGCTGGCAACTAAACAAGTTCAGGTTCGTGGCTATGCAATTCTGCACTTACTTGGATAACCCCTACCTTCCTTAATTTTTTGGAGTTTGCTGATGGAGGGAAAATAAAGCAGAATCTTTGAACAAGGCGAAGACTGACGGCTCACTTTTTGGATAATCTCGATTGGCTGTTGATACCATTTTATGTAATTTGTGTACACTTGGATTATCTTTTGACATGATCGCTGATTGATAGTATGGACTTTAGATATACATCGATTTTTACGGATTTCAATCAACTTTCATTCGCCCACTTAATGGTTACTATGGAATGCTCTTTCAAGCGTTATGAGTGAATACCTGAAGTACGAAGGGGTACGGAAGATGCTGAAAATATAACTCTTACATTTGATATCTTCTGGCTACGAAGTTGCGTAAATCATACAGCTTCGAATTTTTGTCATGGTACATTATTTGATTTTCTAGTGGTCCATTTACACCTAATCGGTCACAGCTGTACTACCTACATGGTACTAGAAGTGTTTACGGATTGCTGTTGCTCGAAGTCATTCTATTTACTGATAAAGGCCAATGATCTATGCTGCAGAAGGCCGATATACGGTTATAACATCTTTAAAGAGGTCACGCAGGGCTACCCCGACATGGAAAGGTACGAGAATTTAGGATTAGTAGGCGAAGGTTCCTATGGGATGGTAATGAAATGCAGACACAAGGAAACAAATCAACTTGTCGCCATTAAGAAATTCATTGAATCTGAGGATGATAAAATGGTAAAGAAAATAGCGATGCGAGAAATAAGAATGCTCAAGGTAAGAAACCTACTTCTCAACCCAATCAAACTTGATCTTCTACATTCGCTAGTCTGCTTTATGGAAGTTCACACTCACTTCGAGTTGAAGCCATGCTTTGGTCAGAAGGTGGATCTAAAATTCACCGCAAGCTTTGGGAAATATGCTGGTAGAAGCATCCAGCATTTAAAACGATATTTAGATTCATCTTTGAGATTAAATGATTCCAAATTTGGGGACTTTAGATAAGTCCACTTTTTAAGCTGAGTGAAGGTTTTTGAATTCTCTACAACTTCCTGCAAAGCGTTAGAAAAGCTAAGGAATGTTTGCTTGTTATCTGCAGTTTCAATGGAATGGCTTTCCAGTTGGTTATAGATCAACTAGAGCGTAAAATTTGTTGTATATCAGCTTTTATCTTGACATCATCAGGGTTTAATTCTATCCCATGGTTGTCTCGATTTTTGAAAAGTGCATTGAAAACTCTAATGACCTATTGATGAGAATTTGTTGCAGTCATACTGGAGGAATCCCATGTACCATGTATTCTATACCAATCATTGGATTTGGATTGAAGGATGCCTTTTGTTCCCGAAATCCTTTGCAGCATGCACAGCTTTGGGAATATGTGAGGAAGGCAGAGATGAGATTCTTTTTCTAACTGTTATCTCCATTAACAGAAAGGTTATGGATCTCTTCTATCATTAGCTAACACCATTCAGAAATTTGTCAAATATTTTGTAGCAACTGCATCATTCAAATTTGGTCAATCTCCTGGAGGTTTTTCGGAGAAAGAAGAGGCTGTTCCTTGTTTTTGAATTTGTAGATAGGACTGTTTTGGATGACCTAGATAAAGCACCCAATGGACTGGATGAAATTTTAGTGAAGAAAATATCATATCAAGTACTCAGAGGACTAGATTTCTGCCACACTCACAATGTAAGTATGTTCTATATGAAGTCAAGATCTTGAATGAGTTGAGACACATAAACATCTTGCACCTTAGCGATCAGGCCGGTGGCACATCCAATTATGCACCTGCCTCCGTCATTGCTGCCTATCCCCCACTGCTTTTCCCAAACCTTCCATCCCCCATCAGCTCCATTGTTTTAAATCCTCTTCTCATTGCCTTGTTGTTCTCCCTCTTCCTCTGCTCCTTCCACCTTTTCTTTGATCATAGTCTTTGCCAATGATTGTTTCCTCGTCTGATGTCTGCAGTACTTTAGCTTTCTTCTCTTGATGGTCTCCATCACTAACTCGTCTTTCACCCGACATCTCAGCCATTTTCCTACATACAAATTCTTTGGTCTTCTCCCCCCATGTGGTCTTCAACATCCTTCTATAGCATTTAATTTTGAATGCTTTTAGCTTATCTTTGCCCTTCTGGCTTAATGTCTAACTCTTGCATCTGTAGAGAAGCGGTGTCCATGCAATTGCTTTTGTGATCTTCATTCTGCTCTTCACTCTGACTCCTTTCAAGTTCATAACCATAGCAACCTTTCAATAGAAAATATTTGTTGGCATATAATCAGTGTTACTTTCAATGAATAATTTCCACTGTACCATTTGATTAAGATCGAAAAAACTACTTGGTTTTGGTTTGCTTATTAGCAAATATATGCATGCACAATATGACAAATAGGGTGCTATTTTGGTTACCTTTGCTATTAAATGTGGAGGTTGCACCAGGTGCCTATTTGATGTTGCCTGTACAGCAAGAAAGAATTATATTGGTGACCAAACATGGGTTTTAGCCCAACAAGCTAGGAAGTGAGACTGTGCCAGACCAAATCAGCTATGATCTATTCATGATAAACAAAGGAGTTTTCAGGTGCAAGGAGGTGGAATGAGCAGCTTCATCAGAGTCATCCGCTAGATGCAACCCCTTATATGAACTTTGATTTGTTACTCTGGTTATTTGTAAGAAGCATTTGATAGCCAATATTCATCTTAAATGTGATTATTCAAAGTCAATGGCAGATACTTGTTTAATTCAAAAAGGGACTCTCATTAGAAAACCACAGTCAAGGTTCCTTTCAATTTGCACTGAAGCAGACATTAGGCAAAGAGTAGAGATGAATAGTGCTGAATTCTTTAGCTTCTGAAAATGCTACCCTTCTATTTGGATGCTTCTTTTCAACAAATGGTCATCTCTGTTTTTTAGTATAAGTTAGTCATTTTTGTCCCATCTTGTTGCTCCAAATCAAGGGCAAAATGTCTCTAGAGAAGTAGAGTACAATGATGTGCCAAATATCGGTTCAGTTTGAAATGTCCAAGAAAAGTTATCAGTCAATCATGAGATGGAATTGTTGGAAGGCTACATTCTGATAAAAATATCTCTATATGATACCATGTAAACAACCTGCAAGACAAGGTCAATATAGGCATTCTTCAATGACATATCTTTTGCTGGTGTTCAACACGTGTAGGGCCTCTACACTTCCAAACATCATAGACCTTGTGTTGATTGTTTGGCCCATGTATACTTAGAATGTTAACTGAAAGTACTGACTCATTTTGGATATAGATAGATTCCTTGTTGAGTAAAGATAAATTTAAAATTTGAGTTCCAAGGAAATCTACTAGCTCTAGTCCTAATATGACAAGCCCTTCTACAAATGAATAGCAAATAACATCTACCAGCTTCTTTGAACAGTTCATGCATTTATTTTGTATGTATACAAGCACAGAACCAAGATGGAAAAGCAGCAAATGGCAGTTCTAAAATCCTACATAAATTCGCTTTGCCTAAAGCTACAATTTTACTGATTTTTTTTGTCTTGTAAGATTTCCTGCAAACTGAGGATTAAGAATGAAACTGCAGTTTCATCATTGCATATGATTAATCACTGCAGGTGCAAGATGGTTGCCAAAAACAGTCTATAGATAACTTCTAATCAACAAGTCATTAACTTCTGCTCATTTATTTTTAAAAGTTTGACTGTTTTAGGATAGAAATAAAACCTTCATTTCTCCCAGGTTTCTTATCACATCTGAACGTTTTTTTGTTTGCATTTCAGATAATCCACAGAGATGTTAAGCCAGAGAATATATTAGTATCTAAATCAGGCATTGTGAAACTGTGTGACTTTGGATTTGCTAGACCATTAGGTAACATATGTTAATTCAAAACTGTTTAAAATCTTCTCCTATAAATGAAATAATGTCATGTCAAATTGTATGGTATAATATATTTAGAATGCCTTACTTTTCATTTCCCTTTTGACTCCAGGAATGGTATAGCCTTTTTTTAAGCTTAGACCCTTTCTAAGTTGCACTGCCTACTTCACAAACTCTATCTCACAAATCATCATTCATCCCAAGAACATGCAACTTATGGAACGTCTTGCCTTCTTCTCGCTTTCCTGAATCCTACAACTTGCCATCTTTCAAATCTAAGATCAATAAACTTGATCTTATCTCTCTATTCTCTTAGCTGCTCGCTTTCTTCTTTCCTCCTGTGTTGGCGCTTTGTATAGTCCACCATGGCCTTTGCTCAACATAACCCACTAAAAAAAAAAAAGAACTTGACTGATGCATGGTTGACGAATGTTTTCCACTCTTCTAAACACTATGGATAATACTATTGAGATCCTATACACATACCTTATGTCTATGAGTTGCACATTCTTTTCAGGCTTTGTGCTAGACTTCAACAGCATAAAAAGGTGCTACAATGGATCTTTTGTAATGCATTTCTTAATTTCAATTAGTTAACTTTTGTCTTCTCCATTCTCTTTCACTGTACACTAGCCATGCTTTCAGGAATGGAGTAAATTATTAAATTCAGAGAATGTCATTAAGTTAAAAGCTGTCCCATAAAATTCCTGTGTTTCCTTGTATCTTCCTGTGATGAATTCCTTTTCATTCGGACAGCCATCGGTCCAGGTGAAGTATTTACAGATTATGTTGCAACCAGATGGTACAGGGCACCTGAGCTTCTTGTTGGGGACACCAATTATGGAAAGTATGGACATTTTTCCTAACCATCAGTTATTCCAAATGTTTTATTATTCATGATATCAGTACCAAACATCTTGTTGCAGTAAAATTTTTCATTCAAAATAAAACTCCTTGATACTTCGTCTTTCAAAAGTTTATTTTCATTATACTTCAAACACCGGCAAATTTTCTTTACTTTATTAGGGCTGTTGATATTTGGGCAGTTGGGTGTCTTTTGTCTGAAATGCTCACAGGAGAACCACTATTCCCTGGGGACTCCGACATTGATCAGCTGTTTCACATTACAAAGTGCTTGGGTGAGTACCCTTTCCTGTTGTTTTTTACATGCGCATTAAGGGATGTCACTGTTTGGATATTTAGCCATATTCCACATCATCACCTGTCAGTAGATAACATTGGCATAAGACTGCACATAGCATACTCATGAAACAGAGAGTAGGGGCAAGATCCTTTCTTTATCGCACTTACGTCTGAGCTTCACACCAGGCACCATTTGCTATTTGATGAGCAGATAAACGGCATTCATAAACATCCGTGAGGTTTGTACCGAAATAGTGACTCTAATCACAGGAAGTTAATAACCGCTATACAAATTGCAATGGAAGATAGAAACTACTAAGCAGTCTCAAATAGTAGAAATGAATGCCACGCAAATGTCAAGGGTGAAGTTTGTGGGGAGCAATTCCTGTCTGACGCCCTTGCAATCTGTACATTGTTTCCTTCTACGTTTGCATGTTTGCAATGGAACGATTTAATATGCGGGAGACTCATAGTTTATTGAATGTATGTGATATAAACGTGCTATCAAAACCTGATCAATTTTTTCCGATGCAATGCGTTTCTCTCGTTTCGTAACATTCATTAAGGAAATTTTTAGCATTCTATGGGATCTTTTTACTTATATGCTTAATGTTTAAGATCTTCTTGGTGGCCCAAATGGCTTTCTTACAAAGTGCGTGCAGCTAGTATATGTCAAAATGAGAAAGCCCTGTCAAGGTAACTTAGAGAGATGTTTCAATAAATATGATAAAATGGTTGGAGGCAGTTGGCATAGTGGTAAGAGCACGCATAGGACTGACCAGGACTGGCGGACAGTGCTATGATTGCTATGATTGTCATAGCAAAAATTCTTTTATTAGTAAAAAGCTGCAAAAATGTGGAAGTTTCCAAGAAAGAAAGAAATAGATCTAATTCAAATATATACGATTCCTTAATTGTCCTATTCGGAGGTTCCATTGTCATAATACGCTGCTCATAATTTCATTGAATAATCACAGCGTGATAATACCTCTCAATAAGTAATCTTTCCACAACATACTGTCAATATAACCTCTGTTCAAGGCCTTCAGTGCCTCTGCCTTATTCCGCTGGCCACGCTATGACTTTCTTCAATTTCATGACATCGGAAGAAAAAAACAATAGGTGAGGACGCTTTTGCGTGACGTCTTTCGTTGGTGAATCGTATAGAGATGATGTAACATGCTATGAAATTCCAGGACTTCATAGCACGGGATAAAATCTACTTTTACCGTTAGTTAGTTTACGCTTTGTTGAAGAGAAAAAACCCAGAAGCTTGCAACATGAATCAAGTTGCACCTGGCAGTGTTCGCTGGGGTATCTCAAAACTTTGCAGCCTGTTGGAAACTCAATGAAGACTGAATCATGACCAGCGTCTCCGCTTTAAGGAAGACGGACGTCCATTTTTCTTATTAGCAACAGCGGCTATTTCTGAGGCTGATTGCCGCTTATGGTAGAAGGCCCACTCATGAAATGTTGTTTACATGAAGCTACAGCCGCTACGATCAGGATAAGCTAAAGATTTTGAATTAAAGAATTTATTTTCCATCATTTTCAATTCATACTACTGCTTTAGTAAAATTGACGGGGAGCTGAATGGCGTTCAAAAACGAATTCTAGATATCTTTCCATTCGCATACTAAAACCATGGTGTTGCTCACAGGTTCTCTTTGCGCAACTCATGCTGCAAACAAAGTCAGGGAATGGGAACGGGCTCGTTTTTTGGAATTATCGACAAACTGGTATGTTTCCTCAGGCACAGTCCACAGATATCTCGTCTCGGTAATAACCTACCAGTGTCAGAAGATACCAGATGGCTTTCTTGAGACACATCCATAGTTGCAATAGATTCATCTCAATAGACTATTGATACTGTCTTGTACGATCTTTCTATCGACACGATAGAGCAGACGGATGCACAAGATACTGTAATACGACTTGGATGGATGGCTCTATCCGCGCAACCAGTAGTAAACTGGTATCTGGCGTAGAGTCGGGGGTTAAAATGCGACGAAAGGAACAGCCCATTCCATTTCGCATCGCTGCATCTTAGGATTGTACCTATCAAACCAGATTCTCCTTAAACCTTGCATCGAGTATGGGACTTCACTAACAATCAGTTACCCCTTCAGATTTTCATCATAAAACATCTTTTTTACCTTTAATAAACTTCAAGGCTTCTTAAATAGCTGATGTTGCAAACTTTTGGATTGTTTTGGAAAGCCACCTAGTGTGGTTTACAAGCAACAAGGTTTTCAAAGCTTCATAGCATTCTCGGTGCTAATTGAGATCAGCCGAGCGAAATACCCATCCCGTAATTAGATCACACACAATTTCATATAATTTCTACTAAATTTGACGGGGGAAAGTGCTAGAAAATATCCGACAAGAGACTTGGGCTAGCAGTTGAAATGGTCGAATATTTTCCATGAGAAACTGAAGATTGGCTCAGATTCGTGAATTTGGTAGAACATTTGCCTACATGTCTTACGATGTCGGGTCCTTATCAAATTAGAGCATGAAAAGCGCAGCCGGGATATATGCTATGACCACATGAAGCTGGCAGTAGTTGTGACACTCCATTTCCCTGGTCTAGGGCAAGCGAAAATGGGTAGACTCGACTGGTACCGTTTTTGAAAATCAATTTGCTCTCAACACCCAATTTTGTTTACAATTGAAAAGACACGGCAACTGTAAAATGCTCTTGATGATAGTTTTGAGTTATTGCCTTTGTAATTTGCTAAAAAGCTGACTTCGTTGGTTCTTGCAATGGAGATTTTTCGGTTGAAAGAAATATACGGATTAAAACAATACCTGCTCAAACAAGTTTACCTGCTCTTAGATTAAGAGATAAAGCATAGTACAAGCCATTCTTCTCACATTTATCTTTTTTATGTAAGTTTGGTGGTAACGATCGTCCAATTCAATCAAATTTTAGCAGTTAATCTGTAACAGATCATGGGTAGATGCATTATCTAAAATAGTTTCCCGAACTTTATGGCAATTTTTGATGTTATCAGCTATGCATTATTTACAAAATTTTTGGTGACAAAGACGACGCTCTTTGTTTTTTATGTTCAATGGATTATTCCAACGTTGTATATTAATTTAATGTAAATATCTTTAAAGTGACACGAGCTTATAGAAAAATGATCGGTATGTATGCATAACAATATTAAATTTATTTTGGAACGTTATTGTAGCTTTCGGACAAACATCTGCTCCCAGGCTTTTCGTCTGCCTCTAAATTGATATGGAAATGGTCTGAAGAAGTGTTGCCATTAAAATTTGCTGCTTTTATTCTCTATCACATTTTAAAAAGTGATCCACTTCTTAAGGCTACTGTTAAATGCAAGGTGGCGTTTTGTTTTGGCTTAATTTCTCTCTTACATAAGCAAATTAAATGTCAGACCGAAAACAAAACATGTTGTACTTACTAAAGCGTTGTAAAAAAATATAAGATGTCCATTAACTTCGGATTCGAGGCACCCTCTTTCCCGCTTCTTGGTGTCCTCTGTTTGTCCACCCAACAGTAGAAGTTTTCTAGCGCGAATCTGGTGGTAAGGTGCGGCAGCGGTGGAAGGAACTGGCTCTCCTGACTTCCAATGCCTTTGCTTACATTTCGAACCAGATACTCAGACACACTTATTTTACTCTTTGTGACTACCCAAGGACCATTAAGTGATTAAGTGACATGATAGAAGACAATAGACGCAAGGCAATATGCAGAACAAGTCTGGAAAATTTGATGCTTGATTCCCTTAGAAATTTTGCATACAGCTCTAACCCTTAAAATATCAGATGTTCCATGGCCTGTCTAGTTCTTTGCGTTATTCAGGCCAGAATAGTCTATGCGTATATGAAAACATTTATGCATCTGTCCGTGTATGGCTTTCATCGTATAGCATTCTGCATTGATTATTTATATTCAGCTATATGGCTATAAGTCTTTATCTCATTGCCGTAGGTTTTCAAATTCGTAGAAATGTTTCAGTTCTATGTTTTGTTGGCTTGATGTTTTTCTGTAGCTTTTGATCAATAAAGTTTTTGGAAGACGTCTGCGTCTTATTGCTTTTTTACAAAAAGACCTTCCCTGGCACATATAGAAGGCCTTTCTCGTGGTTCGGCTGATTGGCCATTCCTTTCGATTTTCTTTAAAAAATGAATTGCATTTTCGTGTTTGTTCTATTGCAGGTAATCTTACGGCAAGGCATAGAGAGATATTCAGCCGTAATCCTCTGTTTATGGGTATGAGAGTCCCAGAAGTGAAGGAAACGGAACCACTAGAAAAACGATACCCTAAAATTTTACATGATGCTATGGATATAATCAAGGTTTGTGATTATAATGATCCTAGTTTTTTCAATGTATTCTAGTTGATTTCCAGTACATGCCCGATGCTAATTGCAGGAGGCATTGATATTCATGTTCAGATTGCTTCGTTATTACGTGGTCGCGTAATCCGATGATCACGTAATTAGGTGATGGCACAAATAGATTATGTCGTAATTAGGTGATCTCGTAATAGTATCGTAATGAGGCGATAGGTTAATTTGATGGTCTCTTAGTTAGGTGGTCTTGTTGATATGGTGCCACATGATTAAATGATTGCCTCAGATTGCTTTTCCCTACTTCCAAGCGGTTAAAAGACTTTGCTAGTGGTTAAAAACGTTGGGAAAAGTTGTTACTTTTAAATCAGTAACATTTAATCGAAACACATTCAGCTGTATTTTTCATACGTACCCATCAAAAGCGATACTTTGAAAGGAGTTTTTACAATAAGCCTAACTCCTATCATTGTTCAAATCATTGATTCATCTTCTGCCAATTGTTTCGTAGCATTGATCGAACACTTTTTTTAATACATTAGCCCAGTGAAGAGTTTATTTGGACAATTCATATTTGAGACAATGACCATTATATTTTATCTAGGTTTTTCTACGGTTTGTTCGTTTTTGTTTAGGAAAGACCCTTAATTTCTTCGGCATGTTAGAAAAAAGGTGAGTGGTGGTTTGATCAGTCAAAATGACGGCGCTAACGGTAATCTGAGAGCTTTTGAGAACTCCCTGAGCTATCATGTGGCCTTTAAAAGGTATCAACAAAGGGAGAAAGAGCAAATGTGGAGAGGGAGACAATATCAAGTTAATTGGTTTTGGATTTGAAAGAAAAAAAGTTTCCATGCTTAACCAAGAGGAAGGAGAGAAGTTCCATAGATTGCAAATTCTGTGAATGAATGATGATTTATGGAATAGAGTTCGTGGAATTGGTAGTGAAATTTTGGGAAAGGTGTTCACGGTTGGGTATCTGGTGTTTCTTTCCCTTAGGGGAACAGGTAAAATGAGCTTGACTTCCTGAGAACAATGTCCGTGAAATTATCTATAAAAAGATGGAAAGATGTCACAAAGAAGTCAGAGGGACTTGGTGGAGTTGAGATAGTTGAAAGTAAAAATAAAGCTAACAATTTTCATAATGTAAAGAGAATCATTACTTCAGGAAATAAATGAAAGAAACCTTTTGACTGGCTTAATGGCTGAAGTCCCTAAATTTCCGTGGCATGAAGCAAGGATGGTAAACCAATACTTTAAGATCTTGCCTAGAAAATTCTGTTTGATGTCATTCAATATGTCCAGTTTACGGATACGCCTTCCCGTGGCAATGGGTGATCCAGATCTACTCGTCGTATTCAAAGCACTGGTCCAGTGTCTCATCTAAAAAGTTGATGAGAAGTTGTGTTGGTGGACTAATTAGTTTTTTAAAGCCACATCAAACAGAATCTTACCCTCCCATTTTGCAATAAAATTTACGTTCAACTTTGTGTTGAATTTTCAGATCTCAGTCGGTGCATTTGTCAAATGTTGTCTAAGTCTAAGTTATTTTCTGAAGGGCCAAATCTACTTTATTTCTTAGTCCCATAAATTATTTGGGCTGATAAAATTTCAATTTACGCACCAAAAAGTCCCCTGCGACTTTAGGGAAGACCAGGTGTATTGCATTAAAAAGGATTCCGTAGAGATGTGTAGAAAACAGTTATTTCATAAATATCTACGATCTTTTCCTGTCTTTCCTATTTTATTTGTTTGAAATAAAACCGATCTAGCAGCTGTCATCTTTGCATGAGGAATTATTTACTTAATGGGATCATAAAAACATTAGTCTTTGAAGTGTTCTCCGCAAGTGCTTTGATAAGATCATGAAAAGCTTCCATTCATTGAGTCATTTGAATTATTTATCAATGTTTTTACTTGAATGTATTCTTTCACTTGTGACGCACCCTTTGAGACAGAGAGAACATCTTTTGAAAACAGAGTTTTTGTTCTCAAGGAATAATTTTAATCGCGTGATACATTAGACTCGGGATTTCTCCAATTCAGCTTAACTCTATCTAAAAACATTGCAACCAAAAGCGTATGCCTTTTATCTAGCTGAGTAATTAGAAGGGGTACAAACGAAAAAACTAGTCTAAATTCATAGCATTGTACCTACATCAACATTTGGATGCATTTCTGTTTAAGGTTTCTATCGTAGATACAAATCCTAAAGGGACGAATTAATTTCCATATCCATATGCCATTGACCCACCAACAATCTCAGCGGGTCTTTCAGTTGTCATGAATTACTTTTTTGCATTTTTCATAACATTTTTCTGTTTTAAAAGTTAATGCTGTTATTTGTTACCTAAAAAATGCGTTATTAAGTTTCTTTAGAGTGGACACATTCACGAAAATGGTCAAATGCCGAGCAATACTCATCTTAGACACATTTATTTGTAGCTAGCTACCCTTTCTTGGGTTTCGGTTCTATGTTCTTTCTTAGCGTGTCAGTGGCTGCCATTTTTTCTCCAGGAACACTTATTTTCAAATCCACTAGATTTTGTTTAAGTAAACCATCTTGAATACTTCATTTTTTAAAAATATTTCCTTTACTAGAAATCGCTAGAATTGGATGGAAATAATCGACTCACGTGCCAACAAATGATGCGGCACAATTTTTACGTTCGAAATCATTTTGCTGACAAATTTCTCGTCGAATTGAAGAATAGAATAGAGAAAGAAACTGCTGAGAATCCATTACTAAGGGCGCTAGTGAACAGGCGGGATAATTCAGAAGAAAAGGCAAAAAGGGATCGAGAAAAGGAAAAGGAACGTGAGAGGGACAGAGATCGGGAAAAAAGGGACAAAAAGTACAAAAAGGTTTGTTTGCTGAAAGGTTCATTCATCAAATGCGGAAATTACTCAATATCTCAGGCAGATATCCATTTGTCAATAGATTTAGATTAACGGGAAGATATAAACTGGATAGTTTATGATTCTTGTAAGAAAATGGATTTCTTGATGCAGTGTAATTGTGTTTGGTCCTGAACGCTAACATGGATGTCAACTGATTTCACCACAGATTACGCCGCATTATGAAACCGTCCAGGAGTTGAGTTCATCTTTGTATGTCTTATGTTATGTTGAAACTTACCGCTATTGGCACTACTAAGTTTAGCCTTTTCATAGTCTTGACCAAACTCTGTACCTGCCTTCATGATCCCAGCTCGCTTTCTAATATGGGCCACCTATGAAAATCAAATGTCCAAAATGTATTGATGAAATAGTCACTTGATATATTAAGGCTACGCTTACGTTAATTTGCGGATAAAAGAAACGAGATAGAGAAAACTGATACTGTAGCGGAAATTTTTGCTAGAAAGTAGGCCCTTTATATGAAAATTAGCAACTGATAGTGTTTTAGGAGCATATTTTCCTTTCTGAGTGATTCAAAGGGTTAATACACAGAACTACCAGATGGCCGCCCCCAACTGTAGCATTCACTGTACTTGTGCAGCTGTGTGGCCCAAAATCTTATGAAACGGATATGGGTGCCGCCCAATTCACAAAAAAAGGTGAGGGAAGGAACTTTGACTTTGACTTGACAAAGGGGTAAAGTAGATTTAAAGATTTCGGAATGAATGAGGTAGTAAACGATACGTTCTAAGGTAGGCATAACATGCTATTGCTTGTATAATTCCCTAGGATTATGATCAAAAGAAAAAAAGAGACATAGCAGTAAAAATGTCGAATCCTTCATTAGCAAAGACCTCATCTTCACCTGACGCCAGAATACATGTGATGACGTCATCAGAAAATGTGCATCAGCAAAAACAAAACATGGCACATGGGAATGTGCAGCTATCGCCAATTCAAGATTTGGACCAGCACAAAGAGAGTCCTAATGATAATATGATACTCAACCGATCAGATACAAAAATGAGTTCAAGGGCTGCGTTAGGGCTTAATATTTCAACTCCTGGAGCAGATTTACCCTCACCGTCATCGCAAGGGCAGAGGTAAGATGTATTTAGCACTCTATCTCACATAGCAACTTTAAATTTTGTTCGATTAAATCCCGGCTTTGAAAAAGACAGCAATCGCAAATGGTGCTAATGGACCAGAGACACCGATACCTGCTATGCTTTCTTCCTAGTGTCAGAATATAGATTAGATGGGACAGAGGAGCCATGCCTATCGCACAGTGTCCTGGTTATTCCTCTTGCTGTAACTTCACCTCGTTGCTCCGGCACCTTGATTTATAGAGGGCTAGCAACTTAACTCAATATAAATTAAGCTTCAGCTGGACTTGAGCAACTGACCACAGGATGAACGAGCAAGCCCCTTATCACTGTTCCACCCTTGTTTGAAGACGATCAAGGAGATATGTCTTAGAGCGCTCTTCACTTCTTCACACCCGCATTCTGGCAATCAATGTTTCTGTAGCAAGGATAAACACATTTCTCAGGCAGCATCAGCAAGCATGACGAAATAACTACGTAAATTTGAAACTATTTTGAGCGTTGATCGGAACAATCGTATAAAACGGATGCCTAATTAAGGTTCGACAGGTATCAGTGATAAGAAGCGAGTATGACCGAATGTTGATTTTTGCTAAGTTAAGACTGCTGCTCAAGTCGAAATGCAACTGAACCGTATAACCTATTTGCTAGATAGGATTTAGAAATACTTAACTGCGAAATCCTGATTATCGCAATGATCACAAATGGTTCTAAGAAGCAAGCATTTTCTGACTGATTCTCCATGTTACTCGATCAAATTATCATCCAGTTTTTCGAAAATTGCTACTTAGGATTAAAAGATTCTGTGGAAAGCCAGCGGGAATTTGATGCTAAAATCCAGAAGTTGCTGTACCGATAATTAGTTTTCAAATTTTTCCTAATCATACCTTCATTTCGTAAGTTAGCCATGTCTCGTCCGCTGACGTCCTTATCTCTGGCTAGATTCAGCGTGTAAACGTGCTGTGCCTTTCTAGCTCCATTGAGGATGATTTTAAGAAAAAAATCAGCTTTCCATGCTGTACATTGCCTTCCCTCTCCCTGTCAATCTCTATGAAATCCCACCGTGCTTACTAGCAAGGTCGGGATGAAAAAGCTGGTGTCACTTCGTTCAGAGTTAAAGCGAAGCCATAGGTAAGATAGGGACCTGACTGCCCATTGTTTTAGGAGCTGCTTCCCATGTCATATAATCGTAAAACCTGTTCAGTGACACACAATACATGTAACTGCTCTTAAGTGCGGCAACGTATAAAAATACACAGGTTTGTAATGCGAATTGATTTTCATCGATTAACAACTATTTCCTGCGTAGCTGCAAGCAGCACAGTAGCCTGCTGCGAAATACTGAAGGCTCCAAACGAGCCAAAACAGAAAAACTACTCATTACCTTTTACGTTAAAACGTATTCTCGAAGGAGTAAACAACCTTACTTCTACGCACATAATCAACAATGAAAGAATTCATGCCTCTCAACTACAAGAGCGACTCAGTCCATAGGGACTTTGAAGGCAAAACAGAAAGCGCAAACAACTTAGAAAATCGTAAGCAGGTGTACGTAAACATCTTTGAAAATATCGTAAACAACAAATTGTAAACAACCTGGAAAATATCCTAAACAACTCAAAAACATCCCAAACTATGAAAGTTCGTACTAACACTAACTGTTGAGTATCCATCCCTGATTGGCTAATAAAGCCCTGAGGAAGTTGCAATTAAATTAACCAGTATGGATTGAGAGTCTTCACTGGCAACCCTATTTTGTGGGGAATGCCAGTCGAAGACGAATTTAAGCAGAGAAGTATTTGGCATTGAAAAATGACCGTCTACATCTAAGTAACGGTGATTCCTGTACCTATAAAAGGAGCGTCGACAAACATCTTTCAGAGAAGCACCATCCTGGGACACGAGATTATTAGCTACGTTCCTGTCCTTGCCACCGTATTTCATCTCCAGCTTTACGTCAAGTACTCGTTACTGCTAAATGGAGGGATAGGAGGCATCTAGCAACGTGAACGATGATGCTTCGTACCCGGAGCCTGCGATCAAAGTTATCGAAGTCATCATGAGGTCTAACCGCTATGTCATCAACGTCGATGATAAAATATTGAAGATGAAATTGACAGCAGATGAATAGTGGTATTTTATTATTTAATAAAGGTATAGTGTTTGATTCCAGGAAAAATAAGGATTAATGATAAAGGATTTTTTAAAGAACCTACCACCTGTGGTGTGTGCAAAGTACATTCCTTTATCAATAGGAAGAGTTGGAGGAAGAAAAGGCAACTTATGCCAGAGTTCACATAATGCAGCAATGGGTGACCCAATGAAGGGGGGTACCTTGAGAAGAAGACGAAGGAGTGCAGCGCAGTTTTGACAGTCCATATTTTAGAAATCTTTTTCGATTGAAAACAAAAGCCGCAGAAGACGCATGATTTCGTAGAGTCAAAAGGCTCCGCCATTGTCAGGGGAATAATTATTCTTCGTTTCTTATTTAAGAGGCATGGATCCAAAGCTGAAGAAAGTGGCGAGTATAACACACACGAAGAAACATACTACAGACCAAAACGGACACGTCGTGTCGGATCGGAATTTTCATCAAGAACAGAAAACTAATATCAATGAGCATGATAAATATACAAGGGGTCTAAGTGATGACACATCTCATGCTGAACGGTTCAAGAAGAAGAATATTAAGCAAGAAATGAAGGAACATTTGCATAAAGATATTAAAAGCGATTTGGAATTTCCTTCAGTATCTGGACTAACTTTGCCAAGTGTTAAAGGCGCCGAGGGTATGACGTAGTTTTTGTAAAAAAGCATAGCGAGAAATATTTCCTGTTTCTTCAATGATAAGTTGCAGATGATTTCCCTGAAAATGGTTCATTTCGCATCTGTTTGCTTTGAAAGGAAAAAACAGTAACTACGTTGAAGATTCATATGACGCATGACTCTAGGCCAAAAAATCCTAATCCTATCCACCTTTCCTCCCATAAAAGGCATTTTTTTCTTTTAAAGCATCTTCATTATGAAAGTTTTCATTGTATTTAAGCGAATATTATTCATCCATTGGCACGTAATAAGGCATCAGCCATACGAGGCAACCTAAGCCCGTATACCACCGTACTTGTGGTATTGAAACAGTTTGGTAGCGTTAACAATATGTTTTCGTCGTTGATTATTTGAATATGATTCATTCTTTGATTCTAGGCAAGCAACATTCAAAGCATAAATACAACAAACCCAACAAGAAGCCATATTTTTCTACCATGCCACATATTGCGAACATCGATCCATTTCAGAGTAACTTCAACGTCACTAGTAGAGAGGTGAGTGGTTCATCTGCATTTAAGGTCTATTCTTAAAGAGGGCAGGCAGTTGGCATGATGGTCAGTGTACGCATCCTCCATGATTAATGTCCACTTTCTCTTCGCTGAGTGGTAAACCCTGTGTTCAGGTTCAAGGTTTGAAGCTGATGGGAAATTGCGACGATGAAAAGCTGCCTGAAAAACCTCTCAAAGCCGAGACTGAAAACACTGCCTCTCTAATCAGGTGCTCCCCTACCCTAGTATCATATTGCCACTCAACTTCGCTTCTTATATATACAATCTGAAGCGCTTCTTGACTCTTAGACTCCTTGAGATATTTTGGTTTCTATCAAATTGTTTCAGAATGTCTCTGACAGATGGGAACCAAAGGTTCATTTATTATGATATTCTTCAAAATGGGCTTATGTTACTCAATAAGTAAGATACAGCCTTCAATATAATTTTAAGGCTATTGTTCTACGCCGAGCAAGGAGAAAGGATGGCGGCGAAGCAATTATGTTGCAGGCTAACCGCCATTAATTTCTCTTTCTTTCTTAAAAATTGGTAGCGAAGGATAACGAGAGGTGCCGTATTGTAACGGCTGAGTTTCTCTAATATAAGCATTCATTTCATGCTGTAATGAACAAATGCCAGGGGATACGTAAATATATTCTTTATGTAAATATCAAGGTATCTATAGTTGCCAAATTATGCACATTAATTGAGTGCAGTACATAATAAAAAGGCAACCTTCTCAGGTACGTGGACCTTTCCTGCAAAACATGATTTTATTTCTCTTTTTATTCTTTTTTTAGTCACCGATCGATGGTAGAATTGCAAATAACCGAGAAAGAGACGTGAAGGATGTTCGAAATTTCCCTGCCGTTTAATCGTAATTTAAAGCTTTGAAATTAAATTAGTACGGTCGAAAAATGCTGATACTGCTGTCTTCACATTTCGGTGAATTGACCTAGGAACATGCTTTAGATGGAATAGTATGCAATTTTTAAGGTAAATTATTTCCATGCATTGAAAATATGCAGGATTCGCGTATTTCATGTATATTGGAGAATCCTAAATGGTCTTTATTTTTTCATTGAAATTTTAATGACATAACAATACGTTGTAAAATAGCTCCCTCTCCTATTCTGTAGAATATTAACAAACTTATATATTGTGTATCATGTAATGCAGCACACTTTATTTTTGAGTTCTTTTGTATGATCATAACAGGGATGCCGGAAGGGTAGTGGGGGTGCTGGGGCAGACTTTATTTGGAAGAAACTTTGGTGCATAATACTAAAAATCATTCAATGTGAAATTAGAGGAAATATAAGCAATGAAGCGGCGTTTTTCATGGTTACAAAGTAGCTCTGTCCAAGTCCTTGAAACATTTATTTTAATTCACTAAATAGATATGACACTGACTTCGTGTTAGATTAAAATTTTGGGAGAATTCAAAAGGATGAACTGGGCAGTTCTGGCTTCCTCCGCCTTCTTGAGTAAAGGACAAAAGGCACACCTGGTATCTTGTTCCTCACCCTCTTTTGGCATCGCTGAGCCGTTATAATGCGACCAATAGAATATGCACATATTTTTGAAATAGCATTAATGCAAGGAAATTAGATTCCACAGCTTCGTCTTTTTCTCGTGGGTTTTTAGCCAGTAATTCATGAAGCTACTATTGATAACGAGATAGCTTTTGGAAAGGCTTTAAGCGAGAATCGTTTGGGTAGTTTTGATCCAACAGTTTTGACAGGTATGAAAGAAAACCAGGCTCAAAAGGTTAAGATCTGCAAAAGTTTACGATTCCTGGACCAAATGTCTCTTCGTGTTGGTAGCCCAACAATATTTGAAACTGGAATTCAAGGAAATGTTGTCCACAGTTAGGCTATTTCGACATCCCACATATCCTCTCTTAAGATATCAAAATAACTCCCGTAACGTAAACCTTAGGACGGGATTTCGATAAATGGCCGTAAAAAATACTGTGTAATCCCTGCAGCAATTTCTATATGGTTCTGTCGCTCTGTTAATTCAACTTTTAAAAGAGGTTTCAGATTGGTTTTATTTATCGCTAGAGTAATTTGCCGATTGGAAATCAGGCTTCGAAGTGTGACTTACCCTGTGAAGAATTCACATGCCTTCGACCAAGATCTTTATGCTATCAGTAATTATTGCGAGAGGCCTTTCGTACGACACCTATCAATGTATGCAATGCTTGAAATGATGCCCTAAAGAGGAAAACTCACCAGAGTCTCATATAATCTAACCTTCACCAATGAAAATCAGCCTTAATAAATTCCAGTGTGTAGGATACTAGTGATGTTTGGTTTTCAAGATAACAATCCTTTGGTACCTCAAAAATACTCAATATGGTTTGCTCCTATTGATAGGTCTATTTTACTGTACTGAATAGCTTAAGAAGTAAAGCTTCCTAAGATTCATATGTGGTGCCGTAATGTGGCGATTAAGGGTTTGGGCTGATAACGCAGTTGTTTTGAATTCAAATCCCGCACAATTCCCATGAAAGCGGTTATCGGTGCGGAAGGCAACGGGATCCACCTCATGAGAAATCGAGTATGCTACACAGAATCATACCAAATATAGGATATTGCATTAGAACGATACAAAGGGAATTAGGAACCAAGAAATCCTTTCCCCGTTAGATTAGTTTGGCCTTTTAGAGTCTGAATACAATCATGGTGGCTTCCTGTAGAAACCCAACGCGCTATGCTATTGACGAGCTCTAGTTCTAAGGCAACATACATCTAAGACACTGACCGCTTCTTCAAACAACTTGCCTTTCACATTTGCCTTTGTTCATCTCAACCAAGCATTTTGGCCGCATACTAAAATTTTAACCTAATTTTAGGAGTAAAGCATTTCCAGCGCAAGTCGTTGATGATTACTACCCTGCAATAAATTTGTCTCTGGCTACAGCTGTTGCATATAGTCTTGCGTTTTCAGGAAAAGTTTTATTAACAGACTGCGTTAAGCTTAGATTGTATCAAAAGATATAATTAAAAGGATATTTAAGATGATCCTTTAATTCTTAAAGTGAAACGTGGAACGATATAGTTGTGTTGCCTTTTATGTCGAAATTCATGCTTACAGCCATAAAATTTTTTCAAAGATGTAAATAGAAGCTAAAGTAACTTTAGAATATTTCTTCATTAACATGTACTTTGATAATGCTGAAAGTGAATAGCAACCGAGAATTTTGAACTTTTTCTGAAGAGTATTCATACACCAATGGCCAGTACAAGGAAATAAAAAATAACAATCAAGATTAACATTTTGCAGTATATTTAAGTCACAGAGAGGTGACAGGTTGACACGACTGAATGGAAAAGCAACAAGCATATAGCACAGAGGACTTTGAATTCTTTTCTGTGAGACTGGCCTACACTAAGTATAAGCTCATTTTAGTCATACAATGAAGTTACGCGAAACCCTAGGTAATTATAAATCCTATAAGATAAAATGTGCATTAGAAGTTAGATTATGCTTCATGGGAAATAACAAAAGATAGAAAACATTAGCACAACTCTATGAATATGCTCCAACTGAACTCCTCGACATTCAGTCCATACAAAATAACTAATCTTTACTATGATAGTTGATTTTATTGAATAAATGCACTGTATTTTATGGGGTGGAATGGAGTGGCTGTGCTGGAGTAGCACAGTGGTCTCTCACCAGTCGCACACCCCCGTCAAAATGCATGTGGGTGGAATCTCTGGTCTCACAGTACAGTCACCCAACTCTCATGCCTCCTAGTAGGTGGTTTTGCACACCATCGGGCACCATCCGGGATCTCGTTTAGACTGAAATGCTAAACTAAGTGAGGGGACAACTGCCTAGGCAGTTGCCATCGAGGACATTTTTCAAAGTGCATGAAGACTTGAAGCGGTAGAGAAGGCAGGTGGAACTGGACTAACACTCAGCATGATATGGCTTCAACGGCGCGATCCAGCAGGTCCTGACACGACTGACTAAAAGTGTTCGGTTGCTGGCAGCGAGGTAACTGAGATTAGGAAGGCGCACACGAGACTGCTGAGCGCCTTTCCCATCACCTGGCAGATTTCTGGCAGACCGTTCTTCCTGGAAGAACACTGCAGTGGAGGAAAGCAACGGGAAACTACCTCCTCTGGATACTATGGATTGTATCTCCAACTGAAAATTGTTCGCATGGATATACACGAACAGGCCACGGTTCTCAGTCCCCAGCAGTCGCAAGACAGAGGGTGCTAAGAACCAACGGGTACGTAAAAGTAACAGACCATTCCAACTCGGCAAAGACGTCCTGTCTCTAGGAACTGGGAATGTCCGATCTACGAATCAAGGAAAATTCGAAATAGTGAAGAATGATGTGACAAGGAATACGATTGACATTCTGGGCATCAGCGAGCTTCGATGGACAGGGAAAGGGCAGCTGAAAACTGAAGACACAATGTTCTACTCCGGACACGGCGACACTGGAAGAAATGGAGTAGCAGTCCACCGCAACAAGCAAACAGCAGAAAACTTCCTGGGCTACAACCCCATAAGCCACCGAATAATCCCTATTCGAATTCAAGCCAAGCCAGATATCATTTCCATCATTCAAGTCTATTGGCCTACAGGCGCCGTGTCAACAAAAAAGAAACTCCCTGCAGCAGATTGTGGCACGGATCACGAGCTGCTGGCAACCAAGGTCAGACTCAAAATGGGAAAGAATAAAGCGTCTAAGAGAGAACCTAGATTCGATATCAGCTCAATCCCCTTGGAATACAGAGTCGTGCTCTCCAACAGATTCGCAGCTCTTCAAGACCCTCTTGAAGGAGAAGTGGACGCACAATGGACCTCTCTGAAAAACATAATCCTATCAGAAGCAGAGAAATACATCCCAAAAACAAAAGAAGCCCAAGAAGTCCCACTGGCTCACAGAGGACGCCATCAAAATTGCTGAGGAAAGATGTCAAGCCAAAATGACCAAGTCTTTCAAATACAAGTTACTTTCTGCAAAATTTCAGAAGGCACCCCGAAAAGACAAGGAAAATTACATTAAGGGCGTTGACATTGAGAGGCACAGTTTTGGAAAAGAGCCCGGCTCTTTTTTCAAAAAAATCAAAGAGATCACAGTAACGTTTTCACACAGAGTGGACAGTCTGAGAGATAAAGATGGCCAAATATTAACGGAAGCAGCGGGCGTTCAAGAGCGATGGCAGGAGTACACGGAGAAGTTATACAGGAAGTATCCTTCCATTGGTGAGGTATTTGAACAGAAGGATAACGAGGACGAGTCCCAAATCCTATAAAGTGAAGCAGGGTGGGCTTTGAATGCGTTAGCAAAAAAGAAATCCCCGGGTCCAGACAATATCCCAATCGAGCTGCTCAAATACGGTGGAGAGGGGACCACTAAAGCAATCCCGCAGCTATGCCAAGAGATGTGGAAGATGGAAGCAAAAAAACCAGGAATTTCACTGAACATTAAGAAAACGAAAATTATGAGTAGCATAGAGCTCCGAAATGTTGTTCTAGATGAGCAGGTGGGGGTGGTGGACCAGTTCAAAATCCTGGGATCGATGATCAACCAGGGCAACAGCTGCAGTCAATACATCCGCAGAAAACTCGCACTAGGTCACACAGCGACGGGCAAGCTTACTCTTGTATGGAGGGAAAAAAATGTCTCCATCCAAAATGAGGTACGCTTGGTGAGCACACTCGTGTTCAGTGTAGCACTATATGGATCAGGGACCTGAACAATCAGAGAAGCTGATAGGAAGATAATCAAGATGTTTGAATTGTGGTACTGGAGACGACTTTTGCGCATCCTATGGGCAGCAAGCAAACGGATGACGATTTTGTTCTTCTGGAAGTTGGAAATCCCGTGCAACTGGAGAGTAAAGTGACTCTGGCTTAGCTCAGACTTTTTGGACATTGGATTAGTACAGATGGCAGTCTTGAGAAGGCAATATTGTTGCCGTTGACTGAAGGAAGGCGGAGAAGAGGTCGTCCACGACAAAGATGGATTGATACTGTGAAAAGTGACGCGCAACTGACTCAAGTAAATGCAATTGTTCCATGCTGGGACCGCGTGGGTTGGCGTCATCACATACGGACAGTGACCAGGGGTCGACGTCGACCCGACGGTCTTTAGCTGGTTAGTTATCATAACGCATGTCTCAATCAGGAATTCCTCATGCCATTTAATTTGTCTAACAAACTAGTGGTGGATATTGAAACTGGCACGTTTGGAAGCAATTGCTCGTCGTTAAAACCATTCAAGACAAAGAAAACTTTTGGGACGTCTCATTCACTAGATAAGCTGGTGAAGCCCGTAAGATTGGAAGGGCACTGAGCTCATGGCAGATAGAAATTTATTTTCTGTCATTACGACAAAATCAGCAAGATATTCGACTGAGCAACAAAAGGCTACATGCAATCTGTTTTCCATCATGGCACACATGCAAAAGGCAAGCTCAGATTTGTTCCAGATTATGCTAAGTTTATTAATCCTAAAAAATCCTTGAAAATTTCAAAGTCCGTCTAGTTGATAAGTTGAGCAGCATTACTCATCATTATTGGTTGAAGTCTATCTTAATTCTGTCACAAGCTTCTATTACCAATTCGTGACGCCATTGCAGGACAATAGTCCTTTGGGTACTTTCTCTACCTATCTGTTTCATAAACGATCTTCCAATGCAGAGGCTTGAAAAACAGATGAAAATGACACGAGTAGCTTAATGTATGCAACAAAAAACGAACGAAGGTCTCTAAGTCCTTCTTCTGCGTTTCACCAGGGAAGTACTTTTTGCTTGACTAGAGCATAAAATATACCAACAGCTCTTGGAAAATCGATCACACAATGCAAACTACTGCGACACTGCTACTCAAACAATGGGCAAGCGAGGACTGGCGTCGAACCTGGAACATTGGTACTTTTATGCGAACGCTTAACCAACTAAGCCCAAGACCAAGTTCAACAGCGGCTAAATTGTATTCTGATTTGTCCCCAAAAATTGCAAATGATGCAGTGGATGAAATCTTATAGGAAGCTCATAATCCATACATACAAAGCATAACGCATGACGAGAAAAAGATCTCACCTAAACAGCTGAGGCCTTTGATTTCAGACCCATTCTTTTACAGAAGTTGTGTTGAGGCTTGAAGGAAATCGAGAAAATTGTTGTAAATAACACCTTGACATCTTTACTTCAACTGATGATAATACTTCATGACTGCTAGTTTTTATATCTATAAAAATCTAATGAGCAAGGAATTGGAAAAAGGGAGCTAAGTGACGTTTCAATTCTGGACACAGATATTTTCAAAACGTTCATCGTTAGAAGGAGGAATGTGCAGCTTCAGATGTGAAACTATTAATAAGATGCGATGAGTCAGACATGATACCATAGTATGTAGGGACTTTGGTTAAAGTGCACAGGTTCCTCTCTTATCTACTATACTCCTGTTATCGGATTCGATGCATACTCATCGATTTTAAATCCTATCAATCTGTGCACCAAGCAGTGACAATGGCAATCTGAAGTAAAGCTGAAGGTGCAGCGCGATGGGGGAAGAAAATGGCTACCCTTCCTCACAATGCCATGGCACATAATAGCACCTCTTTGATAAAGTGCTTCTCGAACCTCGTTCCTAGTATGGAACTCAAATTTGCCTAAATTTAGAGATGTTATTTTCATTTGTTTCCGAACTCTCTTCACCATTACAAAGTATCCTTCTTTAAGCTAAATAGAATAGAAAAAGGACAATTCAGATGGGAAAAGCCGCATGTATTTAATCTGGGGAAAATTGCATTTACCGGATCTATTGAAAAAGCTGAGGATTTATTTTCAACATCAATTTCACAAGATGCAGCACAGTTTGAAAAGCCCAACTATTGATCTGATATCATCAGCTTCCGCTTTGTTTGACTGGATTTAATCCATCAAAATAAAACATATGATTTCAAAACCACTGTGTTGTGAGTCCGCACGCTTCACCACTACGCCACGACACGACTTACATAATATACACACCATCTAATATACTTGACCATTTTAGCACATCAACAAATAATGTTCATTTTAGTTCGTATATTTATACATAACGTGCACAATTCATTATTAGAATGCTATATATAAGGTTAGGGTATCATCATTAATAAGATGACGTTCACAGCGTCCAACTATTCGGGGGGGGGGGTGTACTATACCGATCTGGACGGAAAAAATGGTGTTCATGTTCAGAGATCCGGGGGTTCAGATTTCTGGGGGAATAAAAAAAGAAAACACAGTACGAAATTCTGGGAATGAGAAAAAAGCGTTCGACTTCCGGGGTGTTCAAATAGTGGGGGACAAGTGCATTAAAAAATAGCGAAGTTAGTTATAGTCAACATAAAATTTCATTTCTAACCCATTACGACCACAGCTAAGGATTCTCTCGAATGTACATTACCTCGTAATATTTTTCACTTCTTTATTGAGCTCTTGATAAAGTTCCCCTTTGCCATCTACAGAATTCTTTCTCCCTTCGAATTCATCGTGTCTTCGATCAGCTGTGGACTTCAATTTATTCGTCCATATTGACAATAGGTTGCTCTTCGGACCTAATGAGGCTAAGCGGAAAATATGATGTAATCCAATCGTAACAAAAGCTTGAGCAATAAATAATCTACACCATGCTGTGTGAGGATTTGATAATCTGATTTAGGGGCTTCGGTAAGATTTCAGGTTTACAATCAAAACGGATAGCTTGATAAAATAACTGCAACACTCGTCACACATCAACCAGGATGTGAAATTTGGAATGAAAGCCGAAGATACTGATAAAAAGATGAGCACACGCATTCATAAATTAGTCGCAAGAGAAAAATCATATAAATTGATTGGCTCCTGTTTTGATAGTCTTATTTCGACTCTATTAGTCAGATACTTGCATTCCTTCATTCTTGCATTCAATATTAATTTTTATTTTTACATCCACATTACTGCCTTTTCCCATTACTTTGAATAGAGCTTTATATCAGTTTACATGTTAAATTTGCCATAGCAGTTTCCAAATCAAACCAATTGGAGCTGCGAGATCCTTAGCCTGCTTGTAACAAAATATGCTTAAAGCAGAAATAATGATTTCATTTGCAGACACATCATTCGGAGTAATGAAACCACAACTGCGGAATGACATTCCTAATGAAGCACAATTTTGCGTTGACATTGAAACGATTAAGAAAATAACAATAATGATAATAATGATAATAACAATACATGTTTATAAAGGAAAAGCTTCTCAGAAAAGGGGATACTTTTACCAATAAGGGTATGTATGGTATTGATGAAAAGTAAAAGGATCCTTAAAAACTTATAACTGTTGAAAAACTTCAGTTTTCTATTCTGCGTTCAATATAAAAAAATAGCATCCAATCTCCAAAGCTTGCAGCAAATCCATTGCAAACCAATGCAACTTGAAAAGCAAATGCCTTTCTTCTGCTTCTGTTCTAACTTTTGGTAATATTGGTCCACAGCCATTTCCTTGCGTATCTCTTCCATAAGTAAAGCACTCAGACATATTCCGAAGTGGTGGAGGTCAGGAATCATAAAGTGATTTACATACTAGGATCGATTGAGACTCGTTTGATTCAGGCATGATCTAAGGGGTCCATTTTCAGGGTCGTCATTTTATCAGGAGAAATTGTTTTACGGGCTCTGTCCTGTATCGACTGCAGCTTTTCCGTGGAATTTTCAGCCATGGTTAGATAAAAGAGGCAACAGTAAGTAGCATAGGCCTTATAATAACTGTACATATTTTCTCTGTCAGTCTTGGAAAGATGTTGGGACGCGTGGAGAGATGTTGGGACGTATTCTTTAGAGGAGCTTCAAAACGAAATGAGACTCGGTTGTAGATGCTCCTATGTCGGGGCTTTGTATAGGCCACCATAGCCTTTCCTCAACATAACCCACTATAAAAAAAAAGAAAAAGATCTTGTCAATTTGCATACTCATTGTTACATGATTGTCTAGTATGATTTCTAGCCAGTCATAACTTGTTACTTGGCTCATGTGATTGCCACTTGAAGTAACAAAAAGTTAAGGACATACATCTTTAATAAGTTTTGAATGAATATTTAATGTTTTAAAGACTTCTATGAAATTTAGAGTGCATTTACAAATGTTGTATCAAAAGTGCACTATCTTAAGTTATTAATAAGCAATTTTTGATAACTGCAAGGAAATGATGAAGATTCACAATAGCATGATAATTAATTTGTTGTAATAAATCTTGCTATAAATTCTCATAAGATCTTGCGACGAAAATTTTGATCCAAATAACAACATACCACTTACATGTGAAAGAAATAGTTTCAGTTTTAGAGTCGCTCACAACAGTCGCCTTTTTCTTTGCAGATACAAGATCGTCTGATGGTTCAGAGTTCCTTCTCCTTCTTCTTGGATCGCAAGGGGCTTGGTTCATCAGCCTCTTTTCGTGTTCTGTCATTTCAGAATACCTAAATGACAAAAAAACTGAGGAAAATGCGCATATCTCACGCTTGGTAGCAAGACTGATGAGCCATCAGTATTTGTGAAAAAGTAGCGAGAAAAATAAAATGAGACCAATTACTCATACATCAACTACTGCTAACTATCAAATTTTGACCAATCAGATTACCACTAGAGCCTGCAAATTAGGGCTTTAAAATTTCTGCAAAGGGCCAATTAACATCTAAATTGATCGAAGGAGAAAGCACTACCATTCCGGTTATCATTATCATTTCTTATCATCAAATTATTCACGGTCGGCATCATTGATAGACAAAAATAACTTAGAAGCAACTATTTACAATAATAAGCAGAAAGGTCACACAATTCAAATTTACACCGGGACCCTCAATATCATGATCTTTTTTCAAATGTAAATACAGATTTTGCATGCAAAAGCTTGCCCAATCCATTTATTGATCAAATTTTCGAATAGCACTGTTGCGGTTACAATATTTCATTAACTGCAATCAGATTCTTAGTTCTCGGTGTGTTTACTTTAAAAAAATGTCGCACTTAGATGATAGGTGCTCTTTTGAAAAGCATTTAAAGATTATTGTAAGTATCAAGTTTTGCAATTGCTTGAGCGGATTTCTATTCCTCTATTTTTGGAAGTAGTACTTTGACTGGCACATTGAAATCCGTAATGCTCCGTAATGATCTTCGGCATAATTCTCACCGTTTGCACTGACTCTGTTCGAGCTATTTGATGCAGTCTTGCTTTTGGATGAACAAATTGCCCTTTCGGGAAAAATGTGCTTATGAGAGTACTGGACCACCAACTCTTTAAGTTGATCCGCTTTATTACAATTCAAATCACTTTGACCTTTTCAACATCAGCTCTCGTGATAGAATGTTCTTGAAGGCATTTTCTTTATATTCTTTCAAAGTCAACATTTGATTTTTCAATATCTTCATCATCCTTTCTTCCTGGCAACACTGCTTTTAGATCTGCCTGCAAATCAGCATATCTGAACTCCTCCTTACCAGTTCACTTCTGCTCATTTCGTTCCAAATGCGATATTTTGCCATTCAAGATTGTGACGAGTAGACTGATTCTTACTGGGCTGTTTTCTTGATGGCTGCCATTGTGGTTGTAAGACCCCAGCCGAGTTTTGTCTCGCAACAATCAGCGATAGTTTAAAGATAACTTTCTTGCTTACCATTTGTTAGTATTTTCGCTGGCTGTTTCCTTTCCTTTCAGCATCTTACCCGTTGCTGTATGCTAGACGTAAACAAAGGGCTGCCTCACAGCAATTTGCATACGTCTGAATGCGCTTTAAAATGATCAAGAGAACATCCCTGTGGTAAAATCTTCGAATATTGAAATACAAAATAACAACCAGCTACAATTAGACTTACTTCTCCAGTTCCGTCCAGGCAAGGTCCTGCACATTACTTTGATCTGGCTTTGGGTCTGAAAAAGAAAACGGAATAAAACAACAGCCATGAAGCATATCTATACAGGATGGGCCTGGCCCTTGCAGGACACGAGCAGTGGTTTCAAGATGGCTGCTGCATGTATAATCAGAAAACTATATGGATCTATAAACAATGGTATACAAACAAGGTTCATAGGAGGAATTTAAGAAAAGATAGTAAACTAGCTTTGTAATTCAACGCCAGAAAATTTACCTGTTCATCCCATACCATAGTTTGCATCTCAGATTTGATTCGACTGGTAATTCGATGCGATTATGTTTACAGCTTGTCACATTTTTCACCCGTTTATCAAAAGCAAGCTGATTTAACTACTGCTGGTCCTTTTGGGTACCTTCTGATGAAAGTTTTAAAACTTAATCAAATAGGTTGCTATCTTTGCTTAATATCCTTCATGGAGAAGAATTAATGAATGGGGGAGGAGAGTACCGATTGCATAAAACCGAAATGCCCGTTCAACGAAGAATTTTGATATCAGTGAAGTAATGACAAGTACTTAGAAAAGATAATACTATTTCTATAGAAGGAAGGATGAATCCTACACTCAGAACGAGCATCAGGGGAGCCATGTTAGCGGGCTACCATCCTTGGCCACGGTATTGCGAGAAAGAGCGGTCAGTTCGTTTCATAGACGTAAATTTCACTACGTACCTATTTACGGGTGGGTGGGCAGAAAAAGGGAACCCAAAAATGAAAACGAGCGATGCTCGAACCAGTGTTCTTCGGCAGATATATAAGCGTTCTAACAAGTATGCTACCCTAGCTAAATGTCAGCTAACCAGAACCATGCTTGCTCTACGTGAAACATTTTAATTCGGCAAAACTTGTGAAGGAGATGAAGCATTAATGAAATATCTATAACTTTACTTGAATAAAATCCATTACTTGAGTTTGAATTGAATCCAAATTGGCTCTCTTGAGTACCGCGTAGACAATCTAAGACCTAACATGAAGAAGATAACCTGTAGCGGAACAACGCCCTGTTTTCATCATTCAGTGCTAGAGTGTTAACTATTGCAATAGATTGTAGAGGGAAAAACTCGTTAAAATGGAAGTAAATGTATAACTTACAGTTTTAAATGGCCAAAATACAAATCAAGATTGAATAAATGAAATTCGGCAATGAAAAGCAATAAGTGATGATAATTATTTGAAGAATGATGATGTGGGTGAAAAACTAAGATACTTCAAGAAAGTTCTCGAATGATGACCAAAGTCTCATAAATAATCTTCTATTTTGAAATTGAATTCATACAACTAATTACTGAATGATGGCATTGGTAAGGAATGCAGGTTGTTATCATCATATCACAGGATTAAAGAACGCTGGTCAAGCAATAAAAGCTCGTTCGAGGTGGCTTCTGGAACTAAAATAGGATACAAACCATTTCATTCCCCACCCCCTAGTTACAAATCTTAGTGCAACAAAATTCCTAATGAGACATAGAATTACTAACGACTAGCTTGGGTGATTGTAACACGATGTAATCACTGGAGCACTGTTCCTTTTCCCGTTTACTTCTATATAAGTGCTATCATTCATTAATCTGAATAACTTTTAACTGTCTCAGTCCCAAGGTTGTAATGAATACTTACACTCCTTGAAACATGGAAAAGTAGAATTGTTTCTAAGAAAACTTTGTATTCCACAATAAATTATAAACTTGTAACTTCCTCTGGTTAGCACGCAGCGTATATGAGAGCTGAAACGCTAATTAAGAATGCTCACCTGAAGTGTGTCAGAATTTTTTAGATGGATTACTTCTTAGTAAGAGTACAGGAAACATTTGGTACATATTAAAATTAGAAATCTCTGGCAATGCTTTGATTTCAAAGCTAATGAAAACATGATTTCCTGCAAATTCAGCTGAAAAAGCATGAAATACCTTTGCATGATTTGGAGATGTTCGTGCCGCTTCGCCAATGAAAATATCAAGTTCTGTCCATAACTGGCGATATTGCTCTTCCCTGCAGAAAATCAATCTAATTGAATACACAATAGGAATTCTATTTTTGTCAGCATGAAAACTTGATGTACTAACCAATGGTTGTATGCATCACCGTTATAGATACTACATATGTCTTCTGGTCAGATCTCATCGGAGAGATGGAGTTACTGGAGCGGTTAGACCGTGAGCAATCTATACTAAAGGTCACAGCCTCAGTTCCATGCTCGGACACGATTGCTGGATGCTTTTAGCTCCCTAACCGGACGGCGAAGTGAGAACCTAATGTTAAGCTTGGAAAGAAGCGTAACGAGAAAAGTAGCACGTATACCTCACGATTCCTTGCTATTGGGTAGCACCTTTCGACCAGGTGTGCTTCAACGGTAGCATTGCAAATCTGACACTACATCACTTTAATTTAAACGGCCCCTCAAATGCACGTTCAAGCATAGTAATTGTAGAATATACCACATCAAGTTTTGAAAGTACTATGGTATTTTGGTTTCGCAGCAGTTTATCTATATGGAATGAACTTAAGCTGCAAAGCATCAGAGAATTTCACCCAAAGAAATCACATTTATAATATAATGGTCATGAGTGAGTCAATCATCCGAAATTACAGAGACCTAGCCGTTCTTTCCAATCTGACAGGAAACTGAGATCGAAGTTGGGCTCGCAACACTTGCCAAATCATTTGTGACTAAGTGCGTCACAAGTCAGCTGCCTTTCCACAAGGGAATGCCTTCATTTAGTTAGCAATTGGAACAGGTTTAACTTGGTGACAACTAACGATAATCGTAAGCCATTCTATAGTTGAAATTGAGGCAGAAAAAAATGAACAGCACAATGCCTGAAGGTGAGCTGTACTGTTATTATAACGTTGTAATGATCAATGTTTCAATCACGAGTCATGATCGATCATCTTCAATTCCAAGAGCAATATAATGAGGACATTATCTTGGTTGCACTACCTTTTGGATCCCTTCCCTCTCATACTTATCATCGGCAGAGGTAATGTGTCGTTCCTACTTTCCATTGCCTGCAGCTTGTAAAGAACCTACAATGGTAAGGAAATTTCAACAGGTGCATTTAGGGAACACGTGTGTTGGGGAAGATCCCGGGATCTAGCTACATTCCCTCTCACGTCGCTTCGACTGTTCAACGAGCCGTAAATGGGTACATAGCGTGGGACAGTGTGAGAAAAGGAAAGTAACTAACCACCCTACTTCACCATACCATCACTCAGAATTGCACCTCTCTCGTGAAATGCCCTCGGTTCCATTCTCGAGTATGGGATTCAATTTCAATTCTATGAACAGGCCTTATTGATCATAAGATTACACATCAAGCGATGGCAATGACAGCTCATGCAAAGAAAGATGTTGAAAATGGTGAAAATAGAAACTAATCAATAATGAGAAAAACAGACGACTACAGCTATGCAGAACCTCATGTGTGAACATATAAAGAGGAATCTTTATATGATGGGCGATGCTATGTTTTGTCTACTGTAAGCTAATAAATGAAGGACATTCTTAAATAGTTTTAGCTCAGCGCATCAAGATTCTTGACTTTGTACTGAAACACGTCACTTTGACTCGAACTAGAAGGATGATATGTAGAAGCCTCTATTCTTATTTCCAGAAAATGACACAAGATACAAGGTAGTTAAGTGTTTCTTCGTCGACAAAACATAATAGGTTGGTGTAAAAACTGCAAAAATATTAACCTTCTTGCAATCTTGCACTTCGTCATCAGTTAAACTTGCCTTGACCAGACTATTCAATAAAGTGTCAAAATGCTAAAAATAGAAATAAAATTGAAACTCCGGTCAATGAGGAAGACGAGTGAACGCCTTTTCATGGATAAATGGATACGATTCCGTGATAGATTCTACATTGCAATGCTAATGATATCCTTTTGACATCCAGCAGGAAATATAACATCACAATCAACCTCTCACAGCATAGAAAAAAGAAAGCTAAGTGGCATGGATTACCAATAAATATACACGCGAAAAAGCAAAAGTGTACATGGGATCCCTAATGATGTCCTTGTTTATCAAAAACGAAGAAAAAGCAGCTATTAAAGAGGATATAAAAGAAGGGAACTCGTGAAGAAAATAATGAAAGAGATGCAATAGCAAAGAAGAAGACGGCTATGATGTGCGATGATGGTAGACATGAATATTTAGTTAGCAATTCGCAGGTCCGTATATCTCGTCATAGCTTTGTGCAACACGAAATAGAATCTGCATTCTAGCCTTTATTTTTTTCAAATAAAGTAGTCACCGGACATGATAACACATCCACTGATTCTAAAAAGACTTCGAAAGATGTTTAACTAGAACTCCAGGGCTGTGAACCTCTAAAAATATTTGTTACCTTTTGCCTCGTTGGAAGAGAAACGATCACTTTCTGGAGGAATTCCATGCATCATATCCACATCGCTTCTTTATCTAAATATTCTTCTAATTTTGACGACAAAAATTCGTTATTCTGAAGTTGTTCTTACCGATGACATATTAAAAACCAGTGTTTCGCTAATAGTCATAGGCCAATGCCGCGTTCCTCTTTCCAATCGAGCCAATGCTACAACGAAACGGCACAGCTAACTATATACATACAAACACACAAAGATAAATTTAGGCTATGTATATAAATGCGCGTATATATATAAATATATATATATATATATATATATATATATATATAAATATATATATAGATATATATATATATATATATATATATATATATATATATATATATATATATATATATATATATATATATATATATATATATATATATCACATAGAGGGTGCTGTCTTCACCACCATATGGTGCTCTATGTACAAAGTACAGAGCGTTGATAGCAGAAATGCAGAAAAGGAAGAGACCGATTCTCTGTTACTCTGAGTTTCGTGCGAAGGCACTCGTCAGACAGACTATAACCCATAAGGAGTTATAGTCTGTCTGACGAGTGCCTTCGCACGAAACTCAGAGTAACAGAGAATCGGTCTCTTCCTTTTCTGCATTTCTGCTATATATATATATATATATATATATATATATATAAAAATGTATATATATATATATATATATATATATATATATATATATATAAATGTATATATATATATATATATATAGCAGTACGCTTTATATATACAGAGCTGCTATCAACGCTCTGTACCTTGTACATAGAGCACCATATGGTGGTGAAGACAGCACCCTCTTTGTGATATATATATATATATATATATATATATATATATATATATATATATATATATATATATAAATATATTAACATAAAATATAGTTATGGGCTATATTTGACTAATTTTTCATTTGTATGTAACTCATTGTTTATTTATCGAGAGATTATAGAATAAAAGTTTACTAATAGACAGAGTGAAGTAAGCTAGCTGCTATAATGAAAAAATACTGAGATGAATTCCTTAAAAAATCAGACATAATTTAAGCTTGAGGTAGGCGTGGAAAATGAACTATAACCTAATTATTGTGAGGTATCGTATCGAACGATTTGCAATTGATCACCTGCAAACAAGAAGCTGCTACTAGGACTATCTTTAGTCTTTTGATCACATGGGAAAAATTGGCTAGTCCAAATTGAAATATTGATTTATTGCGTCTATTTATAGAGAAGTAAATGGTGCTTGTGGTGTGGTAATTGTGATGTTAAGCATTCGGACTCGTAGGGCTCGTGATTTCCATTTCTGCATGGTTCACAATAAAGAAATTATCAGCGAAGAGGGGATTGTGAAAGTCGCCTCAAATTTCATTTAAAAGGTCGGGATCCTGCGTTTGATTCATACTAAAATTCTAGTCAAGTATGCTGCGCGATTTTTCTGTTCATAGGAAAGTAAATGCCATTTTGACTATGCAGTGGAGGGAAAAGCGGTATAACATTTAAGACTATTGCAAAGAAACGAAGATCGTTCAAGGGAAATCGCATTTAACAACTGAGAAGCGTGTAACAGCGAGAGAAAATCCGATTGACCTAATCGGGGTTGGTCATCGCCCAAGCATCGTCATAATTGAGCATCATCCTCAACAACAATAACAATGTTGACTCATGACTCAATTGTATCCGTGATAAAACAATCACCAGTCAATAAGCAATCATATACCATTAGCGCTCTATCATCTGTCAGCAATAATAAATCCATATGTTACAAGCATCGATCACTGTAATAATCATGGAAAATATCTTCACGAAAGCACTTAATTTTAAAAAATCATGAAAATCGATCTTCATCATTTCATCATAATCATTCGTCATAATCATAATAATCATTAAGAATCATCATTATCACCACCACCACCACTACCACCATAAAAGTAATAATGGAAACCTTTCATTCAAATTTAATTTAAACTAAAATTACAAACCCCTCTAATACATAGGTACTTTGAAACCGGCTAGCCTGGCTTGGGGTTTAAAATAGAAAACTAATACAATGGGAAAAAACAAAATAAATGTAAATATATAAAAGATGGATATTAAATCGAAAGAATGGGACAGGTCTAATAGGGAAGAAGGCCAGGATTGATCCCAGTCTTACTTCTGCAACAAAATTTGTAGTGGGAGGTTCGAATGGCTATAGTGGAGATTTTGGAGATAAGGAAGCATCTATGTCGTGGTTCAATGGAAAAGGAGCTGCACATTTCAAGAAAGAGGTACAAGAGTTGCTGAAGATACCTAAAGCGCTGATGGGGCGATTAACACAAAGTGCACAGATTTAGATTAATATAATGATACTAATGATAATCATAATCAACATTTCTCGTCATCATCATCATCATCATCATCATCATAAGTAATCCTCCAACATTCGCGATTTGTATCAACGAATAGGTGAATGGTGGTGAAATTTAAGAATCAGTCTTGGCACGGCAAGGTACGTTACTTTAAAGGCTTATACCTTCTCCATTTCAAACGCCTTAGAAATAATTGGCAAAGCAGTTAACGCAAACAAGGAAATAGGGAAATAGCCAATATGCAGACGAAACAATTAAGATGGGCACAATTGTGTGTCAAAGAAAGGAGACTTGTGACCGTATCTGTATGAGGAAAAAGTGGGAAATATTTGCTTTAGTCAAGCACCGCTGTCAGCAGGTAAACAAGAAGAATTTAAGGATAGTTGCAGCAGTGACAGATACTTCGTTACTTGCAAAATCACGATTCATTGCTTGGGAAAATCTAAAGCTAGCCAGGTCACATGTGCTTCGGAAATGTGCTGCTTCCTTGTTGGCTCCAGGTGGCCTTCACAATAGATTGAGAGAATAGAGAGCGATGTTGAAGTAGACAACAAGCAAATAGAGTAGCTGAGTAGCCAAACTCAACCATTCAAAAGCAAATCAGACGAGGTTTCCCTGCAATTTTTACAAGAAAATTGAAAACTCAAACAGTCTGAAAGCTAGTGATCATAAAAACTGATCTCTGCCAAATAGAACAAAGCAAAGGACAGTGAATTACATATACCGAGATGATTCGAATTCGATGAACATTTCAATTTTGAGACGATTCGATTTCAGTGTTTCTAAAAAATAACGCAGTTCGCAAAGTAATTTTATTTCGCGATCAATAAATCGTGTGGTCGAAAACCTCAGAAATTTAAAAAAGTTTTTCTATACAAAACTACTATCCTATACATTGTATCGCTGCGAAAAACGTTGAAAATCTGCAGATGTTTGCAGAAATTCATTAGAACCTCGTACACCACACCTATTAGAAATAAAGCTTGTCTGTGGTTTGGCATATAAGGATTTCATCAACCATAAGTTCGAGTCAATAAGAATGGTAAAATAAAGTGGAATGAGAAGAAAACCACTATACTTAGACCCCACACCATTTTCAAGAAGCAGTTAATTAGCTGGTGGGAAACCGACTGATATAAGACGAGCTAAAGGTGTAATTAGATTACGTGGGCTGGGCTAGCGATCTTATCGTGTCTAAGTTTGTCATCATAAATGTCTTGGCTTCATCTCAGTGTCACCACACATCTCATCACGTCGTTTTTTTACTCGGTTTTCTACACAACTAAGTTGGGGCATTCCCGCTATTGCAAGGTGATTTATTTGAAAAGCGTTAAAAGCTTCTTCTGTTTACTTCTCTGGTACTTCTTCTAGTACAAGGAGAAATAATAGATAAGCTTCTTCCATTAGCAGTGCTTTTCGGTCATTCCATGAAGCTGAAGGGTTGGCGGATATATTTCCAATCTTTAGTATTTCGCCAATGTATGTGAGCTTGTAATGGGCTTAAGATGTCACTGGCATCTGATGTCGGAAAGCAAGTTGGAAACTCTCTCAGAAGCATAATTCACTTTAACCTAAAAATTCAATCCCACAGAAGATTGTCATTCAACATAAGTTCATCATACTCGCAGTGGCTTCAAAATGTGGCGAGAGACAAGTCTGAAGAGCTTCCTGGTTTTACCCGTGCCGATTGCATTGACTTAAAAGACTTAGTAGCTAGAAATGAGTGTCATTATTACTTCATGAAATTTGGACATAAACATGACAATACAACTCTACTTGTACTGTTCGTGCAACTTCGGAATATTAATTAATGGTATCTTACGTCCAGTCACACTTAACATTTGCATCAATAGAAATTTAGATTTACGTTTGCTCTCGGTAAACCAATTTTCGTACGAGACATGTCGCTACTCAGATACCACATCCGTGAAATGAAAAAGTGAAAAAGTTGCTAAGAAAAGAGGCGCTTTTATACAACACAATCCGATGGTTCCACGCTTAGCAACGTTTAATAAAATTTTCAAGCAGACAAAGAAAAACGCGAGGCCTCGATTATACTGCGCTCGAAATACAGTATGCTGCAGAGATTATCTAAGTTACCCGCTACCCTAAACAAACCAGGAGCCTTGACAAAACCTTGGCCTGGACTTATTCTAAGAATATTTCTCAAAGATTTTGAGGCTTGCTTTACCATTACTTTCATGATGAGATTCGGGGAAAAAGAAAGCAGAGCCTGACTTCTTCTTTTGACTTCTTTGAAGCTGAGGATTCTGCGTGTCACATTTCTTCCCCATAGCTCACCATGGTAGCAGAATTGAATCCCTTGAGATGTGGATATACTGGGGAGTGCTACTCGTGGCATGGAGCGACAGAAGAGCGATTTTTTTGCAAATATGAGACTCTTAGAGCAGAAGGCATAAAGGAGCCAGCGAAATTTTGGTCATGCTATGGAACGAGGTGGCTTTGATAAGGATATTATACAGGGGCTTTTTGAGTCCAAACAAAGACAAGGGAGACCAACAATATCATGGTGGAAATATATAAGACGATCAACCACGTAAATCGTCCATACATGTGGAATTTTTTCACCAAGAGAATGATGGAATATGGTTTAAGAATTAAGCTACTCTGCGAGCTTCTCTACCTGCCAGATCACAGAGATTGGTACAAACTCATTGAAACTGAAAGGAGATCTCCTCTGGAATAGTCTCATTGATGAAAATAAAACTCCACTCGTTGCACAGGGAATATTTGCAAAAGCTAGATATTGCTGTACTTTTTCTTCTCTATTTCCCCTTAATCTATTTTCTATAAATTAAATGGTCGATTTATTTAGCATTGCTTAGTATGTTAGTTTCAATTAGTTAATACAACTATTGCATACTTTTACCAACAGTAAATAAATTTCTGATACGATATGATATGATATGATAAGATTTTATGTGATAGGATATGATATGAACCAATGACATCATAGACTCACTGGGATTACTCTGGCAGCGGCAGCACGAACTGCCTTGGATCGTGTTTGTGCCAACAACAATAAAAAAGGAGAGAGAGAGAGAGAGAGAGAGAGAGAGAGAGAGAGAGAGAGAGAGAGAGAGAGAGAGAGAGAGAGAGAGAGAGAGAGAGAGAGAGAGAGAGTGAGAGAGAGAGAGAGAGAGAGACCCTGAGAGAGAGAGAGACCCTGAGAGAGAGAGACCCTGAGAGAGAGAGACCCTGAGAGAGAGAGACCCTGAGAGAGAGACTCTGAGAGAGAGAGAGAGAGAGAGAGAGAGAGAGAGAGAGACCCTGAGAGAGAGAGAGAGAGAGAGAGAGAGAGAGAGAGAGAGAGAGAGAGAGAGAGAGAGAGAGACCCTGAGAGAGAGAGAGAGAGAGAGAGAGAGAGAGAGAGAGAGAGAGAGAGAGAGAGAGAGAGAGAGAGAGAGAGAGAGACCCTGAGAGAGAGAGAGACCCTGAGAGAGAGAGAGAGAGAGAGACAGAGAGCAAACATTGCAATTTAAAGAAGTAATATAAATATCAAAGTGATAAAAACTTTTGAAACAGGGAATCATTAGTATGATTGCAAGCAAATCTATTATACAAAATTTGTTTTGAAATATTGCTTTGTATTGCAATATAGTTTGAAGGAGAAGCAATCCAGTAGCAGAAACTGGTAACGAGTCTCACTGTATTACTGTGTCAACAATACGAAATCGTATGGACAAATCATGTATTTCAAAGCGGCAAAATACAAGATTATTGGCTGTGTGCAGAAACGCCTGTCGAGTTGTCGCACGAACCGTCTTAGAGTGGACAGCGAATCCGTCTCCGGACAGCAGTACTGTAAGTAACAGGCAAAAATCACAGCCAGATGGACAATTAAAGAAAATCTTTCTGTAATGTTGACGTGAATCATTTCTTATAAGTATGCTTGTGGGTTTCACGCATGCACGATACTGCAACGATAGGCGCTTCTAGTAAATACTGAAGTCTTTGATAAATATTCGTTAGAAATTGCATCATGACAGATGTGAAAAATAAGTCAGTGGCACATCGACTAATTATAAAACAGTGAACAGGTCCATTGGAAAGAAGCCTACCAAACATCCTTCACCAATAGCCATCGTGGGATGTGGATAATAAGAAAAATGTATGCCTTCTTTTACTATGGACACAATTTTGATGACATCAATACCTACTTTGGAAATATGAGACCTGTATCTTGTAATATTGTCGCGAACATTACCATACTAGTGGAAGCGAAAAAGCAGGCCATTCATCAACAATTCGGGTCCAGATAAAGTTATTTCCGCGAAGACAACAAACTTTCCAAGTCTCCTTTTTGTCTTGAGCAATTTTTTGTTAAATCGTACGACGAAAAATTCGCATAGAAAGCTTCCTTCTTGTAAACTCATGGCTAATTTGTACAGTCAAAACATCAACATGACAGGCAATAATCACCACAACTAGTGATCTGAAAGAATTTTCTATGCGCTGATGATTCTATAGCACTACGGTTGAGCTACAACGTCTAAGCTGAGCAAAGCAAAATTGCCCAAAGAGTTGTGCGAAGTCAAGGTGACAATAACCTTCAGCATTTTTGACAACTGATGTGGAGATGTTTCTTGTATAAGTGTAGTAGTATGGTTATCCATTTGAAGAGGAGTAGTTACTCCATTCGTCAACGATTTAACTCCAACGCCCAGACCATTTCTGGCCAGCCAGTTCGCCCTCGTTTTCGCTGGGTCTCTTCTTTAGTCTAGAATGAGATAATCAAAAAGTTGAAATTCATGACAAAATATTGACCAACGTGCATGAAGAGCATTCAGACTGTCAGGCAGTCTGACTTATTCCAAGCTGGCAATGTCATGTCTTAAGCACAGAGAACCATATGAATTGAAACATTCCTGTTCAGCTCTAGCACCGCAGCTTTTACAAAAACTGGCATCGTGCAAATCTTCCAATTAGTATTGAAAGCTCACTATGGCATAAAATTAAAAATTTGATGCCTGAAAAATTTACGAAAAATAGAGAGTATTGATTTCGTAGGATTCTTTCAATAATAATTACTTCTTTTTGCAATGGCGAGGCAGCCAGCTAATACAATAACTTTCTCTTACTTCATGAAAACTCGGATAATTTTGTGGTGAACTAAACTGATAGAGAAAATGAGATTACGTAGAACAAGAGAGGTACCACTGGAGCAGGACAAATGGATTGCCTTCACTTTTTCACTCCTTCCAAGTGTATAGATACATACGGTATGTATATATATATAAAGTAAGTTTATCTAAGTTGAGGGATAATGTATCTATAAGGTATGTTACAAAAGGAAGATAAATAATTATTGCTTTGATTACTATTTTTGTGCTTAAAAAGGGGCTTAACACTCAATTTAAAAGTCAAAAGATTCAAGCAATTTTAACCATTGAAGAAACCTTTGGAAGCCAATGCTTGTCAGTACTGCAATTTGATGATATGTTTACTTGTTAGCGACAGTATGGCCTACATGGATGATGGCAACAAATGACATAATCTGCACGGTTGAGGCAAGCCTATACGGATTTCCGATATCAAAATTATTGCATGCTTGTCCTGCATGCTTATCGAATCTTTGAATGCAGTAAAAGATACTGCATTTTGTTCACATGCATGTTTAGCCTTCAAATCCATTTATAGATGAACATTTTGTTAAACATTATGATCTTTTATGGGATTCATCTTTGTGTAGCTCAAAAAAAGGAAAAGTAAGAGGCAAGAATGTGTTATTTAAAAATAATTTACCAGATCATTACCAGTCCCTGAAGAGAGCCTGGCAAGGTCAAATGAATCGTTTACAGGGAGGTCCGTGGCGAAAATCATATCTTGTTAGCGCAATTCACAAGACCAGAATAAATCTTGCAAAGGATACAAAATTCTTCTCAAAATTCACCGAAGAAATCACAAATTATAATCAAATTAAGAAATGTCTTCTAAAAAAACTCACCCTTTCCGCACTGGACCTTTTCAAACTCCTTCTGGCTGGCAAAACTTTTTCGGCCTCTCCAACCCTCGCTTGGTATTGACAGAAAGAAGCAAAAGTGTTTATTTGAGTGTTTGTGCCAACAACCATATTATATCTTTCATCATTCAATTGCTGCATCAGATGTTGTATGTAACTAATCGCTAGCCTTAGCGTCTTGATTTTTGATAGTTTTGTGTCCGTAGGTACGTTGGGAATACACCCTCGAAGATCTGCAAACGCGGAATTTATGTTCTGGGTGCGTCTTCTCTCTTTTTTGCTAGAATTATCACTTCCACCAGACTTCAACCTAGTCGGAAGGCTTGCCTTGATAACAGGTAATGTGGGGCTGATTCGTTGCAAGAAAGCAGCATCATCATTGCATGAACTCCAAGCTGCACTCTCTGGGCTACTCAAAGAATTGGTACTGCAAGAGTCTTCTAGTGAATAGCTGCTGATGCTCATAATTTGAGGCTTTTGATGTCTTCCGCAGACTCTCCTCTATTTTAACTTCAAGTGTTTTGTGAAGAACTGTCAGTACTAGCTAGCCACAAGGTGTCTATGGATTTGTGTAGAGTGGATTACAATAAAACTAAGTCCCTCAGTATAAATCCTCAAAACGTTGTTCACTCTTACCTTGTCAAATCCAGCCGTCTACACTGCGGTCCTTCAACTAACACCGTAAAGATAAGTAACTTCGGTTGAAACCACGCTGGTTTAAACAGTTTAGTGTTAGCACCTTTATTTAACCTTGACTACGAACAAGCACTCTTTCCGCTACTTCGATCAGCTGTTCATGTCAAATGCTGTTTTCATATTCTGCGTGCAGTATTTATATGCGGCCGCCGTGATCGTGCACCAGAATGCAAATCTCTTATCTTCAGCAGTTCCTTGTTTACTTGCGCACGATGGTTCTCTATTGCTCAATACCAAATGTGTCCGATTCCGAGGCTAGCATATACAGAAGAGATTCTGTGTTTAGCACCAGCGATGTTTTAGCAATCAAAGCATAGATAAACACTTGTATTTGCAATTTTCATACTCAACTAAAAATTCCTATTGAGGACTCTTTTCCGCAATTTATTCAAGCCGAAGACCCTCTCTCCGCTTCCTCGTTACGACATCTGTATTATAAATATCCATCACAAATGATTAACATTACAGAAACGAGGAAGGTGACAATATTCAAATAATTGCATATCGTGTTCACGCATTAACAAATTTAGTCATGAGAATTTTGGTGCCTTCCGTGTCACAAAGTTTACTTGATAAACATGCTGCATGCAACACTGACTCGTAGAAATGCCAATTTTGTATACAAGGGAGGGACAACAATGGGCGCGTAATTCAAGCGCTATATTTCCATTCTTTCTTGCCAATTTGATCCAAGGATATCACTTTCAAACAAACTAGAGTTGGTACATTTGGAGTCAGTATACATTATTTGGAAAACCCCAAAATGATCACCCGTCTTTATCAATGCATGCTTCTCTTATTTCGCAGCCTCTCATATCTTGCCCCTAACTATGCCCGTTAGCAACGACGAAAAATTTACAAATGCAATGGTCAGGGAGGGTCTCTCGGCGTCAAGGAAATACGGCCAGACTCAACGCCTTTCAATCAGATATGCCATCTGTCAACAGCTTTTTCAACTGAACAGGATCGCGATGTTTACATTCAATAACAAGGCAATCTACCTACCCTCAGTCCAAATTTTACATGGAATTACGACTAAAATTGTTCCTTTCCTTCGTCGCTACATACCTAGGACATTGAACATAGGGCTTAAGTTTAACTAGAACTTAGATGGAAAGCTACCGTAACCCAAAAGGGAGCTGCCCATATTTGAAGAGGGCAAGAGTCCTGCAGTATGCACTTTTTTTTAGTAAATTATGCTGAGGTTAGGCCATGGCGACCTATACAAAGCCCCAACAATGGAAGAAAGAAAAAAGCGAAAGGCTAAGAGGAGAGAAGGAGATCAGATCAAGTTTATTGATCTTAGATTGGAAAGATGGCAACTTGTAAGATTCAGGAAAGCAAGGAGGCTAGACGCTCCATAAATTGCATGTTCTAGGGATGAATGATAATTTGTGGGATAGAGTTCGTGGATTAGCCAGTGAAACTTGGAAAGGGTTTGAGTGAGTTGAGCTTCTGGTGGTTCTGACACGCCTCAGAGGAACTGCAATAATCTCCCTGACCTCCTGAGAACAGTGTCCGTTAAAGTATCTATAAAAGATGGAAAGATCTCCACCTAGACGACGATGGGAAAGCGGTTGGAGAGATTAGGGGAGATTAGGATTATTGATAAGACGAATTTGCTTTGGACTGGACTTTGTCGAGAAGACAGAGGGTGATTTTGGAGCACCACCCCAGACGTGGGAGCAGTACTCTAAAGAAGGAAGGATTTGGGACTTGTATATAGACAGAAGGTGAGAAGATGAGAAAAACCCGCGGGCTCTGGTGAGGAAACCGAGCTTTTGAGATGCATGTTTAGCACAGGAATGGATGTGAGTTTTCCAAGGGAGATTAGACGAAAGAGAAAGACAAAATTGGGTGCAAGAAGTTGAAATGACCAGCTCATCACCATTCAAGAGGACAGGTGGAAAGTCTTGGTTGTGTTTACGTGTAGTGACAGCCTAATCGTCTTGCTTTCGCGGAAGGAAATTAGGTTGTTTTACCCCACTTCTCAATAACTGTCATGTTATTAGAGAGAAGAGAGGCTGAGATGTTTCTATGGAATGGGATATCACAGGAAGCATAGTCTGTGGGTTCAATGAAACAAACGAGGATACAAGAGTATCATTCTAGATGGCAGAGTGCAGAAAAGTCTAAAATCTTCCTCCAATCTTTTGAGATACTGGTTATTGAAAGGGTGTAGCTAGGGCGTGGCATTATTTTAAAATTTAGATAAAAGATACTTTTATCGTATGTATGTGTTCGGCTTGATGGCACTGGTCGCATAAGACGAACTTGTGCTAGAATAATGTTGGAAACATTAGAGATAGTGAACGATTTATCTCTTTAAGTGTCAAAGTATTGCACAAGTGTAAACGTGCTGCAATATCGTTTCGAAATTTCAGAACCATGAAACACAAACAGTGTCCCTTTTAAGACGTGAAAAGACTGTTGATGATGACTTGTTTTGCCCCTAATGACATGCCAGTTTCTTCTACCACCAAAATGTCCATCAAGAGCTGACTCTAACATGTCATCGGCTCTGTTAACATTTTTTTTTGCCAAAGCGTTCCTCCAGACATCTGTTGCTCCACAAACCTTCCTCCAGTCAATGAACGCGCGACCGTACCATTCTCTGAACTCTGCTAGAGGGGTTCACAAAATTTGAGCGCACAATTCAAGTTAGAAAAGTCAGTGGAATGTTAAAAAAGACATACATGCAGAGAAGGAAAGATGCTTACCCTTATAGATAATAAAACCTGCTCATGTAATGGTGTGCTAAATAGGTATTGACTAAAAAGGGATGAAATCTTTGGGAAAATTGACTGGCTATTAATAGGGTATTTAGGGTAAATCGTCAATTTTACAGGGGCTTCCACAAATGTCAGTCTAACAGCAGTTATTACTAACGGAAGGCGAGATTTCTCGTGTAAGAAAAATATATTGAAAAGACGTATCATTTTTTGTTCCAATAGATAGCAAATAAATACCTGATGGTGAAAACATTCTTGATGGAAAGTTGGCAAAGATAAACGGAAGTAGTTGCAAATAGTGCAGATGCATAAAAGCGCACATTTTCAGGTTTAATTTTGGCAGCAAAACTGTAAATAGTGTAACATAATCAAAGGGCACTGGAAGTTTACAGATGAAACTGGTGGACGATTTATTGAAAACATTGAGGCTTAAAAGCGAAAAAGTTTTGACGCAACATTCCATCTAAAAAGCACCGTTTAGTTCAATAAACGCACCGAGCATCGAAGAGCACTTTATCAGAGAGCTACTACCCATGAACCACGCCATTGTGAGATAAGTTTGCTGCACTCTACCCCAGCTTCACACCAGGTAATAATACACTGTTGAGCGGACAGACAAAGGATACCGGTAAACGGTAAAAAACGCACCTCGAATCTAGCACCTTCGGTAAAGCGGAAATATGCTCTAAGCAATATGCAAGTTGCCCGAATCTGGAAAATATATGCCTCAAAGGAAGTTTTGGCAGAACTGTTGCGTGCTTAAACTTGCACAGCATACTCGATTTGAAGCTTGGCAGAAACTTGAGAAAGGAGTTCGGAGTTACACCTGGAAAGTAAGTCTCTATGAGATGGCTTCCCATTTCCTTTCTCATCAATAGCTTTTCTTTTGTGAACCAAGTAGGATTCGAACTCGCTGCCCTTGCGTCATGAGTTCCGATGGTTAACAACAACAACAAGGCACCAGTAAACTTTTTAGTACCAACGAAAAGCGACGGGAAAGTGGAATCGACTAAAATAAATGATATTACCCTGTTGAACTGAAGTCTCGTGATCAGGCTCTGCCCCACTTGCACACGGGGCTAGTCGATTTTCTTTCATGAACTTTCCGAAATCCTGAAACGCATTTAAAACTCAAAATTCTCTTGATCAACTTATAACATCGGTTTATGAATCAAAGACTCATCGTGGACATATCATAGAAAAAAGCCATTGGTGAAAATCAATCTCACTTTTATTCGAGCGATAAATATACATCAATACCAAGCACAAATCAAAGATCGCAGCTCATCACGCGAAACTATAGCTTTTCAGATTTTTAAATAGCGCAGTCACTGCCTACTCTACGAACTCTACTTCTCAAATCATCATTCATCCCAACAACATGCAATCCATGGAATGCCTTGCCTACTTCTTCTGCCTTTCCCGAATCTTACACATTGCCCTCCTTCAAATTCAAAGTCAATAAAAATTTTCTTGTCTCCCTCTCCTCTTAGCCGTTTACTTTCTTCTTTCTCCCATTGTTGGGGCTTTGTAAAGGCCCCTATGGCCTTCCCCAAAATAATTCACTAAAATATAGAAAAAAAATGCAACGCCATTGAAGTCTCTTCTAATCCTATTGATGTAAATCATTAGCGGATGCTATCCGCCTAACTGGCTAAACTGAAGGTTATGCTAAAGATTTATGGCAAAGGAGAGTATAAAACAGAATGTAAAATTAAATGGAAGAATGTTGATTAGCGCAATGAAATTTACCTCAATACGATAGTCAGTGACCCTTCCACCACATCCTTCACTGATAGAGGGCGGATCCTCCACTGGATTTCGGCCGGTCGCCAATACATGAATATAGACATCACCTGAGACGAATAAAGGAATTTAGATCATAAATGACATGGTAGGAACGTCAAGGAATTGTTAAACTTTGTAAAGCCATACTTCTAAATAAAGTCAATCATCTATCTTAAAACTACTTCTGTCTTTCTTATCAATACGATTAAATATCTTAACACATTACGACCAAATCTAACAGCAACATAAGGAGGGCATACTTAATGGGATCTAAATACATTCCATACTTGCTAGGAGTTAAAATGATACGACTATTATGTGACATGATTTATGCAGTAGACTTTGGTCTACCTATGTTATCTTTTATTTTGATAAGTTGAGTAAGAGAATGACTATTACAATGAAACCATCTGGACCGTAGGTTTTAGGACACTGAGCGACAATCCTTATCAAGAAATGCATTTGCCTTTACTCTCCATGAGACAACGCGTCGCTACTTTTACCCCTGGAATAATTGACAAGTAGCAATTCTCCTCATTCCAATTGAAAGCTAGGCGGAACGCTAGGGTGAAAAGGCAAACCATTATCACTGAGCTATCCATTCATCTTACACTGACTTGAAAGTGTAGAGGAATAAAGTGTGTGGCATAAGGCATTTTGATGTGAAAATGGTCATCTCATATTTAGAATTACTAACGAGCACTCACCTCCGTGGCTAACAAGCATGTGTGATATAACTTTTGCCCCAGATCTTTTAGGTTGCTCTAATAACACAGTTCGTCCTAAAGAAACGAAAAACATTAACACCGACTACAGAAGTAAAAATACGCTCGAATTTCCAACGTTTATCAGGTCTGGTGGTCCATTTGTTTCAGCGACAACGTAAATTACCATGATGATGAGCTTCTGTGTACGTCAATTTTATAAGAATCTACGTCTGGAAGGTTCTACAAGAGGAGTTTATGATTGAAATTTTGCAGCTTAATGTTGGGTGCTAAATATTGTTGAAGCGGAGGCAGTGGCAAGGGATCATCCAGAGTTCCTTATTCTCAATTCTCTATGGAATCATCTTCTTATTTGATACCTTGTTGTAACTTACCAATGTAGATCAAATGAATACTAACAGAAACAAAGTTTATGATACGCTGGACGGTCAATTTAGCCCATATCAAATAGGCCTAGAACTTTCCTTTATCTTATATAGTATCGCATAAATATTCCACTACATTTGCTCTTAAAGCCAAGCAAGTCGTCTGAAAAAGTCTTGCATATCGGCAAAGTCTACAGAGAAGTGAAAAAAGTTTGCCAAGTACTAATTGACCAAAGTAACAGCTTTACCTTGTTGCAAAAATGAAATGAGACAAGCTGCAGGTCGGCTGTTCACCTGAATAGATATGCAAATGATTCAATTGTTCTGCTTGCTCTGAGAAACTCCATGAAAATTGATCTCAAAATATCCCGACTTCAAAATACAATAGTTCTTGCAAGTCTGCTATTTCCCTTACGATTCACTGGGTACAGTTTTGGGTGACGACAAGTTCTCATCAAGCGCAATATTTCCGCATCTAGACTAAGCCCTTATTTCAGTGAAATTCTTGTCGGAGAAAGCAGGTGGTCGAGGAGGCATCCAAAAAATTGATATAATGGAAGTAAAACAAAAGAGAAAATCTCGAAAAATCTGGGGAAATAACAATTGAGTCGATTCTTAACAGGATCACTTGACTTATTTGAAGACTTTACTAATCGAGTGATTTTTTCAGATTCTATGTGTTAGTTGGACGTTTAATTGATTACTGCGCCTAAAGGTATTGGAAAGGCAGTCACCAACATCAACAAAATGGGTACCAGAATTCAAACATCTCGAAAATAGCTAGCTGCTATTGCGTTATCAACCACCTAAATCCCTCTTAAAACAGAAAACGAAAAAGGGAGACATTTTCTTCAATCAAACACTGAAGTAGCTATTTATCTTCCCACAGTTTCATACTCCCATTAAGAAATGATGCATCTTCTGGCGATCGTTCTCTTCTTTCGGGATCAGTTTACTTATGAAAACGATGGAATGTATTTATCCACATATTCTTCTGTTTTCACTTTGTTTCAAACTGATAATCGAAAGAACAAACACGGAGCACTTCTTTATCATCGAAGATAGGTTGAAAATCGTCTAATCTTTTACAGATACTTTCATGGACATACCTCTGCGGGCGTGCACCTATAGGCACCAATGCATTGCCAGAGTTCTGCAAAAGGAGACACTAAATCATTTAGAGTATCGAGGAAAGACGAATCGTTCGCCAAAAATCAATTGACTATTTTCGCATCAGCAACTGTATGCATGGCACAGTGAAAGTACTCTCGTTTCCTATACGGTAATTTGGGTTCGATAACATGGTTAGGCATAATGGAAGATTCTAAAAATGGTTCTATACAAAGCATGCAGCACCTTGGGGCAGCGAATGGGAGTTAAAAGCTACGTTAAGAACGAAAAGTTAGAAGCAGAAATGGGCACCTTTCAATGCAATAAAAATTAGATGGAATGGGACATTAGCCTTGTTCGCATCAGTGATTTTTATAGACGCAATGTGTAGCGACTGTTATTGATTGTTCCTTTCATGGATACTGTTACAATATCAAATGATCACTTTGGCTTTAAATGACTTCATTGATTATCTCAATTATACAGCAGTTCAATTGAATATAGTCGAAATAAGCCGCCATTAAACTGATCACGCGCTCTTGCTTGGCTCTAAGGTGCAAGAATGACATTTGTTCTAACGTAGTGCATCAAGAAACAGCAGCAGAAAGTTGTAAGTATAAATGAATCGCACAACAACGTTCATGCAATTATCATGACTTCAAAAAGTTGTATGATCAAGACCTATGCAGCCACTCATTCGCCATAGCGATGAACCTTCTACCGACGATCAAAGGTACTAGAAAAGTATTTCCCCTCTTTTGGAGGTACAAACGCGAATTGTTTGATCTACAACGAATGATTTTTATACAATACCGTTGTTTGATGCACTTTTTGGAGTGCACCACTTAAGCGTTATCATGTTCCTTGGCAAACTGTCTTTTTTACTCCCAAAAAGACTTGAGAAGCTTGTACCATGGCTTTCACTATTTGGTGCTGCGAGGTAAAATAATCCTAACTTAAAGCTCGTTCTTAACGCAAAGTATCGTTCAGCAGTTTTTTACGCTAGCAAATAAGACATCTACATAATCATCTAATCGTAGCGATTCCAAACAAAATCATTTGAAGTGACGTGATTTGATATGCGTTGAGCTTCTGCAATATCATTTCCAATACAAAGTAAATAATGAAACATCTTGATAGAAAAATAAAGTTCTTTTTTGCTGCATTCGAAAAGGTATGCCGGAGTGGATCAGAAAAAAGATTACTCACAAAACCAATAGGTTTCATGGTGAACTTCAGCAGGATGAATTATCTCCACATCGTAATTAGCAGATGAGCCCGCGTGCTGTTCTTCCTTCAACGAACAAAACAAATTTCCCCATACAAATACAAAATGCAATGTCATGCACAGTGCATTCCGTTATGATATACGACAAAGACTTTGAACTCAAGCTTCAAGTATCATCCTTGTGTATCTCATCTGATGATGTGAATCATGATACATGTTCTATTCATGAAATGCAACATATTTTGGTATCCTTCATCAAGGAAAAGCTATCAAGTGTTCATGAAATATATTATGAGCAGATGGCTGTCCAGAACAATATAAGAATTGCAAGACCTTGTCCGATCTTTGTTACTATCATAAGGGCTTTTGTCTTTTTGAAAACTGGACTTTCTTTGCTACCATTCATGGAAAGTCTCCATGTGATAGCATTGTTGAATCTGTTGAGCAACTCAATACAAGAGCTAGCCTTCCACAACCACTTAGTCAACAAATTATCACTACTGAGTCAATGCTTAATTTTGCAAGTAATCATTCCTGCACTTCACTTTGAAGTAGTACAACAGGAGGACATAGTGACCGTCAGAGAAGAACAACTTAAATATCCAAGAAAAGATGAGCGGTTCCTGGCATATGATCCTATCACTTCTTGAGCCATTGCAAATGAGTATTAGCATTCGCTTTCAGTGCACCGCTATGACCCAGCTTTCATTGGATCATTTTATTTTGACAACACAGACCTTGCAAATGTGACAATTGAAGAGTTTAGATCAATGCAGTTTGTTGCATGTGAATATGGTAGTTTCTGGTGGATGGTGCGCACTCAATCCATTGCTGAAGAGCATGCTGACATAGAGGTAAAGTTTCTGCAACCACATGGACCAGCTAATTTTTTTCATTGGCCAGAGCACAAAGACGTCCTATTTGTCCCAGTCACAACACTATGTGTGCAGCTGATGCTTCTAATACAGTAACTTGAAGGTCATACTTCCTCAGTGACAGATTATCACAGATATAAACTATTTTGTAAATAATTAGAGCCAGCTGCTTAGTGAGTCAAAGGCATGATTATTATACTTATTGAGAGTTGTTTCTTATTGATTGTCAAAAGTGTTCCACTATAGAATGTGAATCTATATCATTCCTAAGTCAGATTTTGTCTCAAAGTAGGTTCATGGTAGGAGTGTTCAAGAAGCACTTCTTTGTTTGCCAAATAGCTCAACCACACCCTAAAAATTGCAACCGAATATTGATTGTGAGAAGCTGATTTTGGGTAATTTAGATTGCCATGTCCCTGAATTTGTTTGTCATACGTTAAAACTAGCATTGTAAGAATCGGCATGTCATAAATGCCATGTGTGCCAATTTTCATTGAAGTTAGTACACAGTAAAGCAAAGCAATCTCAAAAGTACCAAGCCCATTTACTCCAATTTTCAGATAAAGGTGGCAAATTCGAATGACCATAACATTTGAACCGCTTGAGGTAATCTCAAAATTGCACAATTTTCTGATCTCACAGCCACATATATAATATGCAAAAATCAACAAAATATGGGATGTAGTGATTAAAAATTTCAAGATGCTTGGCTGATTTGAGATGGAATGACCCTGGATGGACATTTAGTTCACAAATAGGGAGGCGTTAAAATACCTGGGTTGTTACCCACAACATCTTACCCGATTATAAGTCCTGCATTGGAGGGAAAAGGCTCGTAGCAATATGCAGCAAATCTCTCATGCAACAAAAATGGCTAAGCTGCAAAACTGTTGGTTCAGCAAAATAATGAGAGTCAGAAATGATTGAAAGGCCTACTTTCATGGGTATACCAGTGATTGATGTGGATCTTAGATTGAAGTGCTTCTTTGCAAGCATTATCAATTTAGATGGCAGCGTGCTTGGACGGAAATTCAACATAGTTACATCCAGATTTCCTGAGAACTAAAAGATAAAAATTTCCAAGAATATCGATTCTGAACTACTAGCTATGAATAGAATGAAGTGAAACAATCAATAACTTACAATGGTAGCTCTTATACGTCAAAGTTTCCAAATGATTGGTCCAAATAAGACTAATAGATAACAAACCTAACTGAACATTCTTGACCAAGAAGTGAAATTATAGCATCTAAATGAAAGCTCTGACAAAACAAGTCATAAATTTGGCTTCAAAAAAGAAATGAAAGGAACCAAAGTTGCGCAATTAAACCCTGCTTGCCCTCAATCAATGATTACACTTGGAAATAGCATTGGATTATACTAGATTTCAAAGATCCAAGCTACATGAGAGTATAGGGGGTCCCCATTCCAAAGATTAATAATGAGGCTCACTGTATCAGTCTACAGAAAAATATTAGTATATCAATACGCTTCCTTGAACTATGATGAGTTGAGAAAAATTTTCACATTGAGATTGGCAAAATTGTGACCTTGATGACATATCAACTGCATTAATGCATAGCAAAAGGTTATAAAACGTTGCATACCTGTTTCTTTTCTCTTGCAACTTTGTCTGTACTGCTGGATGCATTTATAACAACCAAATCAATGTGGCATTCCCTATCGCAAAAAAATGCTTTACAAACAATAAATTCATCTGATTATGATCTCCAACGTGGTTGGAGCATGTCTAGATCCCTGACTACAAATGTGAAAAGCAGGTTTGTTCCCATTTCTGGATTATGCATCCAATGAATAGGACACAATTACTAGAATAAAGCTTGGGATAGCACACAGTGACAGAAAGGAACTGGCTAAACTACTTCACAGTATTATGGCTTTGGATTGTACCTCTCCAACAAGGAGCTTCTTTATGTTCCTTTCTGGTAACGAAAGCAACTGAACTTTCTTAATCTTGAAATGTTCAAGGCACCACACAAAAGATTTTGATAAAGTATAGCTAACATATAAAGAAATGATAATAAAGTATTGTCTACATTTACAGACCACTGCATGAACTGCTACGCAATCTTAACGATGGGAATCTGAACACAACAGTACAGTAAGGAAAACTGGCCCTCAGGCGAAAATTTCCAAACCTTTCCCTGGAGGTCATATCAAGCATATCAGATATTTGATTGGAGTTACAGTGAACTTGAACAATACACACAATTAACGTGAATCTGTTTAAACCTTCCTTGGACAAAAAATTATAGAATTTTGGATTCTTTTGTAGGCTGAACATGAATAACAGCTAAGGCACTTAGGTCTAAGCAAAAGAATTGAAAAAATAAGTCAATCAGATTTTTTCCTTCTTCAAAACACAAGATACAACTATATAATGACTCAGACTTATCTAAGAAATATATTTTATAAAGCTTTAACAAAGGATATAAATATCGTGTAGCCATTCAAAATTGACAACCATGATCGAAACGAGACCCAAACTAATGTGACAAACAAACACATTAAAGAACCAATAACAATGATTCAGTATAATGCATATAATGATGAATATTTCAATTTCTTGAAAATAAGCTAAGGCTTGATTCATACAGTTTTTAAAGGCCAACCTATTTTCCAAATTAATGAATGAAAACCCCAGTTTCTATTTGAGTCAACTCATTTTCAGGAGTCAGTCTACTTTTAAGGAATGAAAGGTGCTTAGCAGTAATCAGCGAGATATACTATAACTCACTTCATGCAGAAAAATTACCTGTCTTGGTCATATCTTTCCTGAAATTCAGAAACTCTAGCTGCCAATGGTTTATATTCTTTGTCACTAAATGAAGAGAGGTGTCAATAATTTAATATGATTAAAAATTTGCTTTCCTTTCGTGCATATTTCTTTTATAAATGCATCCTTCTGGGTAGACTTCTATTATATAAAAGTTACGATAATAAATGCAACCTACAAAGAAAACTAAAGAAAAGGTAACATAGAGACATTAACTTTTGTCTTGCCATGTAAATGTGATAAATAATAGGGCATAAATTCAGTCATTTCGATTCAGAATATACCTGTCCAGAGCTGTCAAAAAAATTATTCTTCCATTTGAGTACCCCTTGCATTCATCAGAGGGATCATTTCTTGTAGAACAGCTTTCGATTAGTGAGGCAGCTGCTGCTTCAAGGCCTGGATAGGCAGAAGATTCAGTAATATCTTCCTCTTTTGACTCATCTTCCTTAGGAGGACCAATGCTTGCAAAACCTTTCAATATCTATAGAAGTGAAGGAAGGTAATACAAAGGAATGCTACAATTACTTGGAAATTCCAAGTGTGAGTGCCGGATGGCTAAGCACAACATTTGCTTTCATTAAACACAAAAAATTGTCCACATAATTCATCAGCAATAAAAAGTTTTCCAGCAAAGAGCAAACACATGTCATAGAACTAAAAAGCTTTTTTTGAATTCTATCAATGTATGAAGCATTGGATAATGTTCTCAATTAAGACAAGACAACTATACCTAGATGCACATCTAGATATGCAAAGGCTGATAAGGGGTGATTGGTCTAGACAGAGAAATTATCCATTACATCAGTGCTTTACTTTCAAATGCTTAGATGAGGGGCGGCGGGCACACAATCTCAAATGCTATGGTACTTATGAAAACCAGCTCGGGCATTTAAACCCCCCCCCCACTCATTCTCTTGAGGAGTGAAAAACGGGATCCATGAAAGGTATAAGTTATCTTTTAAACAAACAAAACGGTTACAATGCTTTTGCAAAACCCTGGCTGTCTGCACAACGATCGCAGCAAGCGGTGGTCCACTTCTAGAGTACGAGTTGCTCTTTTCTATTCTGAAGCATGTGAGATCGTGAGGAAGAAACAACTCGTTTCATCCGACCAAAAACTCGCTCGCCTTGGACACTTGTTAACGGTGTTGCAGCTCAGATTTCAATGGGTGTCATTGCATGGAGTAATTCATCGCTAAACCAGTTTTCCGTATCACTGTCAGGATTACTTGAATATTTCGCACTCCCTCTTTGATAGTTACATTCTATGTGAGTCAGTTTCAACAAGCAGATGAAGTCAACATTCTGTATGCTAATAATAAGGTCTCTTCTAGCATCTTGTGTATCAGTACTCTCTATTGCATCGATAGATATATCGTACAAGACAGAACCAATAGCCTATTGAAATGAATCTATTGCAACTATGGATGTATCTCTAGTAAACCATCTGGTATCTCCTGGCATCGGTAGGTTATGACCGAGACGAGATGTTCTGTTTGGACTACAGGTGTCTTGGAAACAAATTTGTTTGCCGATTTGTCCAAAAAACGAGCCCATTCCCATTCCCTGACTTTGTTTGCAGCTGCTTCTTTCTAAAAGAAAATCTTGAAATGTTTATTCATTGTTTAGACATTTCAATGTATTGTGTCCACTTTCGGTATTCGGCCTCCTGACTGGAAGTAAATTGCCATTACTTTCACTGTACTTGGTTAAAAATATTTATCTTAATCTGTGACCTGGGCCCCTGACAATACCCTATTACTTTGTAGACTTTGTTTGCTACTTTTCTTTTATACGGAGGATCCGGGAGGTTTGCAAAATGGCGGTTATGCAATTTCTTGCTCCATTGGTCGTAGTCTGTACAGCCTTACTTTTGCAAAACTTACACAATAAAAGGCTTTGCAATTATGATGATATGGTCAGAGAAGGTGGATACAATATCAGCTTCACAGACAGCGAACCAGTCAAGGCAGAAATGGCATCCTTTCAAATTATGAGAGCTGGCAAACAAGACGCCATCATTGGGCCTAGGGCCAATGCCTTGGCCTGTCGAAAGTTTTTGCTACTCATGATATTGCTAAGTGGTGATGTCGATCTAAATCCAGGCCCAAGACAGTTGAAACACCCCTGCAAGATATGTGAAGAGGCAGTGAAAAGGAAGCAAAGAAGTTTCGCAAGTGACAATTGTATGAAATGTTATCACATCGAATGCTTGCAAATGTCAACTGAGATTTACGAGGCACTAGCTAACACCAGTGTAGAGTGGATATGTTGCAATTGTGGTTTGCCCAATTTTTCTTCCACATTATTTGATGAAGCAATACCGGAGTCCACAAATGGATTTGAAACCCTTTCCTCATTTCCGTGTTATCCAGACTTTGGTGGAAATGAAAAGTCAACACCAGTGCCAAATATTCCGAGAACACACTCGTCTCCTAAGCCCTCTTGTTCAAATAGCAGCCAGGGGTCGTCAGTGGATGACAGTATGAACAGAAATGACAAAAGAGCAACTAGCAATACAAGGACTGTAAAAAAGAGTAGTATTAAGCTTATGACAGTAAATTGCAGAAGTATAAGGTCAACACAAAAACCAAATCAATTACTGGAACTGATAGCAGAGCACAATACAGATGTGATTTATGGCACAGAATCCCACCTTGACAGCAAATACAGTTCTGCTGAGGTGTTTCCTGAAAGCTATAGCATAGCAAGGAAGGACAGAGTTGAAGGAGGTGGAGGAGCATTCATTGCAACGCATCAGAGTCTTATCCACAAAAGAATCTTCTATTGACACCTAGTGTGAAACCAAGTGGATCAAAATAGCTCTAAATGACTGAAAGCCCATCTTTATAGGGTGTTTTCATAGGCAGCCAGCAACAGCAATGTTGACCGTTTATTAGAACTTGAAAAATCTCTAAATGATTGACCAAAATATAACAAAAGTCTACCAAATGTGCTGCTAACTGGTAACTTTGATGCTTCTAGCATAGAATGGGAAAATATGTCAATCCAACCAAACCCAGAATATGGATATCCATTAAACCAATGTTACGCTTTCTCTTCCAGTCACTGAAAACTCGACGAATGCAGTGGCTTGGACACCTGCGGAGAATGCCGACGGACGGCTCCCCAAAGACATTCTCTTCAGTGAACTTCGCCATGGAAGAAGAGGAAGGGGCCGCCCATTACTGCGTTTAAAGGATGTAATCAAACGGGACTTAAATGACCTAGGCATCGACGTGACTGAATGGGAGCATCTTGCTGAATACAGGCTCAAATGGCGTAGTGCTATCAAGACTGGTGGTGAGCGATTAGAAAACCAGTGGCTCAGGAAACTGGCACTTCAGAGACAAAGAAGATTCACCAATAATTGACTTTTTTGCCTCGTACCTGCGTCCTTTGTAGCGTTTTTGTGTTATGTCCTGTCTCTTGTTGTAGAGCTCGTAAATCTCTCGAGATTGTTTGCAATTATATTACCATCCAGTGTAAAGGTGTTTAAAAGCTTTTAGAAAAACTGAGCCCATCAAAGGCATGTGGCCCAGACAAGATTCCTACTCGGGTACTAAAAGAGGCATCTCTGGAAATAGCCCCTATTCTAACAGACATTTTTTTAAATAGGTATATCTTAACTGGAGATTTGCCATCTTCATGGAGGAAAGGTAATAATGTTGCTGTGTACAAGGGGAAGGGAAGAAAAGACCATACAGCTAATTATAGGCCCATCTCACCGACTTCTGTACCGTGCAAGATATTAGAGCATGTAATTTACAGGCATATAATGCATCACTGTGAGCAATACAATATCATACTTAACAACCAACATGGTTTTCGAGCGAAGCGATCATGTGAAACTCAATTTATAGAAACCATAGAGGACATTGCAAGAAAAAGGAACTTTGGAAATGAAATTGACCTGTTGATTCTGGACGTTAGTAAAGCCTTTGATACTGGGCCACACAAAAAGCTTCTTTTGAAATTAGACATATATGGCATTGGGCAAGATACAAGTATTGGCAAGTGGATATTTTCTTGGCTCAATGATCGAAGTAAGAACGTAATGCTGGACGGTGAAAGCTCATCAGACGTCAGAGTCAAGTCAGGGGTCCCTCAAGGACCTGCTCTGGGACCATTAATGTTCCTCCTCTTCATCAACGATATAGCCAATAAAGTTGAACATTCGCGCATCTGTTTATTTGCAGATGATTGTCAACTCTTTCGCAAAGTAAATGATGAATATGAATCTAAAAAGTTACAACATGATTTGGATGCTGTTGGCCAATGGGCAAATAAATGGCAAATGAAATTCAATGTTGGAAAGTGCTACAGACTACAGATATCGGGGAAGAAAACAAGCTGCCCATATCAATACAGTTTAAATGACGAAATCTTGGACAATGTCCAGCATCACCCGTTTCTAGGAGTGGAGTTAGACAAAGATCTTAAATGGGGAAGTCACATAGAAAAAATTGTCAGCAAGGCAAATAGATCCCTTGGGTTTATCAAGAGGAACCTCTCTATGTGTCCAAAGGAGATTAAGTGTGCTGCATACTACACTCTTGTCAGGCCTCAGCTAGAATATGCCTCAGTGGCTTGGGACCCACACCTTAAAACTCAAAAGGAATCGATTGAGCGACTGCAAAAGAAAGCAGCCAGATTTGTAGCCAATGAACACTCACGGGAAGTAGTTTCAATGACTAAACTTCTCACTGATCTTAAATGGTCGTCACTTGAGGCTCACAGAGCTGTAGCAAGACTAGCTTTTTTTTACAAAATTTTGAACAAACACGTCGACATTGAACTACCCCTTTACGTAACCCCGCAAAAGTATAACAAAAGAGGCTCAGATATAATTGCTTCAAAATTTGTTCAGATTTCAACAGTGAGGGACATTTATAAGTACTCATTCTACCCAAGGACAATCGTAGAATGGAACTCAATTCCACCTGAAATTAGAAAAGCAAACAGCGCAAACAGTTTTAACGGTGGACACGCAAATGTTGTTAGTGTTTTGAATGTATCTTAGTAATTGCTTTTTGTGTGTAGTGGGCCATCGTTCAGTTTGCTCATACAACTTTCTTTCGTCACTATATAATTTTCTAATTTCTTTTCTATTAGATAACTTACTAATTAATTTATTTTCTTTTTCCTCTTCCTATAAGGTATACCTGTTTCCCACTTGAGATCTTCTCACTCCTCATGCATACCCATATTTAGCCAAACTTCCACAAATTTATTATATAAAGCCAATCCCCATAGAGTTCCAGTCTTTTTCGTTGTCTCCGTGCCATGCGATGGGAGTGCATGGGCAGTGGGATGATCTCCATCAGTGTGATACCTTATGGGTCTTACTGATTAAGATGTAGATGTAGATTTAGATACATCTAATTGAATCTATTCCAACCTGTGACTTGGAAGGATTCTATACCATTTGCCTTTATATCTGTTTTCTTTGCTACCTGAGTTGCCTTTATGTGTTAGGTTCTGATCTTTTCCACTGGGTTTTCAGCTGTTAATCATCATATACATATGCCGCTGGCTATCATGTAGCAATATATACATATATTACTTTAATATCTCAGATGGAATAAGATCAATCTTCCTTAACATTGCATCATATATGCTGAACTTCTTCATAACTTTTTCTGCCTACCTAATCCATTTCAAATGTCTTCAACTAACCCTACAAGCTTACATTCTTCTTAAAGTCTACAGCATTGTTCTCAATTCTAACTGGGTATAAATAGCCAATAAATTCTCTCATCTGTAGAATAATTTCCTCAGTTTATTCTAAGTTTACTGTCATCTGCTTTTTGCACATCACTGCATTACTTTGTTAAAAAGGACTTTCATCTTTACATAGAGTTCTATCTCTGCTTCTAACAATAATAAAACCTGCTATGTCATCTGCATGCAGATGAAGCTTTCCATCGCTGATTCTGATTTGCTATTCATTAAACAATCATGGCCCTAAGAGAGCCTTGTGGAACATCCTGTTTCACAATACTCATTTCATTTTTGTGTCACAATATTGAATTCACTTTTGCTTCACAGTGTTCAATTCAGTTTACTTACGTATATTGCTTTCTTCCATCCAGGCAGTGTTCTAGAAGCTAGTCAAATTTTTCAGTGACTCTGATTAAATCATGCTTTTGTTTTAAAATATTATGATCTTATGCTTCAAAGGTTTTACTGCTATCAATAAATAAAGTTCTAACTCCCTGACCGTTATTGATGCCATTGTTCCAGAATTTTGATAGAATAGTAGCGATGATTCTATTGATGTGTTTTCTTATATGCACATTGGTTCTTTGTTCTGTGAGATTTACTTGACTGTCCACTGTATTACTGATTCAGAAATTTTGCTGAGTATAGGTAGCATAATAAAGAGTTGATTCTTCCCTCACTTGATTCTATCCCCACTTTTTTAGCCTAGTTTTAGTTTATTAATCTTCCAGTAACAAGGAAACTACCCTTGCAGGTCGCAATGTTGGTAAAACTTCTTAAACATAAGCCAAAGTCTTCCGAAATCAATTTCAGCGCTTTCTTGTGATGTGCATGTTTAACTTTCTTGGAAGTTGTCAATTGTGAGATGCCTACGCAACATGTTTTGTGTTGCTTTGCTGATGTATTCGATCAGCTCTTTGCTAGTTTCTCAAAGTTGCGGCAAGTTGCTCTCCTATATTTGTGAAAAAGTATTCATGCTTTCTACTGTTTCCTGGTCATTTTTGTTACTTTCGTAACTGAGTCACTGTATACTGAACCTATCTGCTTTTCTTTTCATTTCAGTACCCTATATACTTGACTATTCTTGAAAATAAGGACTACCCTTTTCTTCTTCTGTCAGCCTATCTTTCCATTACTTTGCATCTGCCTGTTTCAGCGCAATTTTTGCACGCAAAAAACAATCAATTAAACTTGAATTTAAAAGAAAACAAAATCATTTGACTTAAATCATTGAAGAAGTGGCATACCTGGCTAATACCTTGCTCGTCGCTTGTGAATGTATTGAGCTTATGGTAACTTTTATCAGAAACAATCACTTGCACCTGTATGACAAAAATGGGCTTTAAAGAAGACAAACATGATGAGGCTGGTTTTAAATAATACCAATGCAATTTTGCGCAGCTCAACAAGCAGAAGGACAGAAGCCTAGATTCACACTTTATGGGAAGTGCTAGACTACTGAGGTATATTTTCACTTGGAGGCTTTAGGTGCCACGCATAAACCTGCTGAAGGAATTCAAAGATGAGCTAGTAAAAATTGCCATGTGCTGGTGTATACCCATGTCCTTCACAAAAAATTATTACCTCTATCTCACAGTGAGCTACAGCATACATTTCATATATTTCTGGTATGAAAGTGATTGATGAACATTTATCAATATCCTTTCACTGGTTTCATCAAAAGCCATTCAAATTCATGTAAGAGCAAATTCAATTCAATCAATGCTGGATAGGCAAGGATTGCTTCTTTGTGCTTAGCACATAGCTTATACCATATGAAATCAATAAATGTCTTTGAATTTTTGTCTACTTTCTTGTAACCAGTTATCTCTGACTTGCCGAAATTTTGAAAAGTAGATAACTCAAGTTGTTTCCCCTTAGCATCCATCTTCCAAAAGTTGTTGTTACATTCCAGAGTCACAAGAGCAAATACAAGTTGTTTCCAACAGCCACTTGCTTCCAGGGAACAATTATGTTTTGACAGTTATCACACTTAACATACTGGTGGCCACTTAGCTGCAATACGAGGCCCTAAGTTGAATGGAACATTCAGACAAAAGCAGAACATCACTTCCAAAAATTGGATCAATCAAATTGTGGCCAAAGGTGCTAATCAAGTAACACAATGGAGAAGGATAAACAATCATGAGAGTATGGGAAATTGAGGTTAACAGAAAACTGCAAATACACATGGTTGCACATGTTGTGAAAAGCACACATAATTTAACTTGCCCCTGTGCAAGTGCTATCGCAAGCACTAAAAAAAGGACTGTTGTAGATTTCTTCAATATGGCTAAATATACCAAAAATCAAAGATTACAGAAATCATTAACATTAAACTGGAAAAATGCTGACAAAGTCCAGTCCAACATCTTCTCGACAAAGTCCAGTCCAATGCCATTCGTCTAATCAATAATCCTAACATCACTGAATCGCTCCAACCCCTCTCCCATCGTCGTTTAGTTGGAGATCTTTCCATATTTCATAGATACTTTAACGGACATTGTTCCCAGGAGACCAGGGATATTATTCCAGTTCCTCTGAGGCCTGTCAGGACCACCACAAGCTCAACTCATTCACACCCTTTCCAAGTTTCACTGCCTACTTCACAAACTCTATCTCACAAATCATCATTCATCCCAAGAACATGCAATTTATGGAACATCTTGCCTTCTTCTTGCTTTCCTGAGTCCTACAACTTGCCATCTTTCGAATCTAAGATCAATAAACTTGTCCTTATCTCTCTATCCTCTTAGCTGCTTGCTTTCGTCTTTCTTCCTATGTTGGGGCTTTCTATAGGCCATCATAGCCTTTCCTCAACATAACCCACTAAAAAAACCGTCCAATCGTTGGAGAAAAGCAAGGCTGCAATGTTTCTGTGAAGATGGATATTGGTGGAAGCATGGTCATTTGGATTGAATGAAAATGAACAGCTTAGGAAGGTATAATCACCAAAAGAGTGAATGCTGGAAGAAGTAGACGTGATGAGGTCATTGATGAAGAGGATGAAGAGTACAGGGAAGATGACAGAGCCCTGGGATACACCAGCATTGATTGAGTGATGATCGGAGAGGAAGCCATCCACTCTGACGGCATTCGACCTATCAGAGAGGAAACTACCAATCCAATTAATAAGAGTCTGATTGAGACCAAACATCGGTAGTTTAGCAAGAAGACCCTTGTGCCAAACGCGATCAAAGGCCTTTGAGGTGTCGAGAGAGAGATCACTCTGCTCTCACCACAGGATTCTAGAGCAGAGGACCAGACATGGACAGCAAAAGCAAGAGGACCACCAGTAAACCTGGCTTTTCGAAAGCCATACTGGTGATCAGAGCGAAGATATTGTTGTTTCAAGATGTAGAAAATGTACAGAGAGTGTAGTAAAGCTGAAAGCGTTTGTTAAGAATACAGGCAAGTTCAGGAACACAGCTTTTGAGAACTATTGCTCGGATACCATCAGGGCCTTTGGATTTTGAGTTTTCCAGCTGGAGAAGGGTTTGGCGGACTTTTGTGTGGAGAACTTAATGAGTGACATAGTGAATTTTGAAGGGGGAAGTGATGTGGTTGAACTCTTGGTCGTTCAGGTTGGAGTTGGAGGCAACGACTGGCGCAAAAAGACTTTCCTTGGATGAAGTACTTGCAGAAGAAGAATCAGAGTTGTTTTTTTGGTTGAGGGAAAAATGATTGGCAAGTTTTTTTGGAGACAACTTTGGCTATTGACCAAAAGGAGCAAGAGCCAGCCTAGCAGGAATCGATTTTGTTGTTGATGCGTTGGACAAAACATTTTTTGGCATTTTTGATGGTTTTGGAGCAAGTATTGCGTGATTTGATGAAAAGATGTTCTTGAATGTTGGGTTTGAAGTTGCTTCCATTCCTTGAAGTAGTGGTTTTTGATATTCACAGCTTTGGCGCACTGTGAATTGCACCACTTAGGGAAATTTTTGTTACCAGGCTTGTAAGAAGAAGGAATAAAAAGATCCATGCCAAGAAGTATTGCGTCGGTGATGAAAGAAGCAAAAGAGGAAGGATCATTTGAAAAGCCTGCAGATCAAGGGCAAGAAGAGCAGAAAGGGCAAAGGGAGTCCCAGACAACCTTGCTGTAGTGGAAGACTCTTTGCGAAGCAAAGGGTCTATCCAGGTGAGGGAGGAAGTCATGCCGTAAGGCTATGAGACAATGATTAGAGTTACCAAGAGGAGAGCTAACGGTGGGAGGAGAGCAAAAGCTAGGATTGGATGCAAGGAAAAGATCGAGAGTATTTGCTTTGTCTCCTGCACGATCAGGAACGCGTGTCGGCTCTGAAATGGCCTGTGTCAAGTCCTTGACAATGGCAAAGGCCTCAGCTTCCCGACCAGCAGGGTTGGTGACATTGGAGGAATAGGAGAGTCAGTCGGAGTTGTGGATGTTGAAATCACCAAGAACAATGATTTCAGCGCGTGGATATTGTAAAGTGATGGTTTCGATTGATTTGGAAAGGTGGTGGAAAAGAAGTTCATGATTGTTTGAGTTAGGAGAGCGGTATAGAGTGCAAATGTACTTTGTGGCATGAGGAAGGGAAATTTTCAACCAGAGCAGTTGAAAGCCAGGATTAGAAAGATCGAATTTTTTGAGGTGTAAGGTCTGCACATCAGAGCGAATAAATGTACAACCCCACCATTAGGGAAGAAGGAAAATAACTAATAACCTACGCATTTGAGATGACAAGAGAGAACGGTGCTTTTACTGGGATCTAGAGGTTTGACTTTGGTTTCAATAAGGAAGAGTGCATAGGGGTTTATTGATTGGAGGTGATCATGCATTGGGTTGATGTTGGAGGAAAGTCCACGGATGTTGCAGAATGACATGGAAAAAGTTTAGGTGCCACGTTAGTTGTTGCACTTGAGCTGTCTTTTATATCATCTTGAATCATGTTGAAGGAATGGTGAGTGGTGGTTGGGACAGTCAAAATGACCGTGGTAGCGGGAGTTTGAAATCCCTTGAGAGTTTCCTTAGCTATCCTGTGGCCTCAGAAAGTCCCCCCGGAGCTGTGAGTTAAGAATGGCTCCAGTTGCAAACTGGCATAACAGGCAGCCCGGGATTACAAACCAGCTGATGAGGCAGCCTCCCAATGCGCTACCAATGGGTTTGGGCCTCTGTACTACCTGGCGGAGGGGCCTGCAGTGCACCCTTTCCAACGGTACCCTCAGGTATTGCCAGGGAACAGACTGGTAAATTAGTATCCCGCAGTCCCTATTCACAATGACAAACCAACCACAAGCCCCGGCATCTCTATCCTAGAGCTGTAAGTGACATAGTCACTGAAGGCACTAAAAGGTATTATGGTGGTACTGCACCGGACGATGAGTAAAACCCATCTACAACTTAGAGTGTACAGGTAAAGTGAAGGTAAAATAAAGTGGCTGCTCAACTTGTAAAAAACGGTGGAACCAATGTTGTTACCTTCTTCCACACCCTCTGCAGCCAAATTCAGAAGAAGACAAAATTGCCAAAAGATAGGGTCACCTCGGTCTTTGTCCCTATCCCAAAAAGGTGATTTTTGGAATGCAGCAGCAACACATCCATATGTGTTATCAACCATTGCAGTAGGATCCTACTAAATGTTGTAGTTGTTGATAAAAACCAAGATTTATAACAGTGCTTATATCTTCTAACTTACGAAAACAAACAACTCACCCACACACGCAAAACTCGTTATCTCCACTGTCTAACACAAGACCCAACTCCCAAGTGGGCACCAACATCCACTCTCCCTACACAGGAGAAAACACGAAACGACAAGTTCCAATAACAAAAACCGTCTGACACAATACGCACCTCCCGAGTGGCCACCAAACAATGGACAAACTTTACGCACGTACAACACGCCTCCCTGATCTAAAAATCAAATACAACTCTTATTGACAACAACAACAATATGAAAATACAAATAGTTTAAGAATCCATCTCATAGTCAATAGACCAAACTGGGGGTCGTCTATTTCGCTGTGGCCTCGGTGACAACTGCTCTTCTTCCAATGCATTCCTTTCATCTTGATCTTCACACTTGATTGACAAGTCCTCATCTGAATCATTTCCCGGACGAACAACTGGTCTGAGATCCAAAATATGACGTGGCATGCCATCGACAGATACATTATTTCTAGAAATTATATCTGTTACATGGCCTTTTTGCCATTCTGTAGTACAACGGGCATTTGGTGGTTTTACCCACACCTCATCCCCAAGTTCCACACTTGCCTGCTCTGCCGAATAATTGCCAGTAGGTTCAACTAATGGGCATCTCCAATCGTATGTAAATAGCTCCCTTTGTGGTATCAAATGTTGATCATGAGATCTTGGAGTGATGTCATACCAAAAAACTGCCTTCTGAGGTGTGATGTTGCTTCTTTCTGCGATAGTTTTAATTGTCCGATGATTTCTTTCAATAATACAATTTCCACTAGCTCTATAGGCCGCTCTAAAGTATGAGTTCACTTTCCATCCATTTAATAAATCCGCTAAACGAGAAGAATGGAAAGTAGCACTGTTGTCCATTAGTATCTCATCAACAGGCCCCCTCTCCAGAAAAACCTCATTTAAAATATTGACAATTTCTTCAGCTGTTTCTCCTTTAAGTTTCCTCCAAATTGCAAGACGTGATGGTCCACAATCAATCATTGACAAATATGGTCTTTGTCTATAATGAGTAACATCAATTGCCATTCTCGACCAATTTTTATAAATCCCAATTTCACCCTTGCTATGCGTCACAGGAGCAGGATCTATTGTCTAACATCTTTCACAGCGTTTGACTACTTTCTTTACCTCCGCCTTTGTTATCATTGGGTCTATTTTTATAGCAATGTGAAGTGTTCTATCTACACCCATGTGGTGTTTGTTATGTACTTCAGCTATATTTAAACTACTACAGCATATATTAGAGCCATTTTGCGCATCCTTTTCAAATTTTAACCACTCCTTGCGTACCCTCGTTAGACCATCAGCTTTATTTTTATGTGTTGCGACGAACATAGCGTGAAGGGTAACATCAAACTCATTAAGCAGATCTCGCAAAAGTCCTAAACGCCGTTTTATAACCATTTCGGATGCCCCTTTTGTTCTTACTCTTTTATCATTACTAATAACAGTCTTTACCCAACCTAAAACAGTGGCTGAATCGGTTTAGAGCTCTACATCTTTGAGGCCCCATTTCAATGCTAAATTAATTCCTTTCAATACTGCTTCTAGCTCTGCAACATTGATGTGATTAAAATCTTCCTTCTTTCTGAGCCAGGCAGCATCTTCAACAGCAACACCATTCATTTCTAGTAAAACACCAAGAGCTAACGAGCTAGCATCACACCAGATAACACCAGAATTACTTCTTTGCACATGCCAGAATACTTTCACAGGGTCCTCTTTGTTCACTCGCTCTAAAACGTCTTGTAACATGTACACAGCTTTCTCTCCAGCAAAATCTTCCCACCGACTCCCCTGTGCCTGTCTCTTAATAAAACTACATGCCAGCAACTGGATAGTGGCCAGTCAACTTTCCACATATTGAAAATAATTCCCGCCGAGTTAACATATCCGGCAACATTGGTAATTGATTACCTCTATAGAACATCAAATCACCATTGACTAACTTCAATCGCAAACCAAGTGCGACCCCACCTTCCAATGGCTCTGGTTCCTTAGTCACTAATCCAAATTTCTTCAAATGCTCAATTAATCTTTGTGTAGACACAATCTTCTCATCTACCAATATATCATCGATGTAAGAATTAGTGGCCCTGTAGATCTGTTCGTCTTTCTTTAGTACAGTTTTTAATATTTTCGACATGATTCGTGGAGCACAATTTAACCCAAAGCCCAGTCGTGTGAGGCAATAGATCTGATCTTTGTATTCAACTAGTTGATAAGGCCACAGTTTTTCATCTATGCGAATTTGCAAATAGGCTGATTGTAAATCAACAAAAGTAAGTCCATCCATTTGCCTCCATTCACGAAGGGTCTCAGAGCACACATCAAGTACATCGTCACCAGTGTGACACTCAACACTTTTGTTTAATTCTCTGTAATCCAGTACAGGTCGAACTTTATTTTTAGTAGGTTGTTCAACCGCCATAAGGGCCAAAATTCCATTTTCAACCGAACCATTCCAAGGAATCAAAAACCCTTCCTTTATCCATTGATCAACAGCCGTTTCAAATTTTTCTCTTTTAGTCCCTTCTAATCCTTTGTTATACAATCAAATTCTATATTTTAACACTGGTGGCTTCTTGTTCTTCCAAAACCATTCCACAGTCCAATATTCACCATTAAATTTAGCATAAAAATCCGTGTCCTCAATGACGCAAGCATCGTTATCAATAGGCAACTTCGAAACGGACTCAACACAAGCACTAACTGCAGAATGAACATAACCAAACTTAATTATTCCATTACCCAGCGTAACGCCTCCCAGTTGATTAATTGCATCAATACCCATCACAACGTCAACTCCTTCCACTGTTTTGTCAACGACAATTGCATCAACCACAATCACTTTATCTCCTACTTCTATCTCTAATCCACCTCTTCTCTTACACTCAACAATACTACCATCAAATGCAGCAACATAACTAGGAATGTTTTTGCACTCTTCTGCTACGCTAGAATGAACAATGGTAGTCGTACAACCAGTGTCTACTAAAGCTCGTCTTAGAGAATTGTTAATTGTTACTGAAATGATAGGTAATTTCATCTCTCGCGCCATTATTTCTGCGAAGGGGTGACTGCTGGCGCAACAGACCCCCTGTTGTCGTTTCCCTGATGACACTGACTTGAAATATGCCCAGGCTGACGACACCGATAACAAATAATTCCTGAAATCTCCTTGCAATACCTTGCAATATGAGATCCTCCACAACGGTAGCACTGCCCTCTAAACGATCCTCTACTTTCAGCAATTTTTGTATTAAATTGACTATCATTAATCCTCATTTGCGCATTACCAATCACATCACTTCTGCTTCTTGCCAAATTCTGGTGATTACTTCTATGAGTGTGCGCGGTTGCTGCTGATGACAATTTCGATGTAAAGATTCTGGCTCTCTCGATTAGCTCACTATTTGGCATAGATTTGACATTCGCTAACTGTTGCATTGATGCACTTATCGAATCAGGCAAGCCATTTATAAACGTTAATCGAACGACGTTTTCAAGCCCATCTTCTTCGAAACCAGCTAATCCTGCCAACCTCCTTATTTCATTCGCGTAAACGTCCACTTTCTCACCAGACCATCTAAACTTTACTAGTTTGGCATATGCTGTAAACATATCATCCGAAAACGCAACTTTTAGACGTTTCTCGATCTCTTCAATATCTAATTGATCTGTTGAATCCATCTCTAGATAAAGAGCAAGCGCCTCTCCCTCCAAATACAATGGGAGGAACGATGCTAGATCAGTAATTTTCTGCAACTTTGCCACCAGCTGAATCTTTTTAAGCCACGTAACGACATCGCCTTCGCCGCTAAACGGCCGAATCATATCACTTGTTACTTTGACTGACATTGTGATCAATAACAGGCCGGGATAGCTTGTAGTTGTTGATAAAAACCAAGATTTATAACAGTGCTTATATCTTCTAACTTACGAAAACAAACAACTCACCCACACACGCAAAACTCGTTATCTCCACTGTCTAACACAAGACCCAACTCCCAAGTGGGCACCAACATCCACTCTCCCTACACAGGAGAAAACACGAAACGACAAGTTCCAATAACAAAAACCGTCTGACACAATACGCAACTCCCGAGTGGCCACCAAACAATGGACAAACTTTACGCACGTACAACAAATGTGATTGCAGGTCATCAAAAAGCATGATTATGTGATGAAATCGCAGACAAATAATGTGGCTTTCGAACCAAGAAGGGCACCTAAGACCAAATTCTTACCCTATACATGTGCTTCATTGTCTGCCTAGGCTACATTCTTTCTCCGCATCTTTTTACATATATTTTGAGAAAATCATGAGAGATGCCCTCACAAACTTTGTAGAAACAGTGAAAGTGGGCTGAAAAACGGTAACAAATGTAGGATATGCTAATGATATATTTTCATTACAGGGTTGATGCAAGAGCTTTAAACTTTGGTCATAAGAGCAAGGCTTGTAAGCAAGCAGACCAGACTTATGCTCAATACCCAGAGGGCAAAAATCATGAAAATAAATGGTGATCTGGAGAAAATTGACTTGCAAGACCCTATTGTGAATGGAGAAACTAGAGAAACAGTTAAAAATTTAATTTCCCTTCAAGCAGGTGCAACATTAACAAATGACTGTGAGGACAGCAAAGAGATCAGAAGGAAGCTTGTGATAAACAGAAGTGCAATGATTAGCCTCTCAATTATCTGGAAAGATAGAGCATTACACTTTGCAGGAAGCTTCAAATTCTAAGCAACCTAGTATTCCATGTCATCCCTTGTAAGACATGAAGGAAAAGAATCTGAGAGAATACCAAGTGATGCAACGAAACATAAGAAAGTACTAGAGAGGAGGACCCCATATGAGAAAAAGGAAAGGCGAGAGAAGAAGGAAAAGAAGACTCTCTGAGCTCTCTTGGATGGTGCTGAAGCTTAGAAAATACATACATATCCATTGAAAAGCACACTCATTTACAAAATTTATTGGCATAAAGTGGCAAAATCAAGTTACTTCCAAAGTAAAATCAGAAGTATATAACAACCATGATAGTACTGATGAGGTCTATATTACTAGACAACGTAGAATGGATGAATGATGAACGAGTGAATACCAAAACAATGATCATTTTAAGTGAATAAGAGATGGGAAGACAATGGTGGGGTGCCTGAAGTTAGCATACATGAACCAGTGAAAGAATGATATGAAGGGATTTCACATTGATAAGATATTTAATGACAAACATTTTTGTCTGACAGAGCAACGTGGAGGACAGTGATAAGAAACAGGATGTGAACTTGGGAGAACACTTGGGTGATGAAATAATGAGCGACGTGGGAGAAAAGAAGGCAAAGAAGCGCATTCCATGCGCAAAACTGATCGAAGGAGTTAGGCCTACATAACTATCTACCGGGACTTATTCTGCTTATCTTATTCTTATTTTTCTTCCTTAATTATTTCTTACTGCTGTTGTTGTTGTTTCCCAAACTTGAAATTGTAACTTAATTCACGTCAATTTGGACATATGGCTCGATAGCTTACCCTAAGTTCTTTCCATGTGTCCATCAGCCTAATTTGAAATTTTTATTTTGATATTGGTATATTGTAATTAATCAACTTTATGCTGAAAAAAATATTTTGAGTTTGAGTTTGAGTTCATAATTACCTTATAACATGGAGGCAACAGGTCATCAATTATTCTACAATACTCTACAGCTCCTTCTACCATGATGGTCCATATACTTTTTGATAAAGAACCGATGAATGAACTGTGACTTGGCGACTTGTGTTTTGCTGACGTACTGACTATACCGTCACCAAGCTCCAAGCGAACACTATCCAGCGTTGAAATCGCCATTCCATGGTCAATGACTAGGGCTGTTTGGAGCACTGTTATTTCTCTTCTCTCTGAATACTTATGCATGATTCGGAAGGTCTATGGAATAGAAGTTACTACGGCATGTGGTAAAATCCTAAAATGGCGGATGCGTCTTGTTCTTCAAATGAAGTGAATTCTGACCTCGTTCCCATATTTCAAATAGATAAATGGAGGGAACCACAAACCAAGGAAGTGCAATTTTCCGAGAATAGACGGGTCCTTTTTTCACAATTTGCGAAGAAATCGATGAGTAATGTCTTCTATCATTGCCGCGTCTTCGAATCTACTACCCAAATAGCTTTCAATTGATTCAACCGTTACCGCTCAGTCCTTGATTTGCAGAGAAGCAACGCCCATTTCCGATGAAGTGGAGCAATGGAAAACCGGTATCAAGAGAAAATAATCGTCAAAGAGGGAAACCTCATTAAGAAGGTTTATTGATGTTTTTTCATTTTCTAAAATTCATTAATTTGCTATGCATACAAGTCAATACACTACAACATAGACTGTAAAATATACATAAGTAGTACTACAAGACTGTATAAGACAATAGATTGATCAAGGAGGGGTCTTTTAGCGTATTTATTGCTCCTATCTAAATCCACATTTTATATATTCCAGAGAGATTGGTCATAAAAATGATTGGTATTTGTTTTGCTACAGGATTTTGTAGATCCAATGTGGTTTAGGTATGAAAGAAGTGAAATACCGGCACATCGAATGCTAAACATCCTTAACATAAAAACCTCCGTTTATGAGAGGGTGGTCAAGAATAATGATAAACCTTGCTCTTTAGCTTGATTGTAGGCCTCTTTGTCAGTTTTTTCAAAATGAAGAATTTTCTAATGATTAATATCTGACCGAAGTCAGCCTTCGGAATATTCACCAAACCTTTTTCTAATCTTCTCACCTGCTAACTATATGCAAGTCCAAGTTCGTCCTTCTTTAGACTACTTCTCTCACATCTGGGGTGGTGTTCCAAAATCTACTCCCTTTCTTCTCAAAAAACTCAAAAGTCAAAGCCATTTGTCTTGTCAACAATGCCAACCTAAGCTAATCCCTCCAATCTCTGTCCATTGTCATTTAGTTGGAGATCTTTCCATATTTTACAGATACTTTCATGGGCCTTGCTCTCAGGAGATCAGGGATATCATTCCTGTTCATCTGAGGCATGGTAGGACCACCAGAAGCTTGACTCATTCACACCCTTTCCAAGTGTTACTGCCTACTTCACGAACTCTATCTCACAAATCATCATTCATCCCAAGAACATGCAATTTATGGAACGTCTTGCCGTCTTCCTTTCCTGAATCTTACAACTTGCCATCTTCCAAATCTAAGATCAATAAACTTGATCTTATCTCTCTATCCTCTTAGCTGCTCGCTTTCTTCTTTCTTCCTTTGTTGGTGCTTTGTATAGGCCACCAAGGCCTTTCCCCAACACAGCTCACTAAAATAAAAACAGCAATTTTGTGATATCAAATAACACTGAATTTTCTAGGGTCATGTTCGTCATAACTGGAAAATGAGATGGTTTGTTCTCTACAATGATGGGCTGTCTTATTATAAATCTAAGAAGGTTTGAAGGTTTTCATAAAACTATCCCATTGCATTTTTCAATTTTTTATTCAATGTGTCAATTTCAATTGAACTTGTCTGATACTGTTATGCTAATATTTGTTGATGATGTTTGATCCAGATTTCACAGCCCAATAGGCTAGTCAACAACATATGTCAATTATGAGATTTGAACTCATCATCATAATCATAAAGCTCAAAGCTGCTGTGGATGTGGCAGTCCCCTTTCTCTAGCTTCCTTTCCTGTTTCCCTTATCCCCTTCGGCCTTTACCCAATTAAACACCCAGAGTTTTGCTCCATTCCTTCAAATCACTAATACAGCTTCCTTATAGTCTTCTTATGCTAGAATTGGAGACCTAGTTTTTGTACACAATGTTTGTTATCTGGGGGACAATATGGGCATTAATCCCGGGTTTTTAATGTGCCGTCAGAGCAAGAGTAGCAGCGGTGGGAAGAAATGGAGGGAAATAGCCAGCCTCCTTGTCAACAGAAAAATCCCTCTGGAATGTAGACCAAACATATATGGAGCTTACAATATATGGAGCATATATGGATTGGAGCTTATATGGCCCCTTACAAAGAAGCTTGAAGAAATAATTTATAGATGCGACTATAGAATGCTAAGATATATGGCAGGGGCAAGTGGGAAGAAGGGCTATCAAATAGAGGAATCATGAACACATGTCAAAAATAGAAGATATTTGAAGCCAAATAAAGAAAGGAAGACTCTGATGGTACGGACATGTGGAAAGAAGACCCCCAGACCATACACTAAGAAGGGCAAAAGTGCTGAAAATGGAAGGAAGAAGACCCTAGGGAAGGCCCCAGAAAACCTGGCTGGACTGCATAAAGGAGAACTTGAAAGAAAATGAAATAGCAGAAGATTGACCCCAGAAAGAGAAAAGTGGAAAAATATCATTGGAAGAACCTGACTCGAGAAATTGGAAACCAGATTTAAAACAAATCTACTACTACTATGCTACCCTGCATTCCACATTCCATTACTGCCTTTGCTATCCCACCACACCAGATACCCAAAAACTAAAGAATTTCCTCTTTTTCACCTGTAACAATACATCTAGCTCCTGTACACATATTTCTTTGCCTTTGACTTTACCCACTTATAACTTTTCTTGACCTTTCACTTCATTATCTGCAGCCTTGTATAAGTCTCCATCTCAAAAGCCTCAAGTCTTTTTTATCCCCTTAGGGCAGTGAACAACTTATGCATGCATGTAGCAGTTTGGTTACTATCACTGACCTCATCATCAGTAACTCCTTCTTCAGGTGGATGTCCTTTGCTCATGAGAAGGAATAAAAATTTGCTGGTGCATCTCCCTAACCTTAGTGGGGTCTTTATAGATAGTTTTTCAGTGTCTTATACCTTTTTTTTTTTTTTTTAGTGTGTTATGTTGAGGAAAGGCCATGGTGACCTATACAAAGCCCCGACAAGGGAAGAAAGAAGAAAGCGAGCAGCTAAGAGGATAGAGAGATAAGATCAAGTTTATTTACATTAGATTTGAAAGATGGCAAGTTGTAGGACTCAGGAAAGCAAGAAGAAGGCAAGACGTTCCATAAGTTGCATGTTCTTGGGATGAATGATGATTTGTGAGATAGAGTTCGTGGATTAGGCAGTGAAACTTGGAAAAGGTGTGAATGAGTTGAGCTTGTGGTGGTCCTGACACGCCTCAGAGGAACTGGAATAATGTCCCTGATCTCCTGAAAACAATATCCGTTAAAGTATCTGTAAAAGAAGGGAAACAAGGGAAAAAGTACCTGAATTGCCATGTTTGCCTAAGAAAATTTCTGTTGTTTTAGGAATCTGCATTTAAGGGTGAGGTGAATCTTAGAGGATGCTCCATCATATCTCCATGTCCTGAGTATACCAAAAAAGAAGTAAGTGAAATTAAGTCATTTGTATTCATATAAAGCTCAATTCTCTTAGATTATTTAAAAAATGTTCATCACTCATTCTGGGTGTTTCTAAGGGCTTATGATAAATGAATATATATAAATCAATAAAGCCTTAAACAAAATAACTCGTCTCGTTATCTCTTATCGCATCCTAAAATTTTTAGAATATAGCTTGCAGTCCTTATCGTGATCCAGCATTCCTGTTCCCTATTTGTTGCTGTTGTATGGAATCTATTTTTTATGCATGTCTTCCTACCCTGGAACATCCATCTATGTGTGTATCTATCTATCTATACATCTGTCAATCTACCTATTTATCTCTATATCTACATATCTACACATCTATCTATCTGTCTATCTATCTATCTATCTATCTATCTATCGATCTATCTATCTATCTATCTATCTATCTATCTATCTATCTATCTATCTATCTACTTATCTATTTATCTATGCCTATATATCTATCTATCTATCTACTTATCTATTTATCTATGCCTATATATCTATGCCTATATATCTATGCCTATATATCTATGCCTATCTATCTATGCCTATCTATCTATGCCTATCTATCTATGCCCATCTGTCCATCTATCTAGCTACCTATGTATGTATTTATACCTATCTATCTATGCAGATCTATGTATGCCTATCTATGCCTCTCTGCAGGGGCATCGTGGGACCTTTTTTCAGGGGGGCCAAGTACCAAAAATTTCCAATCAAATTTTTTTCTCAACTGTGTAAAACATGTAAGAGATTACCAGACTATAGTAGATTTTCTACCTTATCTGACAAATCCGATAAAAATTTTTGACAGGGGCAATAGCCCATCCTGCCCCCTAGCCATGGCACTATTGCCTATCTATTTATCTGTACCTATCTATCTATGCCTATATATGCCTATCTCTCTGTCAATTTATCTATCTATCTATCTATCTATCTATCCATCTATCCATATTCAGCTGTTATTCACTAATAGGTATTATGTGAAAATTTGCTGTATTATCTCAGAGCTGATACTGCATGCTATCATGCCCTTTTCAACACAATCCTCACGCTCTTTGTGGGCCATCACTCTCATAACTTCACTATTAAAGTTGAAGCAAAGTTTTTAGTTCCAGCTGCCCTATCTGACCTTATTTCCATTCTTACACTGGCATGAAGCCCTTACTGCCATTATTAGCATGATAATCTTAAAGTGATTCTCATTCACTTCTTCCTATTTTCATACCTCCTTCCTGAACTACCATTTTGCATGGTGACCAAGTGGTTCTGTGACTGAGTGGTTAAGAAAAATTTCTTTAATGTTATGAGGTCTGCTGTCGTTAGTTTAAATGTTGTGGTTGGAACTATTTGTCTATCGATCTATCTATGTATATATATATATATAAATATAGCAGAAATGAAGAAAAAGGAAAGACCCATTCTCTGTTACTCTGAGTTTCGTGCGAAGGCACTCGTCGGACAGACTATAACTGAATCACATTCCGAATTACATTTATTTTAGAATAAGCGAATGGGTTAAAAATAGAATAAAAATAAAGTAAAATAAAATTAGAATAAAAGAAGCCGTTGGCAAGATACTGTCTATTGTCTAGGTGATGCTATTGTTCATTAAGTAATATTTGTTCTCGTGTCAGCGGTTGGAGATTAGTTCAGAACGTTTGTTCAGGGGGTTATTGTTGTGGCCGTTGATTATGTATAGTTTTTCCGATGTACAGAGGTCGCACCTTTTGGAGATGTTGTTGTATGGTTGAGCTGCAGTGATGATAGTCCATTGTACTCGGTAGTCTGTATCGTTGTCCTTAAGTTACCAGATGCATTTGGAAAGTTCGGTGCTGTTGGAGTACTTTTTCTTCTTGAATGACAGTTTATGTTGAGTAAATCGTTGTTGAATGTTCCTTCGGTCACGCCTATGTAGTTTTTCCCGGTTGTGGCTTTGTTTGTTGTCACTTTAACATTGTAGACAATGTTAGTGGTGAGGCAGTTGTTGTTCAGGGGGCAGTCTTCTTTTATGCGTCAGTTGCATGATTTTGGTGCTGCGGTGGGTGTTTCAGTGTTGAGGATTCTCTTGTTGTGTTTGTTGATGATGGAGGCCATGTCTTCTGTGCAGCTGTAACTAACTTTTAGGTTGTTCTTATTGAAGATGCTGTGAAATCTGTGAATTTTTGGAAAATGCTTGCTGATTAGCTTGCGGAATGTGTAGCCGATGTTAGTGCGGATGTTCTGGTTATATGGAGGGTTGTACCAAATGATGTTTCGTGGTCTGTTATTTCTAGTACGTGTGGGTGGGCCGTGGTTGTTATATATGAGGGGGTGCGTGAGTCCGCAGGATTTTAGGGCGTTCTATGTGATATATATATATATATATATATGTATATATATATATATATATGTATATATATATATATGTGTATATATAAATATATATTTATATATATATATATAAATATATATATATATATATATATATATATATATATATATATATATATGTGTATATATGTGTTTATATATTTATATATATATATATATATATGTATATCTATCTATATATCTATCTATCTATTTATCTATCGTTTTTCTGGGTTATGTTCAGGAAAGGCTATGGTGGCCTATGCAAAGCCCCAACAAGGAAGAAAGAAGAAGTCAAACAGCTAAGAGGAGAGAGAGATAAGATCAACTTTATTGATCTTAGATTTGAAAGATGGAAAGTTGTAAGATTCAGGAAAGCAAGAGGAAGGCAAGACGTTCCATAAGTTGCATGTTCTATGGATGCATGAAGATTGGTGGGATAGAGTACGTGGATTAGCCAGTGAACCTTGGAAAGGGTTTGAGTGAGTTGAGCTTCTGGTGGTTCTGACACGCCTCAGAGGAACTGCAATAATCTCCCTAATCTCCTGAGAACAGTGTCCGTTAATATATCTATAAAAGGTGGAAACATCTCCAACTAGACGACGACGGGAAAGAGGTTAAAGAGATTGGGGAAGGTTAGGATCATTGATGAGACGAATTTGTTTGGTCTGGACTTTGTCAAGAAGACAGAGAGTAGATTTTGGAGCACCGCCCCAGACGTGGGAGCAGTGCTCTAAAGAAGGACGGATTTGGGACTTGTATATAGATAGAAGGTGAGAAGATGAGAAAAGCCCGCGGGCTCTGGTGAGGAAACTGAGCTTTTGAGATGAATGCCAAGCAAAGGAATTCATGTGAATTCTCCAAAATAGATTAGAAATAGTAAAAGACCAAGTTGTGTGAAGCAAGCTGAAGTGTTGGAGAGAAGCAAGGCTAAAATGTTTCTGTGGAGTGGAATGTCGCTGGAAGCATGGTCATTTGGATTGAATGAAAATGAAGAACTTTGGAAGGTATTATCAGCAGAGGAATGAATGCTAGAAGACGTAGAGGTCAGTAACTCGTTAATGAAGAGAACGAAAGAGTATAGGGGAGAATTACAGAGCCCTGGGGTACACCAGCATTGATTGAGTGATGATTGGAGAGGAAGCCATCCACTCTGACGGCATTCGACCTATCAGAGAGGAAACTACCAATCCAATTAATAAGAGTCTGATTGAGACCAAGCATCGGTAGTTTAGCAAGAAGACCCTTGTGCCAAACGCGATCAAAGGCCTTGGAGATGTCGAGAGAGAGATCACTCTGCTCTCACCACAGGATTCTAGAGCAGAGGACCAGACATGGACAGCAGAAGCAAGAAGACCACCAGTAAACCTGGCTTTTCGAAAGCCATACTGGTGATCAGAGCGAAGATATTGTTGTTTCAAGGAAGGTAAGAAGTTGTTTAGTGATGATGGTCTCCATTGTTTTAGAGATGAGTGAAGTGATTGCAATGGGACGATAGTTGAGTGGATTAGACTTGTCGCCTTTTTTTGGGATAGGAAAGACGTGGGCTTGTTTCCACGAGGTGGGAAATGTGCCAAGAGTGTAGTAAAGCTGAAAGCGTTTGTTAAGAATAGGGGCAAGTTCAGGAACACAGGTTTTTATAACTATTGCTCGGATACCATCCGGACCTTTGGATTTGGAGCTGGAGAAGGGTTTGGCGGACTTTTGTGTGGAGAACGTAATGAGTGACATAGTGAATTTTGAAGGGGGAATTGATGTGGTTGGAACTCTTGGTCGTTCAGGTTGGAGTTGGAGGCAAAGACTGACGCAAAAACATTGGCCTTTGGAAGGTGTTTTTTTATCTATCTATTTATCTAGCGATCGATCTATCTATCTATCGATCTATCTATCTATCGATCTATCTATCGATCTATCTATCGATCTATCTATCTATCTATCTATCTATGTATCTAACCATTAATGACAAACCAACAGCCAATTGCCATCTCAGCTGGCCATCCTTCCAGGGTCGGAGTACTGAGTAATGTATCAATTTTCTGACCGGCGCATCACCGTGCTTTTTTTTCTTGAGCCAGTTTTTCTACTTGAAATATTTACGTTTGTTTTTACCTTAATTATGGTCCCATATATTCTTATGCGATTGGAAGCCGCTTCCCTTATTGCTTTAATTTAGCTGATGTCAGTAATGGAAGGTTTATTCTGTAGAGCATAAATAAGAAATTAAAATTCAGAAACAAGATCTAGGTATGAAAGTAGCAGTGTGCATCACCTATAGATTACTGGTTTAAAGTACAACATGAAGCCCAATGCAGATCCAAGATCAAGACTGTTAAGGTTTTTTCAGGGACAGATTTATTTCGTTGACAGTTCATCGTTAAAATCAAATCATTAAATATTTGCCTTTTCATTCAAAGTGCATCTTTTGCCATACTTTTGATATACAGGGTGTATTTAGGCTGATAGAGCATGGTGGAACAGAGTTCTTAGTCCAATGCACTGATAAGCAGACAAGAGATGAATGGACATCAGCAGTTGCAGCAGTCATTCGAAATCTTGAGATGATACCAGAATCAGAAAAGATGGTAATTACTTTTCAACCCTAATGATATTCCATTCACTTAGAAGTGGCGCTTTTCTGTGTGTTGAAGAGTTTTTCAAATATCATTGCCATTGTTATTTTGTACATATGTGAAAGGAGCTGCTGAGTTCTGTATAGAGCTATTGTTGCTAATGACAGTCCTCTCAGGTAATGATGGAATCATTGTTTCTGGTGAAATGGGCTCCATATATCTGACTGAATGCCTCATACCACAAAGGAAATTCTATGACTTTTGAGCTTTGTGAAAACCTGCTTATTACTACTGCTTCATTGTGCCACATCCTGATCTTTCATGATATCGTCATCATGAGCAGCTCTCATTGCAAGAAATTATCTGCTTTTGGCACTTCTTTTTGGTTTTATTTGTCAGACTGCAGATGAAAGCTCTGTTTTCTCTGAAAATGCTGAAGAAGGTTTTAGCCAACCAAGTATTTTTGAGTCAAAAGTAACTTACATGTGAGTAAACCAATGTTGTTGTCTAAGAAGCTACTAATAATTATTGCTCTGATAGATATTATTTGTTGGTATAATGTAGGATTGAGATTCATGTGATGGGTGTATAATCTCGAGTTGGGCAGCACATGCTATTGCGAAGAGCAGAATTTGCTCTCAGTTATAACTTCTGGGCAATGAGTATTTTGAACTTTGATAATGCTTTTGATGAAAATAAATTCAATTAACATCTAGTCATATACTTTGTATATTTGAGTTTGGTTCCTTCAGGTTACCATTTAGCCCTTATATTTTTTTTTAGTGATTTGTGTTGGGGAAAGGCCATGGTGACCTATACAAAGCCTCAACAAGGAAGAAAGAAGAAATCGAACAGCTAAGAGAAGAGAGAGATAAGATCAAGTTTATTGATCTTACATTTGAAAGATGGCAAGTTGTATGATTCAGGAAAGCAATAGGAAGGCAAGACGTGATATAAGTTGCATGTTCTAGGGATGCATGATGATTGGTGGGATAGAGTACGTGGATTAGCCAGTGAACCTTGGAAAGGGTTTGAGTGAGTTGAGCTTCTGGTGGTTCTGACACGCCTCAGAGGAACTGCAATAATCTCCCTAATCTCCTGAGAACAGTGTCCGTTAAAATATCTATAAAAGATGGAAACATCTCCAACTAGACGACGATGGGAAAGAGGTTGGAGAGACTTTCTGAGGTTAGGATTGTTGATGAGACGAATGGCTTTGGACTGGACTTTGTCGAGAAGACAGAAAGTAGATTATAGAGCGCCACCCCAGACGTAGGAGCAGTACTCTAAAGAAGGACAGATTTGGGACTTGTATATAGTTAGAAGGTGACAAGATGAAAAAAACCCGCGGGCTCTGGCGAGGAAACCGAGCTTTTTAGATGTATGCCTAGCAAGGGAATGTATGAGTTTTCCAAAATAGATTAGAGATAGAGAAATACCAAGTTGGGTGCAAGAAGTTGAAGCTTCCAATTCATCACCACTCATAAGGACAGGTGGAAAGTTTTGGTTATGTTTACGTGAAATGATAGTCTGTTTTGTCCTGCTTTGGTTGAGCGAAACTAAGTTTTCTTCACCCCACTTTCGTAATAACGGTCAGATCAAGGCTGAAGTGTTTCTGTGGAGTTGGATATCGGTGAAAGCATGGTCATTTGGATTGAACGAAACTGAAAAAATCAGGAAAGTATCATCAGCAAAGGGATGAATGCTAGAAGACGTATAGGTAAGTAGGTCGTTTGTGAAGAAAATGGAGAGTATAGGGGAGATGTCAGAGCCCTGGGGTACACCAGTATTGATGGAGTGCAGATTGGAGAGGAAGCGGTCCACTCTGACGGCAATTGATCTATCAGAGAAGATACTACCGTAATAAACAAAATTTTCATCCTGGAGAAAGAGCTATTTTTGGCAACACCGAGGCTATTGTGAAAAGTCTCATTCAGAATGACACAGGACAAAGAAGCGGCAGTTAATTTATCTACTGGGGCATACAGCAAAGATTATTCTAACGTGCAATGATCAGTCCAATTTGTGCAGTTAAGAAAGTTATTTTGTGCAATGATGAATTTGAAATAAAAAGAAGAATTTTTATGTAAAATACAAGCAACGTTTTTCATACGCCAATTGATACTACTCAAAAAACCAAAATGCAAAATCTTTTCTAAAAGTCTGACTTCCAAAATCATCCTGTCACTGTGTTTCCTTCTTTTTTCTCCTCATCTGCTTCATTGACATGCAAATTTTTCTAGTCAGAGACAGATGCTTAAAGTTCGCTTACCACTGTGGTCGCGCTGAACAACAACCATGCAGCAAGCTAGTTCTGTGGAGGCCAACACACGGGAGACCTCGTCAAGGTCGGCCTCGCAAATCATACTTGTCGAAGACACGAGGTTGGCTGTGGGGGATCTCTCGAATACCATGAGAGACCGGAAAATCTGGAGGGCTCGGTGCAGCTAAGCAAATTATGGCAGGATCGACGAAGGAACCTGACCCATGATGATGATGATGATGATGATGATGATGATGATGATGATGATGATGATGATGATGATGATGATGCTCCATTGCCCTGATTTTTTAAAACCTTTTTGAAACATAATTGCTTATCTGCCTTTGTTATATCCCGAATTCTTCTGCATTTCTCGTTAATGAACATATTTACAGTTGACCTGGGATTAAATTGCGATAAAACTGACATGTTTATGTTAATATACAAACAGTGGCTTATTGTGTCCCGATGACGTGGCGTGGCAGAGTGGTTAAGGCGCAATGCTTCGGATCATGCGAGGTCTACTCGCGTCGGTTCGAATCCCATCGTTGTAACCACTAAGCACAAGCTAACAGTCAACTCTTCTCTCCAATGATCTGACAGTTATTGAGAAGCGGGGCAAAGACAACTTAGTTTCGTTCAACCAAAGCAAGACGAAACAGGCTCACATCCATTCCCTTGCTAAACATGCATCTCAAAAGCTCGGTTTCCTCGCCAGAGCCCGCGGGTTTTTCTCATCCTCTCACCTTCTAACTATTTACCAGTCCCAAATCCGACCTTCTTTAGAGTACTGCTCCCACGTCTGGGGTGGTGCTCCAAAATCTACTCTCTGTCTTCTCGAGAAAGTCCAGTCCAAAGCCATTCGTCTCATCAATAATCCTAACCTCACCAAATCGTTCCAACCTCTTTCCCATCGTCGTCTAGTTGGAGATCTTTCCATCTCTTACAGATACTTTAACGGACATTGTTCTCAGGAGATCAGGGAGATTATTGCATTTCCTCTGAGGCATGTCAGAACCACCAAAAGCTCAACTCATTCAGACCCTTTCCAAGTTTCCCTGCCTAATCCACGAACCCGATTTGACTGCAGAATGTTTTCACCACAATCTCATTTACAAAGAATACTAGACATCTTATTCTTTTCCGTTCACCGTCGACAGTAACAGATTCAATAGATTGGTCTGGTATTTTCAATTGACTTTTCTCAGCAAGTAAATGCTATCATCTGTCCGTTTTTCGGAAACAGTTTTCTTGCCCTCCAATCGCACCTCTAAAGCTTTATCTTTTTCTTTCTCGTCTTTCTTATGCACCACAGTTTCAACAGTTTCCACATTGGTGCAAGTGCACAATTCCTGTTTTTTTTAGTGGGTTATGTTGAGGAAAGGCCATGGTGGCCTATGCAAAGCCCTAACAAAGGAAGAAGAAAGAAAGAAGCGAAAGGCTAAGATGATAGAGAGATAAGATCAAGTTTATTGATCTTGGATTTGAAAGATGGCAAGTTGTAGGACTCTGGAAAGCAAGAAGAAAGCAGGACGTTCCATAAATTGCATGTTCTTGGGATGAATGATGATTTGTGAGATAGAGTTCGTTGATTAGGCAGTGAAACTTGGAAAGGGTGTGGATGAGTTGAGCTTCTGGTGGTCCTGACACGCCTCAGAGGAACTGGAATAATATCCCTGATCTCCTGAGAACAATGTCCGTTAAAGTATCTGTAATAGATGGAAAGATCTCCAACTAAGCGACGATGGGAAAGAGGTTGGAGCGATTTGGTGAGGTTAGGATTATTGATGAGACGAATGGCTTTGGACTGGACTTTGTCGAGAAGACAGAGAGTAGATTTTGGAGCGCCACCCCAGACGTGGGAGCAGTACTCTAAAGAAGGTCGGATTTGGGACTTGTAAATAGTTAGAAGGTGAGAGGATGAGAAATACCCGCGGGCTCTGGCGAGGAAACTGAGCTTTTGAGATGCATGTTTAGCAAGGGAATGGATGTGAGTTTTCCAAGTGAGATTAGATGAATGAGAAAGATCAAGTTGTGTGAAAGAGGCTGAAGTGTCCAGTTTATCACCATTCATGAAGACAGCTGGAAAGTTTTGATTGCGTTCGCGTGAAATGACAGTCTGTTTCGTCTTGCTTTGGTTGAACGAAACTAGGTTGTCTTTACCCCACTTCTCAATAACTGTCAGATGATTGGAGAGAAGAGAGGCTGAAATGTTTCTTTGGAGTTGGATATCGGTGGAAGCATGGTCATTTGGATTGACTGAAAATGAATAACTTAGTAAGGTATCATCAGCAAAGGAGTGAATGCTAGAAGACGTGGAGGTGAGCAGGTCATTGATGAAGAGGATGAAGAGTACAGGGGAGATGACAGAGCCCTGGGGTACACCAGCATTGATAGAGTGCAGATTGGAGAGGAAGCCGTCCACTCTGACGGCAATTCACCTATCAGAGAGGAATCTACCAATCCAATTAATGAGAGTGTGATCGAGACCAACCATCGGCAGTTTAGCGAGAAGACCCTTGTGCCAAACGCAATCAAAGGCCTTGGCTGTTGTCAGCACTGGATTCTAGAGCAGAGGACCAGATATGGACAGCATAAGCAAGAAGATCACCAGTAGACCTGGCTTTTCGAAAGCCATACTGGTGATCAGAGAGAAGATTGTTTGTTTCTTGGAAGGTAAGAAGTTGCTTAGTGATGATGGTCTCCATAGTTTTAGAGATGAGTGAAGTGATTGCAATTGGGCGATAGTTGAGTGGATTAGACTTGTCGCCTTTTTTTGGGATATGAAAGACGTGGGCTTGTTTCCATGAGGTGGGCAATGTGCCAAGAGTGTAGGAAAGCCGGAATTGTTTGTTAAGAATACCGGCAAGTTCAGGAGCACAGCTTTTGAGAACTATTGCTGGAATACCATCAGGACCTTTGAATTTGTATGTATCACGCTGGAGAAGGGTTTGGCGAACTGTTTGTGTGGAGAAGTTAATGGGTAACATAATGAATTTTGAAGGGGGGAAGTGATTAGGTTGACCCCTTGATCGTCCAGGTTAGAGTTGGAGGCAAAGACTGGCGCAAAAAGGTTAGCCTTGGATGAAGGAGTGGTAGAAGAAGAGTCAGAGTTGTTTTTTAGTGGAGGGAAAGATGATTGGCAAAAGTTTTTGGAGACAACTTTGGCCATAGACCAAAAGGAGCGAGAGCCAGCCTGGCAGGAAGCGATTTTGTTGTTGATGCGTTGGACAAAAGATGCTCTGGCATTTTTGATGGTTTTTGAGCAAGTATTGCGTGACTGGATGAAAGAAGTTCTTGAGTGTTGGGTTTGAAGTCGCTTCCATTCCTTGAAGTAGTGGTTTTTGTTATTCACAGCTTTGGCGCACTGTGAATTGAACCGCTTAGGGGAATTTTTGTTACCAGAGTTGTAAGAAGAAGGAATAAAATGATCCATGCCAAGAAGTATTGCGTCGGTGATGAAAGAAGCAAAAGAGGAAGGATCATTTGAAAAGCCTGAGGACCAAGGGTAAGAAGAGTAAAAAGTGCGAAGGGAGTCCCAGTCAGCCTTGCTGTAGTGGAAGACTCTTTGCGAAGCAAAGGGCCTATCCATGTGAAGCAGGAAGTCATGCCGTAAGGTTATGAGACAATGATCAGAGTTACCAAGAGGAGAGCTAACGGTGGGAGGAGAGTAAATGCTAGGATTGGATGTGAGGAAAAGATCGAGAGTATTTGCTTTGTCTCCTGCACGATCAGGAACGCGTGTCGGCTCTGAAATGGCCTGTGTCTAGTCATTGACAATGGAAAATGCCTCAGCTTCCCGACCAGCAGGGTTGGTGACATTGGAGGAATAGGAGAGCCAGTCGGAGTTGTGGATGTTGAAATCACCAAGAACAATGATTTCAGCGCGTGGAGATTGTAACGTGATGGTTTCGATTGATTTGGAAAGGTGGTGGAAAAGAAGTTCATGATTGTTTGAGTTGGGAGAGCGGTATAGAGTGCAAATGTACTTTGTGGCACGAGGAAGGTAAATTTTCAACCAGAACAGTTGAAAGCCAGGATTAGAAAGATCGAATTGTTTGACGTGTAAGGTCTGCACATCAGATCGAATAAATGCACAAACTCCACCATTAGGGAAGAAGGAGGAAAATAACTCATAACCTGGGCATTTGAGATAAGGAGAGAGAACGGTGCTATTACCGGGAATAAGAGGTTTCATTTTGGTTTCAGTGAGAAGAGTGCATAGGGGTTTATGGATTGGAGATGATGATGTACTGGATTGACGTTGGAAGAAAGTCCACGGATGTTGCAGAATGAGATGGAAAAGGGTTTAGGTGCCGCGTTAATTGCTGCAGTTGAGCTGTTTAAATTGTTTTGAATGATGTTGATGGAATGGTGAGTGGTGGTTGGGACAGTCAAAATGACAGTGGTATCGGTAAACTGAAATCCCTTGAGAGCTCCCTTAGCTATCCTGTGGCCTCAGAACCCCCCCCCCCCCTGAGCTGCGAGCTAAGAGTGGCTCCAGTTGCGAACTGGCATAACAGGCAGCCCGGGATTATACACCAGTTGATGAGGCAGCCTCCCAAAGCGCTACCAATGGGTTTTGGTCTCTGTACTATCTGGCAGCTGGCCTGCAGTGCACCCTTTCCAACGGTACCCTCAGGTATAGCCAGGGAACAGACTGGCAAGTCAGTCACCAGCAGACCCTGTTCGTGATGACAAACCAACCACAAGCGCCGGCATCTCTACCCTAGAGCTGAAATTGACAGATTCACTGAAGGCACTAAAAGGTAGAGTGCTGGTACTGCCCCGGACGATGAATAAAACCCATCTACCACCTGTTGTTTTTTAACAAAAAAATTGACAATTGCTATTGGAAGTGTGTGGTAGATTTTTGTGAAATGATGAATTTTTCTTAGAATATACTATGCCATACAGGAAAAGAGATCATAACAGTATTACACATTTCAGACTAAGGTGCTATAGATACTTCTTACGAGTCTGCTAGGTAGATGAATGGCATTATAGCAGAGGGATAAGTTTCTTTACAGTATTTACAGGAGCAATGCATTAGTAGCAGATTTCAAAATTAGATACTTCCTTTAAGACTCATTTGGCAGAGGGTGTCAAGAAAACGTTTGTTTGATGGTGATATTATAATAGTGCAACTTACAAGGAAGAAACATAACAGTGATGACTGTAGGAATTATCAATTTTATGGAGGATATCATGGCTGTTCAGCCTAATAACCTACATGTCTGGGATGATGTAATGTGGGACAAGAACCTGTTTTCTACAAGGGCTCAAACTGTCAAAAAGCAAACTTCTTCAAAATTATGTATCATGTCTCATTCTTGGTTCGGTTTGGATATCTTGTTTCGAACTCTAAAACTCCCCTTGCAAATATGACATGCCACATAACAATTACGTATTGCGGGGTCCCACTCGCACACAAGCCCTAACCAGGTCTTTGAAGCTGGGGTGGCGAAATTTCCAACGGAAGAAAAAATATTTGGGTGGAGGGGGAGGGGTAAGGCTAGACAAAAACCGAACTCGGATGTCTAGCAATGAAAGAATAACCCAAATGACCCACGTTGTAAGCTGGGTATAGAATAGGTGTTAGTAAGGGATTTTTGTATTGAATATTTGCGCTTCTAAGTACTGGACAACTAAGAAGCCAGACGTTACGAGTACTGCAAAAATTCTTCTGGGGGTGGCAAATAGCTGGCTGTAATTGCTCCAGGGGTGGCATTACCACCCTTTGCAAACCCCATGGCTACGGGCCAGCTTGCAGAAGGGTTATCCATAGACGAAACCACGCGTTAGAGAGGCGGTATGCTTGATTAATCCTATTCATAATCTTCTTTGTAAATCTGTTGCATGATATTGTCTGCTTTTTTGGCAGGGAATTACTAAGTGCTATGCAAGACAAAAAAGCTGGTATACCTCTTCAAAGTTTTGAGATCGATGGATATCTTTATAAGCATTGCTTTACAGGTATTCATTTGCTTGAAAAATATATCTACATGTGTCATATTTATGTCCTTCTCGTGTAAAGGAACTTTCAGCTTACTCTGATCAACGATTTCTCACTTTTTATGGAAAGTTTGGCGGTTTCTGTCAGGGAGAAGCGGCAAATGGCATCATTTGGAGGAAAGAAAAGTGCATCATTGTACCATCACCTTACATTTCTTGAAGAGATGAGAGGCGTATATTTAATGGAGACAGTTATGCTGCGTTTCTGCTACTTTTTTTTTTAGTGAGTTATGTTGAGGAAAGGCTATGGTGGCCTATACAAAGCCCCGACATAGGCAGAAAGAAGAAAGCGAACAGGTACGAGGGTAGAGAGATAAGATCAAGTTACTATGGAATACGTCTAGTCCTATTGTGGTTGGAACTATTAATCTATCGATCTATCTATGTATATATATATATATATATACGAATTACATCGGAATGTGATTCAGTTATCGTCTGTCTGACGAGTGCCTTCGCACGAAACTCAGAGTAACAGAGAATCGGTCTTTTCCTTTTCTGCATTTCTGCTATCAACGCTCTGTACTTTGTACATAGAGCACCATATGGTGGTGAAGACAGCACCCTCTATGTGATATATATATTTATATATATATTGAACATTTGTGTGTGGCCATGCCTCAGATAAAATGTGAATATAAAATAGGCTACTTTTTAAGGCAAGTTTATTGATAGATTACTTCAGACGTTTCGCCTTGTGAGGGCTTCATCAGTGACAATGCAAGCCACGAGATTGACGTCAGTCTATGGACAATAGGCGTCCCATACAGCCGTTCATGATGTTATGCTCATGCTTTCTGATCTCCAAAGCCTCCACGATTTTGCGTGTGTTGAAGGCTTGGATGTGATTGTGCAATACTTCCCACGATATGTCACTTAAAGAAGGGCTTTTCTTATGGGTAGCCAAGTGCACATAGACTGTTTGTTTCTGCATTCGTATGTGCTCTTTAAGTCTAGATCCAATGGTTCTGCTTGATTCTCCAATGTAAATAAGGTGAAAATGCCGGCAATCGATTTTGTATACACAGTTCTTAACTAAGCATCTCTTGGCTACTTTTGCAGCAGAGCAAGTATCACAGTTATCTGGACAGCGCTGTTTGTCTTTTGGGGCTTTGAAAACGATTGCAGATGTTCTGCCGTTCACATAGTAAACCCGGATGTTGCTGATTCCCGTCCGTTTGATAACTGCTTGAGTTTGCCGTTTGAGATCTTCATTGATAAATGGCATTTTGATATAAATCAGATCTTTTTCAATATCTTCTTTCTGCTCAGGGGTCTTCTTTTTGCGTAAGGTGCTTGTGATGGTGGATTGAATAAACCTTCTTTGGTAGCCATTTTTTATGTATGTATCCGTGATCTTATTTAGCGAATCCTTACGTGATGCAGCGTCCGTTGAGCGAGATATTGCGCGTTTGATTTCCCCAATAAATATGCCTTTCTTCTGGGAGATAGGTCCATGGCTTTCCCAGGGGGTGATACATTGACTCTGGATTGGTTTTGTGTATAATTTAGATGAAAAACTGCCTGTATTGTGATGTAAGGTGATCATAGTGTCTAGAAATGGTAAACGGTCTCCTTCTGGATTTTCTGTTGTAAATTTTATGACAGGGTTTAGACTATTGGCCGTGTTGAGGATAGTATCAGGTGTTATATTGTCCGATGACCAAGATATAAATATATCATCGATATATCTTTTAAGTTGTAATTCGTTGCTTAATCGTGATCGTATCTTTTGATCTAGTTTGTTCGTGTAAATAATGGCTAAAGTAGGGGCTAGGTTATTACCCATTGCGAGTCCGGATTTCTGTGTGTAGCTTTGTCCTTCTATCATGACTACATCACTTGTCCATACAGATTCGATACATCTAAACTGCAAAAACCTTTGACATTATCCAGTGTAGAAATGAAGCTGACAAATTCTTGTGTATTCTTTAAATGTGCAGGTGCGTGTGTAAGAATGTTTTTAAGTGAATTGGATAAGAATTTGGAGAGACGGGTGCTAGGAGTGTCAGTGGCTGCATGAATGGGTCTTCCTTTCAATTCTCCCTCTTTGTGATCCTTTGGCAAACAATACACAGGACAAGGCAACGGCTCACTACATATGTTGTCCTTAAGTGCCTTATATAATTCTGGCTGCTTTTTACTGTATTTAGTTGCAATCTTGTTAAGCTGCCCATTAAATTTGATCTGCTCTGTTCTTGGTTGGTTTAGTTTTGTATTTCTTTGCTGGTAGTTGTTAGTTGCAATCGTGCTCTTTTGAAGGATATCTTCATAATGGGTCTTGTCTATAGCTATAAGGCGTTTGCTCTTATCTGTAGGTGTAATAACCACTGAGTCTGGCGGTTTCTGGTACGCTTGTCTCTTAGATTTGAGGATAGTGGTACCGCTTGTTTGACACGTCGAAAAAAGTAGCCTATTATATATATATGTATATATATATATATATATATATATATATATATATATATATATATATATATATATATATATATATATATATATATATATATATATATATATATATCACATAGAGGGTGCTGTCTTCACCACCATATGGTGCTCTATGTACAAAGTACAGAGCGTTGATAGCAGAAATGCAGAAAAGGAAAAGACCGATTCTCTGTTACTCTGAGTTTCGTGCGAAGGCACTCGTCAGACAGACTATAACTGAATCACATTCCGAATTACATTGGTTTTAAAATAAATGAATTGGTTAAAAATAGAATAAAAATAAAATAAAATTAGAATAAAAGAAGCCGTTGGCAAGTTACTGTCTATTGTCTAGGTGATGCTATTGTTCATTAAATAATATTTGTTCTCGTGTCGGCATTTGGAGATAAGTTCAGAGCGTCTGTTCAAGGGGTTATTGTTGTGGCCATTGACTATGTATAGTTTTTCCGATGTACAGAGGTCGCACCTTTTGGAGATGTTGTTGTATGGTTGGGCTGCAGTGATGATAGTCCATTGTACTCGGTAGTCTGTTTCGTTGTCCTTAAGTTGCCAGATGTATTTGGAAAGTTCGGTGCTGTTGGAGTACTTTTTGTTCTTAAATGACAGTTTGTGTTGAGTAAATCGTTGTTTGAATGTTCCTTCAGTCACGCCTATGTAGTTTTTCCCGGTTGTGTCTTCGTTTGTTGTCACTTTAGCGTTGTAGACAATGTTAGTGGTGAGGCAGTTGTTGTTCAGGGGGCAGTCTTCTTTTATGCGGCAGTTGCATGGTTTTAGTGCTGGGGTGGGTGTTTTAGTGTTGAGGATTTTCTTGTTGTGTTTGTTGATGATGGAGGCCATGTTTTCTGTGCAGCTGTAACTAATTTTTAGGTTGTTCTTATTGAAGATGCTGTGAAATCTGTGGGTTTTTGGAAAATGCTTGCTGATTAGCTTGCGGAATGTGTAGCCGATGTTAGTGCGGATGTTCTGGTTATATGGAGGGTTGTACCGAATGATGTTTCGTTGTCTGTTTTTCCTTGTACGTGTGGGTGGGCCCTGGTTGTTATAGGTGAGGGTGTGCGTGAGTCCGCAGGATTTTAGGGCGCTTTCGTAGAATGGCGTTTTGTTGAATTCTGTTTCGTTGCAGGATAGGTTGGAGATTCGGCGACTAATGTTGTCTGGGAGCTGTTTAATGATTCTAGGAGGATGGTTAGACTTAGTGTTGATGTATAGTGGCTGGTCGTTGGGTTTTCTGTAAGGGTAGTATGTTCCGCTGTTGAGGTTGAATGTCACGTCCAGGTAGTTGACTGTCTTCAAGTTTGTCTGTATTGTAATATTTAGTCCGTGGTTTTTGAAATGTCTTGTTATGTCTTTTTTTATTCGTTCTGCTGTTGGTCCTGAAATGTTCTTAAATACAGCTAATCCGTCATCTCTGTATAGTCCGATACTGTCTTTCCCGTACTTCGCGCATAAACCATGGAGGATGTAGAGGCCAACTAGTTCACAAATTTCGGCTCCGTCAAAGCTTCCCATGGTGACATCAAATGTGTGGTGGCCTTTCTTGATCCATGATTCGCTGTTACTGAAAAGGAGGGATTTTCTGGCGTGCATAATTATGTTGATGTCTCTTTCGGTAATGTTGCAGTGGCTTTTTGCGAAGGCGATGGCATTTTTCAGGAGACTCTCGTTTATAGATAGGTAAAAATTGTCAATGTCGAATATGATGAATTTGTGGTTTTTTATCCCGGATGTTGGAAAACCAGTCTATGACGGAGAGAGAGTTTTTCCATTGGTTGAGTGACGTTTTGGTTCGAATGGTGGTGTTGATGTTGGTGAGGATCTTGTTGCTGATGCGGCCTATCTCACTTTTTGCTGGGTTGATGAGTCTGCAGGTGGGTTTGTTCTCGAAATTGTCTTCGTGGTCTTTTAGGGTTATGAAGGCCTGTTGTTCTGCCATGCGTTCTACTCTGTCTTGTATGTTAAGGTCGGTTGCAATGATACGGGCTTCGTTGTTAATGATGTTGATGGTATTGCCGTCGGCTTTCTCGTAGGTGGATGTTATGCTGTACATCAGGAGCCTGTCGTGCGTCTTTTTATCAAGCTCGTAGTAATTGGTGGTTTTATCGGCTGGTATAAATGCTTTGGTGGAGTTCTTGATTTTAATTGTATCGTTCCGGAGTTCGTGCTGAAAAGTATTGTATTTATATATATATATATATATATAGCAGAAATGCAGAAAAGGAAAAGACCGATTCTCTGTTACTCTGAGTTTTGTGCGAAGGCACTCGTCAGACAGACTATAACTGAAACACAGTCCGAATTACATTGATTTTAAAACAAGCGAATGGGTTAAAAATAGGGTGAGAGTAAAATAAAGTAAGATAAAATTGGGATAAAAGAAGCCGTTGGCAAGTTACTGTCTATTGTCTACCTATCTATCTATCTATCCATCTATTTATCTATCTTTTTTGTGGGTTATGTTCAGGAAAGGCTATGGTGACCTATACAAAGCCCCAACAAGGAAGAAAGAAGAAAGCGGACAGCTAACAGGAGAGAGAGATCAGATCAACATTATTGATCTTAGATTTGAACGATGGCAAGTTGCAGGACTCAGGAAAGCAAGAAGAAGGCAAGACCTTGCATAAATTGCATATTCTTGGGATGAATGATGATTTATGGGACAGAGTTCGTGGATTAGGTAGTAAAGCTTAGAAAGGGTGTGAATGAGTTGAGCTTTTGGTGGTTCTGACATGCCTCAGAGGAACAGGAATGATGTCCCTGATCTCCTGAGAACAATGTCCGTCAAAGTATCTTTAAGAGATGGAAAGATCTCCAACTAGACGACGATGGGAAAGAGGTTGGAGCGATTTGGTGAGGTTAGGATTATTGATGAGACGAATGGCTTTAGACTGGACTTTCTCGAGAAGACAGAGAGTAGATTTTGGAGCACCGCCCCAGACGTGGGAGCAGTACTCTAAAGAAGGACGGATTTGGGACTTGTATATAGATAGAAGGTGAGAAGATGAGAAAAGCCCGCGGGCTCTGGTGAGGAAACTGAGCTTTTGAGATGAATGCCCAGCAATGGAATTCATGTGAATTTTCCAAAATAGATTAGAAATAGAGAAAGACCAAGTTGTGTGAAACAAGCTGAAGTGTTGGAGAGAAGCAAGGCTAAAATGTTTCTGTGGAGTGGAATATCGCTGGAAGCATGGTCATTTGGATTGAATGAAAATGAAGAACTTAGGAAGGTATTATCACCAGAGGAATGAATGCTAAAAGACGTAGAGGTCAGTAACACATTAATGAAGAGAACGAAAGAGTATAGGGGAGAATTACAGAGCCCTGGGGTACACCAGCATTGATTGAGTGATGATCGGAGAGGAAGCCATCCACTCTGACGGCATTCGACCTATCAGAGAGGAAACTACCAATCCAATTAATAAGAGTCTGATTGAGACCAAGCATCGGTAGTTTAGCAAGAAGACCCTTGTGCCAAACGCGATCAAAGGCCTTGGAGATGTCGCGAGAGAGATCACTCTGCTCTCACCACAGGATTCTAGAGCAGAGGACCAGACATGGACGGTATAAGCAAGAATACCACCAGTAAACCTGGCTTTTCGAAAGCCATTCTGGTGATCAGAGCGAAGATATTGTTGTTTCAAGGAAGGTAAGAAGTTGTTTAGTGATGATGGTCTCCATTGTGTTAGAGATGATTGAAGTGATTGCAGTGGGACGACAGTTGAGTGGATTAGACTTGTCGCCTTTTTTTGGGATAGGAAAGACGTGGGCTTGTTTCCACGAGGTGGGAAATGTGCCAAGAGTGTAGTAAAGCTGAAAGCGTTTGTTAAGAATAGGGGCAAGTTCAGGAACACAGGTTTTTATAACTATTGCTCGGATACCATCGGGGCCTTTGGATTTGGAGTTTTCCAGCTGGAGAAGGGTTTGGCGGACTTTTGTGTGGAGAACGTAATGAGTGACATAGTGAATTTTGAAGGGGGAATTGATGTGGTTGGAACTCTTGGTTGTTCAGGTTGGAGTTGGAGGCAAAGACTGGCGTAAAAAGATTTTCTTTGGATGAAGTAGTTGTAGAAGAAGAATCAGAGTTGTTTTTTTGGTTGAGGGAAAAATGATTGGCAAATTTTTTTTGAGACAACTTTGGCCATCGACCAAAAGGAGCGAGAGCCAGCCTAGCAGGAAGCGATTTTGTTGTTGATGCATTGGACAAAACATTTTTTGGCATTTTTGATGGTTTTGGAGCAAGTATTGCGTGATTTGATGAAAGATGTTCTTGAGTATTGGGGTTGAAGTCACTTCCCTTGAAGTAGCGGTTTTGTTATTAACAGCTCTGGCACACTTTAAATTGGACAGTCAATATGACAGTGGTAGCGGTAGTATGAAATCCCTTGAGAGTTTCCTTAGCTATCCTGTGGCCTCAGAAGGTCCCCCCAGACCTGCGAGTTAAGAATGGCTCCAATGGCGAACTGGCATAACAGGCAGCCCGGGATTACACACCAGCTGATGAGGCAGCCTCCCAATGCGCTAACAATTGGTTTGGGCCTCTGTACTACCTGGCGGAGGGGCCTGCAGTGCACCTTTTCCAACGGTACCCTCAGGTATTGCCAAGGAACAGACTGGCAAATTAGTATCCCGCAGTCCCTGTTCACAATGACAAATCAACCACAAGCCCCGGCATCTCTATCCTAGAGCTGAAAGTGACATAGTCACTGAAGGCACCAAAAGGTAGAGAAATGGTACTGCATCGGACGATGAGTAAACCCATCTACCACAAGGGAAATATATCTTCATTACGTACGCATGTCTTGTTTTTCTCGGTTACCATTCCAAGAGCTGCAGCCATTTTTTTTTCATCTCTATCGAAATTGCTTATTTTTTTTGGCCTTGTGCATTCTAGGGAAAGACATTGTCGATTGGTTGCTGCACTGGGCATTTGTGACAAGGCGCTGCGAAGCTGCAGTAGCTTGTGGAGAACTTCTTGAGAAAGCTCATTTACATCCTGTTGGTCCTTTGAGTAGGTCATCATTCAAGAGGAAAAATGCAAGGAGGATCTTTTGCGATGATGGTGTTGCTCTATACCGATTCGTGAGTACACATCATTCAGAGTTTGAGATTCTTGCTTCAAGGCCTTGATTATCACGAGCCTCTGCCTGGCTTTCACAGAACTCGTGCAAATCAAGTTACACTGCTAGTGTAAATGGTGGTACTCTAAACTAGTCTACATTTGATCGATTTGGCTACACAGTACATCCTCCATTATCCGAACTTCCGTTATCGAAACCTGCATTATGCGAACCTCCATTATCAGAACCTCCATTATTCGAACTTCCATTATCAGAACCTCCATTATTCGAACTTCCATTATCCAATCCTCCATTATCCAAACCTCCATTATCCGAACCCCCATTATTCGAACTTCCATTATCCGAACTTCCATTATCGAAACCTCCATTATCCGAACTTCCATTATCAGAACCTCCATTATCCGAACCTCAATTCTCCGACCCTCCATTATCCATACCTCCATTATCCGAACTTCCATTATCGAAACCTCCATTATCCGAACGTCCATTATCAGAACCTCCATTATGCGAACCTCAATTCTCCGACCCTCCATTATCCAAACGTCAATTATTCGAACCTCCATTATTCGAACTTCCATTCTCCAAACCTCCATTATCCGACCTCCGTTATCCGAACCTCCATTTTATCCGAACCTCCATTATTCGAACTTCCATTCTCCAAACCTCCATTATCCGAACCTCCATTATCCAAACCTCAATTATCCGAACCTCCATTCTCCAAACCTCAATTCTCCGACCCTCCATTATCCAAACCTCCATTATTCGAACCTCCATTTTCCGAACCTCCATTATCCAAACCTCCATTATCCGACCCTCCATTATCCAATATGTATACTTATTTATATATCTTTATTGTATGTATGTTTCATTCGTCCTGAGTTACTTAGAATTTATTTGGTCAATTTGTAAGGACTTTCTTAAATATATTAAAGTTATGTTATTATGAAACTGTAAGCTATCTTGTTTTCATTTCGCTAGGCTGCTGTGACAGAGACCGAAAGTGAATTGGATATGATCTTCGAGGAAGACTCAAGCGATTCTGAAGATGGATCGAAGCCGGTAAATTATTTCAATTTATCATGCACAGTCACTACCAACTTTCAACTTTTTTAGGACAGTATTGTTAGTAAAATATTATAGGACCATGCCGTACAATACAACACCGTGTTGATGCAGAACATTTTTTGTTTTTGTTGCTAAAACTTGAAATCTATGTGGCTTTTTATTCCTTGCAAATTTAAAGGCAACTGTTACCTGATGAAACTAGAGGTGCCGCACATGCTATGCAACTGTTTATTTCCGAATTTGGCATCACTTAATCAAAGGTTGTTTGTAAATAACTTAATGTGTTCTTACTTGCTTGGCTGATTGAATGAATTATTAGTTATTTGATTAAGTGATGGGATCATTCATTGACTGATTGGTTAATTGATTGATTCATTCATTCATTGATTCATTGTTCTATTATTGTATCAATCAACCAAATGCAAATGACTGAATGTCTGAGACTTTCTCTTATTGTTTAGAAATTATCCTTCCTTTCTACTTGAGGTTGTCGATATTGACCTTGGTGACGTCGTGAAGGAGGGATTTCTTTTAAAAAAGGTGAAATTTCTGGTTTATCTTAGATATTTTTTCTTCTCATGCCATTTATTGAATCAGTTCTATGGTAGCTACGATGGGTTATTCACATAATTGTTACAGTGCATTTCACCTGTTCTGAAGGTTTTGTGCTTCTAGAGACACACTCCTCTTCTCTGGATGCTCTCTATCCCTCCTTTTTTTCTTCTTCTTCTTCTTCTTCTTCTTCAAGCTGTTTTCCCGTTGGAATCAGCTACAGAAAATTTGCGGGTCCGACATCTTGATATTTTTCCTCCATCTCTCACGGTCTATTGCATCTTCCTCTCAACCTCCTGCTGTCCTTCAGCTTTCATATTATTATTCTCTTCATTGCTGCAGCTCTTATTTTTCTTGCCCTTGGTTTTTCCTGATGTCCGCAATCATCATTTGGTGTTGTTTTACTGCTGGTTCTCCCGGTATTACTTCACCATCCTTTACGTCTTTGGCATCTTCCCTTCTAGTCAGGATGTAGTCAATCTGGCTTTCATATGTTTAGAATGTGTTCTTATTTCTTTTAAAGTTGGTGTTCGCGCTGCTGAGGTCCAAACCCTGTGCAAAATGTAGAATTTCTTCGCCTTCCTTGTTTCTTCTTCCAATACCAAATCACCCATGCACTCCTTCAAATCCATCCTTCCTTTCTCGTACATGTATTTTTAAATCTGCACCTTTGCAACATTTCTCACTTCGGATTACTAGTCTTACGAGATCTTTCAACTGTTCTAAGAACTTTCCCTTTTCTGGTGTTTCGCAACTTTATTGCGGAGCATATGTTGAGATGATGTTTTACCACTTCAGTGTCCAGAATGATCTTCGCCATCATTAATCGGTCTGATATTCTTTGGACATTTACCACTTGCTTTTTCAGCTCCTCATCTAAGATGATGCCCACTCCGTTTCTATTCTCACTTCCAATGTAGAACAGCTTGAATCCCTCTCCGATTTCCTTCGTACTTTGCACTTTCTACCTTGTCTCCTGTATACATATTGTATTAATCCTTCTTCTCATGACATCAGTAACTTTGCTTCCTTTTCCTGTAATATATTATAAGTTCCAAGCTGCCATTCTCAAGTTGATTGGTGTCTCTAGCTCATTTTTCACAGCACTCGAAACTGCATGCTGCGCGTCGCCTGCAGGGTGCGTCCTGGCACTCGTCTTCTCTCTCACAAACCGCATATTCCATGTGAAAGGGGGTTAGAGCAAGGGGGATTTTAGAGCCGGATGTACTTCCTGGCACTAACCACCGTTATAGGCGATGGGCCTAGCCTTTAAGCAACCAAGACTGGTTAGTTGCAAGGCAGCAACTGAAAGGGTAGACGATGAGCCATGTTTTTGGTACTGCTGGGTGCCTTCTCATACCTTCCTCACAAAGCTTGCACGAGTAGGGGAACCGGTGTATTCGCCGATAACCCGACTTGAGGCAGGTAATACTGGGTTACGTGCTACCAGTAGCAGACAAGCTTGAGCCGCAAGTCTGACCTGACTGAGGCTCTCTATCTTTCTACCAAGCATTCAAACAGAGATTGGCGTAAGGCTGAGGGTAAATCGCGGTGACGAGGAATATAGCTGGTTCTCCTACCCATTGCAATGCCGTGCCTCGTGTTTGTACTTCTCTATCAAGAGGATCCCTTAAGCTTCTTTCTTAATGTGGGACTCAACAATACTTTTTATATCAGCTAGATTAGAAAGTATGAGACTATATGAGCTGTGATTTATATATTTTTGTACATTTACCTCTCATAAGTATTGCACCATCTTATCAAAAATGGTGGCACCACTGCAAAATAGTTCGTTTGGGCCGAAATTCAAATCGATGCGGTAAGTGCTGTGCAGCTTGAAAAGTGGCAGTTTTGACGGAAAAAAATTTCAAAAAAAATTACTTATGCCGTACATTTCGCAAAAAGTAAACAAAAAATAAATTGAAAACTTTTCTTTATTAATCTTACAAAATAACAATGGCAAAAATTCGGAAAGAAGTTTCGCAGTGGTTTTCGTATGTCTCTTTGATATCCAGCAAAACAGTTCTAGATCATGTCAAATCCAATATCCGATCCTCCCTGCGGATGAACCAGTGGAAAGATACGTTCGAATTTTTGCAGTGGTTTTCAAAAATCTAAAACAAAAGATCGTGCTCTTACGTCCAAGTGGATATCAAGGATTTCTATCCGTCAATCTCAAGAAAAATTCTTGATAATGCCTTATTCTTCGCTAAAAAGCACGTCGCTATATCGGAGAAAGACATCTGGGCCATATTCCATTGCAGAAGATCTCTTCTCTTTTCCAACGGCGTGCCATGGAAGAAAAAGACGTCAAGCGACTGTTTCGATAACGGAGCTATGGCGGAGCAGAATTCTGCGAACTAGTAGAGCTGTTGATTTTAAACCAACTTTCAAATATTGCCAACAAAGAAGACGTGGGCCTTTACAGAGACGATTGTAAGCTTACGGAACATGAACAGCCGGAACATGAACACTGACATCACAAGAAAGAGCATTATCAGAAGTTTCAAAGATCTTGGGTTCCAAATTGAAATTGATAAATGTCCCCACTCTGTAAACGTCTTGGACACAACAATCGACCTAAAAACCGGCACGTACCACCCCTACAGAAAACCGAACGATACCACTCTATACACACATACATCATCGAACCAACCACAACATACCAAGCTTCCTTCACGCAACATTTGCTCCAAACCATTAAAAATGCCAAATCATCTTCTTTCCAACGCCAGGCTGGCTCTCCCTCCTTTTTGTCTATGGCGAAAGTTGTCTCCCAAACTTTGCCCAACTTTTTTTTCCTCCACTAAAAAACAAATCTGACTCTACTTCCACAACTCCCTCATCCAAGGCCAATCTTCTTGCGTCAGTCTGTGCCTCCAACTCCAACCTGGACGACCAAGAGTTCCAACCACATAACTGCTCCTGAACTTGCCGGTATTCTTAACAAACTATTTCAGCTTTCCTAGACTCTTGGCACATTAGCCACCTCGTGGAAACAAGCCCACGTCTTTCCTATCCCAAAAAAAGGCGACAAGTCTAATCCACTCAACTATCGTCCCATTGCAATCACTTCATGCATCTCTAAAACTATGGAGACCATCATCACTAAGCAACTTCTTAACTTCCTTGAAACAAACAATCTTCTCTCTGATCACCAGTATGGCTTTCGAAAAGCCAGGTCTACTGGTGATCTTCTTGCTTATGCTGTCCATGTCTGGTCCTCTGCTCTAGAATCCAGCGGTGAGAGCAGAGTGATCTCTCTCGATATCTCCAAGGCCTTTGATCGCGTTTGGCACAAGGGTCTTCTTGCTAAACTACCGATGCTTGGTCTCAATCAGACTCTTATTAATTGGATTGGTAGTTTCCTCTCTGATAGGTCGAATGCCGTCAGAGTGGATGGCTTCCTCTCCGATCATCACTCAATCAATGCTGGTGTACCCCAGGGCTCTGTAATTCTCCCCTATACTCTTTCGTTCTCTTCATTAATGTGTTACTGACCTCTACGTCTTTTAGCATTCATTCCTCTGGTGATAATACCTTCCTAAGTTCTTCATTTTCATTCAATCCAAATGACCATGCTTCCAGCGATATTCCACTCCACAGAAACATTTTAGCCTTGCTTCTCTCCAATGATCTGACAGTTACTGAGAAGTGGGTTAAAGACAACCTAATTTCGTCCGATCAAAGCAAGATGAGACAGGCTGTCATTTCACGCAAGCGTAACCAAAACTTTCCATGTATCCTCATGAATGGCGATGAACTGGACACTTCAACTTCTTTTACACAACTTGGTCTTTCTCTATCTCTTATCTATTTTGGAAAATTCACATGCATTCCTTTGCCAGGCATGCATCTCAAAAGCTCGGTTTCCTTGCCATAGCCCGCGGGTTTTTTTCATTTTGTCACCTTCTAACTATATACAAGTCCCAAATCCGTCCTTCTTTAGACTACTTCTCCCACATCTGGGGTGGTGCTCCAAGACCTACTCCCTGTCTTCTCAACAAACTCCAATTCAAAGCCATTTGTCTTGTCAACAATGCCAACCTAAGCCGATCCCTCCAACCTCTTTCCATTGTGATTTAGCTGGAGAACTTTCCATCTTTTATAGATAATTTAACGGACATTGTCCTCAGGAGATCAGGTACATCATTCCTGTTCCTCTGAGGCATGTCAAAACCACCAAAAGCTCAACTCATTCACACCCTTTCCAAGCTTCACTGCCTAATCCACGAACTCTGTCCCATAAATCTTCATTCATCCCTAGAACATGCAACATTTGGAACGTCTTGCTTTACTCTTGCTTTCCTGAAACTTACAACTTGCCATCTTTCAAATCCAAGATCAATAATGTTGATCTGATCTCTCTCTCCTCTTAGCCTTTTGCTTTCTTCTTTCTCCCATTGTTGAGGCTTGGTGTAGGCCACCATAACCCTTCCCTGACATAACTCACTAAAAGAAAAGAAGATAAGCCCTAAAACAACTCCCTCGTTCAGTCACTTCAAGAAGCTCACCCAACTCAACCATATTGGAGCAATGCAGAGATGAATACGAAATAGCCCTTATAAGGTGCGGTTTCAAGAATATTCACCTTTCAAACAACCACAACCAACGTGCCAAGCGTCAAAACAACCGTATATGGTTCATCCCACCTTTTAGTCTTCATCCAGCCCTTCCCTCAAATGTACTTTGAAGGAAAGTGGTTTGCAGAATCAATTACGAGCCGACGAAAAATGAGTTAAGATCTCCTTCGGCGGTCGATATCCAGGGACACCAACGTGGAGGTTTTTGTATTGTCCCCATTGTACCTGTCAGTAAGAACATATCATCTAACACTGCCAAATCATTCCTCAAACTCATTGACAAGCACTTCCCATCCTCCCGCAAACTTCAAAAAATTTTCAACTACAACAGTGTCAAAGTTAGGTACAGCTGCACCGCAAACATCGACAGAATTATCAAAGCCCATGACATGACCCTTTCCAACCCGCCTGTCGAGCCCACCAAAGACTGCAACTGCAAGTCTAAGACCATCTGTCCCCTTCAAGGGAGCTGTAGAGCAACTTCCCTGTTCTACAAATGTGACGTTGACGCCCCAACTTTCCTAGAAGAACATACATAGGGATGACTGAAGGGGAGTTCAAAAAACGCTTTAACGAGGCACATATCATCATTCAACAACAAATAATACGCAATCAGCACCACTCTATCGACATAAATCTGGAACTTAAAGAATAAACACAACATTACACCTTCACTTTCCTGGTCCATTCTACACCTTGCAAAGCCATACTCCAACAATGCAAAATCATGTCATCTTTGCTTAACAGAAAATTCCCCATTATGTCTCACTCCTCACCCAACGACCTCCTCGACAAACGTTCGGAACTTATTTCCAAATGCCGCCACTCTAACAAGTACCTCATGGCCAACTACAAGTCTAATGACTTGACCCATTCTTATTTGACGTTCCATACCACCTTCCATTGATAATTCTTTTTTATCTTTTTGCGCGTCAGGTATTCTCTATTATGTTGTTACGTATTCCGTTAAGATTTTATTTAGTATATGTTTAGCTGATAATTGTATAACATGAAACTCAGAGTTCTAAAGTAGTATTAGTTTTTCTCTCTTGCTATCCTATATTTTTATATGCATCTATGTATATGGTAGATTTCTGGCGACGTCGCTAATTATTGAAATAAGGGGTATTTTTTGCAAAGATGTGTTTCTTCGATGAATTCTCTGTTATGCTGAAACTTTCACTAGCAGTGTATTTTTTCAAAGCAACTTTATAAATTGACATTGCAGCTATTAGTATGCTTTCATTTTTAGGGTCATCTACGACATAACTGGAAACTTCGTAAATTTGTGTTGCGTGATAACCCACTCAGTTTTCTCTATTTTAAACCAAACAAGGTTTGCACATTGTCCTTTATTTAGGAATTTTTAATCATGAAGAAGAATGCAATAGGATGCAAGAGAACTCTTGTTCATATCATCTTATATGTTTATAGCCTTTTACTTGTAAATGCTTCACATGATAGTCTTCGTCTGTATACGATTGCTTATGTATATTCATAATTCTTTATGTATATGTTTATTGTTTAGATATGTTTATATGCATATCTACTTGTTTATATGTATGTTTGCGAATATGTAGAATCCCCTTTGAAGTTTTCTGCCACACCTGAACTCAAATGGGGGCAACTGACCTGACCATCGGAAGAATGTTTATACTAGTGAAGGAGGCTTCGGAAGAAAGAAGAAAGCGAAAGGCCAAGAGAGGAGAGAGAGATCAGATCAAGTTTATTGATATTGTGTTTGAAAGATGGCAGGTTGTAAGATTCAGGAAAGCAAGAAGAAGGCAAGAGGTTCCATAAGTTGCATGTTCTAGGAATGAATGATGATTGGTGGGACAGAGTTCGTGGATTAGGTAATGAAACTTGGAAAGGGTGTGAATGAATTGAGCTTCTGGTGGTCTTGACACGCCTCAGAGGAACAGGAATAATGTCCCTGATCTCCTGAGAACAATGCCTGTGAAAGTATCTGTAAAAGATGGAAAGATCTCCAACCAAACGACGATGGGAAAGAGTTAGGATATATTTTTTGAGGTTAGGAGTTGATGAGCTGTGAAAATGACGAAGTTTTCCTGACAAGGAGCCTTTGTGGAAAAGATTAGTCAAGTTTTCCCAGTAATTCCGAAGCATTGTATTGCCACACAACGGAAAAACGTTTGATAACGTTAAATTTCACTTCGTGTCTCTGAGTAGACCAAAGATGTATTTTATGGCCGAATGGGCGGTGAGTTGCCTTGTTCAGATTTGCAACGCCTGTCCTACTCTCTGTATCATTTACGTGCTTTCTTCAAGATTCACTCCGAGAATGGGTACAGGTTTTTCAGCATTCATGTTATTTTCAAAGACGATCAGTTTACCTGTACCTAAGCCCAATACACCCCCATGCTAATGATGAGATCTTCCGGTAATGAAAAGGTCATTCCCTTACTCCCTCGGCCCATTTGACATGATATGTACATTCTTATAGACGACAATGGTTTCTGCATTCTTTCGTGCATTTCAATTTGACGCCTTTGTAATATTTGCTTTGCTAGAGTCACAGACGTGGTTTGTTTGAAATAGCTTTCCCGAACTTTGAGATATCGATGGTTATTGTCACGATAATTCATTCCTTCTCTGATCTCCTTTTTGACGACCTGCCCTTTTCAACGCCTCTGCAATTCTAGTGGAAATCAATTATTTTTCAATGCTAGACACATCAGAAAATGTTACTCTTCATTTCTTTCCAGTTTGTATGACTCACATACCCCTTTTATGCATTCAAATAATATCAACTCTCTTCATACCAAAATTATTTTACTTTTATTTTTACTCAAATTAATATTTCTTTGGGTAGCTTCTTATATTTTGATAATCTTTTTATTCGTACTTTGCCTACAATGTTTTCACTATTATGTCGTTATTATACTCTGTAAAATTGCTTTCAACTTCGAGTTAAATCAAAATTTCGTCGAATGTGACGTCATTCGTTTTCAGGTGTTGCAATACTTTTTACAGGGGAGTTTATATTTTTATGTATGCATGGCTTTAAAATGACTCAGCTTTCTTACACTCATATTTTCTATCTGCACGGTCATTGTCACTTTTCTTAACTACGCAATTCTATTCATTCAATCCATTTTTATTTCATGTCCTACTTTCAATCAACTCATCATCTATTCATCTACTTGCTTCATTACCAAACCTTCCGCTCCTATTCTAAATCGATGAATATGGTCATTTTAGCTCTTTGTTATTTGCCTATAGAAACATATGTTTTATTTCAATAAGTGCGTTAGTTAGTCAGTCATTCAAACACAACAGCACTAATCGTCGTCTCTCTGACTCCGTGTTCTCTGCACGTTAAATAAGACTACAAGGCAAGAATCGTCCATGTGGGTTGAATCGAACAGCAACTTTTTAGGACCAGTTTCATGCCCACATCTTGAAACTTGTGATTCCTAAAGCTTCATGCAGGTAGATGTTGACCTATCTAAATTCATTTGAGAAGCCCACAAATAAGTAGATGAGATGTTAGAGCTGTATTTTAATTAATAAAACAGCATTCTTATACTGTCTCGAAATCTTCAACCACCTGTATTGCATTCGGAAAAAGCGATTAAAATATGCATTTATCGGCACTACGGGCAATGAATGCACTTTTATGCTCGCTACCTAACATCCATCTGTAAATCATGGGATTGTTAGTAGCGGGGCTTTCCGATTAGTGTTCTCGTGATGCCTCTCAATGGCACTTAACGTCCTGACTTCTACGTCTGGATTTGCAGAAAGCTATTGACTCTAATCAGTCATAAGTGAAAGTTAACTGAAGATGACTTGACGGATTCCAACAACTGACTTAATGGTCAATGAGCAAACTCTTTACTGCTCAGTTATCCAAACACTAATTGCCGTAATTTACATCAACTTGAGGCATAATAATAGCAGTTAGATTATATTCTACTAGTACTACTTTTTCTAATCTACGTCTTCCCTTAATAATCAGCTGCACCAAGGGCTGTTCAATGCAACAATCCCTTTTCTAGCAGGTGAAAACAAAGTAATTGACCTTTTCATCCCGTACTTATTATCATAAATCTCATATGTTTGATTTCATAGTCAAAGACACCTCAAGGAAGCATATCACTTAAGGATAGCAAAATTGATGATAGTCCTTTGGTTGTGGTTGAGAGAGAGTCGCAATGTACTCAAGCTAGCTGTGTAAAATCAGCGTCTTTGAAAGGTGAGCATTTTTCAGGCTAGCAGTAAATTATTAGTTCCGGATATTGGAATGGCGACCTCTTTTGTGACGAAATTTTCAAAAGTGAGGATAAATTTTTGGTAGAAAAAACGGTTGGAGTGTCACCATACAGCACTATATTTGATGATAATGATACCATATTCAAGCAGTGTAATTCAATCAACTAAATGAATGATGCTATCAAAAGGAGCCCTGCCAGAAATAGCTAGCAATTGACTTAAGATAATGAAAAGTAAACAGAAGTAACAACACCTTACAAAATGTGTCCATGGTGCATCAAAAGCGCTTTATCCCTGATGTGCTTCTTTAATGCATTATTTAGTTGAATGTAAAATTTGTCAGTTTTCATATGCAGTTGCAAGCATGGACAAGCTTTGTCCCTCTGTAGTACACCCCGCTTTTTCCGCCGCTTCCCCTTTTAACTTTGGCATCCGCAAGTCAGTATCAGACTGTTTAAAGCTTTCCGACAATTTACTATCCCAAACGTTTTAAGTCTGTTGTATTTCAGACCTTTGAATATTATAGGCGAACTAAGCAAGCAGCGATTTTATCATACTTCATGGTACTTCCACTCGAAATATACGGTCTATCTCCATGAAAGATGAATTATAGATATTTGTATCAATTCTGCTTTCGATCGGCTGTTTTACCTATTTGTCCTATTGTTCTAATGCATCATCAAATGATATTTTTGTTAGGAATTCGAAAGCACCTTCATTTCCCGAGATGCATTCTCTCTCTTCTAATTTGTCTCTGCAGCTTTCCGCCACGAATTTCAAATAACAACAAAAGGGGGAATTGTTTATCAGTTGAAGGCTGATAGTAGCGAGGACAAAAGTCATTGGATCGAAAGGATTCAGTAAGTTTTAAGGAATAATCTTTAATAAAGAAATGATAGTTGTGGCATTTAGAATCGACAATGTTGAGCCGAGTTCTTTTTTGTATGCTTTTACTTTGATCAGTCATATTACGATGTGAGGCTGACCTATGTTTTATGCTAGAAAATTGGGTAAGGATTAAAAATTAGATTGAGGTTATTTGTGTGCACTAGTTTGATTGATACATTTCATTGAAATATTTTTGTCAACCCTTCTCCTTACCTTACATCTTTTTTCAGCTCTCAACTTTTTTTGGGTCACTTAGCCTTAAGGCTCTTAATTTTTCATTCCCTCATGTCTTCTTCTATGTCTGTTTACCGTCATAATTAGACATATTTGTACGGCCATTATCATATGTGGTCCTTTTCTTTCAGACTGGTGTGTTTACAAGCTAATCGTCGATGTTTCTCAGTTTGAGGTTGTTTCCTGTAAAGCGCAAGGCTTATCATATGAATTGCATGTCTATAGATGGACTTTATGCACTTTTGTTAAGACCCACTGTCCCGTGTGTATACCCTCAATAGTCTTACGTCACTCTATATGCGTCAAACATTGGAAGCTGTAAGTAATAATATTTCATAATGTCACATGCATGCCAGAATGTTTTAACATATCTTTATTATTCCTATCTCTTTTATCATTTCTTGCTAACATTATCGAACCAATTTGACCAAATACTTCTTTTGATCTTGTATCTGTCAAGGGGTACTGTTTATTGGGAGTCTCATCTCGTTGCTGAGATATCATGGTGTTTTAGTAAGCTCTGTCTGTGTTGTAGCCACCTTTAACGATATTTAAGAAGCTGTATTGAAGTCAACGATCGTAAAGAAGAAGTAAACAGTGACAAAAAAGGAGAATTTGACATTACAATTATTGGCTGGATTTCGGTGTTAAACAAATTCGAAACGGTTGAATCAGCGCCAGGCTGTTTGATCTTTGCTAGGAAGCTTCCATTTGTAGCATACATCGTCCTTGAATACAGGTTTTATTCACAACATAACCTTCTTACTCTTTATGGAACTGTACCTGTGTGTTGGATTTTTATTTGCCTTCACTACATGGAGTTTAAATGAGATTCTACATGCAGCATTCTTGATTATAAGATGTACACCATCTCTAAGCTTGCGAATTATGTATTTTATGACCAAAGTTAACCTCAGTTCCCCTTCTTCTACGCCAGAATCCTAAAACCTGTGGAATTTTCCCATTCATCGGTCTATTTCGCGTATGACATGAATTGATAATAGCTCTTACTGGGAGAATTACGCGGCCTAATGCACTTTGCGCACCTTGAGGGTTCAGGTATCTGATGGAATGCAAGAAAGCTCGTAGAAAGTTACTTTATATAGGAAGCATTCAATTCACCAACCTATGTAGGTTACCAAGTGCCAAATGATCAATCCAGAATCTTACAACTTGCCATCTTTCAAATCCAAGATCAATAAACGTAATCTGATCACTCTCTCTCTTAGCCGTTCGCTTTCTTCTGTCTTCATTTGTTGAGGCATTGTATAGGCCATCATGGCCTCTCCCCAGCATAACTCCCTAAAAAAAAAATCCACATAGACTTCATAATTTTCATTGCCAACATGGCCTTTGTAACCAGTAGCATTAACACTGGAAGATAGGCACGTGCCAATGCAGTCTTTTTTTATTCGATGTAAATAGTTGCAAGCAAATTACATAAAACTATACCTATGAATGATACTAAACTGCCTTACAAGGAAGGCCAGGAAGAGCAATATATTATACTACCCCCTGACAGTAGACATATACCTAATAAAAAATCGTTTTTCAAATGAATAATCCCAAAGAAATATAGAGGATATTTAAAGGTGTTTCTTCTTGAATTCTTCAATCTTCTTGAAGGCCTTGATATGCTCAATTGTTGCCGTAATAGTTTTAGCTTTTCAATCAAATAGAAACTGTTCACGATCATAAAGAATGACTTAAGCAACTCTTTATGTGAAAGATTTATCAAACCATGAGGCAAGAATGTCGCATCTATAGTGTCGAAAAGATCACTTCTATTTGCAGCATAAGTATTGCAGAAAATAGTGCATCGTGTCATCAATGTTATCATTTGTTGGATATAAAGGGTTCAAATTATCCCTGAGATTAGGCCCAATATAATGAAAATTTAGGTTACTGAGTCTACCCCATATCTGAATTAGGATGAATAATCTATTTGAGTCATGAATACGAGCTACCAACTTTCGAAGTGGACGGCTGCCTGAAAATATTTACAGAACTAGATACTTAAACCCCACTAAGCTTTCTCATCGCACCATTTGGTATATGAGTTGAACCAAGTGGATTAAGAGTTATGTGTAAATGAAAAATGTAGTCTTTTTCCATGCATCATAACTCAAAAAAACTGCTCATGAGACTCCAGGGAATGCAAATTTGTGCCTCGGAGATTCTAATTTCCTTTTTCCCCAATTATGGTAAGGGGCTACAATTATGAAAGAGGTCCAGCGTTTTTTCATGGCTTTGAAAGAAATTCCGCCGATAATCGAAAATTTTGTGTGTTTCTTGCCTTTCTGTATGAAGAAGCTATGGCCATTGAATGCTTTAATGAGGACATGGTCTGCCAACACAACAACAGTCTCTTGTCTGAGAGTAATTCGAAAAAATTGACGATAATCAAGTGAAATGTAAGCTTCTCTGCTATCGTGGTGGAATAAGCTCCGAGCTGTCTCATTTTCGAAGCAAATATCCTTCAGTTGCACAAAAAAATCCATAACATCAGCCAGAACTGAATATTCCCAGCACACAGGCAGTAGTTTACTGCCTAAAAACGTTAATTCCTTGGTTTTTCTAAACAAACAAATTTTAAATCATGAAAACTATTTAATCTTGATCATTGTCTTTTTTTCTATTTATTTGCATATCTAATAGATGGTCAATCACCTGAATGAAAATCGATGGCACCTATTGAATGAGAAGAATTTGGAACCTTTTTAGGCCCCGCCCTCACCACGCCCCTATTCGCCGAATAACGAATACTCGGTAAATTTACAGCCGAATACTCAAATAGTTAGAATCTTTCATTTAGACAGCCCTAGTGGAAAACATAGCCTAATAATCATGTATTTTACGCAGGCAGCATCGTTAAAGAGAGCATTGCTGAGGCAGATGAAATGCTCGAGAATCTCCGTTGATTGTTCATTGGTCACTGTGTTTATATTTGGTGCTATCTCACTAGGTGTGCGTTGAATAATGATTCGAGTTTTTTTTCCATTGACCTTTATCCCAGATCAATTAGATGTCTCCTGCTACTAGTTTCATATATTGTTCATATGTGTTTCTGGTGTACGTTTAGCTGATGATTGTATAACATGGAACTCAGAGTTCTAAACTAGTACTGGTTTTCTCTCTTGCTATTCTATATTTTTCACATAATCATTGTTCTTTTCATTCAGTGACAGAAGTATTTACACAAAAAAGGCTATTTACGTACAGAACAATATAAAACACATTTGAAAGTGGCGTCCTTTGGTACCAGGTCATCTTTGGGGATAGTTTATTTCTATATTGATTTTTACTTTACTGTCCCAAGAGGTAGGCTTTTATTCCGTGCTGGAAAAGATAAGTAGATGAAACATTTCTTATTTCGTTTGGGATGTCAATCCAGACCTTTTCGCCTACGTGCGCAACACTTTTCTTTGAGATTTATAACCATGGTTTAGGTATTTAGATATCGTTTATTCTATGAGTTTCGCATTTTGAGATGTAAGTTTTACTCTTAAACTTGCCTTCAAATGTTCTGGCTTATTCGAATAATATACCAGCAGCGCCAAGCCACGTAAACTCTTAATTTATGTGTTCAGCTGATACTGTTAGACTTTCAAGAATCGCCCGTGGAATCTTTCTGTTTGAGAATGATGCCTTTTCGAGCCAAACCCTTCCTTGCTTTTGCTTGGTATCGTCCCTGTAATGATTGTACTGATATTTTTCGTCGGCTAAAGGAGAGTATACAAGTTCTAGATAGAGAAAAGAAAGAAATTATCCTCTCAGGTGAAACTGACTGTGATATCTTGCCTAATTACGCGGATGGGGATAGCTGGAATAGAGGTCTTCAAGCCCATTCGATGCGTATTCTAGAATTTTATGACCGCTTTGATTTTCAGTAGCTGATCAGACATGGGACAAGAGAGATGGCAACAACTAACAAAGTAAACGTAATAACCTCCAGTGTGCATGAAACCAGGGTCAGTGATCACTACATGGCATACTGTATACGAAAGTTCCTTGCAGCATCGAAAAGACAGCAAAATAATGTTACTGCACGACAGCTAAAACACATTTTTATCAAATGACTCTTACTTCTTGCTGACTGAAACGGTATTGTCTCGAATGGTGATGTCACTAGCCTTAACGTTGAGCAGCGAGCCAAGATGTTTCCCTTCATACTTAAAAAGCATGCACTAGTACGTAATAGGCGTGCTTCCGAAATGTTTCGTTCCTGATTGAGAAAAACATGAAGCAGTTGCTTGCTACCGGAGACAGGTCGAAAAAAATGCCGTGCACTCTAAATCCAAACTCTTGATGAAAGCTTACAGGCACACGCGGAACAACGTTAACAAGCTGAATACAGATTTGAAGCGAAATTTTTTCACTAATAAATTGCTTCACACAACGTGAATTTAAAAAACGTTGGAAGGCCATTAATACATTCTTTAACAAGAATCGAAAACTGCCCATTATGCAGCATTCTAGGTTGATGGGAAGAAAACTTGTGACAATGAATGCAAGGACGTAGCGACCGGGCTGAGACACCCCCCAACTTTTTGAACGAGTTTAAATTTAGGTAAGAATAGCTTGTTACATCGTAGAATCAGGTAAATTTCAAAGAGTTGAGCCTTGAAATTCAGGTAAATGGCCCCTTGCACATTCCGGCTACCCTGGAAAAACAGGCTCCTATTTGCAAACAGTCTGGGTCTAGATCGCTGCACTCTGCTCTAACCTGTCTACTTAACTGTACGAACGACTTGTATATTAACATGGTTCATTGCCAGTATACAGCGATGGTGTTCAAAGACCTCAAAAAAGCTTTTGACACTGTTGATCATGAAATTCGTCTCAAACAGCTGACGAATTATTTTATCATAGGTCTTGAGAATAACTGGCTTGCATCTAATTTGGATAACAATGCAATTCTGCAGAGTTGATGGGGTGTTCTCATAGTTTGACAATACAAATTGTTGGGTGCCACAAGGAGCTTTTTATTGGCATTCTTCAGTTTTTGATGTATAATAATGATCTGACATTTTCTCTTCAAAATAGTCAGCTTTACCATGTATGTGGACATACCATCAAATCATATTCTTCGAATAACATCAATCATCTCAACAATAACCTAAATAGAGACTTCAACTGCTTGAATCGGTAGCTTCGAGAAAATTAATAGTCTATAAATATCATTCAGATTGAAACCATGGCTGTAGGATCTTGACCTAATCGTAAAAGTTATCTGAAGGAAAAGGCCATTTCCCCTCTTTTGCTATAATTGACTCACAGATTGAGATTGTTGAGAAAATTAAGTAGTTGGGAAATCAGTTAAAATCTCTAGTCGTTAAATTAGAGATCTTTCCATCTTTTACAGATACTTTCATGGGCATTGCTCTCAGGAGATCAGGGATGTTATTCATGTTTCTCTGAGGCGTTTCAGAAGTACCAGAAGCTCAACTCATTAACACCTTTTCCATGTTTCACTGATTAATCCACGAACACAGCTTTCAACTTTTATGTTGTTTTTGATCTCTTACTTCATCCCTTTTTGTTCAATGGATCCTTGACAGATAACAGGATCTCTATCCTGAATAAGCAAACCTGTATAAATATTACTTATTATTATTGACGTTATTAACGTCTTGTCTTCTTCTTGCTTCCTGAACTTTACAACATGCCATCTTTCAAATCTAAGATCAATAAACTTGATCTGATCTCTCTTTCCTCTTAGCCTTTCGCTTCTTTCTTCTCTCTTCCATTCAATTAAAGGACGACAGGAAGAGGTTGGAGAGATTTGATTAGGTTGGCATTGTTGATGAGACGAATGGCTTTGGATTGGAATTTTCTCGAGAAGACAGAAAGTGGATTTTGGAGCGCCACTTTAGACGTGGGAGCAGTACTGTAATAAGACATTTTATTTTCGTTTGTCGATTTTTGACTTTGCCACGACCCCCTGAAAAGCGGCCTTGGCTGATTGGGTTATCGTGGATAAAGAATGTAAAATGAATGAATAAAACGAATAGATTGGAAGATAGATAATAGATTGGCTTTCTTGAATGGAAAACTAGGCTGTAAAACCTACAGGATGCATTCGCATTGATGTGTAGAAAAATGGCATGCTGATCAAGATTAACAGAAGCAATTTACTGACTCAAACAGTCTGCCAGGTTCTGCAACATAGAAACTGAAAGTTACTCCAAGTCATCTGCTTGAAGGTGAAGCAATGCATTTTCCTGTATCTACACAAAAGTTACCGGATGATATCAGCTCTATATGTGGATGTCATCCTGTTAGCTACAAATGACCCTGGTTTGCGCGATTGTCGTCAAGATTCGCTATGGAGGATCAACAATGGGCCTATTTCTGCCTGCTGATAATCCGCCATCACAAGAAAATATCACGCATTAGCCAGAAAGTTTTTATGAAGAACGTACTCGGGGGATATGGTACGCTCAATTGCAAAGCAGTTACTACATTTTTAGAATCTGGCAAGAGTTACACAAAACCATCAGAAGGAGCTAAAAAGGTCAATAATGAGTAAAACCAAGCTGCTATCATTAATTATTCTACAATTGTAACAAGATTGGAGTAATCGACTGCTGTTGGAAAACTTAGCAACTTTGCATCTAACCCTTGCCAACAGCATTGGCAAGGAGTAAAAAGATTATGTCAGTGAATTAAAACAGACTTTTAACGGACATTGTTCTCAGGAGACCAGGGATATTATTCCAGTTCCTCTGAGGCGTGTCAGGGCCACCACAAGCTCAACTCATTCACACCCTTTCCAAGTTACACTGCCTCTAATCCACGAACTCTATCTCACAAATCATCATTCATCCCAAGAACATGCAATTTATGGAACGTCTGGCCTTCTTCTTGCTTTCCTGAGTCCTACAACTTGCCATCTTTCAAATCTAATGTAAATAAACTTGATCTTATCTCTCTATCCTCTTAGCCGCTCGCTTTCTTCTTTCTTCCTTTGTTGGGGCTTTGTATAGGCCACCATGGCCTTTCCTCAACATAACCCACTAAAAGGAAAAAAAAGGAACTGTTTTTATATACACAAGCAAATTATGTGCTATGTTCCTGCTGACTTCCGCAAGCCCCCAAAGGTGAATGTTTTTTGCATGTTGTTTATACGTCATCGGTAATCAGTTGATTGACGAGATTCTCGCAGGCTAGAGTCAATATATTTCTCTCCGTGTCTTCTCTGAAGAACCTACCGTGAATCGTTACATTTGGTGACAGGGGACAGCGCTAGACCAACGAGATGGCAACTTCTCTTTCTGTTTGCCCCGAGAAATTTGATGTTGATGATTTTGCTGCTCTAATATTCCGTACTGTCGCTTGTGGAGTAGGAAAGGCAAAGAAAACAACTGAATCTCAACAGAACATAACACTTTTGCAACCTCTACCACTCGCATCCCGCTACCAGACTGACTCCTCTAGTCCTGGTAACTAATCTCTTCGAATTAGAACGTTACGTAATCACTAAAGCTGCCTGGCTTCGCCACTTCTGGTCAGATGTCGACAAGATGAAGAAATTGCCTGCTTTTCTACGTGGGTAAGCCTCGTCATACTATTTTTCCTTGGCTGATGCCGATAAAGGTTTCTATGGTACTCTAGCTGCTGCACTACGAAAGATTTTGTGCCCCTTGGTTGCCCGTGAACAGTATTTCGCGGAGTTTGAACAACGAACGCCTCGTACCAATGAAGACCATTCTCTGTTTTTGTGGGACTTGCGCCAACTCTTAGGAAAAGCCGACCCAGCGTTGACGGAAGCCGCTTGGCATGCTTTGCTGAGCCGACAATTTATGAAGGGCCTGTCAACTGAGCTTCGCATCCGTTTGCTAGAACATGACCTAACTCCTTCCTTGAATACCATGCGCGATTTATTCCATCGCTTTCGCGTGATTGACACTACGTCCGTTAAACTTCAAAGGGGTGCCTCAATAGAGGGCTGGGTTGCAGGTCACCCCAAGTATTTTCTGTTGGTCCCCCATTGCTCTGTTCTGCAGCTGACCACGAACCCTGTTTCTTGTACTTTAGGAGGGCTTAATGTCCATGCCCTCGTAGATACGGGTTCCATGAAGTCATTTATTAGCAGGGATATATTTAATTGACTTAAACCTCAACCCCTTCTTCTCCCATACTCCGGGTAACTGTGTCCGTATTACTGGCCAGCCACTTGATATTGCTGGAAGTACCCACCTCACTTTGTCATTTCCAGATGGAACCCTTTTGCAATACGTTGGTTAGTCTTTGGTCTCATCTGGACTTTTTCCATCCTTCCAGTGTCCTTGGTTGGGGCTTTATTTCCTTAAATGGGCTGCAGTTATCTTGTGGGGGGAATGGACCATATGCCCTTATAGGTGCTCATGGGCCTACACCATTAGCTCCACATCTAGGGAATAAGTTCCTGCCGTCCCTTCTAGATAACCACCAAAACCTTGCCTCCGCCAAAAGTGATACTGAGTTACCCTGTTTGCTATTGCAATCTGTCAGCAGAATTCCTGTCCCTGTAACATCTCACGGCAATATCTATATTCCAGGTAGAACAGGAGTTTTAGTTAGTTGTTGCCTTCCGAAAAGTAACAAAGAGCAGCTCGGAATCATTACTCCTTTGGATGGCCTGAGTTTTCCATCCAGTTTCCTAGCAGCCTATACCGTTTGCCAGGCCAAAGGTATAGATGTCATAGTTCGATTAATTTATACTTCTAATGTTGACCTTGAATTGCGCGCTGAGCAAAAGGTAGCGCAGTTTTACCCCCTTGTTGAAAGTTGTGATCCACAAGTATTCCATGATACGCCACATGATACTTCTATCAGTTGTAGCATAATTAGTAATGTACATTTAGCCAACCAGCTTGCTAGCCAAACTGACCCCTCGCTTAATCGCAACGACAAGGATACTCTCCTTCAGACCTTGTTAAAATTTTCTGATGTTTTTGAGGATAGCCTTGGTCACACTAATGTTATTCAACATAAGATAGAAACGGGCTCTTCTCAGTCCATACCCCAATATCGTAGGCGCCTTCCTTATGACTATCGCGAGGAAACCAGAACTCAGGTTACTGGCATGCTGGACCAAGGGGCTATCAAACCCAGTCCAAGTCCATGGGCATCTCCCATCGTCTTAGTCAAGAAGAAGGATGGAAAGTATCGGTTTTGCATCGATTATCGGAAGTTGAATAACGTGACCAAGAAAGATGCTCACCTCCTTACTAGGGTAGATGATCTATTAGATGCACTTCAGGGCTCCCAAATCTTCAGTACTCTTGATTTGCGGTCTGGGTATGGGCAGATCAGTGTTGCTCCTGAGCACAGAGAAAAAACTGCATTTGTCACTCCAGATGGACTATGGGAATTTATCCGATTACCCTTTGGTGTCTCTGGTGGGCCTGCCACGTTTTAGAGAGTCATTAAAAATGTTTTATCAGGTTTAACTTATGACACATGTCTTTGCTATTTTGACGATGTCATAATTTCCGCCAGTAGCATTGAAGAACATTGTAACCGTTTATCAGCTATCCACATGTGATCCAAGTTTGGCTTCTGAACCATCTTTTGCTGCATCATCAGAAAGCAATTCAGATGCTGGAGAAACAACATACTCATTGGTATCTGCAGATGCAACACCAAATAGTTTGCCAAAGGATAAGGCACTGTTTGTACCAACTCCACCAAAACGAATGAAAAAAGAAGCATACACAAGTTTACTGAAAGACGCTGTCACAGCTTTCAATAGGTTTGCATCAAAAGATCCGCTTAATGGTATGGTTGAATTCTTGAAGGAAGAGAATGAAAGAAACAGGGAGCACAAGAGGAGAATGATGGAGATGCAGATGCAGATTTATCAAACAATGATAGCCACTTTCAGAAACCAGGAGCAAGGGCATATGGTCCCACACCAGCAAGTTAGATTTTTTCTCAAAGACAACACCAAGGCTATGAAAATTCACAGATATTTGATCAGAATCAATTAAACAGTTTTGAGAATAATTATTCAAGAAATAATTCTACCTGGATGTCATATATAGACGGAGAAGAAGAAATTTAATCCATACATTTTTATGAACAGAAATTATTTACTGGATGATTAAAGAAATTTTCGTTTTAGATATTTGCATTTCTATTTTATTTATATGTTTACTGTTTTTATAAGAATGTCTATTGAATTTTCATGGAACTATTATAGCAAAATTCCATAGATATTTGACTTGATCCTGCCTGCTTTAGGTCCACAGCTTCTCAGAAAAAAGTAAGTGTTATAGTTTGTTTAAATATGTTGATTAATGTCAAAAACACTTTTACATACCAAAAACTACTGCAATTCCTAAGCCCTGAAGCACCCAAACTAAATGTTCTTTGATTAAAATGTTGAAATTTATTGGTGTAACAATTTAATAAATCGTATTGCTATTCTCTACTGAATTTGTAGGCCAATTTTGAAAGTGTTGAATTAACTGTCCATTTGAAGCTTCTCATCCCAAAATTTGTTTCTCAGGTGGTCTCGGACCTGCCTAGCCTTTTGTGAACTTCCAGAAAATGTTCTGCAGCTAGCCATATGAAGCAGGTCTCTAACAACATCTCTTGGGCGACGTTTCTGTGTTTCATCAAAGGCTAAATTCCATGCCCTCAAGCCTTTGTCTTCTAAATCAATGCACAAATTGTGCAGAATGATACAAGCAAGGGACATGAGTTTCAGTGTTTCACTGTAACATTCATTCTTCCTAAGTAGGATTCTCCAGCAACCCTTAAGCTGCCCAAATATACCCTCTACTACATTCGTGCCCTGCTCAGGCGATAATTGAAGTACCCCTGCTCCTTGGGTGGAATGGCATTTCCATATGGCTTCATCAACCATGGCAGGAAAGGGAAAGCAGAATCACCAAGGAGAGCTGGATAAATTTCAGTTTCAGAATCCTGAATACAGTAAGCAGGAAGATAATTCCATTCAATATCTTATTGTAGAAGTCTGTCGACTGGAAAATAATTGCATCATGGCTGTTGCCAGGATAGCCCCTACTTGCCCACATAAACCTGCTTTTTGCATCGACAATGGCCATTAAAACTATTGACTAAAAATTCTTGAAATTATGATACTCCTTGGCACTCTCTAATCCACCTTTGGGGCATTTTATTGGTAGATGGCATCCATCAATTGCTCCAAAAGAATAAGGAAGTTGCCATAATTCATTGAATGTTGTCATGCTTTCTTTAATCTCTTGTAATGTTTTTGGCATATTTTTCTCAACAAAGGATTTCCATAGTCGATTAACCATTGCACAGCACACTTCCTGCACAATTCCAGACACAGTTGAAGTCCCCAGACCCACAAGCTCACCAATCGTGTGGAGGTAGTCCCCTCTAGCTAGCCTGTAAAGACATACTGCTAATCTTGTCATTGGTGGCACTGGCTCCTCACAGATAGTTTCTCTTGTCAATAAATCTGCTAGTTCTCCAAATATGTATAGAAATATCCCTTTAGTAATACGAAGGTTGGCCTTGAAACACTTATCATCAAAGTTGTTCCACACCATATCCCACCATCCGTGCAATCTTGGAAGACGACGGCAGCTTCGAGAAACAGGCCTTGTAATTTGCTGCTGATTGAAAGCCAAAAGAACAAGTTGAAAACACAAACCTGCTTCTCGATTATAGTTCCGGAAACTTTCTAACAGCAAACGATATGTCAGCTTTCGCTTTTTGTTTTCTTTTCGAGTGGATTGAAACTGCCGTGAGATTGTAAGCAGCGAATAAGCCTGCAACTGAGAAGGTCTCATTGGTGTTGGCGCCATTTTCTGAGTAACACTTCGAATTTTTTTGCGCCAAATTTCAATTTAATCCGCTCAATTAAATTCGCTGTCTGAATCCACAATCGAATTCAAAGCGCTCCAAGGGCGCATCAACAGCGCTTCAAATTGAATTCAATTCGCTGCGCTCTTGATGCGCTGTATGAACTAGGCCTAACTCGGTTCAGAGCGCACAGCCTTCGTGTTAAAGCTCCAAAATGAGAAGTTGAGGCTACTTAAGTCCTATTTCAGGCTTGCAGGTTACTATCAGCGATTTATTCCTAATTTTGCTGCTATTTCCTCCCCGTTAGTTAATCTCGCTAAGAAAGCATCCAGATTTATTTGGGGTGATAAGCAAAAACAACCCTTCTCATTGTGGAAACAGCTGTTTTGTGAAGCCCCCTTTTTTGTGTACCCTCAGTTAAATTGATATTAATTGATATTGATGTTCAAAATTCCATTACATTACATTACAATCAACACATTAAATGATGCTATAATAACTAAAAAAACACAACACTAAACTAAATAATATACCATTGTAGTGACTCAGCTTTCTTACCTTCATATTCGCTATCTATGCCGTCATTACTATCTTGCTTCACTACACAATTCAGTTCTCTTCAGTGAACTACGCCATGGAAGAAGAGGAAGGGGCCGCCCATTACTGCGTTTAAAGGACGTAGTCAAACGGGACCCAAATGACTTAGGCATCGACACGACTGAGTGGGAGCATCTTGCTGAAGACAGGCTCAAATGGCGTATTGCTATCAAGACTGGTGGCGAGCGATTAGAAAACTAGTGGCTCATGAAACTGGCACTTCAAGACAAAGAAGATCCACCTATAACTGACTTTTTGCCTCGTACCTGTGTCCTTTGTAGCGTTTTTGTGTTATGTCCTGTCTCTCGTTGTAGAACTCGTAAATCTCTCGAGATTGTTTTGCCCCTTATAACACAGTTCTGTTCATTCAATCAATTGTTATTTCCTGTCCTACTTTCCATCAACTCAGCATCTATTCATCTACTTGCTTCAATACCAACCAACCCTTCCGCTCCTATTCTTATTGGATGAGTTTGGTAATTTTATCTATTTCTTACTTGCCTATTTAAACATGTATTTTATTTCAATACGTGAGTTAGTTAGTCAGTCAGTCATTCAAGCACAACAGCATTAATCGTCGTCTCTCTGACTCCGTGTTCGCTGCACGTTAAATAAGACTACAAGGCAAAAGTCGTCCATGTGGGTTGAATCGAACAGCAGCTTTTTAGGACCAGTTTGCATACGCACACCTTGAAACTGGTGATTCCTAAACAATTGTCTAATCTGCATGGTAATGGAGTTTCTTAAGGGAGGACTCTCCCAGTAGTCCGAGGACTAACGAGAGGAGAGCCCCCCTCAGTTATAAGTAATGAGGCGTGTCAGGACCACCACAAGCTCAACTCATTCACACCCTTTCCAAGTTACACTGCCTAATCCACGAACTCTATCTCACAAATCATCATTCATCCCAAGAACATGCAATTTATGGAACGTCTTGCCTTCTTCTTGCTTTCCTGAGTCCTACAACTTGCCATCTTTCAAATCTAAAATCAATAAACTTGATCTCATCTCTCTATCCTCTTAGCCGCTCGCTTTCTTCTGTTCTCCTGTGTTGAGCCTTTGTATAGGCCACCATAGCCTTTCCTCAACATAACCCACTAAAAAAAAAGAAAAAAATGGTTTGCTGAATAGCAGTGCATCTACTTTCCTAGCATATGTTTTCAAGAGTTATAAAGAACTTAGAATGTGTTTTTGTCAAGATGCTTTTTAAATGAACAATTGAAAGATTAATTTCTTATCTCTTCTGGAAGATCATTCCACATTTTTGCTCCCATATAACGAATTGACTTCAAACCATATTGCAGGCTATTTTTATGAGTGAGGAAGACATCTCCTTGATAGAAATGTCTTGCATGATATCCATGAATGCTTGAGGTACACGAAAAGAAATATGAAAACACACAGGATTCATTTTATTTATAGATTCAAATAAAAAACCAAGCATTTTGAATTGAAATATGTCCTGCAGTCTCAGAAGCTTGAGGGCTTTAAATATTGGAAGTGTATGAGACCACTGATGTTCATGTGAGATTGCTCTTAGAGCTTTTTTTGCAGTTTGAATAATGGTTCAATATATGATGCAGATGTTTGGCCCCATACAATAATGCCATATTGTAAGAAAGACATAGATAGCGAATTGTAAACATTGATCAAGATGTTAGTTGGAAGAAAGTCGCTAATTTTGAAGAGAAAGCTGCAGATTCTTGCCAGTTTCTAGGACAGTTCAGATAGATGGAACTTCCAACTTAGATGTTCATCAAGAAGGAGTCCTAAAAATTTTACGTTATTTGATCTATTAATATGGTCTCTGCCGATTTTAACAACGATCTCAGATGGGATAGACATGAAAGGGGAATGAAAAATGATATAGTTAGTTTTAGATATATTAAGTGACAAAAAATTTGCCTTTATCCATTTTTTAACCAATTTTCGCTCATTGTTCACAATCTGCACAAGCTCATTAATAGTTTAACTTTCTACGTAAATATAAGTATCATCTGTGAAAAGATAGATCTTGATCTTATTTGACGTATTAGGCATATCATTGATGAAAATTAGGAATAAAAGGGGGCCAAGCACTGATCCTTGGGGGACGCCACAGGAGATTTCCATTTTGGTAGAGTCATGACCATTTATAGAAACAAACTGGTTTCTATCTGACAAGTAGGAGTGAAACCACTTCAAGGTGCTTCCCCTAACACCATAATGCTCCAATTTCTTGAGCAGTATTTCATCGCTAGCAGTGTCAAAATCCTTCTGAAGATCAATAAAGAAACCGCAACCATATCGCTTGTTATCCAGAGTTGATCTAATGTCCTCAGTTATGCTAGTTAATGCATGATCGATGCAGTGATTCTCTCGAAATCCAAATTGCATTGGGTATATCACTTTGTGTTGTTTTAAAAAGGACAACATTCGTTCGTACATCAACTTCTCAAAGATTTTGCTACATATAGGTAAGAGAGAAATTGGTCTATAGTTTGAGGGTATTTCTAGATCACCTCTTTTAAAAATAGAAATTACTTTAGCTATTTTGAGCTTAATCGGAAAACTGCCCTCAGTAAATGATTGGTTGATAATTTTGGTAAGTGAATGAGATATTTTGGGTCCTAGAATTTTTAGTACTTTTATTGGGATGCTATAGGGGCCAGTAGATTTAGTTTGATCAAGATTTAGAATCGTTTGATTAACTTCAATAAGAGTGGTTGGTGAAAGAAATACTGAATTTGAATTTCTATTACAAAGATAATCAATTAGTGATTTATCAGTTTTTGGAATAGTTCTAGTAATTTCGTTTGACAAATTGACAGAAATTCATTGAAGACATTTGGTATTTTTGATGGATTTGATATCAAATTGCCATTGCTATCTTAAACTTTGCTGATATTAGAGAAAGAAGAGTTCTTATTTGAAATAATGGATTTGATCCCATGCCATAGCTTTTTCATGCTATTTCTGTTCTCTATGAAATAATTTTGAAAATAACTTTTCTTTGATTTTTGTAATTCATTTGTTACACGGTTTCTAAATCTCTTATATACATAAAAAGTGCTTTCAGATTTGATGTGTTTCCATTTCCTTAGTAATGTATCTCCAATCTTCATCATTTTCTTAACCATAGTATGAATCCATGGCTTTGATCTATATTCAAGTTCTCTTTTTGAGCATTTCTTATTAGGTATATTTCTGCTAACTAGGGATGTCACATCATCCAAAAACTTATTGTAATTAGAATCTACATCAGATACAGAATTTAAATAGTTGAAATTAATTTTGTTAAAGTCATCAATGAAGTTTCTTTCATTGAATAGTGAATAATCATACGTTAAGACAGCAGGATGGTTATAACAGATGTTAGCATTTCTTAAAATAAGGAATTGTGGAAAGTGTTCAGATATGTGGGTTAAAACGTTACCACATATCATATTTGAATCAATGGTGTTTGTAAAAGTATTATAAATCATAGCTGAAGATTGACCATAGATCCTTGTTGGGTGATTTATGCAGGGCAAGAAATTTTTACTGAAAAATGCATTAAGAAAGTTATTGGTTGGGGTATGGGAATCATAATTAAGTAAATTTACATTGAAGTGGCCCATTACGAACACTCGCTTATCTGCTACCTTAAGAATATTTAATACGTGATTAGCAAAATTTTCTATATCAGAATTCAGACGCCTGTAATCACAGCAAAGCAATAAGTTTTTTTCATTTTTCATTTCTATTTCTACTCATATAGTTTTAAAGCTTTCACCATTAGAGTTCAGATCATTCCTTATACTTGACATTAGAGAAGCTTTAGCATACAGTCCCACGCCACCGTTTTGACTAAGTGATTTTGTAGCGAAAAAATTGTAATTATCTATGTTAATGTTAGTAAAAATTTGATGATTTCCTCCGTGCCATATCTCAGATACCCCAATGACGTCAAATGACTTTTTTGATGCATGAAGAAGAGAAACTAGCTCGTCATGGTGACAGGAAAGGCTTCGTATATTAGTATGGAATATTGAAAAATCTTGGACTTTTATGTTCAAAGATGCAAGCTCTGATACTGTATAGTAATGGGATTGGATGCTTTGAGGCAAGTGCTCATCAATGTCGAAATCTCCCAGGTTAGGTAAATTGTTTAGAACTGCCAATGACTCGAAGGCTGGAGGTCCATTGATATATGAGGGCAATGCAGAATCATGCAGATTAGACATTATTGGTTAGACTCTAGAATAACTTATAAAAATCCCCTGTACTCTTCATCCTCTTCATCAATGACCTGCTCACCTCCACGTCTTCTAGCATTCACTCCTTTGCTGATGATACCTTCCTAAGTTCCTCATTCTCATTCAATCCAAATGACCATGCTTCCACCGATATCCAACTCCACAGAAACATTTCCACGTCGCTTCTCTCCAATGATCTGACAGTTATTGAGAAGTGGGGTAAAGACAACCTAGTCTCGTTCAGCCAAAGCAAGACGAATCAGGCTGTCATTTCACGCGAACGTAATCAAAACTTTCCAGCTATCTTCATGAATGGTGATGAACTGGACACTTCAGCTTCCTTCACGCAACATGGTCTTTCTCTTTCATCTCATCTCACTTGGAAAACTCACATCCATTCCCTTGCTAAACATGCATCTCAAAAGCTCAGTTTCCTCGCCAGAGCCCGCGGCTTTTTCTCATCTTCTCACCTTCTATCTATATACAAGTCCCAAATCCGTCCTTCTTTAAAGTACTGCTCCCACGTCTGGGGTGGTGCTCCAAAATCCACTCTCTGTCTTCTCGACAAAGTCCAGTCCAAAGCCATTCGTCTCATCAATAATCCTAACCTCGCCAAATCGCTCCAACCTCTTTCCCATCGTCGTTTAGTTGGAGATCTTTCCATCTATTACAGATACTTTAACGGACATTGTTCTCAGGAGATCAGGGATATAGTTCCAGTTCCTCTGAGGCGTGTCAGGACCACCACAAGCTCAACTCATTCACACCCTTTCCAAGTTACACTGCCTAATCCACGAACTCTATCTCACAAATCATCATTCATCCCAAGAACATGCAATTTATGGAACGTCTTGCCTTCTTCTAGCTTTCCTGAGTCCTACAACTTGCCATCTTTCAAATCTAAGATCAATAAACTTGATCTTATCTCTCTATCCTCTTAGCCGCTCGCTTTCTTCTTTCTTCCTTTGTTGGGGCTTTGTATAGGCCACCATGGCCTTTCCTCAACATAACCCACTAAACAGAAAAAAAAAAGAAGGAAGAAAATAAAAACTACAAACTATATAGCTAATTGGTCAAAAACGCAAATCGATCACTGCCACGTATTGCAGTAAAAACAAGAAGTAATCACGACTCTTTTTACTAAAAGCCACAAATAATGGAATTAAAGTGATTCAATTAGTATCGTGGGAGAGACTTATTAAGCATGGAAAAGACACTCTCGTGTTCAATTTTTAGAAATACGCGCTCAAAGCTCATGCTTTGTGAAAGGACGTAACTTGATAGTAAGTTTTTGGTCCAATGGGAACACAAAGTAATGAGAGTTAGCTAGAACAGTAGAAAGGGTTATGCTCAAAGTTGAATAATAAACATTAGCCGTCAGTCGAATTATCCAGAAATCAACGCAAAATTTAAACCTGAATTTTGTAGCCCTTTAAAATTTAGACGTCATTTCTTAGTTTCTGAAGTTCATCTAAACTACTAAAATAACGATATCTACCGTTATCAATCAAACCAGCAAGGTTGACAGTTATAATTGCAAAAGGCAAGCGAGTTTGATCAGAGTTCAACAACTCATTTGCCTTTTTTAGCAACTCAAGCCTCTCTTTTGTAAGACCCAGTTTGATCCTGTATCTGATACTGTTTTTTCTGGCTTTATAAACAATGGTCCGATGCCACCAGGTTGTCATCCTCACTATCATTTGTTGCACTTTTTTGCCTTTCACCGTCACTATTTTCCCAACTCGATGAGCACGGTCGATGACTGTTTCGGGAATATCTACATTTAATTTATCAAAGACTTGCTTGCTTTACCTTGCTTAAACACTCATATCCTGTTTCTCTTTCACCATCATTAGGTATATCAATACCATTAATTCTCAGGCAAAGCCTTCGCTGGTATTTTTCGGCCTTTTCCTGTGATTTTTGAGCCTGGGCGAATGGCTCTCCATCACCACTACTTTGCTTTCTAACTGCTCAAATTTAGATTTTTGTTCGTCTATTATTGTCAGAAGATTGTTGATGCAATGTCAAAGTTTTCTTTCATATAATTCCGTAAGCTATCGACTGAAGAATCAGCTGGAAGGAAGGGCCGGAAGAGACGGTGATGCAGCCCCTGAAGCTTTACCACGTTTCGGCCTAGTCATTGTTTCAACCCAAGAATAAATCTATAGATCTCAGATACTACGACTTCTACTTAAAACTAGCAGCAACAAACGAGATCCTCATGAGATAAAAGTATAATGCTAGTTAGAAGAGCTACATATATTTACATTCCACAAGCAGAGATGAGAGCGATCTAAACGCACCCGCCATTGAATCACACACGCGACCTTAACCATTCTTAATCGGCCTTTTATCTTGCAAACTGACGCCTCCGACGACGGTCTAGGTGCTGTACTTACCCAACTTGATCCTCAAGGTCTAGAACGTGCTATATCATATGCCAGTAGGTCTTTAAATGATAGAGATAAATCCTATTCTGCCACAGAAAAAGAAGCGTTGGCTGCTGTTTTTTGCAACTGAACATTTTCGTCGTTATTTACTTGGAAACAAGTCACCGCTTGTTACTGATCATAGTGCCCTTCGTTGGCTACATTCTGATGAACCCAAGGGCCGTCAAGCTAGGTGGGTAATGGACTTGCAGGAATATTCGTTCGCTATTAAGCACAGGCCAGGATCAGCCAATGGGAATGCTGATGTTCTATCTCGTCTGCCAAGTAGTGAGGCCCCTGAGCAAGTACCAACCTGCTCTACATCCTTCTCATCTGGTTATGATTTTCAGCAAAAACAGATGATTCTGACCTACGCAAGGTTATTGAGCTTAAGTAGCAAGACCTGCCAAAATCCCCTTTCTCTGTTTGGGCTGACTCTCCTACCTTACGAACTTTATGGCATGGCTGGGCTGATCTTCACCTTGTTAATGGCCTACTAGTCAAGGGTTTACACGGTTTGAATGGATCCTTGTCAGAAAAGGTTTTTTTCATTCCTGCAAGCTTAGTCCCATCTGTTTTACAAGGTATTCATAGCTCCCCATTTTCAGGGCATTTGGTAATCATTAGGACCTTGAATCGTCCGCGTAAAAGATTCTTTTGGCCTAAGATGTCTTCTCACATTACCGATTACGTCCGCAGTTGCTCAAAATGTGCTGAGAATATAAGCTTGTTGTGCACAATAACACAGCTCCATTACAGTCTATCGATATTAACGAGCCATTTGCATTTTGGGCAATGGATTATATGGGTCCCTTGCCCGAGATCTCAAGTGGTAGTAAGCCTTGGTTGGTCGTTATGGACCATTTCACCAAGTGGTGTGAGGTATTTCCCACCAAAGACCAAAACGTCTCCACCATTGCTGACATATTGGTGACTCGTGTTTTTAGTAGGCTAGGTCCCCCAACCATTATCCACTCAGACCAAGGGAGGAACTTGAAAGTAATATCTTGCAAGAGATCTGCAGACTTATGGGAATCCATAAGTCACGAACCACAGCTTATCAGCCACAATGCAATGGTCTCGTTGAGCGGCAGAGTAGGACCATCCAAGAAATCTTAGCTTCTTTTGAGTCACAGTCTCAAGACGACTGGGATAATTAGGTCTGGAGGAGGAACTCGTCCACATCAGATGGAACAGAACCAACCGTCATATCGTCGGCCAGCTCGTCTTAGGCAAAATGTACATCCCCCTCTGCAGTTTGGAAGCTTTTTTTTTCTTTTTAATGGGTTATGTTGAGGAAAGGCTATGGTGGCCTATACAAAGCCTCAACACAGGAGGAAAGAAGAAAGCGAGCGGCTAAGAGGATAGAGAGATAAGATCAAGTTTATTGATCTTAGATTTGAAAGATGGCAAGTTGTAGGACTCAGGAAAGCTAGAAGAAGGCAAGACGTTCCATAAATTGCATGTTCTTGGGATGAATGATGATTTGTGAGATAGAGTTCGTGGATTAGGCAGTGTAACTTGGAAAGGGTGTGAATGAGTTGAGCTTGTGGTGGTCCTGACACGCCTCAGAGGAACTGGAACTATATCCCTGATCTCCTGAGAACAATGTCCGTTAAAGTATCTGTAATAGATGGAAAGATCTCCAACTAAACGACGATGGGAAAGAGGTTGGAGCGATTTGGCGAGGTTAGGATTATTGATGAGACGAATGGCTTTGGACTGGACTTTGTCGAGAAGACAGAGAGTGGATTTTGGAGCACCACCCCAGACGTGGGAGCAGTACTTTAAAGAAGGACGGATTTGGGACTTGTATATAGATAGAAGGTGAGAAGATGAGAAAAAGCCGCGGGCTCTGGCGAGGAAACTGAGCTTTTGAGATGCATGTTTAGCAAGGGAATGGATGTGAGTTTTCCAAGTGAGATGAGATGAAAGAGAAAGACCATGTTGCGTGAAGGAAGCTGAAGTGTCCAGTTCATCACCATTCATGAAGATAGCTGGAAAGTTTTGATTACGTTCGCGTGAAATGACAGCCTGATTCGTCTTGCTTTGGCTGAACGAGACTAGGTTGTCTTTACCCCACTTCTCAATAACTGTCAGATCATTGGAGAGAAGCGACGTGGAAATGTTTCTGTGGAGTTGGATATCGGTGGAAGCATGGTCATTTGGATTGAATGAGAATGAGGAACTTAGGAAGGTATCATCAGCAAAGGAGTGAATGCTAGAAGACGTGGAGGTGAGCAGGTCATTGATGAAGAGGATGAAGAGTACAGGGGAGATGACAGAGCCCTGGGGTACACCAGCATTGATAGAGTGCAGATTGGAGAGGAAGCCGTCCACTCTGACGGCAATTGACCTATCAGAGAGGAAACTACCAATCCAATTAATGAGAGTCTGATTGAGACCAAGCATCGGCAGTTTAGCGAGGAGACCCTTGTGCCAAACGCGATCAAAGGCCTTGGAGATATCGAGAGAGATCACTCTGCTCTCACCGCTGGATTCTAGAGCAGAGGACCAGACATGGACAGCATAAGCAAGAAGATCACCAGTAGACCTGGCTTTTCGAAAGCCATACTGGTGATCAGAGAGAAGATTGTTTGTTTCAAGGAAGTTAAGAAGTTGCTTAGTGATGATGGTCTCCATAGTTTTAGAGATGAGTGAAGTGATTGCAATGGGACGATAGTTGAGTGGATTATACTTTTCGCCTTTTTTTGGGAAAGGATAGACGTGGGCTTGTTTCCACGAGGTGGGAAATGTGCCAAGAGTGTAGGAAAGCTGGAATAGTTTGTTAAAAATAGGGGCAAGTTCAGGAGCACAGGTTTTGAGAACTATTGCTGGAATACCATCAGGGCCTTTGGATTTGGAGGTGTCAAGCTGGAGAAGGGTTTGGCGAACTTTACGTGTGGAGAACTTAATGGGTGACATAGTGAATTTTGAAGGGGGAAGTGATGAGGTTGGACCCCTTGGTCGTCCAGGTTGGAGTTGGAGGCGAAGATTGACGCAAAAAGATTAGCCTTGGATAAGAAGAGTCAGAGTTGTTTATTAGAGGAGGGAAAGATGATTGGCAAAAGTTTTGGGAGACAACTTTGGCCATTGACCAAAAGGAGCGAGAGCCAGCCTGGCAGGAAGTGATTTTGTTGTTGATGCGCTGGACAAAAGATGATTTGACATTTTTGATGGTTTTGGAGCAAGCATTGCGTGACTGGATGAAAGAAGTTCTTGAGTGTTGGGTTTGAAGTCGCTTCCATTCCTTGAAGTAGTGGTTTTTGTTATTCACAGCTTTGGCGCACTGTTAATTGAACCGCTTAGGGGAATTTTTGTTACCAGAGTTGTAAGAAGAAGGGATAAAAAGATCCATGCCAAGAAGTATTGCGTCGGTGATGAAAGAAGCAAAAGAGGAAGGATCATTTGAAAAGCCTGAGGACCAAGGGTAAGAAGAGTAAAAAGTGCGAAGGGAGTCCCAGTCAGCCTTGCTGTAGTGGAAGACTCTTTGCGGAGCAAAGGGTCTATCCAGGTGAGGGAGGCAGTCATGCCGTAAGGTTATGAGACAATGATCAGAGTTACCAAGAGGAGAGCTAACGGTGGGAGGAGAGTAGATGCTAGGCTTAGATGTGAGGAAAAGATCGAGAGTATTTGCTTTGTCTCCTGCACGATCAGGAACGCGTGTCGGCTCTGAAATTACCTGTGTCAAGTCATTGACAATGGCAAAGGCCTCAGCTTCCCGACCAGCAGGGTTGGTGACATTGGAGGAATTGGAGAGCCAGTCGGAGTTGTGGATGTTGAAATCACCAAGAACAATGATTTCAGAGCGTGGAGATTGTAAAGTGATGGTTTCGATTGATTTAGAAAGGTGGTCGAAGAGAAGTTCATGATTGTTTGAGTTAGGAGAGCGGTATAGAGTGCAAATGTACTTTGTGGCACGAGGAAGGGAAATTTTCAACCAGAAGACTTGAAAGCCAGGATTAGAAAGATCGAATTGTTTGAGGTGTAAGGTCTGCACATCAGATCGAATAAATGCACAAACTCCACCATTAGGGAAGAAGGAGGAAAATAACTCATAACCTGGGCATTTGAGATGAGGAGAGAAAACGGTGCTGTTACTGGGATCAAGAGGTTTGATTTTGGTTTCAGTGAGGAAGAGTGCATAGGGGTTTATGGATTGGAGATGATGATGTACTGGATTGATGTTGGAAGAAAGTCCACGGATGTTGCAGAAGGAGATGGAAAAGGGTTTAGGTGCCACGTTAGTTGCTGCAGTTGAGTTGTTTAAATTGTTTTTAATCATTTTGAAGGAATGGTGAGTGGTGGTTGGGACAGTCAAAATGACAGTGGTAGCGGTAAACTGAAATCCCTTGAGAGCTCCCTTAGCTATCCTGTGGCCTCAGAACCCCCCCCCCCTGAGCTGCGAGCTAAGAGTGGCTCCAGTTGCGAACTGGCATAACAGGCAGCCCGGGATTATACACCAGCTGATGAGTCAGCCTCCCAAAGCGCTACCAATGGGTTTGGGCCTCTGTACTATCTGGCGGCGGGCCCGCAGTGCACCCTTTCCAACGGTACCCTCAGGTATAGCCAGGGAACAGACTGGCAAATCAGTCTCCAGCAGACCCTGTTCATGATGACAAACCAACCACAAGCGCCGGCATCTCTACCCTAGAGCTGAAAGTGACATAGTCACTGAAGGCACTAAAAGGTAGAGTGGTGGTACTGCCCCGGACGATGTTGGTTGTAGGACAGTACAAACAGCCGTGGCTTTAGCTGCATGCCAGTTTATGATGGGCTGCTCCTTTACCAATATCATACATAAAGTACTAAATATGGAAGCAGGGACACATCTGAAAATATCTGCTCTAAAAAAAGACGTTAAAAGGATTAAAAGGGCTGAATTGGCCATCAGTTCGAAAGCAAAAAAACGTAGAAAGCAGTTAAAGTATAAGTCAATTGACAAAGAGAAACATGCTGTGAAAGCAGAAGGCTGATTGTATGCCGCAGGAAAATTCAATTCCTAAAGCTTATTTTTGACCATTCTTAGCTGTATTTCCCTTAAAAGATACCATAGATAACTTCTCTATTCACTATTGTTTTCATATTTTTCCCTGAATGTTTAGAAATTAAGTGTTTTATGAACTTTTTTTAAGGTGCGTTTTCTGTCTTTGTTTTTTCATCATAGTGCCCCGACAATTGCATGCATAACTTTTTTATTTTCGACTCAATACCTGATATCAATGTCTCATTTTAAAGCTAATTCCTTGTAGAATGTGATTTGGGAGCCACTTTCTTCAAATGATTATTGTATCTTATATGATTGGCCATTAAATTGTTTTGAAATGATCAGAAATGCTCATTTTTTGCAAAAGTGCATGTAAAATTTGAAATAAATGAAAAAATGAAAAAACAAGATTCGAGTCACACATCCTGACACTTATTCATGGATTTTAAGCACTAAGATGAAAGTTATGATTGGTTCTGCAAAAGTTATGCATGTACTAAGCAAGTGACTTTTCGGACATTGTTTGTCCGTTACCATGGTCACCAGTTACTAAAAATAGATTCTAAAATTTGCAACAGTTTTGTATTATCAAAGGCACAGAGAGTTTCAAATTGATATCTCTAATGTTGTGGAAAGTGGATTTCACAGGAGAGGACACCCTTAAGGCCCATTTCCAGCCCCTTCTCAAATCGGAAATTGCATGCGATCTATTGTTTTAAATTCCGTTGCGGACGTCCACTCACCGCATGCGAACGTTCGCAGTGCGATTTTCAACAATTTGCAATGTTTGAGTTTTTCCGGACGTTCGCATGCGAACAGAATTCCTGGATAGCAACAAATTAGCCAGAACACTTATGGCGATGGCTGCGAAAGTTGAGTGGACTCCCGAAAAAGTGGAATTTTCAATTGAAAGTGTTCGCTCCCAGAAAGTTGTTTGGGATAGTAGGTGCAATAGTTACAAGAGCAAAAATGCACTGGAATCTGCATGGGTCCAGATTGCAATTGACTGTTGTTTAGAGGGGAAAGCATCTCACGTAAAGGCAAAATGGCATGACTTAAAAGACACATACAGAAAAAGTTGAAGATGCTGACCCCGAAATGTGGAGATGCTAGGGATGCCAAAAAAGTTTGTTGGCAAGGATGGATAAAATGAGTTTTTTGAGAAAATTCTGCGTTGTGGAAACTCTAACAACCTCCAACTTCTTGACCGTATATGATTAGGTTGGCATACTCTCCTTGTTGCTTCCGTTTTTGATTGATAGGTCGAACCCAAAAACTTTTTCTATATTTTAGCTTACTTCTGTTCTGTCCTCTTCGTATCAGTAGCAATAACAATAGTTTTCTTCTACAAATTGCGACCATCTCGTTTTACAGAATTGTAGGTTTTGGCTTGGCGCCAATATCCAAACAATGAGCAGTTTGATTGGCTAACCTGACAATAAGGAATCGTGCGAACAACCTTTGACTGTGTATTGAATTCGTCGTACGGGTTCGGAATTCGCAGTTCGGAAATCGCATGTGATTTGCGATTTGCGAATGAACTGGAAATGGGCCTTTAAACTAAAAACCAATTTACATTACTTATGCCATTCACAGTGGGAAAAGACACGGGGTTATCTCGTTTCCACTGTCAATGGAATTCACATTCCTCAATCAATTTACAAAGAAGAATAGCAACGTCAATAATAAAGATGAGAACGGGGAGTCGCTGCGTTGGAATCTCTATACGCATGAAGAAACGTACATTCCATCCACCAGAAGCCCCAGGCCCAGCCCATGCCAAGCCTCCGACGCACAAACCAAGCCAGGCTACCACGCCTCCCCGAAAGGCCACCCCCAAAACCACCCAAGCACAGAGCACCGCAGCACTCCGTGCCATCACAAAGAGCCGCGTGGTAGCACATTGCCCCACGAAGCACCACGCCTAGGCAGCCAAGAGGGCAGCACCACGGCCAGACCCCGAACAAGGACAGAAAACCCGACACAAACAAGCGAGACCACCACCGCACACGGACCAGGCCCGCAACCACCGATGCGCAGGTACTTTTTATGAATTTTTAACCGAACCGTCTTGTCTTCTCAATGCATGAAATTGTAGCTTCAATTATCATTCTGTTCGTTGAGATATTCAGATCAGCATTACCATATAAAAGTAAATCACACAAAGCTGAGTCAATGTCTGTAAATTCGAAATCTGGGACTTCTGCAAGCTGACGGAAGACGTCCATGTGTTGCAATCCAAATTGAGGGCAGTGCAGAAAGGCAGTCAAAAGGAACTTGCTCTTCCGTTTGAAATACAACAAAAACATCATCGAGTATGCCTCCGTGAGCTTTGCCAAACAAGAGGCGATTACATACATACACGCATACATACATGCATAAATTTTTTATTTCTCAAAGCAGGTTAAAAGTCTGGGAACTCGAAAGAGCTGATGGGGACCTGCCCACTGAAAACATTTACTGAAAACTGTCAAAGCCAGCAGATCTTACTGAAAACCCCGTAAATTTCAAAATTTCGAGTGTTTCTAATAGGTTGCCGCATCTCAGGAGCGAAACAGTGTTGACATCGAGGTTGAAGTCCAGGGAACCTTTGACGTTTGTAAAAAAGGAGCAGTAAAGCCGTGCCTAGGTAAATGTTAAAATTTTATAAATTTCATTAAATATCTTGATGTGATTGCACAATACAGAACGCAATAACCGATATTTGACTAGGCTGACCTGAATGTTGTTGATACCATATGAAATACCTTTTTTGCATATACGCTGTAGATCTGTCACAGTTTGGTGCCATACGTGTGAAGGCCTAGTCACACGATTTTCCCGCAGCCCTTGTGTACGTGCATTGCAAAAGTAACGATGGCACGAGCGTAGGTGTAGCGATTTGTTGTATAGACCCGAGGTTTTAAAGAAGTAATAAATTTTCCTGTTATTTTGTTTAAATGCAGTTTCGTATCTCCAAATTTTTTCAATATTATTCATGTCCCGACATTTGGATAGCCAAAGAAGACCAAGCCATCATGTGAATTGATAAAGTCCTTTACATTCGTGGCCCAAATATCAAAAGGCATTGTCCTGTTGAAAAAATCGTGTGTTCTTGTCCCTGCAAAGCACATTAGCACTCTTAAGAATTTTATCGAAGGATTTGTTGTCAATAGCCACAGTTAACTGACCATTTTTCGTATGACGAACTTCCTTACGCCATGATGCCCTCGTGCTTCACAAACCATTACAGAAACTGTTTGGCTGAAATGTTTCTTGGTCGCATGATTCAGCAGTTATTTGTTGAATATGGGACGCTCTAGGACAATGCTGAAGAGTAAGAGTCATTCATTTGAAAAAAGCTTCTCATACGCTAGTTGTCATTGAATCATTGTCTTGAACCATTTATGATAAGACCAGTATTTGCAGAGGTGAATGGTTTTCGCATTCCCCTGCAAGCTGTTAGGTCTCCACATCAAATGTGTGGCAGATTTATTTGATATTAATTGCAAAAATGGCTTTCTCATTTGCAAAATTGGAGACCATATCTTGCAAAGCAAAGCTGACTTGGTATCTTGTAAGGGAGTTTTTGTGGAGGGAATCTATATTCTATGAATTTTCATTTTGCGTTTGGTAATGGACTGAAGATCTTTGCCTAAAGGAGTTCAGAATTAAGGCTGCCACTACATAATTTCAAATCATATTTATCGCATATTCACACAAGACCCTAGCAACTACCTAATTAGATTAAGATAAAAGAAAATAATGAACACATAAGTATCTATTTAAAATTATAAATGAAATGATGCAAATTTGCTGGTCTCTCTAGGCATCATCCTTTGGGAGGGAGGCTAATTTTATAGGAATGCCTTCAGTTTCCTATTTGAATATCGTTATTGAACGCATTTTTATTTGCAATGGAGTTTCATTGCTCAAGAATACAGACCTGTCAACCTAGAGTTTTTAAACTGGGGGATTTTAGATTTTCCCTGTGGAAAAACAGAGAGATTTGATCCAAAACAGGGAGATCACAGTAATTTTCAAAATTTTCGCAAATGTACTCAAACATAAACAGTGGATAATTTAAAAAATATCTCAAAAAACTTTTAGAATAAATGACGCAAAAGTCAAACGAGATGTCACGAAACCAATTAAATAGCTTCAATAGATCCATTGATTTCTGCTAGACATCTTTAAAGCCAGGAGAAAAATTATAAGAACCAGGAGACTGGGAGAAGGCAGTCAAAACCAATAGTCTCCCGGCCTTACCGGGAGGGTTGACAGCTCCGAGAATAATAAAAATTTGGTTTTGAGCATTCTAGGTTCAATCTTTGGATGCCCAGATCTAACTCATTTCTTGTGGGATTGTTCGATGATGAGACCTGGTGATTGGTTTCACTCTTATATTATCTAAGCAGAGTCAATGATTTTATATGTCATTACCACCCTGTCAAGTTGCATTGGATTTGAGACTGAGATGCTCACCATTCCTTAACATAGAGCTCTCTATTACAGTTGTTCCTTTAGTTTGTAGATGCTGAAGCTCTTTGTTTGATAGATTGCCCCATAATTTGTCACTGTATCTCAGATGAAAGTCTTACTAATAATTCTTCTCAATTTCCTCTCTGCTAGATTAAGATTACTTCATAGATTTATCAAGTCAGTTGAATTTTATAGCTTTATTTTACTTTCAAGTAAGTAAATATTAAGTTTCAGGAGAACTTCAAATTTGCAAGATGAGGCTTGTTATTCTTGATGATTATGACCTTGTTAGTGAATGGGCTGCCAAATATGTGAGGAATCGAATCAACAAATTCAATCCTGGACCTAGTAAACACTTTGTTCTTGGCCTGCCAACAGGTAAGATTAGTTGCGTTTTTATCTTTTTATCCATTACAATGAATACTTATGATTAATTTCATTTCTTTGTGGAAGGAAGGTGAAGCTTTGGAAACTGCTGATATAATCTGGAATCTTCAACCTTGCTAAAATTGAACTAGGTCCAATTCATATTACAAAACGGTTGATTTTGTGGGTTTTTTATAAATGCAATGAAAAGTTAGTGAAAGGTCTAACTATGAAAAGGGTTTTGTGAATGCATAACATACAACATCCATGGATTTGCTTTGTATTGAAGAAGAATAACTAGGAAGCCAACATGAAGTAATCATTTTGATATCAGGAGACCATTTGAAACTATTTCACTTGGACATTGGTGTTCTAATTAAAGTTATTTTGAAGCAAGATGATGTTCAAGCCATTTATCCTTCTGCCTCAAACTTACTCTAAACTGATTCTTCTGGGCGTAAAGAACAATGATATGGTATTGAAGCTGTATCATGACCTATCTTTGGTTCAAGACAAGCCATCGGAAATATGAAGTTCTCATGGTACGTTGATTCTATGTCTAACCATTTTTCAATAGATTTTTGCCAAAAGATAATGCCTAAAAATATGCCTGCATTTACCTTGATTATATTTCCAGTTGTTTGCACAACCCAAGCCGCATCTAGATGATGTCTTATTAGAATACTCAGATGATGCTTTTGGTGAAGATGAAGATCCTGCTGCTAATATAAGATTAAGAGAGTTTTTACTAGGAAGATTTATTTATTGCCTTCAAAGAAACAGTTGCTATGGGAATAAAGACTCATTAAGAATAATAGCCTCTCAAAATGTATATTTTGAAATATTGATGACCTTGGTTATTGTTAACCAATTATATAGACAAGGTTTATTGAGTAGAATAAACATATAACTGTAAATTAAATGTCTTTATTTGATAATAGAAATTAAGGTAAAATTTACAGGTAATCAAGTGCTAACTACAAAAAATCCATTGACATCATTGACATTGACTCTAAAAAATAAGGAAGAGTAATTTTAGATTTGTTATTTTAAAACCAGAACTTAATTCAAGCTGTGCACCACATGGAAATTTCTCAATTAATGTTTTCAAATTGATTTCTTGGAGAGGTTTAGGCACTTACAGCAAGCCCTTAGCTTTGGATATAGAGTAGCATATTAATTTAAAATCCATTTCAATTATGATTGTATTCTTGTCCAAGCAAGGATGCGTGTAATTTGGTTATTTCTATAGCTCAGTCAATTGTTTTTAGATCTCAAAATGATCTAAGAAAATTGCTGGTCTTGGAGGGGCTAATTGGGATCTTCTTGACAGATTTTGACATGTTTAACTCAGTTTTGACATATAAAATGTTGATACGTTAACCATAAGTTACCGTTAACTAAAAGCAACTAGACTGTAACTTCAAATGAAGGTTGTACTGTTATTCTGCTGGAAATTTGCCATTATCTGCTCCCATTTATTGCCCTTCCAGTTCAAAACGCATGGTAATCATTCCTAAGGTTTGTCTTCCACCCATTATATTCTACCTTTGGATGGAAGGGCCAACTCAGTTGGTAAATTGGTACTAAGCATTGGTGACCTCTGGTTATTTCTTTTTTTAGTGAGCTATGTTGGGGAAAAGCCATGGTGGCCTATAGAAAGCCCCAAGAAAGGGAAAAAGAAGAAAGTAAATGGCTAAGAGGAGAGAGAGGTCAGATCAGATTTATTGTTCTTAGATTTGAAAGATGGCAGGCTATAAGATTCAGGAAAGCAAGAAGTAAGCAAGATGTTCCATAAATTGCATGTTCTAGGGATGAATGATGTTTTGTGGGATAAAGTTCGTGGATTAGGCAGTGACACTTGGAAAGGGTGTGCATGAAATGACCTTCTGGTGGTCCTGACATGCCTCAAAGGAACAGGAATAATCTCCCTGATCTCCTGGGAGCAATCCCTTTGAAAGTATATGTAAAAGATGAAAAGATCGCCAACTAAACGACGATGTCAAAGAAGTTGGAGAGATTTTGTGAGGGTAGGATTGTTGAAGAGACGAGTGCCTTTGGATATGAGTGATGTGATGGCAATAGGAAGATAGTTGTGTGGATTAGACTTGTCACCTTTTTCAGGGATAGGAAAGACGTGGGCTGGTTTCCAGGAGGTAGGAAATGTACCAAGAGTGTAGGAAAATTGAAGTAGTTTTTTAAGAATAGGGGCAAGTTCAGGAGCACAGATTTTGAGAACTATTGCTGGAATACCATCAGGGCCTTTGGATTCGGAGGTGTCAAGCTGGAGAAGGGTTTGGCGAACTTTTCGTGTGGAGAACTTAATGGGTGACATAGTGAATTTTGAAGGGGGAAGTGATGTGGTTGGAACTCTTGGTCGCTCAGGTTGGAGTTGGAGGCAAAGACTGGCGCAAAAAGATTTTCCTTGGATGAAGTAGTTGTAGAAGAAGAGTCAAATTTGTTTTTTAGTGGAGGGAAAGATGATTGGCAAAATTTTCGGGAGACAACTTTGGCAATAGACGAAAAGGAGCGAGAGCCAGCCTGGCAGGAAGTGATTTTGTTGTTGATGCATTGGAAAAAACATTATTTGGAATTTTAATGGTTTTGGAGCGAATTTTGCGGGAGTGGTTGAAGGAAGATTGGGAAATGCAGTTAAAAAGAAAGCCGAGGGCTTTCTAGGAGGGCTCAAATTAAATCGACAGAGCATTTGGTAGGTTACCAGCCCCTCATTTATCATGATGGTTTCTTGATAAGCAAAAATTATGTTCTAGAGTAAGATGGCTGGAGCAAGTTTTCAGAAAGGAGGAAAAAAGTCCAATTTAATCCCAGTGAAAAGTTCATTGAAGAGGCTGGGCTGAGAATTAGAAGCATGTTGACTGACAGAAATCGCCAGATCCAGATATGTATTAGAATTAAAATGAATAATGCAGTCCGTTATAACAACTTTTCCTTCTCCTCTGAGCCATTGAACAATAACGCTCTCACCCTAGTGTTTTCTTATAAGAGGTCAATGTGAAGGTCTTGGGGTTCTGCTTCAGAAATGCTTCAGTGGACTTCATGAGCAAGCTGATAATCTCAAAGTCAAGAAGGCCTCACGTTTTGGTAACATTTCTGCTAAGACATTTGACGATAATATATTTATTATTGTATCCCATCTGCTAGACCTTGTCAAAAGAACGTTGTTCCCATGAACTGAAAGACGTTAAGTGCCATTTTCAGTAGCATTGACGCATTTTAAAAATATAACTATAGTTCGATAACAGTATTGGGGGCATAAGGATGCAGTCATAATGCTCAAGCTGAACTATAAATGAAGAAAAGACGATTTGAACCGGCGAGCCTACCTAGCGAAGTGGAGTCAAAAAAGAAGATGAAAAGCAACAATAGAAACATAAACTTGTTACAGTGCTCCTTCAGTCACCAAACTTTCTTGGAGAATTTTGGAGGTGAAATGTAGCCTTCTGTTAGCCAGTTTCTCTAGCTTAATCTACAAGTTTGCTGTGTACATCACACCTAGCTGATATTTATGGAAACGTGTAAGATAACCTTAGCAGCCCATATGAGATTTTGTAGGAGCAGTCCTTCTGGGCTTATCGAAGGATTTTACCTGAGCTATGAAACCTTGCTTTTCAAATTGCAGTCATACTCTTGTTAAAACATCATGAAAATGGTTGATAGTCATCCAATACAACGGTCGAAAGCATCAAGTTGAATTTAAGTGGTTGATTCCTCTATTGGAAAGTGATGAACTTTGTCTTCCTAGAGCATCACTTGTTCAGCATGTCTATCAATGATGAAATATTCAGTTATATAGACGGTGCTGTAATTTACTGTTCTCATCAAGAGTTATAGAGAACTATTCTAAAGCTAGAAAGTGACACTGTTATGATTGCGCACAACTGTATGTTGTGTCAGAGTTTTATTGTAATGAAGGTATTTGCAAGCGATACAATGTGTTGCTAATGGATGAGATGAACCCAACTAGTACCATTTACCGCCCCAGCCTTAAGCAAATTTATCATTATCATGCTTCCTTCTTTTCGTGAATTTCTTTTTGAATTTAGTATTTTCCATTTCCAGGTTTTTATTCTTTTAAGTCGAGAAACACCCTGTTTCGCTAAAGTGAAAGGAATGAATTTGATATTTTCAACTCTGATGCGATAGCTTCGTTGGGTTGACTGTACCCTACATTCTCATGTTTTCTTGTTGATCAACTATGTGTTTGAGTCTGCTATATCATGTTCCTGGCAACTTCAGTAACCTTCTTTCTACCCTTTTCTCTTTTCTCCACATCGGTTTTTTAAAGTTGCCGCAGTTGGCGAGTTGTGGGCTTACCTCAATTTAATTTTTCTTGCAAATCATATGAAAAAATCATAAAAAAATCATTTCACTTGTGGCACATGAACGCTAGGTACCCGAATGTGTATGTTCGAATTTAAAAACTCATGCAATAATCTTCTTCATTTCAGTGACTTTTTCGATGAAATTTCCCTTAAATCTTGTTCCCTCTTCATTTTATTCCAAGAAATCAAGCAAAGTTTCAATTTCATTTTGTCCCCTGTACATAACATATATCAGTCTTTTTCCAAGGAATTCTAAGATCCCAATCGAATGACTTCATCAGTCAACATACTCACTGGAGATCTCTCTCACTGAATTAGGTTCAACGCCACTTGGCATGTATAAGAAGTTGATAGAGTACCACAAAGATGGCCAGTTATCATTCAAATACGTTACTACCTTTAACATGGATGAGTATGTTGACCTTCCAAGGGACCATCCTGAGAGTTATCACTCTTTCATGTGGACGAATTTCTTTAAGCACATTGACATAGACCCAAACGAAGCTCATATTCTTGATGGAAACGCAGATAATCTTGATTTAGAGTGTGAAAATTATGAAAAGAAGATAGCTGAAGCCGGCGGGATTAATCTTTTTATTGGCGGTATGTTTTGCTATTTTTAATAACTTTATTTGAAATGATAGGCCTTTGTAGACAAATCCAAGCATGATATCTTGTTGTTCGTGAATGCCAACTTTTAGCTAAACATTCAGATTTTATGAGTGCCGATTTTCATAAGGGGTTTGAATCTTGCCCACTTCACAATGAACCTCTTTCGGTGAAAAAGGTAATAGGAAATCGCCTTATAAAGTTCAATTTCCATGTAAACTCTCCGCCTTTCCTCGGTTTCGCAATCGAGCTTGCTGTGCAATTTTTTTACGGTTAGTGCTAAAATCTACATCTACCTTCTCACACGATGGTCAATGTTCTACCCATTGCCACGTTTGAAAATTGAGTCTTCTTGCCACCCCTTCCCAACACCACCGGCAGCGCGATCAGGAATTGAATGAATTTGGCGCGATCAGTATTTGCCATTTAAAAGTGAAACCTGCTTTTCGCTTTGCAATGGCTGTCAACAATATACTTAATTATACATTAAACAATTCTAAAGTTAAGTAAGAAGCTTGTTTGGTCAGCTTTGAATTTACGCTATAACTGCAACGCTGGGGCGTCTTTGAGCAAGATGTAGCACCCTTGGAGCTCACCTGACAGTAGTCACAGTGAAGCCGTTGGCACCTAACAGTCGATGGCAATGGGAGGCTTATCGCGGTGAAACTATGAGATTTTTATTTCCTGCAAGCACTGATGCCCGCTGACAGGCAGTGAAAATGCTCATTTAGGCGGAGTTATTGTCTCGTATTTAGTCGGAGACGGCGAGTGGACCGAAAAATGACGGAGGGGGCTGTGCCTATTATTCTCAGTTTGAATTTGAAAGGCTGTTTGAAATTCGCAAGGACAAGAGGAGGGGGAGAATGTAATGGTGATCACCAGGTCCTAACAGCTGCCATCAAATTCTGACTCATGAAAGTAGACCTTTCAGTGAGTAATGTCAACTGCAGTAAGGCCCCGCAAATAATTAACTGTTATTTTTCTACTTAGCCAAGGATGTTTATTATATCTTGGGTCGATTTTCATTTTTAAACTTAAAGTTTCTTAAAAGTATCTTTAATTTCCCAAGGCCCTGTACCATGTTTTTTAGAAGATAGGCACTGTACTGTGTGATTTATTATACAAATTGCCATACATAAATTATTTTAGCACACATCTCTCAAGAAAATTTTCAGCTTGCACCAATGTTCCATCTTGATATTTCACAGATCCTGTGAAAATAGTTTTGGACATGCCTCATATTGATACTATAATGCTAAAAACTGGCGGGCAAAAGCTTCCAAAAACCAAGATAACAGTGGAACATAATATATATCTCATAAAAGTTTATTAGAAAGTAACTTCATTCTATTATCTAAAAGTAAGGATATTCTGAGTTTTTCTGGCATTTAGATAATTTGATTAATCTTGTCTTGAGCTGCTCCAATGCTGCTCTTATAGTGAAAGAAGAATCGAGTTGTTCCGAAAAGCGTGCTGTCTAATGACTGCAGAGGATGATGATAAAATTCAGCCAGAGAGCTTTGAACATGGCAAATTTTAGCTGCTATTAAAATTATTGTCATGCGAAATTCAGTAAGAAAGATTCCTAGAGAAAATATAAAAACTTTTAAAGATTTTATCGTGAACAGCTTATTAGCACAAAACTTATGTAAATCCTTTTAAAGACCAAGATACTTCGAATCCACATGCAAGAAACACTATGTTACCCTAAAACCTAAAAAGTTTCTTACAAAGCAGAGCCTTTCGTAAATTGTTTGAGCCCAAAAGTTTCTTAAAAGTTGTTTCTTATCAGCGGGCCCTGCTGTATTCGACATTCGTATTCGGCATAGTAGCATTTATTTATTTTAACCGTTTTCCATAGGTATTGGTCCGGATGGACACGTAGCCTTCAATGAGCCAGGATCTTCCCTTGTTTCCAAAACAAGAGTTAAAACTCTAGCAAAAGATACAATTATTGCCAACGCAAGATTTTTCGGTGGTGATATCAACAAAGTACCATCTATGGCCCTTACAGTCGGCGTTGGAACTGTTCTCGATGCCAAAGAGGTATGAACTTTCTATCTTCGCTACAATTCCCATGCCCTCGCTTTCGATTTCTGAAAAATGATCCTGTGCCTATATATCTATGCCTAAATATATATGCCTAACTATCCATGCCTCTTAAGAATCATTTGGACTGAACACAAGACGAATATTTTTGTATGTGACGCTGTCCAGGTCCGGGAAGAAAACTGTCCTCTTGCGTCCATTGAACGCAGACAAATATCTATCTATCTATCTTTCTATTTATCTATCTATCAATCTATCGATCGATCCATCTGTCTATCTATTTACCTATCTATTTATCCATCTATCTTTCCATCTATCTATCCATCTGTCTATCCATCTATCTATCCATTTATCTAACCCTCTATCTATCTATCTATCTATCTATCTATCATTCTATCTATCTATCTATCTATCTATCTATCTATCTATCTATCTATCTATCTATCTATCTATCTATCTATCTATCTATCTATCTATCTGTCTATCATTCTATCTACCTATCTATCTATCTATCTATCCATCTATCTATCTATCTATCTATCTATCTATCTATCTATCTATCTATCTATCTATCTATCTATCTATCTATCTATCTATCTATCTATAGAGTTATATATCTAGATATGGTTGATTTCAAGGGGAAGCTGTCTCAGTATTATTTCTATATTTTTCTATTTGTTTATTCTATATTGAATGCATTTGATTCAACCTTAGGTGATGATCTTGATAACAGGCGCTCACAAGTCATTCGCATTGTACAAGGCAATTGAAGAGGGTGTGAATCACATGTGGACTGTTTCTGCTTTTCAACAACACCCAAGAACCATTATAGTTTGCGACGAAGATGCAACGCTTGAATTAAGAGTCAAAACTGTGAAATACTTCAAAGGTCTTATGGATGTACATAATAAGTTGGTGGATCCTCTTGACGAAAGTGACGTTGTGGCATTAGGATCAGGTGTCCCGCTTTCAAAGCGGAGGAAGACTGTTCAAGAACAGCACAAATTAGCATAGTCAAGCTTGGACATTTCCTTAAGTGTTGGACCTCAGCTCAGCTAATTGGATTCTTCATTTTTAGAACATTCTTTATTCTTAGTACTGTTTTTATTATCAATTCTTTCCTTCTACGACTAAGCAAATAACTCTCCAAGTGTTGTAGTGTATGAGAATAGGTTATTAAATCTATCAAAAGGCTTAATTATCTGTTGACTAGTAGCTATGGTAGCGAATATTATTTTACAGTCATTTGTATTCTGCTGATTTGGCCTGCAATTTGTACACAACCTTTTTATCCAATTCATTTTCATGCGGTTCATGAATGGAGGCGTCGCGCTGGCAAACTCTTCCAGTTCCTACTCCGATTAGGGAAACCGACTTCGTCAGCACTTACCATAGGACATATGTGAGACGTACTGAAGTAGACATGCTTACATCTTCATGCTTTTTCCATTTGCCACACTGAACTGCAATTGACCCCTGCAGAGTAATTCTACGAGTAATTTCATCAAAGGGAGCGTTTTTATTCGTTTCTGCAGCAAAGACTTCCCCCGCAGTTAAGTTTGAAACTATAAAGACTAGAAAGACCGCCAGGGGTTATTTGACCCTTTACTGTTTTGAACTCCTTATCACTCGGTGAAAACACTTCGCATTAATCTGTAATCTAGGAAGCCTGTGCACAGAGATGTACTAAACCGCTACACAAGGTTCATTGAATTCAGCTAATGTCCTGTTATGTAATTTCATGGTCTACCTATAAGGACCGTTAGGAGTCATTTTACCCACTAAGATATTGCGTAATAATTTAAGCAATAGTCTCTCCAAAGTGAAATAAAAATGACTTACCAGCGTTCTCATTACAAAAATCATGGCTAAGAGATTTGCCCTGGAGCAAGCACTGGCAAAACTTTCAGATTTACAATCTAATTGTTGTGGAAGTGACTTTTCTGATAGTTAAGGTGATGACACTCTTGAGAATGAAGTGCAAGCGTCGAGTGATAATAGCAGCGATGAAGGTTAGTGCCTTTTATGCTTTTGGGCTCGATAATAAACCGACTCCGCCAATTGAGGCATTTTGGTTATTGTTTGGTCATATTATAAGTAGCCTCAGGTTTCCTAATGATAATCCAGATTTAAGAAAAAAGAGGATCAATGCGAGTAAAAGGAAAATCTATGGAGCCCACAAGGCTTGATTGTCTACATGTGCAGAGATCACTTCATCACAGGCATGCTTAAAGTTGATGACTATGAACTACGCTTTCGGGCATGGTCCAGGGTGCATGTAGAGGCAGCGTCTAAGGCCTTTGTGGGCGGCGAGGCCGGCCGCTGAGACATTTTTTGACGAAATCCGGGCAGTCAGGCGGTCTGGTTCGGTAAAGGCGGGGCCGCTGTGCACTTGCTACCTGAGTCAATCAGTGTCCTGAGCCACATACCAGCTTTCGAATGTGTTGCTGGCATGGAGTCCAAGTCTCCGCTGCGTACAGTAGCGTGCTCATTATCACTGCCCGCTACACACTGATTTTGGTGGATCGTTTTAGGTCGTGGCTGCTCCAGCCTCTGGAGTACAATCTTCCAAAGAAGTTGCTGGCTTTTTGCGATGCGACTGTCGATCTCGGTGTCAAGCTGACCGTCATTTGATAGCTTGCTGCCCAAGTGAAGACTGAGGCCACTTTGAGGGCTTCTTATGCTACTGTGACCTTTGGGTCTACTTAAGGGTTGCCTGGTGCAGCTTGATGCATGACTTCTTTTTTGCAACGCTGATAGTTAGGCCGAGCCCCGCTGAAGCTCTGGCAAAGTTTTAAGCAGCAGTTGAATGTCCTCCTCGGTGTGCGTGAATATGCCGCAGTCGTCGACATAGAGCAGTTTGCAGTTCGCAGATAACGTTGACGTTAGTTTTAGTCTTAGTGCGCAGTCTGGCCAGGTTGAAGATCGAGCCGTCAGTTCCCACCTAATGTAGATTCCCCTCCTCGCCTCCTCTTAGTGAATGTTGCCGCATGGCATCAAAGTGGACAATGAACAGTGTAGGAGCAATGATAACTCCTTGTATAGCACCTGTTGTAATGGGAAAGCTTTTTCAGATCTCTCCGTTCACCTTGACGGTGGCAAGCATGTCCGTGTGCATTGCTTTGACGATGTTGATTACTTTTGGGGGGATGCCTTGCTTTGATGGGACATTCCACAGAGCATTTAAGTTGACAGTGTCAATGCTTAAAGTTACCATTCTTATTATCTTTCTTCTCATTAAAGGCCAGAAAAATCATCAATTGAAAGAAATCAGTTTCCCATAAAGCATTTAAATGCCGAGATTTCCGGACAAGTATATAGATGTATTCGTTGCAGGCCAGTATGTGGTGCGTAAATATATTTTATGATCTTCCTTGAAATATCCCAAAATCTAATGTGATGTTTCTGATCAAATGCTCCTTTTATACAGGAAAAATAGGGACCAAAGACCCTACTCATCCAGGTTGTATCCCGATTTTCTTATAGCCAAAAAGGACCTATTAATTGAGAAAGGGAAACTAAGACGACAGAAATCATTGCGTAAGCGTAGAAGAATCTGAAGAGTCAATCAAATTAAAGTAATGCAGCTGATTTTGACAAGGATCCTATGAGGAATGATTTCTACATTGCTACTGATAACCAATACTCTCTGTTAGTCATCTGTTAGTCATGTGGAAGTACCACTTACTCCAGTTGTGCTTGTAGAAGCTTACTAAAAGCTCCAGTAAAACCAAATTAAAGAAAAGTAGGAAGCCGAGATTTAAAACTTGTGCAGGGAAGGGATGAAGCAAGGAAACAATAGAGAAACTCAAGAGTAGTTTTCTATCTCATGAAAGCATTGCTAGTGAAGAAGAGAAGCTTAAAATATACACTGGAATCGCAAAGAAAGTTATTGATGCCCTTTTTTGTTTAATTATTAACCCTTCTCTGCCACAATATTGCAGCCTATCATCTAAGGCCCAGTTTAAAGGTCGCACGTCTGCTGCGTTGAATTAAATGAAACAGCGATAAAAAGACTAAGTCCCAATTACATGCCACACAAATGCTGCTTTTAAATCCGTTGCCGCATTGAATAGTTTATTTCGAGGGTAGTTCACCAGGTCTGTCGCTTCAAACGGCAGTAGCGCGACTGGCTTTAAGTGGGAGAATGCGCGAGAATAAGAGAGAAGACGCGCTGTTCTGGCTGTGCGGATTCTTTACTCTGGATATGCGAGAAAAGCTGGGAAAACCATTTACCATACCCCTGTTTAGGACAAAATCCTCAATGTCTGATGCAATGTTCGTGATAAGGGATGCCTTTTTACAGATGGCTACTAAGGCTTGGAACTTGTTTCGTACCTATGCAGCCGTAAATTTGCATACCTCCCATCGATCCTTGCATCATGCCGATAGAAGACGAACAACTTTATTATAGATCTCCGTTTTCTCGAGCTCTTATTGCTCGTGAAAAGGACGCTTTTGCGGAGGTAGTCATCCTCACAAGTAAGGTGTACTAGGTCATCAACCATCTGTTGACCTTTCGCGGATCTAATTAGACTGTCTAAAAATTTTAGTCCTTCTATACTTGCATCACTCCCTTGATTTCCACTGCTGTTTTGTCCTTCATCGTCATATTCCGACTCCTTTTCGGTGAAATTAACTACTTCGATAGAGCTCATGTTTATCTTGGTACAGGTTTTGGAGCATTTATCACAAGAAGCTTTGCTTATTGTAACGAAGTTTGGCGAATTTTGAACAAGAGCGCTCCAATACGCATAAACTCCTAAAGCCCATGCGTTCATATGTCTGGCACCACTTTTGAATTTGATGCGACAGAATTAGTTGGGACCTTTAAATCTGCTGTCGTGTTTAGCCGCCTTACAGTCACATTTAGTAGCATTTAATTCGACGTTGCAGAAATGATACGTTTGAAAACTAGGCCTTAAGACCAGTTTCTGCTGTATTATTAAGACAAAGATTGAATACTCCATTTTAAAACATTTCAGATCAGTTTAACTGCACTCGAAGCAGGATTGTTCGAATATGGAATGCAGTAGCATACCAGCAGGATTTGTCTAGCCCTGCCAGAAAAGTGCAATAGGCAGTTGATAACGTTTTCTCAAATAGATTTACTGCAACCTACAGTTTATGTGGATCTTCATTTATTGTCTGGGATGGCATAACATCAGCCTTGATTATCAAGAAATTTGAATTTGTTCTTTGAAGTATAGCACAAGTTTTACCAACAGCTCCCAAGTTTACCATACGCATCAAAACTCTTCCTGCTTTTCATGGATTCCCTTGTAAACACACCTGGAGTAAATCACGTATTGGTTATCTTCAGGCAATTCTATGGAAGGCTAAAAAGTTGGATCATTTACCCAAGCATCAGAAAGAAGTTGATTTGGACAACAGTCCGTTCTAATAAGGGCCAACTTCTTTACATAGCGATTTTCTGCCCCTTTGAATCCAATGTTTTCATAGTCGAGAGTCGTCATTGTCTGTAGTGAAAGTTTGTAGTGACTCAGCTTTCTTACCTCCATAATTTCCATCTATGCCGCCATTGCCATTGTGATTAACTACACTATTCTTTTCATTCAATCAATTGTTATTTCCTGTCATAATTTCCATCAGCTCATCATCTATTCATCTACTTGCGTCATTCAATACCAACCCTTCCGCTCCTATTCTGAATCGATGAGTTTGGCAATTCCATCTCTTTCTTACTTGCCTATATAAACATGTATTTCATTTCAATAAGTTTGTTAGTTAGCCAGTCATTCAAACACAACAGCGCTAATCTTCGTCTATCTTACTCCGTGTTCTCTGCCCGTTAAATAAGACTACAAGGCAAGCATCGTCCATGCGGGTTGAATCGAACAGCAGCTTTTTAGGACCAGTTTCATACGCACACCTTGAAACATGTGTTCATAAACTGGCGACCGAGACGTGACCGGCCATTGCAGTTGCATGTGCTTGGGCATTTGATAGCCTTGTTTTGTCAGCTCAGATTGCAGTGTAGGATTAAAATGGAGAAAAGCATAGCAGAGACAGGAGCTACAAGGCACTTGCAACATAACAGTTAAACAGAAATGGAAAGTTGCATGTAAGAGCATGGAATACTCGTGGAAACAGAATCAAAATTAATTCGATTCTTTTTAAAAATGTAGTGGTTTCTGAGGCAGCTAACCAGTTTATGCATTCCTTTTTTAGAAATAAACGATCAATGTTGAAATGAGAGAAATCAGACTGTCTAGAAAACCATGGGCACACTAGAAGGCATTGAAGCCATACAATGTGATGATCTGCTATGCATATCAGTATTATTGGTCGTGCTTTACCATTGTGTCATAGCTGAAAAGTAAAGAAGAAGTATATATGAAAGAAAGACCTCAGTAGTTCGTGGATTATTAATGGGTTATGTGTCACTATAGGAGGTTCCTGACACCTGTTCCTCAATACTTCAATTTAATTCTCACCTTTGTCATCTTCTTAAGGAAGACCATCATATTGTCCTACATGACGCTTTTTTCCGTTATGATATTCATTGTCACTGTCAGATTCCTCACCATCTCCATTTTCCTTTTCCTGACTTAAACTGCTTCTACATTGCTTTGTTACTTGCTGATATTCATTCTTTCCGTATTTTGAGGGTTGCTCTGCACAATTATGGCATGCTTTAACCTGGACTTTTTGACAGCCAAGCTTCTTATGTTTAAAAAAAGAAATTTGGCTGCATAGATGAACTACAAAATGATGTTAACCAATTAAGTCTAAAAATAACTTTGATGGTTAGAGAATGTCTGATACATTCTGACAGATCTTGCATCTTTAGTAATGATAAGTCTCAGAATCACCAAAAATGATGCCTGTCAGATTACATCAAAAAATTAGTTTGCATGCTATCAGGATACTACTAAACCTTGAAATTTTATACATTTCAATTAGCATTACAAGGTAATTGACAATCCATGGCATGTGCTGAAGAATAGGGTTAGGGTTAGGTTTATGATTTGTTTTTCTAAACTTTGCCTAGCCAAAACGAGCCATAAGAAAGAACACGTCCACTTTCTTTCAACACTCAATCAGAACTATGATAGGTATGAGTTCCCTAAGGACTAATCTAACTAGTCTATTCAAATCATTTAACAAAGAAAATTTAACAATAACACATTGAGCAATAAAAATTCATCTCCCCTTTTAATTTCGTCCACCTAAAATGTCATAGTTCAATATTTCCGGTTGTCTCTTCGCGCGAGCTGAACGATGTTGAACTGGTACATTTTGCTCCTCCACATTTATCATTGGAACATTGGTTGCATCATCATTTGATCAACTTAATGACGGAAAGGCTAGATCATCTTCATCACATGCTATTGACTGACCTCTCCCTTCAATTCAAGCTTTCAGTTGCTGGGAATGTCTTCGCCAGGTTAAAGCATCATGAACCAACACTCGGTACGACAGTGGGCTTATCTCGTGGCAAACCTTGGCATGGACGAATTTGGGTGTAATTACGAGCCCATATAAGATATCCTGTTTCTTCTGTGATTCATGGACTCTTCCATAGACAGCAGCATGATATTGATCATAATTGACATCCTGCCGCATTCTAGGATGAATCAAATTTAAACGAGCATGTAATTTCCTGCCCATTGTAGTAAACACTAACCAAAATTTCCTATCTTCCTTCTAGCAAACGCATCTATTGTTCTCAAGATCTTTACAATCTATTGAGCACTAACATAATTATCTACCTCTTTTCCTTTCCTTTTTGTTATCAATTCAATTAACACGTTTAACGACTTTTAAATAGTTACTTACAGTTTAAGCGAGAAGACGAACGGACGCACAAAACGTGGTGAATTTCTTCTGTCTATCTTTTCTAATCAATACGTTGGCAATGCAAGAAAAGTTCAATCTGAAATTATATTAGTAAAATATAACCATACATTTTACTAAACCATCAACAGCTGGCTTGGAGCTACATTCATTGTTGCATGTACCGTAACTTGATATGTAAGCAAGAAGTTATTGACATTATAATCAATATTCTGGCTGTTATTTGCCCTCTTGTTCATACATTTCTTGAAAGTTTGAATGAATATTTCAGCCTGACCGTTTGCTTGGTGGTGATAAGGTGTATCATAGGAGTTTTTGATTCCCCTAAGCTTGCAAAGCTCTTTGCATTCCTCTGAAATAAATCGTGATCCATTATCTGAAGCTAGTTGCTCAGGTAATCCTTGAACGACAAATGTTTTCATCAGGGCTGATGCTACAGTTGTGTTTGTTGCAGATCTCAATTTGATTACTTCAGGCCATTTAGAGCATGCATCTTCAACAACTAACCACATAAAACCAAGGTATGGACCTGCAACATCAATATGTAACCTTTCCCAAGATCTACTCAGAAACTGCCAAGGATGGAGGGGCACCTTTTGTAGATCATTCCCACCTTCTTGACATTCGCAACAACTACAAGCAATACTTTCAATCTCTGCATCCATGCCAGGCCACTAAAAATGCTCCCTTGCCAACGACTTCATACGAAAAATACCTGAATGAACAGCATGCAATTCCTTGAACAGCATATTTCTTAGCTCCTTCGGTACAACAACGCAAGATCCCCAAATCAAAATTCCATCACACACTGTCAGTTCATTCTCAGGTCTACTTCTTCACAATCCGGAAAGTTCACATTTTTGCTCAGTTTCTTTCCCTTGTAAACATCAGCAATAACACTCGACAGTACAGCATCCCTCTTTGAAGCATCTTTCACAACATCAGCCATCAACAGAGACTGGCAAAAATCCAAACACCTCATATTCTACAAGGTCCACCAAAGCATGTCCAGATTCAAACTGTGGGTCAATACCACAAGGCAATCAAAATAAACCATCAGCGTTTCCATGCCTAGGAGTTGGCTTGTAAACAATCTTATATGTGTATGCAGACAATTTGACTGACCACCGTTGTAAACGACTTGCAATAATTGTTGGTATACCTTTCTTCAATCCAAAAATAACGACAAGTGGCATGTGATCCGTCACTAACTAAAAAGTATGTCCCAAGATATGTCAACACTGACATAGACATAAGATCTTCTTTTAGACCATTAAAAGCTGCTAATCTTTCAGAAGTCCAGTTCCATGGAACGCCTTTCTTCAACAACTCATTCAAAGAAGCTACATGGTCAGATAACTGAGGCAAAAATTTGGCAAAATAAACCACCATTCCTAATAAACTCTTCAATTCAGTGAAATTTGTAGGCTCAGCAATTTTCGGCAATGGGTGTACACCATCACGTCAAATAATATGAATAAGGTATTCAACTGATTTTTCAGGAAAACTGCACTTCTAATTGTGTAATCTTAAGCCATATTCCTCAATTTTTTGAAGAACAGATTGTAAATTTTTCATGCGTTCCTCTTTTGCTTTCCCTGTGACAATAATGACATCTAAATATCACTGTACTCCTTTCAATCCGTGAATTATCTGATCCATAACTTATAGCAAAATTGCAGGAGCTGAACTGATTCCAAAAAGTAGCCTATTATACTGGTACAAGCCTTTGTAGGTATTGATAACCACTAATTTGCAAGATTCTTCATCCAGCTGTATTTGCAAGGACACTTCAAAAAAGTCAAACTTGCTGAACTACACACCAGCATACAAATTGGTAAAAATTTAGTCTGGTTGTGGAACAAGGGAGCGATTAAGGTTAGGGTTAGGGTTAGGGTTAGGGTTAGGGTTAGGGTTAGGGTTAGGGTTAGGGTTAGGGTTAGGGTTAGGGTTAGGGTTAGGGTTAGGGTTAGGGTTAGGGTTAGGGTTAGGGTTAGGGTTAGGGTTAGGGTTAGGGTTAGGGTTAGGGTTAGGGTTAGGGTTAGGGTTAGGGTTAGGGTTAGGGTTAGGGTTAGGGTTAGGGTTAGGGTTAGGGTTAGGGTTAGGGTTAGGGTTAGGGTTAGGGTTAGGGTTAGGGTTAGGGTTAGGGTTAGGGTTAGGGTTAGGGTTAGGGTTAGGGTTAGGGTTAGGGTTAGGGTTAGGGTTAGGGTTAGGGTTAGGGTTAGGGTTAGGGTTAGGGTTAGGGTTAGGGTTAGGGTTAGGGTTAGGGTTAGGGTTAGGGTTAGGGTTAGGGTTAGGGTTAGGGTTAGGGTTAGGGTTAGGGTTAGGGTTAGGGTTAGGGTTAGGGTTAGGGTTAGGGTTAGGGTTAGGGTTAGGGTTAGGGTTAGGGTTAGGGTTAGGGTTAGGGTTAGGGTTAGGGTTAGGGTTAGGGTTAGGGTTAGGGTTAGGGTTAGGGTTAGGGTTAGGGTTAGGGTTAGGGTTAGGGTTAGGGTTAGGGTTAGGGTTAGGGTTAGGGTTAGGGTTAGGGTTAGGGTTAGG